>CM076910.1:1447616-2647616 GCA_039519145.1 Kokia cookei
AAACCGGGAAGACACCAATGAATACAATCTGCAAAAGTTTCTGGGTCAGCTTGTTGTTCTGGGGTTAACATTTTACCTTGACGGATTGTATAGACAGAAGTATGTGCATCTTTTCTGTATTCCGACAGACTTGTAATGTTAATAAAATGAACCTTAACTTTCATGTTTTGAGTAATGTTGCTGGCAACGACAAATAGTCGACGGTCTGTACCCACATCCAGGTACATTGACTGGTTGAGAATTGGGGTGGTCTCTAAGGCACATTTGATCCCGTTTGGATTGTTCCAATCCAAGCTCCTATAAACATATGAATCAATTGAATGGGTTCAAAGTTAAATGAAGGATAGAAAGAAAACGAGTGAGTTATTACTTGATATGAAGAGGCGACATGCTGTTGAAGAAGACAGTGGTTCGATTCGGATTCACATTTTTTTCGACCCATTTAGACCAAGTTTTCAATACTCTCTTATAGGCTACCGGACGTTCGATCTTATCGTATTCCGTGTCGCCTCGATCGAATGATCCTCGTCTGGTACGCACACCCACATCAGATCCATTAAAAATGAACAAGAGAAGTAAGAATCAAACATCGATGTTAATGTTCTTTCAACCACTTACAAGACTTTCATAGTGAAAGTGTTCATCCACCAAATGTATGTATTGAAGATCAAGTAGTCCACATCTTTCCAATTCTTGCCATGTTCCTTGATTGATTCAGGCATAATTATACGATCCAAGATGCTGTGTCGTTTAGGGTCATCTGAATTTGATTGAACCAAAAAAGGAGCCCAATAAAACTCCACTGTTGCATTATAGTCCTTCAAAGACAAAGAAATAAAAATAAAAAATTGTCTGAAAATCATGAACTATGGAACCTAGTGTTTTGCAAGCTTTGTTCATATGGGAATTTGTTTTACCTCAATTCTAAACACAGATAAAGACCCAGATTTGTTCAAGCTCTTGTTTCCAGAAGGGACAACAGATTGAACCAGACAAATCATGGATTCCCATTGGTTCCTGTTTAATGAATCTCCAACAAACATAAGCCTTTTGTTCCTCAGTTTCTCAAGGAATAATCTTGGTTTAAACCTAGTAGCAGACAAAATCACAAAACAAAAACTGTCAGAATCTATCAGAATCTTCCAAAAATGTGTAAAAAAAAATGGTCTTACTTGGGTAAATTACAATCTCTAGGTTGCCATCTCCAATTCTGATACATAGAATCTTTTCTTCCATTCCTCATGCAAGTAACTTGTGCTGTAAGAAACTCACATTCATCTTCTTTATATAAAGGATATGTTTCATTGTCGAAAACCCATTGTCCAGTGAAGAGATCACAATCTTCTGGAGGTAATTCAACGTGATCATCGTCTTCTTCAACCACTGGTATTTCAATCTTTTGTTGCTGCTCATCATCTTTCACAACAATGGATTCCTCCAAGTCAAGATGATGTTCCTTTGTTGTTTCTTTAGAGTTCAATGGCAGTACCACATTTTCCGGGTTGTTGGCTTGTTGGTCTTGGATTTGGGTAGCTTTAGGGGTCGAAAATGGGAACTCGGCTATGGACTTGACGTCCTCATCGTACATGAAAACCCCAAACAAAAACACTGTGAAAACCACAACAAATATGGGAAGATTGTTGTTGGTTTTGCGTTGCTTCATCGCTCTTTTTTCACCTAAGAGTCTTGCTTTACGACACGACCTGGTTGCATGAGAAGAATATATAGAGGGAAGAAATTTTATTTTTGGGTCAAATTTCACGGAAGGTCCTTCTATTATAAGTATTGCTTCAAATTAGTCCATTTACTGGTGCAGTGACTAAATTGATCTACTTACTAATGACTTATTTGAATCATTCCCTATAATAAAGGGACCTGACAGGTAGTTTCACTGTGTATTTTGTTTAAATGAGGGTTGGTTGGTGGTGACAACTGACAAGTTGTTTTTCTTCAAAATGAAAACTGGTTAGCAAATATTCTGGTGGAGGGAGAGTTGTCTTTCTCAAGTTTTAATATATATTTTTTCTTGTGCATTTCTTTTTCAATCAAAATAATCTCCCCCTCAGAAAGAAAACTGAAAGAGTGATTTCAAAGCTTGTCTTGGTTGGTCTTAATCCAAACTAGAAGATACAGACTTTGAAAATTGGTAGGTGTGGTGTTGTAAGCTGTTTTCAGGTAGACCCAATTGTCTCCATTACATACTGATATGGAAGCTTCATCAGACATGGAAACCTGTTGTCTATCCTACAAAAACTTCAGGTTCTCACGCCCTTGGAATTTGGAACTCAAATGGTCAACAACCAACCTAGAGATGATGGAAGGATAATGATGTATTCTAATCAGATGGTAATTTTGAGTGTGATTCTTATGTGGGGTTAGATTAAATGAAGGGCCCTGATGCATTTCAGAATCTGTTTCCCAAGTGGGGTTGGATCAGTTTGTAAATGTTGCAGAAGATCAAGCAAAAAATAATAATAATCATTCAATCATTTTCATGGAGAAACCTTTTATCAAATTAAAAAATGATTTAGTACTATTTTTAAGGGTTAATCTATTATTTTGGTTTCAATATTTAATTTGGTATCCAAATCACATTATATCATGTGATCCGATGAATGTTTGACAAGTGTGCTCTAATAAAAAAACATAGATACTTAATTGGAACAAAAAGAAACTCAAGTAGCAAATTGAAAAAACTTAGGTACCAAAGTGAATATTGAAGTCAAACTCAAGTATCAAATTGGGATGAAAAAAAACTTAAGTACCAAATTAAATATTGAAGCCAAACTCAACTCGGGTACCAAATTCAACATTGAAGCCAACTCATGTGCTAATCTGGGAAAAATCAGGTATCAAATTGAACATTGAAACCAAACTTAGGTACCAAATAATATATTCACTCTAGTTTTATTTTATTTTATTATCTGTAACTCTTTGTTCCTCTTAGGGTTAATATACTATTTAGTACCTAAGTTTGGCTTCAATATTCAATTTGATACTTGAGTTTCTTTTTATCCCAACTTGATACCCAAGTTTGGCTTCAATGTGCAATTTGGTACTTGAGATTTTTTTTGTCTCAAGTACATGTTTTTTTTTTTTAAAAACTAGAGTACACATGTCAAATATTCATTGGATTGTTTGATTTGGATACCAAATTGAACATTAAAACCAAATACAGATATCAAATTGAATATTAAAGCTAAACTCAAGTACCAAATTGGAACAGAAAACTTAAATACCAAATTGAATACTAAAATTAAACTCAAGTACCAAATAAAATATTAACCTTAAAAACTTGATTTTGAGTTCTCCTCTTCACCGTTTAAAAAAAATTAAAAGAGCAAAATCCCGTAACTTTCTCATTTCAAAGGGTATAGCTATAATTTCATTTCTTTAAAGTATAATTATGGTAAAATATTTCACCTAATCATCCTTCCAAATGTCAATGTTTTTAGTTGGTGCAATGTTACTAAACCTCCCCAAACCAAAATTTATTGTACATATTTAATATTAATCATATTCCAAACATATATTTTTTTTCCAACAAAATTTTGTATAAATATAAGATTTTTGATTTTTTTTTATACAATATTTATAATTATTTATAGTCTCTCCTTAATCTTTAAATAAAAAATAATATATTAAAACATACGTTCTCTTACACTGAAAATAATGTTTATGTTAACTGAAGCAATACTCGACCGATTAAATTAAACATTTTTAAATAAAAAAAGTATTTAATTTGGATTTTAATACTTCACTTCACTCTCTTATGGGGAGGGGGGGTGGTAGTTTTGAAGGGTGGGCCATCACTTTTATTCCAAGCCAAGGAAGGTATAGAATATAATACCTTACAAATAAAGATTTTTTCTTTTCTTTTGCACTTGTTTTTAATTTTCTTATCTCTCTAGGGTCCATCTCCATCAATTTAGGTATATGTACTTTCTATAATTTGATTCAACAATATATTTTCTTACTCAACCTCTTTGTAAACATTAAATAATTTTGATCCATTTTATATGGATTAATATTTGATTATGTTGATAGTCTATATATTATCGAGAAATGAATAAATCTATTTAATGGTTAATATATTTGTTAAAATTTGAAGGTCTGCTTAATATATAGAAAGATTTGAATAAATATATTATGTTTGAAAAATTAATTTAAGCTAAAAAAGATCTTTTAAAATATGAGTTTAGTTTAAACTCTCATATTTAAAATCTAAATACGGCTCAGTATTGTAATTTATTTTGGATAAGTACGCTTTATTCATCCATAATAGTTATGTGTTGCTATAGTAGTGACTAGCTACTCCTAAATGCGGTAAGTTTCAGCACGCACAACAATTTCGTATCGGAATTGCCAAGGTCGGTAAATGTTATTATTAAATTAATTATTCGAAAGCAAGTATTAATTTAATCGGTTCGTGAATTAGTAGAATGAACCAAAATCAAATTGGGAATAATTAATCCTATTTTTTCTAGCTACTAAGGAATTCTTATTTCTCAATTAAACAATTCAATTTTTATTAAACTAAAATTAATTAAGCTAAAACCCTAACTCCATTGAATTATTTACTACCCTCGCTTAGAAATATCCTCTTGGTCTCTTTTGACTTACGAGTTACTATCTAAATTATCCTCTCAGCCTCATTTAGATACGCATCTACCAAATCGATACCTAACAAATTTTCTTTTCGATCTCTTTTGTCTAAACGATCTACTAAAGTCATCAATTATAATATTCTAACAATTTGACAAAATCAAATAAAAGCTCAATGGAATAAAAAATAATGTTCTATCAAATAATCAATTAAACAATTAATCTATTAAAAAAAAAATCATAAAAGCCCAAATAGCAATCTCATTATTCTACAAACATTCAATCAAATAAATGAAAAATAAAATATAAAACGAGATTGAGTAGAGAAAATTTTCATTGATAAAATGTTAGTTATATGTGACTAATCCAAAGACCAAATTGCCCTTCCATTTAATACAGAACTTAGGGCTTAATGTTGGAAAATGACTCCGAATTGCCCTTAAAATTGAAGTCAACACGCGCACAAATCGTCGCGACGTCCAGATTTTTATTTTTTATTTTTACTCTTCCTCGCTTCTATCTTTAATGTTGCGATTTCCGTTACTTGTTTTCGCGACATCAACTGCAGTTTCATCCCATAAAATGTTCAACTCCCAATCAATTCTACGTAACCACGTGATCTTATTTCAATATAAAATAACATAAAAATTACTAAAAATAATATTTTTATTATTATCACACACAAAAACACAAATTAACATTAAAACACTCGATTTTACTATTAAACATGCTAAAATATGTGCATAAGGTAACAAATAAGCATGATATGGGTGAAAAATGTATATAATAAATTTTAAAAAATGGAAAATTATATATTAACAAAAACGATTTTAGTTAAAGTGTTAAAGTTAAAAGATTAAAAATTATAATGTTTTACGCAAGTATTTTTCTAGATTTTATAAGAAGAGATAAAATTATCTTCAAATAATATCAATTATTTATTAACAACGAGGAATTTTTGATAAATTCATTAGTGAGTTGTTGACCTAATTAAAAATGATATTAACTCAATAAAATCTTAAAAAATATATATATATATATACTAGAATTTGTCGTATTGGTGAAAAAAATATATTATATATAAAATTTTTATATTTTAAAAAATAATAATAGATATTTAAAGAAAAATTACATAAACAATAAAAGACACTTATTTGACACAAATTTAAATTGTAGTGTCTCATTTCTATTTTCAATATTGCATAAAAGTAGATAATTTTTTTCCCATATGTTATAATAAATATTAAATTAACATGAAGAGAAGTTTTAGAAAAGATAGCAAAGCAAGAAATGGTGTAAATGAAAGGGAGATGATGTGATTGGAAATGATGGGTTAGGTTAGGCTATGATTTGATAGGGTAGAATTAGAGGTGCAAATTTTTTTTTTTTTTTTTTTGTGTCTAATTGTCATATAACCCCTCCACCTCAGCCTTTACATTATAAATCCTCTCCCTTCAATTCAAAGTTTCAAAAATAATAATTTCATAAACTCTACTGACTATTCTTAATCTATTCTTCCACTTCCTATATTAATCATACTCATGCTGTTTTGGATGGACAGTTAGCGTAGAAACGATAATAGTGAAGAAATTAAATATTATAACGATAAATTAAAAAAATTTAAACATATCATATTGAAAATAAACATGGACCCGCAAAATTCTACTACATTCCATATCAAATTAATCATCATAAACTACAAATTTAACATAATTTTAGTTACAATATTTCTGGGCAATACTCACATGCACCAGAATTTAAGTTAAAATAAATTTGGCTGGAGATTATTAGTAATTTTTCATAAAATGAGACTTGAGTTTGAATATTCAAAATATATATAATGAGAATTTAACATCACCTTCTGAGCTTCTAATAACTATGCCTGAGCATGATCTGTTTTCATGGTTTTTGAAAGATGCATCAAAATTTATTTGGCGACTGAGTTCTTCGGAGGCCTTGCATTAGGCTGTTCTAATCTTTCTGGGAATTAAGTAACGAAAAGCTTTTTCTTTTTTTATCAAGAACTCTTTTTTTCTTACTTTTAAAAAG
This sequence comes from Kokia cookei, assembly GCA_039519145.1. Taxonomy (NCBI): domain Eukaryota; kingdom Viridiplantae; phylum Streptophyta; class Magnoliopsida; order Malvales; family Malvaceae; genus Kokia; species Kokia cookei. Next base: position 1,454,271 of record CM076910.1, read on the forward strand.
AAAAACCTTAACTTCTTGAATCGCTTAACTTTTATCAAAGAGATGTTGCAGTCAATGTTGCAGAGGGTTAGCAGAAGCTGTAAAAAGTTATATTTTTATGTATCAAACACAATGCCTGTTTAGTGTTTGTTGAAATGTCTCAATGAATGTAAGCATATTGGATTGGGTGAGAAGGTCAAATGCAAGATTAAAGCAAACAAGGAGTTATAAAAATACGAAGTCAATCAGTAAGTAGCTATGAAAAGCAATTTTATGGTTGTTTTCGTTTTCGGATTTTATTGTTTTCACTTAATTTTCTGAAAATTTAGAAATGTCTACCCAATTCCATGTTTTGCTATGGAGTTAATATGGAATCATTAGATGGAGCAGTCAATTACATTTTTTTTTTGTGTGGATTGTGGCACTAAACAGTTTTGTAGGGATGCTCTTTGCAAAATTAATGATGTGTGCCGTTGTGCTTGTTGATTTTAATTTTTTTAAAAATAAAATTGGTATGAATGAAAATTAAATTCAAACAGTACATCAGCTTTTTTTTCCTTTAACTATCAATTAGAGACTAAAAGAAAAAAAATCCATGAAGAAACAGAGATGAATATCAGAAGGTGTTGTTGCAAGGAACCCAGTTGCGATGGTGCCATTCAAGATGATGTCTCAATCGAGAAATGGGGTAAGCAATCTCATCTCCGATAGTTTCAAAATAAACCCAATATTTAGACCCCTGTCTCCCAGTGATCTTTCCCACCCACCAACCATCGTTGTCGAAAGCATCCACCGAGTCCAGATAATGGAAAATCTGAGGAGTTTTTTTGAAGGTAACTGGAGGTGGCATTGGTCGAACCTCATCGGCAAAAACTATCTCAACCAGAGGTCGAGTTTGATCTTCTTCTTCAACCAGGTTCTTGTTCCGCACTCTGTAAAGAGTATTGTTGTTCAAGGGGATAAGATTTGAGCTTGGTAGTAAGAACCCAAGAACCCTTCTTCCTTGCTGCATACTTCGACTTTATCTCCTTGGAAAATCATGGCCATACAAGAGAGAGTGTGCCGAATGGAGAAGCTTCTGCAGAAATTTATAGACGGTTTATGCCAAGGAAAAATAACAAATTGAATCAAATGAGATTTTGTATTAAGGAAGATTAATTTTATTTAGTATTAAGATATCAGCTTTTTTGCTTAATTGACTCTAAAAAAAATATAATGTTTCAATCCTATTTCAAGAAGACTTAGGAGACCAGAATTAAATATATTATAAATAAAATTAAACCCATATAATAGGATTAAAGCTAAAATAAAAATCAATTGTAATACATTGACAAAAAAAAAAAAAACAAGGTAATATAGGACGATAATTAATTGGTGTAATAAATGAAACATAATTAAAGCATGTGAGATGAATTCAATGAAAATTGAAGATGCTTCCCTTGGAATATTTTTGGCAGATATACACGAAATCTGAAGAGATCTTAAATCAAACCTTGGTTGCAATCATAAATCAAGAAAGATTGGCACGTACGATTTCCAGAATTTTCTTTGAATTATTAAAATCTCTCCTAGGCTAACATTATACACACTCCTCGAATCTCAGAATTGATTCGGGTTGTGTCTGCCTTTTCCTTTTCCTAATTATTTTCTCTCCCTGAGAGAACCACTGGGCATCTCTTTCAACATCAAAGGTTGTTCCCATTTTTACTGCGTTGAATGCACAGTGAAGTACATTCAGTCCAAGCTTGATGATAACGCGTGTTGGTCCCTGATTTTTGCCCTAGGGATTTGTTTAACAGGTGGGGAAAACCCCCTTCGTGAATCTGCTTTCCTTGCCTCGCCTCTGAAAAATTCTACTGTCCTGCTCGGCATTGTTGGTTAATGATGGGGAAAAGAGCATTCAGGAGTTTTGCGTGCAGCTTGGCATTCAGGTGTGGATTGCAACAAGTTTCAGAAACTTGGTTGCTATCATGTTAAATGCCGGTCAGTTCATGCTTCTAATATCGGATTCACTTGGCTTTGATTTTTACCTAGACTGGATGATTGTAGAGGAGTTGCTGCATTCGGAAGTCCGCTTGCCGACGAGGTTGGGTACGGCTCGGTTTACGATCTGAGGCGCTGGGTCCATGAAGACTCCAGGGATTCGGGTCCTATAAGGTGCAGTGGTTTGGTTGTTGGCCACGTATCTGCCTTCTATTCCGGCGGAGAGCCCGGATGCCATTCTTTGTCTCCTGAGACACCGGATTTAATTATATAATGGAAGAAAGAGTTAAAAGCAATTAGCTTTTAAGAAACTAGTGAGAAAATATAAGAAGGGCGATTAGGGGAAAAATTAAAATTGCTTGAAAATATTATATAGATATCGAATCGGATTATATATTTTTTTTATTTAAAAAATAGATAAATTAATTTTTATATATTAAATTAAAGAGTAAAATGGTCATTCTATTAAAAAATTCATTCATTTTTACAATTGAAAACCAATTCATGTACCACGTTGGTTACTCTGTCAACCAAGCCCATTTTTAATCTAGGCGAATTTTTTAATAAAAATGATCGGTTTTTTCATTGATTAAACATATAATGACTAATTTATCCATTGTTTGAATGGAAGGAGAAAAAATACAATCTCACTCTTAATATAATAGTTTTCATGGTACTTTTACCTTTTTGAAAATAATTTTTCATTTTAATTTAAAAATAAGCAAATTATCAATATAACCCTACCATTATATTACTTTTTTTTATTGTAACATCCACATTTTAATTCGGAGTTAGGTACAATGTTGGATTGGGTTAGGATTTAGTGCAAAAATTTTGAAATAGAACAAATAGAAATTTTGAATATTAAATTGTAATAGAGTTAACATTTAATGTATAAAAAATATTTTGAAAATTTTTATTTTTCGATTGCTATTCAGTTATAAACAAAACATTTTATTTACGTAACCATAAAAACTTCAAAAATATTAACTATGTTAAGTAATAAATGATAATTTCTAAATATTAAATGTTAACTCTGTTCTAATTTGATCTTATTTGATTCTTTTTTATAATATAAAAAATAAATTTAATCTATTTAATAATAGAGAGATAATTTAATAATTTGATCTATTCCCTACAAACGAGGGACCTCTCAAATACATTCACCTCTCTATATATTTAAAAACAATTAAAACATGAAAGCAATAAAAAATTAATATTAATTAATAATATTTTAAGATAAAAAATTTTGAATATTATTTATAAAATTCTTCATTGAATTGGTGTCACCCATTAATCGGATCCCAACTCAATTAGAAAAATTACTTTAATGTTTATTTGCATTTAAAATAAATTGTATTATTTGAGGGTCATTTAATCTTTTTATTTTTAAAAAACTATTAAAATATGTAAATGATGAGTTTTGAACCCATACCAATTGGGTTAGCAAAATCCTAAATTTACCATTCAACCAAAATTTTATTGTAATATTTTTATATATTTGAATTTTATTATGCACATTTTATTACCTCCATCAATTGTATATGTTAATAATGTTTATTGAAATGGTGTCACAAATTAAATTGATACCAACATAGAATTGATGATAAGACCACAATAAATAATTGTATTCATTTAGTAATCTTAATCTGATATACTCATGTGTTTTAATATCGTACATATTTCATGTATTATTATTACTTAGTCTCAAATCAAATATTTCATTATTTATTATATTTTATTTTTAAACAGAAATATGTGTTCTAAATACATGATTTTCACACACACGCATGCAGTAGAGTTTCTAGTGTGCTTTAATATAGTCATATTTCATGCATTATTATTAATTAGTTTCAAATCATGCATTTTATTATTTATTGTATGTTTTTTTTAAACATAAATCTATAATCTAAATACATAATTTCTACTTACATATTTGTAATAAAGTTTCTAGTATTTTTAATTTCTTTTGTATGAGCATTAAATTTGGTATCCTCGTTTTGCAAAGAAACTTGTATTCCGTTCGCAAAATCTGAAAAAAGTAATGTAATAATAAGTAGGGGTGTTCAAATTCTAGTTAAAATCAAATTAATTGGTCGAATCGATCTAATTCGATTGATGATTTTTGAAAGTTCGATTATCGATTAATTCGATTCGAAATCGAATAATTAACCGAATTAATCAAACTTAATAGTTAATAGTACAAATTATATGTAGTTTCAATTCAATTTATTCGATCAAATAAACATTATCAAATTTTTTTTTTTTGGATATGTTTTATATTTGTTTTAACAAAAAAAACTAAAACATATAAATTTCAATTAATTCGATTAACCGATCAAATTAACTGAAATATTTCAGTTCAATTAATTTTTTTGAAAAAAATTTCAATTCAATTAATAATTAAAAAATTAAAAAATTCGATTAACATTAATTCGATTCAATTAACCTTTTAAACACCCCTCGTAATAATAACTTATACTATATAATGATGACATAGACAAAGAAATACAAGACAAAATTACACTACTATTTCATTGACAAAAGTTCCATTATTTATAAAGATAAAACAAAAGAAAATTAATATATTTCTTAAATTACCCATAGATCTAATCAAATTGAAAAATATTACTCTTTAAATACACTCGAATTCACAATCTTTAAATTGTTATAACGACAACACTAAAACCGAAAAAAAATAAAAAAATAAAAACCATTAAATACGATATCTATCAAATGGATCGTTAATAGTCTTCAAAGGAAAATGAACTAAACACTCTCTTTTCTTGCTCTTCCTTACTTCCACAAACTTGAGTTTCATCATCTTCGTCGCCAATTCCCTCTTCACCGACGACCTTCGGAAGCAAAGGTGTAACTCTACTAGTACATGGAAGCGTCACTAATAGTGACATTGATACGAAACGAGACTTGTTTCCGTCGCCTAAACATGCCATTGGTCTTCCTCTCACTTTGCTTAGTTTCCCGTTGCTCCAAACCTGTCGATACATATACTGAATTTCAGATATTCTTTAAAGACCGATTCTCCTGTCGATTCTCGATTCAACCGATCTGAATGATCGATTCGGTCCAATTCAAACAACACTAATTTTTTAATAATTTAGCTTAAGATTAATAAAAATTATATTTAAATCTAATTTAGAAATTGAGAATTTTGGGGGGATTACAAATTGAAATTGGAAAACAAATTAAATTTATGAGTTGATAATGATAGCTGTAAATTGCCAAAAAGAAAGATATAAAAGTTAGGCAAATATTAATTGAAAGTTAATACTAATAAATTAGTTGAATTCTTGTGCTTGTCTAATAATCAAGATGTTCATCACTCAATATATATAGTTTGGATTCGAGTCGCGTTAATCGTGTTGCTGTTAACACTTTACTTTTTTTTATTATAATTCACCGAAAAATACTAATAAATTAACTAAGGGTGAAAAAGAACTTACTTGAGCAATGTCACCAAGAGTGACCATGATTGAGTCCACTTGGGGCGAAACCGAAACCGAACCCGAATCCTTCAAGAAGGAGTATTTTTGACACCTGAGTTGGTATTGCAACCCGATCACATACGGGAAAAACCCGCCCGATGGTTTATCATGGTCCCCATGTAAACCCTCTGATATCCACATCAATGAACGAAACCGGGTCGGATCCTCTCCTATCGAGTTATCAAACCCCATTGCATCTGCCAACTTATCAATGACCTTCAGACCCAGTTTCTCTAAAGCCTGTGTGAACTCTCTTAGAGAACTCAATGATAAATCGGTTGTTGACTCAGTTGAACACTCAGTATCCAAGCAAAACGACTCACCCTTTCCATCCCCATCTTCTTCTTCCTCCTCCTCATCATCAGCATCAAAGCCTAAAGGCCAGTTTTTAGGGAAACACGATTCTTTTTGGTCCCTGGTGAGTTCAAAGAGAGACAGGGACTCAGTCTCGGCTGCGTTAGCGAGTTGGGATGGTATGTCATGGTTTGTGAGTTGGAGGAACCCGAGTTCTGAACCGGAGGAGAGAAGGAGATGATTAAAGTTAGGGTCAGAGAAAGAGAGGGTAGGAGGAGGAGGAGAGGTGGCGGATGTGGAGGAGCGGCGTTTAGGGAGGGAAAGAGTAGGAGGTAGGCGGTGGAGGAGATTGGAAAGTGCATCTGTGGCGGCGGATGACGTGACTGTGTGATGGTTGGGTTGGGCGGAAGGGGTTGGCGGTGGGGCTGCGGTGGCACCGTACAAGTTTGGCAGGTTTTGATCTTGCTTGTGAGTTGGAAAGGCCATGAACATGGAAAGAAAAAAGGGACTCTTAGCTGTAGACTATATATATAATATGTATATCTCAAATATAATATAAATGTTGTTTGAATATATATAGTGAAGTGGGTGTGTCACACGTGTGTATGTATCATTTTTTCTTACGTGTGGACTAGAATCAAATCTTTGAATTTTAATTTAATTATTTCAAAGATTTATATTTGATTCTTTAAAGAAATTATATTTGATACATTATTCTATAATTTTATCTGCTGTTAGCGAGTAAGGTTATGTAAAAGTATCATGAAAGCTATTGTATTAGAAGTTAGATTGTATTTTATTTCTTTCACTAAAAAATAGACAGATTAATTTTTGTATCTTAAATTAAAGAGTAAATTGATCATTTTTATTAAAAATTACATCTATTTCTATTGTTAAAAATTGGCATGATTGTCGGAGTAGCCAAACAGTTACCTCATGTTTATGTATAAAGACTAGTTTTAACAGTAAAAATTGATGATTTTTTTAACAGAAACATTAATTTACTCTTTGATCTAACGTATAAAGACTAATTTATCTGTTTTTTAAGTAGAGAAAGCAAAATTCAATCTGCATCCTAATATAAAGACTTCTATAATAACTAATTTCTTTATTTTTTAAAATTTTACATTATTTTTAAAAAAAATAGAATAATTAAAACAAATAAAATATCCACAATAAAACATTACAAAATGAATTTATTAAATTAAATAATTATTATAAATTATACAAAATGTAATACCAAGTGAATGCTAATATGAATACTACACGTATAAATGTAAAAAACTATATACAAATTATTAACATAAAAATTATTATAATAATTTAAATATAAAAAATAACATGATCGTGGATATATCTAAATAAATAGCACAAACACACAAATGTACTCAATTTGAGATAAAATAAATTAGAACCTAAAAGATTTTAATTAAATTAGTTGAATATGTGAAAAATAGATCGTTTTTTAAAAAAATGTAAGAAGATACATCCAATTAGATAAATTTTTATGTCGATATGTAAAAAAAACACTTTCAATTGAATGTGTTTGTCGATACTTACAAAAAAAAAACATCCAGTACATTTTTTTCAAAAATAATCTATTTACTTACATTTAAAAAAACGACTTATTTAATTAATTAATTTTTTTTTCTGATATATTCAATTAATTTAATTATAATTTTATTAAAAATTAATTTAAAGAAAATCTATACCCGTGACAAACCAGTATAATTGCTTTTCTTTTCACACGTGCCATCGTTCTAGCTGGATTCTATTTAGGTATATAGATCTATGAAGATTGAAATTTTAAGGTAATTTGTGTATAATATTTTTTGCGCTATTTTCAGAATCAAATTTGATTGGTTAGATAAAAACTCGATTTGAAAAAAAAAAATCAAATCAATTGATTCATAAATAGGTTTAGATCCATTAAATTGAATTTAAAAATTAATTAAATTAATTTTATTAATTTTTAATATTTTATTTAATTAAACCGGACAAATCGATCAAACCAGTTACTTAACTAATTTAATCATCCGTTCAATTATGAAAATTTAAGGCTTAAAATTATTTTTATTTTAACTCTTTCAATATATAATGGTTTTTTTAACATTGTCCATATGCGTAAATAAAGGAAAAATTAAGTCTACATTAAGAAGAAACAATAACCTTAACTTGCTTTGTAAAAAAAGTACATTTAAAAAAAAGCATGAAATTGAGGAAATGAAAATTAATTTAAAAATATATATTTATATTATTAATTTACCGAAAAAGAAATGTTGTAAGAAAGCTCCCAACAAGTAAAATCTTCGATGTGTAATCCAACTATTTCCACAATCACTTTGTGCAATTAGTTGATAAAAAATTGTGTTATTATGAAACAGTGACGTCACGTTATCTGTATTTTTTTTCAATAATTTACTGCTATATCAATATTTTCATCTTGAAAAAGAAATTCAAATGAAAATTTTGAAATTCAAAATGAAATCACTTATGTGACGTTAAACTATTAGAAAAAAATAATATATCTGTTTCATACAATACCTTTTTTTTTTGGTGTCTCCCTTCTCAACCCTCAAACATTAAAATAAAATTGAATAAAACTAAAATTTTATTATTAAAATTTGAAATTTCAATCCGAAGTTAATCTATAGTAGTTAACTCAATTTGGTCGAGCTATTAGTTTCATACTATATATAAGTTTTTGGATTTAATCTTTATTTTCAAATTTTGAATTTCGGTCTTGACTCAAACTGTAACAATTAAATTCATTAATTAAAATGCTATAATTTTTTTTTGTATTACATGAAAATAATAATTTGATATAAAATTATGTATGTAATAATATGTTTATCTCATAACATATTTTAAAGAATACACCAACAATTATTTGATGGAATCAAAAATTTTAAAATTTAAAAACAGGAATCACATAATACAATCACTGATATCAAAATTTGGAACATGGTTAACAAATGTTGAAATTCTTTTGATGGTGCACATGGGTCAGCCTGCAATCGATTCTATATAATGTCAGTATAACTAGACATCTAAAACTATATATTAAAAAAAGATTAACCCACAAATTCAAAATTTAAATAATTTTTATTCATGCTTTTAGTGGATTAATAAGAGGATAAAATGGGGGGCAGAGAAGACAATAGAATGGGTGGTATTATTGGGAATCCAATAAATGATTCCTAGCTTTTTGCAGGGAGTGGCAGCCTGCTGCCTTGTTCTTAGGGAATTTCTGCCCATTTTGGAATTTCTTTCTTTCATTTATTATTTTTAAGATTTTTTAATTTAATTTATTAAATTATGTATGGGTTTGGACGAGCGGTGCGATGCGTTTAGCTTATTTTTTATCTCACGATACAATATCGTTATAATATCTAATCACTTGTTAAATGAATAAATACAGAAGTAAAATAAGAGAAGTTATGGGATGAATGAATTTCTTCTCTTCTATCCATAATTTTTCCCGAATGGATTTTTCACGTGCAAAATTTACGATCGTTCTATTGTCATTATCGTCTCGTTTGTTATAACAATAAGAAATACATTAGGTTAAATAAACTTCTTCAATCATACTAAATATACATAAGAACACATTCCTCCTCGTTGAAAATAATCAATAAATTTCCATGTTGCTTGTCCCATCTTTCTCCTATTTCTCTAATATGAGCAGTCACTTAATTCTTCCTGCTCATATAGGTTTACTTCTTGATTGATACAATATGAAATAATATAAGTTAGAATACGGCAATGAGCAAAGGGATCTTTTTCTTATGCCGCCATCTGCTCCTGCTCTAAGTACATTTGCTCCATCCATGGTGGAAGTGTTTCTCGAACACCTTTACCGAGACTGTATCGTTGTTGATGATGCAATCGAGCTTCCGTAGTTGCAACATCCTTCACAAGGGAATGAACCCAAGATACATCTGGCTCATCAGCATCGGTTGGCATCATGTTCGTTGTTGCTGTAGTGGTGGGATTGTTGTTTCGGGACCCGAAAGAAACAGACTTTCTAAGCTTGTTCAGCTCATCTCCTTGAATACCCCAATCCAGTTTCCCATCAGGGAAGCTCCAATCAGAAATATTTGAAGACATCATAGTTTTTGAGTTAGCAGATATAGTAAGTCCGGCACGACCGGTCATTGCTCCACGGCCTATAAAACTCTGGCTCCGTTTTGCAAATCCTGAAGACCTGGAATTCATTGCTGCTGCAGCTACAGCAGCAGATGAGTCAAAACCAAAGGCTGAGGGCTTCCTCGCCGGAGATGATGAAAGGTTCATCGGGTAGCTTGCACGGAGTTGGTTCATGTTTTGGCGAGATTGTGATTGAGTTTGTGTTACGGATTCTATTGACAGTCCCTTCAATGGAGATAGCAGAGATGGATCGAGGGATCCAAAAGCATCATCAAGTTTGGTAGGCTTCAAATCTTCTAGCCTATTGTATTCCTTAGTCCAGCAAGATGGAGTGGAGAGACTAGATATCTCATCCATCAATTGTTGCTGCTGCAATTGGCTAGCATGATTCTCGAGCGCAAGTAGTTGCATTTCTAAATAAAAATCTCTGGCATTAAAAGCCGTCTTCAAGCGGCTACCTGGAAGCTGCAACGTAGGTGGGGTGAGGTTAACTTGCTTGTGCCACAAGCCACCAGACTTTGGAGAGGAAGCAACAGCCAAAGGAGACATGGGCGGCGTTGAAGTGGTAGGCAATGGCAGGGCAGATGAACCAAGTGCTAGAGGGCTCAAATTAGCCATATCCACTGCATTGATAACAGAAGACCTCGGTGAAGGCATAGCTGAACCAGTGGAAGCATTCACGGGACGCAATTCTTCAAGTTTATGAGCAAAGAAACAGACTTTACGTGCACAGGCGATCTCATCTTTGCAAAGCCTTGTTCGATACTGAGAAGGATGCAACCAAGATTCGAAAATACCATGTGCATATTCACAAGCATCACCCTTAGGACATGCACCCTTTCGAAACTCTGGGCATGGCACACAGCTATAAAGGTACTTCCTTGGGTCCCTCCTCCTCGCATTCTCACCGGGATGAACAAAAGGACACTCGGTCCAATCATGGGAGTATGCCCTTGAGCAAGGCTTCACCTTAAAGGTATACATCCTGAAATCATCAGTTCCATAGATACCATTGTTGATATCAGGCAATGATACATCAATAGGATACTCTTTCTTCTCAGACCCTTCTTTAAACAACTGAGGCAACACCGTCTTTTCAGATTCGTCCTTCTCGTCAAGAACACAGCCGCTAACGCCTTTCAGCAACAACTCGATCGCCTTTCTTTTGGAACTACTCAAGGATTTTAAAGCCGGCACAACCAGATCGATTGGCTTGCTCCCACTAGCATCAACATGATTAGCATCAGCAGATGCATCAAGCAACAACTTGACAATCTCAACCGAAGAATCCGAACCACCAGCAACAGCACAATGCAAAGCAGTAACTCCATCGGTACCACAAGCGACATTCACATCGATCTTGCCACTTCCGATGATGTATTTCAAAACATCGACACTACCGAACATGGCAGCAACTATCAAAGGCGTCCTTTCTTCAAATCCCATCTTTCTAGACCAAATTCTTCTACCATACCACAAACTTGCTTCACCAAGATCCAAACCTTTCTCTTCTACTTCATTTTTGAAGGCCACTAGATCATTAGAAGCAGCCAATTCAAGCAAAAGTGAACATTTACATAGAGCACCAATTTCATGCTCTTGTAACTCACCTTCCATGGTGAAATTTGAAGGAACAAGTTCAGTTTTTGAACCACAGCACATTCCCCAACAAAACCCTGCATAGTTATTACAACAACAAGAGTTCAGTGTCTCATTCCATCAGCAAAAATCAAGAACAAAACAATCTATAGTTGTGCTTAGACCAAAGGACTGAAAGCAAAACAACCCCAACTCCAAATCATACAATTCCCTTAACTCTAAAGTTCACTACTTTTGACTAAAAATAAAAATAAAAAACCCAACAAGCTAAAACTCATGAATTCATAAAAAAGATTATATCAAAACATACATAAAATCAGAATCAGAATCAAAGCCAAAGTCGAAGTATTTTCTTTACCTAAAAGCAGTCTTTGAGATGGATTGGATATGAAGAAAAGCTTTGAGGGAGAAAAGAAGAGCAAAGTAGAGAGGCTTTTAAAGAATGGGTTAGTGTTGATTTTTGAGGAAAAAGAGAAGAAAGTGTGAGTTATCTTCCCTCCTCTTTCTGTTATGGTCAAACTCCATGACCAAAAACAAAAAAGCTCAATTTTTCAAAGGGAAAGGGCCAAAGGGGTCCCCTTTGCATTGCTTTTTTGCTTATTTACAAATAAAAAAAGGAAATGAAATTGAGGATGACACAAAGAAATGAGAGATTCCAAGTTGTAAGCCACCCTTTTACGCGTTTCACTTCCATTTAGGTGTGTGACAGACAGACAAGATATGCCCCTGCACTGACTCACCCTTCCACTTTCCACTGTTTCAACGCTCATTTTCTCTTCTCTTCTCTCTCTCTAAATCTATCATTCATGAAAACAATATGTATAAAAATACATTTATTAAAATTAAAAGCATAAATTCAACTAGTAATCATCTCATTATTACTAAATTTTGATTTATCATTTAACTATTAAATTTTATTTTTTTATCATTTATCGATGGTGACAGCTCTTAAAATTGGTTTAAAAGATATTTATAAATTATGTCAATTTAATTTTAATTTAAAAAAAAATTAATCCTCAATATTTATATATTATGTGATTTGATCTCTTTTTTTTTTGTTGCTTTTTCTTTGTGACATGAAAATTAATTTTGAAAGAATGAAAAGATTAAAATTATTTTCTTGGATTTTTGTGTGTTTTTACTTTTTGTATATTTTCAATCCAATTTAGTTGATAAATTTATTTTTTTAGTTTTTTAAATGAAAGGGTCACAAAGAAAAATAAATTTGCAAAAAGGGCCAAATTACACAATGTAAAAATATTGAGGATTAAAGTTTTTATTATGCTAATTTTAAAAGTTACCATCATTACTTAATTGGTGACAAAAAAAAAAGGATAAAATTGAATAGTTAGGTGATTATTTTGTAACTTTTCATAGTTGAGTGACAAAAATAAATTTACCAATAATTGAGTGACTACTACTGTATTCACTCAAATTAAAATAATGTAAGATTCAAATGAAGTTTTCGTTGATATGTTAGAGCTGAAATTATGTGTTTTTTATCGATTTTATATAAAAATATAAAGATAAAGATAAAAATACCTTCGTAATAATATAATTTACTTTGTAAATGAATTGATTTTTTTAGTCTGTTATTAACATAATTAGTATTCAATTGACTCATGATAAGAACTCAGTTAATAGCTTTTTAAGTATAATATAGATTATTTATTAGAATCAAACTATCTATTTCTCTAATAAAATTAGTGTCAGCCATTAATTGGCTCCCATTTCAGTTGAAAAATTACCAAAATTCTATTCTATTTACAAAATAAGTTTTATTATTACGAGAGTGTTTTTGTCTTTTTATATTTTTATAAGTTAATAAAAATTAGGTTAAAACATGTTGCTAGTTTTTGTACTTCTATGAAATTTAAAATTTAGCTTTTATACTTTAAAAATAAAATTTTAATCCTCTTACATTTTTAATTTAAAAATTTTAATTCAATCATTATTATAATCGGTAACTTTTGTTGAGTTTTAACATTATTATTTTCCATTAATCATGACACATCATAAAACATCATAATCAACATGTCAAATTAATAAATTTTAATGGAAAAATTCTTACGATTTTAATGATTAAAAATTGAGATTCTTAAATTAAAAAAAAAATAGTATTTCAATATTAAAAACGGTGGCTTCCGCTTGCATTTTTTATATATATAAAAGAACTTTAGAGAACATTAAAAATTCTTATTTAAATATTTTGGTAAAAATATCAGAGGAACCTTTTGATCATAGCAAGTAGTCCAATTGAACAACTCCATTTTAACTTAGGGAAAAAATATTTGGATATCATATGAAAACTGATGAACATGATGTGAACAAATAATAAGCACATAAAAACTAAATCCACCGGCCACCTGAACAGCCATTAGGACTGAAGAGCAACTAAGTATCGAACCAGATTCCGGAATTTCAAAAACTGGAAGACTGCAGCTCCTGCTTCTCGACACCATAATGTAAGTTAAAAAGAACAGTTTTAATCTACACCAATCCTATGCATTTTATGCGACTGCATCTCATTCATGAACCTAAAGAAAGGAGTTTGGTTTTGCAATTTAAGGAAGGATTTTTTCAGTAAAAAAAGAAAGAATTTGCATTCATTGTAGCTGCTGCTTTAAAACATCATCTGTGAATAAAAACCGATCAGGTTAGTCAGTCCTTCCCTCCATCGGCTGGCTACTGTCTCGCCTTTTTCATGCATAATGGACACTTGTAGAACTTAATCAATTCGGCCTTGGCTGGTGTTATCTTCACGCACTTTCCATGGTACCACCGTTCACAATTGTCGCAACCGATCCAAAACTCATCAGAATTGTATCCTCCACCACAAATCCCACAAAAGGTATCACCCTGCTCTTCTTCATCCTCCTCGTAATTTTCATCAACTAACTTAGGATTGCTTCTTGGCTGTCCATCGATTGATCTCTGAGAGACAAAAGGTAAAGTTATAAATACAAAAACAAGTGAAAGAGCAATGATGTTATGAAGCTCACATTTAACAGTCTCAATTGCATTCATTATTCTCGAGAATGGAGAGGACATCGCAAATTTACCTTCGTGCTGTTTCGCGATTTGCTTCCACTTTCTACTGTGGGCTTGTCTTTTATGGGCTTCCTTCCAGTTACAACTTCAAAGACAGTTGGAAGATCGTTTATCATGCTAAATAAGCGCTTCCTGTTGAGTAAAAGGCACAAACTCTCCGTCACAAAGAACTTTCTGAATAAATAAATGTATATAGATATATATATATATAGAGAGAGAGAGAGCAGAAGGTTGGCTTCACAGGAACCAACAACCTGATAGCTGGTGCTGGGTCCCTTTTGAATTGTGATCTTACCTACACAACACCTTTTCTAAAAGGAAAGCTGAATAAAATAACAATGCAAGGGCACATCAACTTCACCTAAAAGGGTTCGGTGTAGTAGTAAGGCACATTGCACTCCAAAGGAAAAAACTCATGTTTAAACCCAGGAGACACCATTGCCGGGAGGAGCATCTATGAACCCTGAAAGGATTAGTCTTCATGGACCGTAAAACGGACATGAAGAACACCTTGGTCATACCAAAAGAAAAAAAAGGGCACACCAACTTCTAGTCTACAACCAAAAACGCATTGCCCAAGAAGGTAACCTTCTAGGTAAAAACATGCATGCTTGTTAAAATATGCATGCATATCAAGGTTGTCCAGCACAAGTAGAACAAAGGAGTTACCAATTTAAGGCCTAAATGGTGAAACTGGAAATTCTCAAATACATATCTAGCTTCAAAGATCCAAAGTGCTGGCTCAACCTGACCTCTATCTACTTTAGAGCATATGTGTGTGTATATATATATATATATCATTTTGTACAATATATAAAGCATCTATGATAGAAAGAGTTCTTACAAGTCTCTTTGATCAATATCCTACTTTGCCAGGCCTAATGTTATATTGATGAAACAGGAAAATACAATTTTACCCAAATAAACAACAAACTTGACCTAATACAACAGGAAGTGGATGAAATAATTAACTAGGATGAACTGATTTGAGATATTAATGAAAATTTATGAGGGAAAGGGTGGGAGGGCGATTGGCAATACAATTTTTGGGGCAACATAACAACCTTTAGTTTGTAAGATAGTGACTTCGATTAAGCTGTTGTCTTGGATTCTAAAATTGAGACAAAAAAAGAGGGCAGAGAAGGAGAAGGAATGCTAAAAGAGGCCTTTGATGAGTTCCGGTTGCAGTTAAGGAAACAATTTCTATCATGAACAAAAAAAAAGAATCTCTTTTTTCTTTTATCATTGAAGGAGCACTATATTAGGTATCCAAGAACAAGAGTAAAGCCTACAATCAGGAACTTAATAGACAAAACTAGCTCGGGAAAAAAAATCAAGAAGGGCATAAAAACATACTCACATCTTACCCAAGTATAAGCTTAGAAAGCCTATCCTGCCACCAACTCCAAGAAAGGTTAAATGAATGTTCAAATGACATCAATATTAGGTGCTAAGCATCTTAATTCAATTAAATTAAGAGTCATGGAAATTATTGAAACAGGGGATCATCCTCAGATTATTTTGGAAGGACCTTCAAAGTAGCCTCCCAAGATTGAGAATAAAAGCATTAAATAAGGAGATATTGGTCTCCACCTAAAGGGTTACTAAGAGAGAGGACAGATGGTATTAAACCTCTAGATTTCCATCTAACTATCCATAAACAGAGTGGATGACTCTAGATAAAAGATATAGAGTCTTTAGCACTGCATTGGTGGTGGATTTTGAAAATCTAGATTTGTATCTTGGTGGCTAGAACAGAGAATCCACCTAGATTGCATGCAATGCATCGGAAGCCAAAATCCACAATGTGAAAAAAGGATTCCTAGTCTGATATAAATATCACTTTGTAGTGCACTCAAAGTGAAATTAGGAGTTCTATTGGTGTTGACAATTAAATGCTTGCAGTGAAGTTCCTTAAATGGCCATAAACCTCTCAGCTCCAAGCACTTGGCCATCCACTCACTGATCCCCACCCAATGAAATTCCTTCTAGATTGTTTCACTCTCACTTCAATTTCAAATCAACATTGCACACTCCCTCAATCCTAACAGCACACTGTAACCACCCTGAATCTTCAACAAGCTAAAGTTCAGTGAAAGAAACCACCTAAAGACCATTCATGCTTCATGTGACTATAAAGTACCAGGGTTTTTACACACTCAAACTATCACACAAACAGCATGGAAACAACAGCCAGCAATTTAAAAACTAAAATATAAAATGTCCGCAAAGCAGGTAAGAGGACAAAAGAAAGCATATGTAACATATGCCTCATCATTGTAGCAGTTTCACATTCATTGGTGTAGCTCAAGACAAAATAATCAGAAGAAAACATAACAGAACTATGACCTTGATAGAATAAATTCTACCCAATAAGGGACATTACTTCTAAGAGTGGCCAAATAGATAAAAGTATTCCAGCATCACCAGAATTCTGATGGTTATTTTTCCCAATTTCAGCCCAACACAGCTTCATGTTATGTCAAATCATAGGCATTCATATGCCACTAAGATAAATAATTGTTTAGTACCAACTAGCAAGAGAAGAAAACTCAGATCATAAACACAATATCAGTGCAAAAGTAATATTTCAATTCTAGTAGAGAAAAGGTAGATGCAGAACAATGTACCTCTCATTGCGATTAAGTCGAGCTCCAAAGTAGAAAGACACGGAAAGCAACCAACAATCACTATGCACAGCAACCAGTGAAAGCCAGTCTTTACGGTTCATCCCATCTCTAGCAAAATTGATACCCAAGGCTGGCTCAGGAAGCTCAGGTGGAACTTCCTCTGCTGGTAAAGCTACCTCCCAAGCCTCATTTGGGTGTCCATACAGACACAAATTCTCCTTATCTAAGCAGCAACAAATCAAAATACTTCAAGAACAAAATTATAAACCACATTCAAAACCACAAATACTACAACCTAAAATGAAGCACAACTTGGACATTGCTCGAACAAATTTAGCATCTAAAAGAAAAAAGGTAGGGGAAAATGAAAAAGAAACCAAAAATGTATTGCTTACTGCATATGAATACCCTTCTCAGGACTCAAACCAAAATTCTAACAGTCAAAAAGACAAAAAGAAAACAATTCCACATCTAAATCAGACAACTGGCATCAAAATGACCTAAAACAAGAAGATAAAAAGAACTTCGATAAAAATTTCCTCTATAATTTCCAATCAACTTCCTACACTAAAAAAACACTCATTTTAAGTTTTACCTAAAAAGAAACTGACGATAAAGATTGAAATCTAATGACCGACAGAGGTCAGAAACTTGAAACAATCGAGGAAAATCGCATGCAAAGGCAAAAAGAACTCCGCGATTCAAAATTGAATCAGATCGATTCTATCAACCTCAGTTCACTCCCACGGACAAACCAGAATTCTCATCTCTATATTCCTCAAATAAAAACAAACGAAAACGAACAAAAAAAAGAAGCTCACCTGGATCGCATTGCGAGTAGAAATCATCTACATCTGAATCAAACCAAACGAAAGCATAACAAAAAATTAATTTTTTTTAAAAAAAAGGATGAATGAAGTTAGGGTTTACAGAAAGAGAAAATCACCGTAAGTGAGAGCACGAACAAGACCGGAGCGTCGAGCGCTATAGTCTTTGAAGATCTCTTCCACAGTGCGAGGGCTAGAAGAAGCCATACTTTTTTTTTCTTTTTCTCCAAAATAAAGATTGTATTATAATTATAATTATTTTTTATTTGCGTAAATAAAAAGAAAAAAGAAAATGAGAAGAGTGTCTTATTTTTGGAAACGGATCGGTCGGTTATTCCCAGAAACGGATTTTCTTTTTCTTTTTTTATTTTCTTTTTCTTACACGAAAAATAAAAGAGTAATTTTGAAGCTGAGTGTACGGAACACAGAAAATACACGAGATGAGCCAAAAAAATAAGAAAAAGGGCAATAAGATTTGTCAGAAGAAAAAGAAAAATTGGGCCTTGTTTGGATTAGGCCCAAAAGAAAATATAATGGGGCCTGTTTGGTTTCTTAGACCTTTTTAAAAAATATATATTTTGGGTAACTACAGTATTAGTCACCTAACTGTTAGTAAATTTTTTTTGAGGTCATCTATTACAAAAATGATCATTCAATTATTAGTGAATTTTTTTTGTGTCATTATTATGGTGTTCGTCATAATCGACCCACTGTTCAGTTAAGATCAACCCGACCCCTTCTTCACTTCAGTAAACGTATAGTTCGTCAAATCATATAGTTAGGTTCGCATTACCATGCAAGCGAAACCATATTAAGGAGTCACATGTTGACCCTAGCATGGGATACATGTTTGGGTGCATGAGAACCTATCTAATCCTAGTATGTCAAATCAAATGGTTGTGTCTTATAAATATGAAAATTGGTCTTCTTGGAAGACACACTTACAAAAACACTCAACGATCACCCAACTATGAAAAGTTACAAAATGGTCATTCAACTATTCAATTTTATCTTTTTTGGTCATCGAACTATCTTAGATTTTTTAGTGTTTCCATTTTTACGTTAGTTAGTTAGCTAGTGACCAAAAAAGACAAAATTTAATAGTTGGGTGACCATTTTGTAACTTTTTATAGTTGAGTGGCCAAAAAATAAATTTATAAATAGTTGAGTGCTACTAGTGTAGTTTACCCAAATATTTTCTAGAGATATTTTTTTTGTTAATATACTAAAAAAAACCCCTTAAACTACCATATTTTGTTTAAAGAAGCCCTTATACTATTTTTTATTAGTTAAATAAGTTTCAAACATATTATTTTAATATTAAATGAAAAATATTTTTGAATTTTTAAACTAATTTGCATTTAATGCTAATGAGAATAGTTTGTTAAATAAAAAATAAAATAATGTTTTTTAAAAGTAAAATAAAATAATATTTTAACATTTTTTGAAAGTGCTTATGTATATAACACAATTAATTACTCTTTGAAATTTTTTATTACTCTTTTAAATTTTATGTTGATGTTAAAGTGTATATAATTTTTATTGCATCAATGAGAAATTAGATAAGAGTTTAAAATTCAAAATATTTTTACTTTAATATTAAAATCAAGTGCTTTTATAAATAAAATTGTAGGTTAGGAGTTTATTTAACTAAAAAAATAGTTTAAAGATTTGTTTAAATAAAATGTAATCTCGTTTAAGAGCTTGTTTAAATAAAGTGTAATAGTTTAAGGTTTTTTTTTTTAGTATATTTAGCTAACGTTTTTTCTTTTTTAAGTTTTATAGAGATTGTTTTGGTAAAAAGATTTCTCTAGTTTTCAAAAATTTCGAAATTAGAGTAATTTAATCCTTATCAATTTCGAAAATGAGTAATTAAGGATAAGCAATCACGACATTAATGTTTTTCATCAATTGTACATGATTTTGGTTGGTGTAATAATAAATTTAATTCTCAAAATTTACATATTTTTTCAATTTGATTCTAATTTAATAAATTTACCCATAACATTTGTGTAAATGTGTAAAATTTGATCTATTCCAAGCTATGATGGTAATGGAGTGGGACAAGAGCAAATATTTTTAAATCCATCACTACACCGTAGTTGACAAGTTATGCTTCATCACCCACCTCGCTCATTATAGGTGCATAATCTTGAAAACCACTATCATTTCCTTGAATGTTGCATGCATCCATCTCTACCCTATCCAACTTCGTTCCAATTTAATTTTTACTATTTACTTTAATATTTTTTATTTTTTTAAAGTCAAATAAATATTTAAACATAAAATACATAGGATTTAGTATAATATATTATTACATTTTATCCTTTTAATAATTAAATATATACAAAAATAAAATAGTAGCTTTATAAAGTGGAGTAGGGTGGGGTAGCACAAGCAACCATCACAATTATTATATTTTATCCTTTTAATAATTAAATATATACAAAGATAAAATAGTAGCTTTATAAAGTGGAGTAGGGTGGGGTAGAACAAGCAACCATCACAACTACTTCATAAGAACCATACTTATTGTCCTTCTAATAGTTAAAGTTTTGTTGAAAAAAATTGAAGATGTTGTGCGTCTTCATCTTAATGGTAGATGTCTCACTATTTCAGACCCTGATAATAATTGATTATGTTCGCAATGGAGTTTGAAAAATAAATTTAACTTTGGTTTTGGTTGTTGTAATATTGAACAATTCGGATTTTGTCATCCTTATTACGAGCTAAGTTTTCTTTCAACATGTGGGAAGCTGTTAGAAAAAAAATAACACCTATGGATCTGTGGAGTTCTTTTCCAGATGGACATGTGAAACTGCCTCTCCATGCCTTTGTGGACAAAGAAATTCAGACACAATTTCGTTTTGGTCAAATTATGCTATAAGTCATTGTACTTTTAAAATTTTAGAATTTAGTCTCTATACTTTAATTCTCAATAATTTAGCCTTTGTTAATTTTTTTATCTTAAATTTAGGTTAATTACAACATTTTTTTAATTACATAGCTATCAAGTAAGTTTTTTTATTTCAAAATCTCACACCAACAAATTTAACAAAAATAATATTAACAGTTGAACTTAAATTTTAAAATCTAATAAGTAAAAGATGAAATTCCTGAAAATTAAAGTATATGAACTAAATTCTAAAATTTTGAAAAATACGGGTACTTGTGACATATTTTGACCTTTCTGTTTTTGTCAGCCAATGATTGCAAACTCAAAGCCTCTTCCCATTTGTCTGTAGCTTAACCAAAGCATACGTTTCTAATGACTTGATTCACATTAAATTCGAGAAAGGATCGTATTGCAAATTAGTGGTTCAAATTTGACAAACAAAAATAACGTAGACAAGTTTGATTAATATATTGACTTTTTCTTTTAGAATTAAATTAGTAGTCGAAGTGATCAGATTATTGATTTGTAGTGTTTGATTAAATAAATTATTAAAAATATAAAAAAAACAAAAATACCAGTTCGATTGGTTTTTTTAATTTGGTTCATTCGAGCCGTATCAACTTGTGGGTCAATTGATTTAATGCTTCTCTTCGGATCAATACCCAATCGGTTCAATCCAGTTCAAACAATCATGATTTTAAATTTCTACACTTTGTGCATTCGAAATTTAATCTTCTTACTTTTATTTTCAATAATTTAATCTCTCTACTTTTTGAATTAAAAAATTTGCTTTCAAATTATATACAATCACATAATATTTTAATAAAAAGTTAAATAATATTAATTATTTGGACTAATTAATAACATTATAAAATTATAAAGACCAAATTATGTTAGAAATTAAAGTATATAGATTAAAATATAACAATTTGATAACGTTAACAACCATATCGTAACATTTTAAAGTTCAGTTACCAAAATAATAATTTAAACTGTATATAACTATATAAGTGACTAAATCTATATTTATCAGGCATGATTACATACTTAATGGTAACCACACTCAATGTCACAAAACTGTTAGTAAATTTACGTTTTGATCACATAACTTTAAAAATTACAAAATAATCATTAAAATATTCAAAAATTTTCATTGAAGTCACTAGGATGTTAAGTTTTTATTAAAAAAGGGTTCAATTAGTGAACTCCAAATAATGATTCAACAATCGATACAATAGATCAATACCTATCGACGAGTAGAAGATATCTTAAGTCCAAGTCGATATGATGGTCAATTTTAGAAATTGAAAAAGATAATTGTTTGGATGTTAGTTTATAGATTCATTACGTTCAAAGTTATTTCAAAAAAAAAAATTTGTGGAAGAGAAAGGAAAAAAAAATTCGAATGAGGTAAATGATACGAATAAAAAAAGCCATACAATATCAATTTAACAGCTTGATTATTTAAATAAAAACTTTTAAATGGTTTGAGACTATTTTATAATTTTTTGAAATTAAAATATCTAAAACGTAAACTTGGGTAAATGAGATAATGGGAAGCAGAATAGGGAGAGAGAGACAGTAGATTCCTACTCTGACAGTAATAATTAGAAGCAACAGTGTGATAAAGAAACAAAGCTTGTCTCTTCTTATTGGCTGATTCCATCCGAATCCAATTGAAATTTCCGACCGATTCACTTTCAGTCTGTTCTTCTCCGATGTCTTTTACACCATCACGTACTCTTCTAGCGCGTGCAATCCACTCTCACTTCATTTCTCTTTAATAGAATACACCCAGATATTTAATATAAAAGTTTTATTAAAAGTAAAGATGATTAAATGGTTTAATAATAAAAGTAAAAAATAATAAATGGTTGAAAAAAATTTGCAGTAGACTTCACAACTGATCGAGGTTTATTCGAATACCACTCTCAATTCAAAAAGAATTAGACTATAAAAACACTTGAGAGTATACTTATGATCATATAAGAATGTAGCTGTCATAGCCCGTGATAAGAGTTCGTCATTTCAACATCTTAATTATGTAATCTTAGGGTTTCCAAGATTGCTTCTCTACCAACCATTAAACTTGCGAGGGCATGCATGACAACAAAATTTTAGGATTTGAAATATTTCAAATAAATTTGTTATTATATTTTATCATAATTTGGAATTGTTTTAAATTACGCAAAAAATTAAAAAAAAAAATTGCTTGGTGGTGAAAGTATCATGGAAATGTTTATATTAAGAGTCAAATTACATTTTACCCTCTCTATTAAAAAATGAACAAATTAATCTTTATTCATTAGATCAATTAGTAAATCGATCCTTCTGTCAGAATTTTCATCCACTTTTGTTGTTAAAAATTGGTCAATATATGTTAACGAAAGGTACACGTGGCATGTCACTTGTCATTGTTTGGTTATTCCGTCAACTATACCTGATTTTAATAGTATAAATAGATGAAATCTTTAACAAAAAGAATAAATTCATTTTTTTAATCTAATGTATAGGGACTAGTTTACTATTTTTTAGTAGAGGAAGTAAAATGTAATCCCACTTTTAATACAAGGGCCTCCATAATACTTTTACCACGTTAATGGTACATTAATTTCAAGTTTTCGCTTGCCTCCTTTGTTTCAATAACTCTTGTTTGATTGTTACCTTTACCTTCTCACATGATTTAGCCTTTTATATCGAAGTTTGGGTTGTGAGGTATGATGATTTTTTTTTTAGAAATTATATATATTTAGGATTTTTTTTAGAATTTTATGATTTTAAATTTTTTTTCCATAATTTCATAAAATAAATTATGATATTTTCATATTTTTAAGAGTTTTTAGATGTATTTAATTTATTTAGAATTATATTATAAAATTATTAAATTGATATGTAACTATAATTTAAGGGTCAAATTTGATAGCAACCCTTGAATTAATGTAACACATTATCATTCTATTAAGGAGATTAAGGTGATTAGTGATCAAAATGTTATAATTTGATAACATGCAGTGGCGTAGTCAGGGGTTGACAGGGTCTCAACTTTTTCTAAAATGAAAATTTTTTCATTTAAGTCTTTTAAATTTTTAAAAAATTTTAATTAGTAAAAGTAAAATTACACTTTAATCACTCTTAAAAATGATAAAAATTTGATTTAATATTTTAAAAATTATAAAGATATAGGTTATTCAAATGTACTATTGTAAAAATTAAAATTTAATTTCAACCTTCCTAAAAAAATTTTAGGCCTTTGCCCCTGATAACATGAGTAACCATATTGCAACATTTTAAAGTTAAGTGAGAGGAAAAAAATTAACCTTAATTAGTGTCCATTTAAGTTGTTTATCTAATGAACCCAATGAGTAGGTTCAGTGGAAAAGAAAATGTTGTTCATCCCAAAGGTCTCGGATTCGAGTAATTGTGTGTGCAAGGTGTGTGTGCCTTGTCAATGGCTTAAGAAAGCTTGAACAAATACTACCATGTAATTTGATAAAAATTTAAAATTTAGTCTTTATATTTAAAAAGTTAAAATTAAGTCCTTCAATTATTTTGATTTAAAATTTTAGTCCAATCATTAAAATTATAATTTTTTTCTGTAAATTTTTTTTAATTTGCATGTTGATTATGTTGCCCTCATGTGACATGTCACACAATTGATGAAAACTAAACATATTTTTTTTGAATAACAAAACTAAACATATTAAGTTAACAAAATTTAGTTGAAACTATCAACGAAAATAATGATTGAATTAGGATTTTTTATATTGAACTAGTTGATTGAATCTTAATTCGATTGGTATGGGCATTGTTGCCAATACATGAAAACATGAGTTCAAATGCGTTGAAGCATATTGTCCTTCTATTTATAGGTTGGGGAGAGCCTATGTATAATTCTAGGTATTATTTTAAAAAAAATAGATATGATTAGAACATACAAGGAGATTGTTAAAAAAAAAAAGATACATGGACTAAACATCGAATTCTATAGAAGTATAGGGACTAATAGCATATTTTAACCTAAATATAATAAATAAATCATAAATTACATAAAAAACGACTATGTATTACCCAAAATTTAATTGCCTAAATTGAACCTAAACTACAATCCAAAGGTTCAAAGTGATAAATCCAAAGAAAGGAAACCTTGGAACACTCCCAAATTAGACACTCACTCGCTTAATGTTGGCGCGTGAGTCAACGTCACTTTCATTTTTCATTTCCCTCTCTTAGACTTTCTCGAATCACCACCACTATGATCATAAAATCTTTTAACCAAATACGAAGAAGAAAGGTTTCATATCTGTTTTAGCGTAAACCGTACGAGTTCCGATGGCTGAGTTGACTCAGGCCGAGGTGTACTCACCTCGGTCGTTTCAAGTATGGAGAGCGCTTTTGAACTGGTTGGCTTTTTTCTATCAGATCTTTGCTCAAATCATCAGAGCCGTAGGTCAATATCCTTTGCTTTCTTCTTCTTCTTCTTCGTCGTCGTCGATCACTTCGACTTCAACGCACCGTTTTAAGCCCTTGCCTGTTATTGACTCTACTCGAATCGAGTCTCCCGCTACGGTCGAGATCGCTGCCGTTTTGGATTCACCTGATGAAGACCGCATCGAAAAACTCACAGTATGATTTTTTTTTTCTTCAAAATTTCCCCAAAATAGGGGTTTTAAATTATGTTTGATAAATTGTTAGCTTTGTTGAACTTAATTTATTTGAAGTTGTTACGTATTTTCATAAGGAAATGAAAACATTGTTATAGACTTAGACTTATAGTTCTACTTAGTTTAATTTAAACATGAATAATGAATAGGGAATTTAAGCAATTTAAATTTTTTGGGCTATTAGTATTATTTTGAGAGATGCAGAAATTAATGAAACTGAAATGAACACTGGAATTAACTTGATCCAATTCAATTGGGTTAATAACTTGTAAGTTCCAACTATATTATCCGAACTCGAGGTGAATGTCAGATACAGCTATGCATTTAATATATATATATATATGCTCATTTGAATATGTTTTAGATACTTTAGAAAATAAAGAGTCTGATTATATGGTAGATCAACTAATTTGGGAATTGAATCAAATGCACGGATAGTTAATATAAGAATATGTTAGGTGTAGGTCTACAATTTTATTAATGGTTAAGTTCTGTTAAGAAGTAAGGATTTCAGACAGGTGAAAGTGTAAATTAAAAATAAATAAAGCGTATCATAAAAATTATTGTTGTTTGTGTGGTGTATTATTATTGTCGATGTTCTAACTAGGACCGCTGTTCATGCTTCTGCAGGTAGTTCTTGACTTGGATGAAACTCTAATATGTGCATACGAGACATCTAGTCTGCCTCCTTCCCTTCGTAATCAAGCAATGGATGCTGGATTAAAGTGGTTTGAGCTGGAATGTGTATCTTCGGACAAGGTTTGTTATGAATTATTATTTGATTTTCTATTTTAAATGATGGTTGTTGTCATTTGGATGCTTTGATCTTTGAAGGAATGTGAAGGAAAGCCTAAGATCAATTACGTTACGGTGTTTGAGCGCCCAGGGTTGCATGATTTCCTAAATCAACTAAATGAATTTGCTGAGCTTGTACTATTTACTGCTGGCCTTGAAGGTTTGCTCATATCAACGCATTGTTTCGTTTTCAACTTATTACCCAAATTTCTTCTTATGTTTCTCCCCGCCACTATCTCATGACTTTTAATGGCTTCCCGTAGGCTATGCTAGACCACTTGTTGACAGAATTGATGCTGAAAACCGGTTTAGTCTTCGACTCTATAGGCCTTCTACAGTTAGCACGTAAGTATGCTTCCTATGCGTGGTCCTTTTATAATCTTCCAGCCTATTTTCTCTGTGATTTCTAGATGGAAAATGACGAAACCTTTTTCATCTTTTGTGTAACACGTTCTTGCCTTTTGTTGAAGCTGGTTGACTGTCTTGAATCCGAAGCTGTTTCTTAGTTTACATGCATACCCTTCTTTTTTCTTTTTTTTTTTTTCATTTTATCTTGTTGTAAGATGAAATAAAATTTATAAGCAATTTAGATCTCCAAATGGAAATGGAAATTCCTTTTGAGTTCTATATAGAATTTCATGAGTTCATTTTTTGGAGCTGATGTTAGTGACTTGATCTTTTCAGTTTAGCTTGATAAAATTTAGGAAATCATTATTATGTCGTTTCATTTCCTATCTGAAATATGAAGGGTGTTTTTAGGCTGCATATTTGAGCTTAGATGCCAACATGCTTTTTTCCAAGCTTAGATGGCTTAGAGCAAATTTGAGCATCCTTAATGTTTGATGTGTAAGCAATCAACTTCTTGGTGATTACATGTCAAGTTTCATCGAAGATTTTGTTGTTTCTTCTGGTAAAATTTACTTCTGACATAAATAGGGGGTACCGGGAGCATGTGAAAGACCTCACCTGCATATCTAAGGATTTATGCCGAACTGTTATTGTTGACAACAATCCTTTCAGTTTCCTGTTGCAACCGGTAAATGGGATTCCATGCATTCCGTTTTCCGCTGGGCAGCCGCACGATACACAGGTACCATCACGATTTGAATTAAGATAAATCTGTTACCCTTATACGATATCAGTTCATCTTAGATGTTTGTTTACTTACTACTTCTAAATCTGGTTTATTTTGAAAAGCTTCTCGATGTCCTCCTTCCACTTCTCAAGCACCTTTCTCAGGAAAAAGATGTGAGACCAGTTCTTTATGACAGGTTCCGCATGCCTGAATGGTTTCAGAAACAGGGTATCCCCTCTTCTTGTTGGTCACGGTAGGAAAAAGATAGTAGGCAATGCCTTAGGTTCTTCTGGGTACTTTTTGTGCAAACCTTCCAAAGGCAGCATCTTATCATAGGATTCATGATCTTTGTGTATAACATTTGAATTCTAGAGGTGTCTATGAATGCCATCAGAGACCTGCAAAAGGATGAATGTGATGATATCACTTATTTGATTAGGTAAACCTTTTATTGTATTTAGATGAAGATCTGCCAAAAAATTCTTGATTCTTAGTGTCACTTTGTTTATAAGCTTTGCGATTCTGTTGGATGTTTATGCATCTTTGGGGAATTTTGTAAATGTGTTCTCAATCAATGATTATTTGCTGTTTACACATCATTTATCATGTTGATTTCTATACTACTTTCTACAATAAGCCATGGTTGTGAGGCTGTTTGTGCGTGATTGCCTTCTTAAATTTTGATCTCTTATTGTTTCCTACCTATTACAGTTTGTAGATGCTTGTTTTTGGTTGCTAGCACTTCTATCAATAGTAGTTCTAGAAAATATCATTCTCTGCAGGATTATCTCTTGGGAACAGCTTTCCGTACTAAAAAAGTTGTGGAACTAATCTTGGGAACAAAACTATGTTGGAAAACAACTAACCTTAGGAATAATATTATGTTGGGAACGCATTGGAGCTAACCTTGGAAGGTTGACAGTATTCCTAGATTGCTCCAAAATTGGGACCTCCTAAAGAGCATAGCTTGAAAGCTCAAAAGGTCTGAATACAGACATTGGTAAAGGAATACACTCCTTTAACTTTTCTCTTAAATACAAATGTTCTGTTTCCTAGTTAAAGAAAAGGGTAAACTACATTAGTAGTCACCTAGCTATGGTTTTTATTCCTTTTTCTGGTCACACAACTATGAAAAATTACAAAATGGTTATCCACTATTCAATTTTGTCTTTTTTGGTTATCCAACTATCTTTGATTTTTAGATGTTTTCATTTTTATGTTAGCCTAGGTGACAAAAAAATGATAAAATTGAATAGTTGGATGACTAAAAAAGAAATTTACTAATAATTGAGTGACTATTTTGTAACTTTTTATAATTGGATGATAAAAAAAAATCATACTTGGGTAATCTCTACCGTAGTTTACCATAAACAAAAAATAGTAACACATTGTTTACCAGAAATAATACAGAGTATAACTACTAAATTTTGTAATTGTACTTTCTTAGAAACACATTCACTAGTTTCTCTCAATCCCACTACTTTAGCACGTTCACTCCCACTTTCCTCTGTAATTATTCATTAATAACTTCCTTTTGGGGTCTATAAATAGAGGTTTGAATGTTTCATTTAGGGATTTTTAGTATATTGGAGTATCCTAAAATTCTCTATAGTTTTCCTCTATTATTGTTACAACCCTCACAGCTGTCACTGTTTTATCGCTTCTATTACCATCACTTGCCATAGTACTTGTTTTTCAAGGTCTGCTTCGATCTTCTTCTCCATCATCTCTTCCCAGTATCTTATTTTGTTAGATTGTAATGTCTCTTCACTTTAACAGAAGAATCTTTACACAAACTTATCTATATCTACAAAGCATCACTTGACTTGATGACTCAATGTATTAAGTTTGGTGTCACTTAACTCATTACATATGTTGTGTATCATGGAACTGGAATCAGCAGGACAAATTGAGCAATGGCCACATGAATGAGAGATGGTTTGTCTGTTCAGTTTTTGATCACTTTTAGCTGATAATAACTGCTTGCAAATTGAATACAATTAGGTAGCCCAGCAGCCGCGCATAATGTTAGGAATCTAAGCTATCACACACACACACACACACATAATTTCTACTTACATTTTCTCATTTATTTCCTTTCCAGAAAAGGGTTGAGGCCTGTCAAGACAAAATCCTACCGCTTGTTTATTTAACTGTTCATATTTCTGAGTTTCAATCTTCCTTTTTTCCAACAGGACAGTGTGGTTAAGCTGTAATGAAATTGATTTGGCAACATCTCACATGGACATGGGGGAAAGAGGAATCATTTTGAGAAACAAATAAAACTTTGCCATTTAAAAAAAAAAAGGACAGAAACCCATTATTCCAATCTCTAAATAAAACTTGATTAGGTAAAAATATCATGGAGGTCCCTGTACTGGGAGTCAGATTACATTTTGCTCACTTTATTGAAAAAATGGGCAAATTATTTCAATTTGCTCTTTGCTCTGCTATACAATGACTAATTTGCTCATTTTTTGAGTAGAAGGGCTAAATGTAATTTGACTCCTAATACAAGGGCTTCCATGATATATTTACCAACTAGATCATATTATTTATTTATACTTTTTTTAATTTAATAGGAATATATATATTGAATCTAGAATCGATTATTAAATAAGTTAGGAAGAGATCGATCTAACTCGAGAGATCCAACAATATAATTTACTTTTTAAGACACGTGGTTGTCTTCAAACATCTCGGAGTTGAGGTTGGCAAGCATATTAAGATTTATGTTAGATTTGACATTCAAGACAATCTAACCTAGATCTTAGCAATCAATTAAATCAAAGATCAAATTGGAGATCAATCTAACTTAAGAGATCCATTAATAAAATTCACTTCTTTGAAAGACACGTGGTTGTCTCTCAACATCTTGGAGTTAATATTTGTATCAAATTCAACACTCAAGACAACCTAACATCTCGGAGCTTGATCTGATTAGAGAGATCCAATAATAAAATCGCTTTTTAAAAAGACACGTGGTTGTCTCCCAATATCCCGAACTCAAACTTGCTTTTAGAGATTTATATCGAACTCAATACTCAAAACATTTTCAGCCCATTATTTACTAGACAGTTACCAAATTCCAACCAAATGAAAACATATGATACTTTTATTTTGGATTATAGAAGCGAAACGCAAATAAATAATAGATGTATGTGTATATTTGGAATGCATTACCTAAAAATCAATGTCGGTGTCCTTTGTGAAAAGCAACTATGATTACCTTTAAGAGGTTTAGGGGCCTCTATTTATTATTTAGTCCCTGCATTTGGCTACCTTCTTTCACACTCAAAACCAATAATAACGTTGTGCTTTTTAGTCAACTTACCTCATCATGTTGAAAATGGGTCTTCAACTCTCAATTTCTTCCTTTTCTATTGAATGAACTACCAATATGTAACGACCTTCATGATGTTTGATGTGCTTATATTTTATATACACATTTTCTTTTACATCAAATCGATGATAATTGAATCGATTCGGATCAATTAATTCTCGATTTAAAAAAAATTATTAAATTGATTAAATTAAATTTTTTAATGATTTATTTAATTAAATCAATCAAATTGATTAGATCGATAATTAATAAAATTTTACGTCTAATCATAGTTACATTCTTAAAAGGCATTAACCCAAACAAAATATTAAGAAATTCTATAAAAGCATCAAAAAGTAAAGTCAAACACGATAAAACAAATAGAAAGTTCACAAGTTGGAAAGATAGAAAAACCAAAGAGGCAAAGTGATATAAGGAATATGTTCTCAATTTGTAGATTTCAATATATATATTTAAGTTTTGCTAGTAAGTATTTTAAGATACTTTTTAATGTTAATTAATATATAATTTTAAAAAAATTGTTATAATAACTTAAATAACATTTTTATGCTTCTCATTAGTAAAATTAAATATCTAATAGAATCTTAATGATTTTTCATTTGTGATCTTTTATAAATATGAAATTTAATTTATTTATTTTTCAAATTTTAAAATTTAAATCTATTTATTATATGCTATTAAATATGATTTTTTTTTTAAAATTTAAAATGTCATATAAATAAATTTAACAATATGACCAACAAAATTTAATTTTTAAAATTTAAAAAATAAAAAAATAAATTTCTAAAAGTAAAATATAAAAGTTTAATTTTATCAACAATAAGTTTTGTGTTGAAGACAATTTGGAGGTTGATAACCATTTATTCTCCCAAAACAGCCATGTTTCACATCAAATCATCATAATTTCCTTTTTTTATTTGGTGAATATCATGACATCTTTATACCAAAAAAAGAAAATCATGACATCTTGTCCATGAGAAAAAGTAAGTGGATTAAATAATTATTATATGAATAATTTTTATTAAATAAATAATTAAAAATTAAATTTCGTGTGTTAATTTAATGATTCGAATATTTATTATTTCAGATATGATATGAATTTAAATTGTCTTAAACTCGTTGATGTTAATATTTTACTCTCCATGTTTTTTCAACTATTTCCCTTTTGATTTACAAATTCAATGTTATTGAAGAAGTATTTGTTGATATGTCCATTCCTTAAATTAAATTTAGGTTTTAAAATTTGAAAATCATTATCCAAAATTTTGGCATTTCTTACTCTCTTTTTTTTTTTTTTATTCTCTTTAAAAAAATGCATGCCTAAGAAAGTCTAAATTAGGTAACATGTGGACAACAATTGCATAAGAATATGTTTATTAATTATTATAAGGTTAAAATATGTCATAAGTTGTTAAACTTTTCAAAGATTTAAAATTTAATCTTTGTATTTTTATTTTTAGGAATTTAATTTTTTTATTTTTTAAATTTTAAAATTTAAGTTTAACGGTTTAACACTGTTAATTTTTTTGTTAAATTCATATTAATTATATGGCTACCAGGTAAGTATTTCTTTTATTTCAAAATATCATACCAGAAAATTTAACCATGCTTATAGTTGAATCTAAAATTTGAAATTAGAAAAACAAAGAGACTAAATTCCAAAATTTTAAAAAATACAAGGACTTATGGTATATTTTAACCTTATTATGATGAGGCGTGTGTTATTCACGGCGGAGGCGCGTAAACGATGTCCCATTTTGTAGTAGTGGTATTTACCTTAGGCGAATAAGCCAGCGTAGCGCGTTTGCTTATATTAATCTCCCACCTTACCAAACTTGTTTGATCCAAAAATAGTGTTTTATTTATTTATTTTTATATAAAAAGGAAAGGATAAAAATTAATCTTAATCGAATATTTAAATACCAATTATAACAGTCGATTGAATCTTAATTTGATTAGTATATATATATTATTGTTACTATAAAAAAAATACGAATTTAAGTGCGCTGAAACAAACGAAGTATATAATTTTTTTAGATAAAAAAAATCTATGATTTTAATTGTTGTAGGCATACTTAGTTATATATAATATATTTGGTTAATAATATCTTAGATTCTAGAAAAGATTTAGAAACCAAATATCAAAAATACAATTTGGATTCTCAATATCTTGTATTTTCATAAAATCTTTTACTTCAAAAAATAAAGATAAATTATACTCAAGGTTACTGAATTATTATGTTTTGATCACTCGACTTTAAAAAAATTATAAAATTATCATTAAACTATTCAAATATTTTCATTTAAGTCATTGGCATATTAAAATCGCTACTTCAACTTTCTTCTTTGATATTTGATACTGATCGTTAAATTGTATTGGATTTAAGATATGTTCTTTTAACTCATCAGTGGGTACTGATCTATCGCATTGATCGTTGAATCGTCGCTTAACAACCTAATGACTTAAATAAAAAACTTTCGAATAGTTTAATAATTAAATGAAAACTTTCAAATAGTTCAGTGATTATTTTATAACTTTTTGAAGTTAGATGTTAATAATTTAGGGACCTTGGTGAAATTTACCCAAAAACAAAATGAGAAAGAAATCTTTAATTATAAGTTATTATAGAATAAAAGGAAAATTAATAAAATCCTCAATAGAAAAAAATAAAAATGGCGGTTACATTTCATTTAATTCAATTTTCTCTGATACAAACACGGCCTTGTTTTTCCTTTCTTCTTAAAACGCTCTTACAGATGAAGCTGATGACGGACGGAAACGCCATTTCTGCCGCCGTCAAGCTTGATTGTTTTAAATGACGAAACCATTCTCTCCTTTCCTTTTTGCCGTTAGTTTCTTCACCCTTATCTCCTTCCCGCCGTTAACCCATGCTTTGGGTTCTGGTTCAACGTTCGCCGTCGCCTACGCCACCGCCACCGTATGCGCCATCGTAGCAGCTGAACCATCTCAGCGCATTGTCTGTTACCGCGCCGGCAACGCTTCCTCCTTCGCTGTTTCCGTCCTCCCTAACATCTCTTACTCCACCGTCGCCGGTGGCCGAACGATCATTTGCGCCGTCCGTTCCAGTGGTAACAGTCTCCTGTGCTGGGAAACAAACGATCCAACATTTCCCGTTAAACGCTTGTACTACAACGATACCGTTTTGCTAAAATCGCTCGCAATCGGCGACGGAAAGATTTGCGCAACGTCGAGGAATGCGACGTCATCTGTATCTTGCTGGAGACCCATCGGAAATAATGGAAATAACAACGATGAGTTACCCAATGGTAATTACACCATGGGTAAAATCACATCCGGGTTTGGGTTTTCATGTGGGATCGTTTTGAGTGAAAACAACAGGGTTTCTTGTTGGGGAAGTAACTCAATAGGCAAAGCCATTGAAGAACAATTCGGGAACATGTCAATTTCAAATATCGAAGCTGGGTTTTCCCATGTTTGTGGAGTGAACTCAGTTGGTGATTTGCTTTGTAAAGGAGATAACTCAAATGGTCAATTAAATGTTCCTTTAAACAAAGGTTTAACCTTTGTTTCTGGGTTAGCTCTTGGTGATGGTTTTAGTTGTGCAATAAGGAGATCAAATGGTACAGTTGTGTGTTGGGGTTCCATGAATGAATCCGCCATTGAAGGTATCGAGATGGAATCCGTTGTTGCAGGTTTGAAATTCACTTGTGGATTAACCACTAGGGATTTCTCCATTGTTTGTTGGGGTCCTGGATGGCCATTAAGCAATGGGTCAGCTTCAAATTCTTCTCTAATGGAGTTGCCTTTTGGAGCTGAGATTTTACCAGGGCCTTGTCTTCAATCTTCTTGTAATGAGTGTGGATTATATCCTCAATCAAGCAGGCTTTGTTTTGGTAATGGTAACATTTGTAAACCTTCACCTTGTTTCAATTTCACCACTCCATCACCGCCATTACCGGCGTCACCTCCACTTCCAGTGGTTACGATGCGGTCCTCTCCGTTTAGGAGAGGGTTATTGGCTTTTGTCATAGTTGGATCAGTAGGAGGTTTTATGGGGATTTGTAGTATTATTTACTGTTTATGGACTGGTGTTTGTTGTGGTAGAAAGAAGGTACATAACTCAGTTCAACCAAGAATCACAAGAGTTGGTTCTAATGGTGGTCCAGGATCAAACAACAGTTCTTTATCAAGGTCATTTACTATTAGACGCCATAGCTCAAGAGCAATGAAACGTCAAAGAAGTGGAACATCATCCAAACATGCTGATAGAGCTGAAGAATTCACCTTATCTGAGCTTGCTGCTGCCACAAATGATTTCTCGCCCGAAAACAAGATCGGTGCCGGGAGTTTCGGTATCGTTTACAATGGTAAGTTATGGGATGGTCGAGAGGTAGCCATTAAACGAGGCGAAACGGGTCAAAAAACCAAGAAATTCCAAGAGAAAGAGACTGCATTTGAATCAGAATTGGCATTTTTATCAAGGCTTCATCATAAACATTTGGTTAGGCTTGTTGGGTATTGTGATGAAAAAGACGAAAGGCTTTTAGTTTATGAATACATGAAGAATGGTGCTGTTCATGATCATTTACATGATAAGAACAATGTTGTGAAAACTAGTAGTTTGATCAATTCTTGGAAAATGAGGATCAAAATTGCTTTGGATGCAGCTCGAGGGATCGAATATCTTCACAACTATGCAGTTCCACCTATAATCCATAGAGATATAAAGTCATCCAACATCTTACTTGATATGAATTGGACAGCAAGAGTTTCAGATTTCGGACTTTCACTCATGGATCCAGAATCCGACAACAATTACAAGCCGACGAAGGCTGTCGGAACGGTTGGTTACATAGACCCTGAGTACTATGGTTTAAATGTCATAACAACAAAGAGTGATGTCTATGGACTTGGAGTTGTAATGCTAGAACTACTTACAGGAAAGAGAGCTATATTCAAGAATGATGAAAATGGTGGCACCCCAATAAGCTTAGTGGATTTTGCAGTGCCTGCAATTATGGCAGGTGAATTGGTTAAGGTTTTGGACCAAAGGGTTGGACCACCAGAGCTCAATGAAACTGAAGCAGTGGAACTAATGGCATATACTGCAATGCATTGTGTGAATTCTGAAGGTAAAGAAAGACCTATAATTGGTGACATTGTTTCTAATTTGGAAAGGGCATTCAATGTTTGTGATGGTAGCCATGGCAGTATCTCTAGTGGTGCACTTTCATTTGTTTCAGATTAAAATTTTTTTCCTCTTTTTTTTTTTTTTTGTTTTTCTATCAATGATTTATCTAGGTATACATCATTTTGTAGTGTAAAGATTTTTCATTTTTTAGGGATTTTGTGAACACTGAAAGCAAAGGATAAGAGATTAGATGGTTTAATCTTATTATTGTTTGGATTCAAAATTTGACCATTTGGGTCCATTTCATACTAAAAATGCTAAAAACAACAAGACTTTGATTTAAAATTCTTGAATGGGTTAATATAACTTTTAGTCCCTAAACTTGATAATCAAGTTCATTTTGGTCATTGAACTTGGATTTTATCTAAACTTATATATGACACAATCTTAAAATGTCACATTAGCAAAGCTGTATTTTTTTTTTTTGTCTCGTTCAAGGCTCAAAATGGACATGGTTACCAAGATCAAGAACCAAAATGGATTTAATTGCTAAGTTCAGGATTAATATTTGATGATGTGGTATAATCTTAGAGTGACACATCATTACACTTGTATTTTTATCAGGGGTTAAAGTGAATCTAACTGTCAAATTCAAGCACCAAAATAAGCAAAAAGTCCGATTAAGTTTAGGGACTAAAAAGTAACCCTTCTTGACTTGCATGAGGTTTTGAAGTTGTTTAAATTTTGTCAAAACCCATGAACTCAAATGGTCCAACAAACACAGTGAAAACTGGGTCCATGCATTGGACATGTTTTCTTTTAAATATTAGGAAATTGACTTCGAATTTGGAAAGGAAAAAAAATGAAAGGGTTTAACTGGAGTTTGGTCAATACAATTATGAAAAATTATTGAATTATGCCGGTGACCTACCTCTTCCTTTCCCCCATATTTTATGTGGAAAGTGTTCTCAAAATCAAGAAAAATGTGTGGTGAAACAAATGAAACTGTGTTTTAAACTCTGCTCATTCATAAAAATAACCCATCCATGTTTTGTCAATGGAAGGTTTGGTGGCCTGCTTAACACATGCAAATCGGACGGGAAGTGGTGTTTTTAGTCGCGGACAAGTGAGTAATGCGTAAATTGAGACACGATTCACACTCTTACGGGAGGTAGTAGTGGGGAATTTTTTGCACTGAGCGAACGTGGAAGTAGAAAGCTTTTTTTTTTTTTTTTAATTTTTTAAGATATTTGTCGAAGTGAACTCAATAATTAATCTTCCCCATTCTATAGGGCCATTAAGGGGGTAGATGTTGGCCACAAGTTTTTAAAGCTGCTCTATACCCAAAGCAAAGATCAGACCCTCGACTACTGGTTAAGATAAGAAAAACTCTTGCCATTTTACCTAACTCTCGTGGTTGAGGTAGAAAGCTTTTTATTATAGGAAATGTGACAAGCATAAGGAATTTTTGTTTTTCGATATGTTGAACTTCATTTTGATTGTGATAAGATTTGTTTTTATTATTACTTTTCTAATCAATTCTATAATTAAATTTCAATCTCGTGGTTTATTAAAAACCCTGTTATGTAAAGTTTGTTTTAGTCTTTCTACTAAAAATTATTTTGGATTAGTTTTTATACCTAATTGATTTACACATGAGCTGACTTGACCTATAAAAAACCCAATCATCTCTAAAAATTCATGTATTCTTGAACTATCGTATGGCTAGAAATGAATAAATTTAATGGATTTTTCAGCCATATAAGGCTCAAAATACATGTTTTTTAGGATGAATGAGTTTTTTATGAGTTGCGTCAAGTCATAAATAAGTTAATTGAGAATGCTGTTTTTTATTTAAATTATCAGTAATTTTTTAATGATACATGATTTGAATAAATTTTTAATGTATAAAAATTAATTTTTAATAAAGGGATTAAAATAAACTTTAGTATAGGGCCTTCTAGTAAGATCTGGCATTCCTAAATTTATTCATATTTAATGATTTTAAATAATAAAAAAAGACAAATGATTAGTATAAAAATATTTCTTCATGGGCCTTCTTGTTGGTGTCAATAATTTGGGTTCTTCACTCTTCTAATCAATTATTTATTTAGTTATATATTTTTGGGGAAAATATAATATTTAGATTATTTAAAAACTTCAAAAATTGAAAAAAAATTTAACCAAATTTGGGGTGGGTCGAGCCAAAAATTCTTATCTAGGGTCTTACACGTTTAAAAAATGGATATTAATTTTTATCCAAACCTATTTTTTTGTCTATATTTTTGTTCAAATCTTTTCATTTTTTCAGACGAATCTTTGATTTTAAATGAGTGATCCGACCTATGATCAAGTGTAAAAGGAAATGGAAGAGTAATAAGAAACTCGCATTCGAATACAACATGAAGATATGTATAACAATTAATTGCAAATTTCATCCCTAACATTTCAACCTTTTTTTGATAAGCCCTAATACTTTTTTTTTTGTTCAATTGCACCTTCACTGTTTGAAACTTTTTTAAATGGGTCAATTTTAAATGGAAACCATTAAGGTCTATTCAATCGTGCTTTTAAAAAGTACTTTTCACTCAAAATATGCTTCTTGACTTAAAGCACTATTGAACAAATTGCGGTGAATTGTTTCTTTTTTTTTTCACTTTTCTAAAGAGTTTTTCTAATTATGAAAAAGCTAAAATTTTTAATTTTTTTAAGCCAAAAGTGTTTTTGGCTTATGAATAACCCTTAAATTGATATCGGTAAGAAGGTATTGTTGATTGGGCTAACAAAATAATGCATAATCTAATGCAATATTCACTTCTTCTTGGGTGCAACAGATTCTTGACTGCCAATCTCATCTCCACTTGCCTTTCTCTTCTTGTTCGAGGACTGTGCATCAGATGAATTATTTAGTTCATAAGTGCCTCTCGTTGTGCTGATCCCAGACTGTAACAAAAGAAGCCAAATGTCAGACCCCAATATTGGTGGCTTACAAATTATTGTGATAAAATGTCATCACTTACATGGAATGTTTGCTCTCCAGTATTCAAATTGGTGTAGACACCAATGCTTTCAAATCTACGTGGTCTTCTTCCTCTGTTAGGTCTGGCTGCCGTTGTAGGCATCTTTCCCTTCCCTTTGTCAGCAATTGCATAAGGGTTTTGAGGTGTCTTCTCCTTTTGCAATTTCCTTATTATAGTAGCTGGAGTATCTGCACGATAAATTGTAGTCTGTAGCAAAGAATTGTAATTAACTCAGCTATCCAAGTTTAAGCTTCTGTGGTTCATCCTTGCCCCTTCTCTTATTTTTCTTGGGCCTCCTAGGCATAACCCTCTCCATTGGGGGCAGAATATCCCAGTTCTCTTCCACTCAAGTGACCCATTGATAGGCTGCAATGCGTACTGATATGCATTCAAGTAAGTTTCAATGTGGTAGTACGTATGTATGTAGTCATTTGGCTCTTTACCAATGTGCCATATGGCACAACATGTATGTGAGCATGGAATCCCAGTCAACTGCCAAAGTCCAATTGCAGCTTCTATCTTTCAACTCAACAATGTATTGTTTCCTGTCTGTCAATTATCTGCTTCCTTCTTTGCAGCATCAAATTTGGCCTTAATCAATGTACCATAGTTTTTCTTCCAAGATTGACAGTACTTTCTTTTGTCAACAATTCTTGTCATTACTTTTAATCTCATCTCCTCTAGCATTGTAATAATACTTTTATACCTAGCCTCTACAATGCTCGAGTTAAAAGCTTCTGAGACATTGTTGTCAACCATATCTGACTTACTCATAAACATACTTTGACCACTGATTCCTTGTGAGTTGTCTCATCCTTCTTGAACAGTACTGCAGAAATCTCTCCCCATTCTCTCATCGTTGTGGCTTTAATAATATACCAGAAGTCATATTCACATGACTTTCCCTTCTTCCTACTAGACCAATTACCATAAACATGCCTTGCACCACTGCCCAAGCAATGGGGTACATCTGGTTGTTCCCATCCCTCCCTACAACCGACAACATTTCACCATCAAGTCCTAATATTGTCCTACATTCTGCTTTCCAACCCCTCTTCAATGCATCACAGCAAACATAAAATCTCTTGAAACGGGGAGGTGAATCAGGTGTTACCCTTTGAACAACCATCTTTATTGAACTACCAGGGTTCTTTGCTCTAAGCTAATCCACGTAATCCCATACTTGAGCAAACTCCTCTTTCACATTACCAGACGATTTGTTCAAAACTTTTCTCTTAGCCCTATAACACCTGCTCAGGCTAACATTCACATGCAACTTAGATGCTGCCCTCCTCTCAATCTCCTTTAACTTTATTTTGTGATGGTTGCTCACTTCATGCCTTAATCATGTGGTTGGGGGTTCGATTTCCGTTCGTGAGAATGTAACACATTTTACGGCCAGCCATTTGCCTTTAGATGTGAAAAATCATTTGTCCAAGTTCATTCTTGATGTGAAATAATATATACCTTTTTAATTAATTTGCGAATGTACCAATCTGGTCGATGGAACACAAGTTCAAGAACTAATTAGATAAAAAAAAAAAATTTAGGGACCAACTAAGTATAAATGGACAAACTCAAGGGCCAAAATATGTATTAACCCTTTCAAAAATATTAATGGTAGGTATAGATGTGACGCATACTCGACACTGATTCCACCCAAATAGTAACTGTTACTTGAAATAAATAAACATTTTTGTTTTCTAATATAGAGTACACAGTTTGCTACTCATTACCAGAAAGTACATAATGATTGTGTTGAAATATTATTGAAAACGATAACGGATGATACAAAGACATGCATTTTTTATTAGTAATTAATCCAGCATTCATTAACTTCTATACTACAAAATTTGAGAGACCAATTATTTTCTATAATAAGACTAATTAAAAGTTGCTTATTAATCGACTTTAAAATTCGTGATCAGCATTCACCTTTAATGAACTTACAGAATACGAATGATTTGTTACTAAACTCGCTCCCATAGATATATTGAGAATTAAAAAAAAATTTGTTTATTAATGGTGAATGTATAGGAGAGGTAACTCTATTATAGTCCTAACCCTGTGGGTAGTTTAAGAATGCAGTTGATTAGAGCTCAATGTTGTAAGGGGGATTAAAAAAAAAAATTCTTCAGCTTTTAACGTGGAAAAGAAATCTTCAACTTTTTAAGTCTTTTAATCGATGCTTCGTTGTAGGCAGAAAAAAAAGAAAATAAAATAAAAGGGGTCCCAAGCTTTTTATTTTATTACTAGTATATATTTTTATTTTATTGTATTACATTTTATAATATTTTTAAAAGAGACTTCAATTTATTATTTCACCTAGGGTCCTAAAAACATCAAGAATGAGCCTGTTCTATTATCGAGATCCGATCAAATTAATCCTTTAACTATTAAATGGATCAATTTAGTCCCTGTATTATTAAAAAGAATCAAATGAGGTCAATCGGAACATAGTTAACATTTATTATTTAAAAAATATCATTTAGTATTTGACAGAATTAATATTTTTAAAGTTTTTATAGTTTTGTAAATGAAATATTTTGTTTAGAATTGAACTGCAATGGAAAAAAAATAATTTTCAAGATATTTTTTATACAGTAAAAGTTAATTATGTTACAATTTCGACTTATTTAAACTTTTTAATAGTATAGAGATGTTGAGTAATTTTCGTTATGTCTCATTTAAGGGAACAATCGGGTATTTATACATGTTACTATTCATGAAATTGACTTCATTGTTCATGGAACTGATGTTCTGAGCGGACTCCGGGCATGCTGGACACATGTTCTTTCTGCTTGCTATACTTTGTAGCCCTTGCCTGCGAACTCCTCGGTATATACGAACGGGAATATGCGAACCTTGTGAGCTCTTCTGGCAAATTTCCTCTACGAGACCTACACGCATTCCACTAATAGGGTCCTATCGGGTTGCGGGTAGACAATCCGAACCTCATTCGGATTCCGGGTCGACGAACATAATACAGAACAAGAGACTAAATTGATTCACTTAATAATAGAATGACTAATTTGATACAACCATTATATTACAAGGACCTCTAATGAATAGTAAGTACAACAAAAATTAAGGTAAAAAAATACAAAAAACTAGTTTATTTATCTTTTAATTACTGCAAAATGATCCTGATTATGAGGGAAGCCAGACTTCTTCACCAAATAACTTGAAGACTTTCTTCATGGTTATGATTTGGTAAGAGGAATCACCTTCGACATCCTTGTAAAAGACAACCTTATCACCTGCCTGAAGACCTTTATCCTTGACGAACTTACGCCAACCTTTGGAAACCACTGGTTTTGGATGGAAATCTTTCTTCCTGGTTGAGCAACGAAACTCCCATGTTTCTCCATGTTCGTCTTTCACTTCAAAATCAGCACAACGACGAGCTTGGTCGAACTCGAATGCCCATAAAATCTCTGATGGAACTGCCAACCTATGTTCTATGTCTGTCGGAGAAAGAACCTTTGAGAACAGATGCTTCATTTGCCGATATCTACAATCGCTTCAAATTAGTTTGAAAGAATCATGTTTTCTTTCCATATGGTGATATATATATATGCTGAACAACTTTTATTTTTGTTCCGGGTAAACTTTTAAAATAATTATTTTTATTTGTGTCGCGTTACATTTTAGTTATTTATATTTGAAATGTTACGTTTTAGTTATTTATGTTATCGTTTTGTTACGAAATGGTTACTTTACCGTTCAGATCTTTTACCTCTCAAACGATAGTTCGACCGTACAGTTAAAATGGACAAAGAAAACCCAACTGTTACTTCTTTATTAATTGGAGAAATTTGAATTTTGGAGCAAAATTTTGCATTCTATTTTCATAAAAAAAATTTTAATTTTTCTCATCTCAAATGGACATTTATGTTGACATTTAAAACTCATTTAAACTATCAAGTCGGACTACCTTTTGAGAGATTAACAGATCTTAACTCCAGAAAGACTATTTCGTAACAAAACGAAACCATAAGTGACTAAAATGTAACTTGAAACAAATAAAAGTGATTATTTTAATAGTTTACCCTTCTCTTACTTTTTCTTTTTTTATTGTCTTATTATTTTATAAAAAAGTTAAAAGGCTGTCTAACAAATAAAACAATATTTTCATAGTCTTTGTTTAAAAAAAAAAAAAAAGAAGTCGAGTCTTAATATCTATGTACTCTTAAAGAAAAATGTAAGTTCGAATTTTAAAAACGATATTATTAAAAAAAATAATTGCGAACTTCAAACATGAAAAATAAAAAATACTTTTTTTAAAAAAAATACCAAATACTTTTATGATATTCAAAAAGTTGAACGTTAAAATAAATAAAAGTGGATGGCAAAGACTCAATTTTTTGTCCCCAAATGCCAATAAATGTTTTGTTGAAATGGGTAGGTTTGGAGTGGGTCTACAAATTTCACTTCCAAATAATATTTTTTAACTTTTTGGGTATTTTCCCTTGTAAGGACCACTCTTGTTTGAAACCTTTTTCAATTTTTCTCCTCTGTATTTTAAAATTTCTATTTTAATAATATGTTTGGAGTGGGTATTTTTCTATTTTAATAATTTCTTCAAAGCAGAAAACCCCATTACAAATATTTCATTATAAAATAATTTAATATTATTTAAATAATAATATCAACTTTTAAATTTCCTTATTCCAACTTAATTTTTTTTTATAGTATAATGTCAAATTTAACTCTTTTTATTTTTTTTGATTAAATTTAACCCTCAAATTTGATTACTAAGTTTTCAAAAAGAGTCGAATTATTTTTTTCTTCAAACTCAAGCATTGTATAAAACGTTAATAAACATGACAATCCACATACAGTTTACGCTATTTTTTAAATTTTTATGAAATTTTTTTATTTTATAAATTATTATTATTATTTTAAATTATTTGTTGACATATCATATACGATAAATAGTGTCATGTCAAAATGAAGTACATGTAGATTGCCCACTTAAATTGTTAAAAATAAATATTTAATTCAATAAATTAAATTTTTTTTTTCAAATTATAGTTGAACCCAACACTAGAATTGAATAATACTAGTTAATGTTTCACTCCAATTAGTGTGGGTCCAAAAATGCAAATTAGAAAAGTTAAGCTATAGTTTTGTTTGAATTTTGTGGAAAGAAAACAACACCAT
The DNA here is from genome assembly GCA_039519145.1 of Kokia cookei. Classification (NCBI taxonomy): domain Eukaryota; kingdom Viridiplantae; phylum Streptophyta; class Magnoliopsida; order Malvales; family Malvaceae; genus Kokia; species Kokia cookei. The sequence continues at coordinate 1,498,359 of CM076910.1, forward strand.
TACTTGGAATCTAACTTTAGACCACTTTGAAAAGTTTGGTGCTAAGTATTCAATCCAATCAGCAAAGAGAAGGCCCCATTGCCATTGACAAAAAAGGAAGACTGATGACTGATTCTTTGAAGGATAACCCCTATTTTCTTTTTTCCATTTTAGTAGTAAATTATTTTGCTCAAAACCACATTTTTTGAATGCTTCTGGAAATATATACATGGCATGAGCAAACATGTAACATATGATGATGTAGATTTTTCATGCCAACAATCCAAAAAAACAAACGTTTAAGAAGTCAGTATTGACACCCTAAAGTCTAGAATCCTAGTTCTAGTCATATCCTCCTGTCCTCCAATTTGTAATATATATATATATATATATATATATATATATATATATATTATGGATTTAAACTACTCTTATACAGGGATGGATTCAATGGGGGTGCAGGGGAGGTCGCCATTCTTGGAATTTTCAGATTTTTTTAAATTTTATATATAAATTATCATGTATTTTAAATTTAATGATTATATTGTATAACATTCATTCCCTTAGTCATATTGTATTTCATATAATTCGCCTCCTTATGTCATAAGGTTTTACTTTATATTAACAAAGTGTCTTTCGGTTTTTAATTATATAACTTTAATAATAATAACAAATATTAATGTATAATGAACTTCGAAAGACTAAACTAAAAAAAAAAAGGTTGAATCTTGGATCCATACCTGGTTTTACATATTTCTGTATATTTTTGTACAATTAATATTTTAACGATCCAACTAGTATATCTCATATTTCATTTATATAGATCATGCATGTCAAATCTGATGCAAATTAAAATTTTCTAGCTATTTGTTTTACGTAAAAAAAACATTCAACAATTCAATAAATATTAATATTTACAGTATTTTAAATCGATATGATGGATATATGGAATCGGTTTGAAATATTACATGCATGATATATACAATAATATCGACAAATTTAATGGTTGAAGGGTTAAAATATTAATAGTACAAAAATATGTTAAACCACAGTTATCTAACAAGCTCAAGAATGACACAACTCAGCAGCTTGCGAATGATCCAGCTCTGGAAGAAGAAGTGTCTGTAACACGTGTTGAAACTAGAGCTAAAGCTAGAACTGGTGTTGATTGTGTGAAGGGGAGCGTGACAGTCTAAGGACTTGAACCACACATTTGATGATAATTTTTGGTGTTTGATTTGACGACTTTGTTGGTTTGTATTCCAACAGCACTTGATATCCTGACATCATAGTTTGAAACAATGTTTCAAGAAAGGAAAATGATGATGTTCCGACAATAACAGCTAAAAGTTGAATCAAAGACTCTTGGTATGTGCTTGAAATAGATGTTTCTAGGTTTATTTACGAGGAATTGAATATATATATATATGTATGTATATGTAAATTGAACTCTTGATAGCTTTGCAAGAAGCAACTACTACTAAAATGGTTATAGTTCAGTCCTTCCTACAAATCTTGTTTATCTATGGGATTTGGAGATCATGATCTTAAACAGAACTCAGAACTCTAATCCCATTGAATCTCTCCATTCGGACGGATTCAACGTGGTTTTCCCATCAGCGGCAACAAGATCATAAGGCGAGTCCTCGGCGAATTCAGTTGGCATGGATTTCCAACGCAGAGATGGCTTCCATTCAGCTTCTTTCAGTACTTTTAGTATCTCTGCCACCACTATTTTGCTCCCCTCAGCAGATAGATGAACTCCATCTCTGTTGAAAAGCATGAATTCAATAATTCAATTTCAATATAAGCTTTACTTTCATTTCAGAAAATTGAGTGACGGGCAAACTTCAAAAGAAACAAACCTACTGCTACTGTAGTTACAGTTCGATTTTGGTCTCCCTAAGATTGACATTCGAGCACCATTAAGCTTCATTTGAGTACACTGACTAAGAATTTTGGTTTCAGCCTCTCGTTCTCAGTCATGGATCACTCTACATATTCTTAATCTCCTCATGTTCACTTCTTTTATTAGGTAAAAGTACCATGGAGACGCTTGTACTGGATTGCATTTTTACCCCATTTTCTCAAAAATGAATAAATTAATCCCTGTACATTAAAATAAAGAACAAACTGGTCCTTCCTATTAAAATTTCATCCATTTCTACTTTTAAAAACTGGCTTGGCTAACAAAATAACCAAACAGTTACACGTGCATCTCATTCTGACATACAGGGACCAATTTTTAGCAGGAAAACCAATTTACTCTTTGATCTAACATACATGGACTAATTTGCCCATTTTTTCACAAGGGGATGTAAAATGCAATCCGACTGCTAATACAAGAACCTACATGCTACTCTTACCCTTTTATTATCTTTTAACAACAGCAAAATCCACACCTCTTTCATAGAATAATATTTTTCATGTGGATAAGGAAAAATCAAAGTTCTCACAACTTTAGAACACAGGTGGACGATAAGGTACCGTACCAAAAAGAAAGCTCCCTAAAGTGGAAAGTGGAAAGTGAAGCACATGGATGATTCACAAATAAAGCCAATGAACTTCGAAAATGTGATTGCATCAAGAAGAAAGATTAAAACACAGACGAGAAAACTTACGTGAAGCCATCGGTTTTCCAATTCTCTCTTTGTTGAAAAGCAGTAAAAAGATTGACCACCTTCACGTCCAGTTCCTGGCAGACCTTTACACAAGCATCAGCATACGTCCAGCATAAACGATGTTCACTGGTTTACCGAAAGGATGTCTTAGATTGACATTTTGTAATAAGAAATAAGGTGGGGAAAAAAAGGCACAGAAAAAATGCATTATAGCACCTCGCGAATTTATTTACTCTTCCTTCATCAACCGGAGGACTAGTAAGAAATATGAGACGCGTTGAATCTGAAAGGCCCTGATTTTCAGAAAAAAAGAACAAAAAATAGAAATGACCATTGCTTGTTTACCAAGACCTGCTATAAGAAGCCATTTTCTCATTATCTCCAACTACTTCCGAAAATAAACACTCAACCGTGCTTACAAGCTACAGGATTCAGGTCTTATATAGCGAGTATTGCTTTACTACTTGTAGAACAGTCAGTTTCTCGTAAATCCTACACTAATGTATCAACCTCAACCGGAAGATATGCAGAGATTTGAGAAAAATACCTTCAGATAAATCACTATTTGCTTCATGTTCTCAATATATTCAGGAAGTGGAACATGAGGGCCAAGGCCAGATGGATGAGACCCCATTGAATCATTACCGCCAAAATAAGTTATTATCAATTCAGGCTGTGTAGAAGATTCCTGTAACGTGCGAAAGAACAGAACCGTGATGTTATTATCAAATCATACATAGACAATACAGGTTACAAGAATCGATTCGTATAATGAAAAAGCAGCATCCTAGTGAATCAAATTAGACCATACACTGCTGTTCCATAAGCATCAATTACTATTTCAACAAGTTTGATGTAATAACTATTAAAACTTCAGTACCTTTGGGAAAACATGATCGAGAACCTCTACGGCACGTCGTGAATTCCATCCAGAATATCCTCGTAAAAGTATGTCAGCCTGCGAGAGGATAGCAAATAAAGCATGATTCCCATAGAACACAAGCCACACACATACAATTAAGAGATTGGATCAAATAATTTGAGGGCTTAATTTCATGAGGAAAAAAAATAATTAAACAAAATGCATTTAGCATCATAAATTTTGGAATCTTATTTCTAAATCATGTTCATTTTCCATTCTACCACTCTCAAAAATCACAATCCATACTAACAATTCACAATTTCCCTCCTTTAATTCATCCAAAATTATAGAATTGATAATTATAACGCATTAAAGCATAAAAAAAAAACCCCATCACTGACATTAAGCTCTCTCCCATGTTTCCCTCATATGAAAGAAAGAAAGAAAGATGGGAAAAAGAAACTTTCTTTCTCTTTTTTTCTCTCTATCCAATCATAAAACAAGAAGACACACTAAAACAAGCACACAAAGCAGATCACTCATCAATGAAGAAACTTTCTTTTTTCTTATTTTAGAATCAATGACCCATATATAAACAGTGAATCGATTAACCTGTATGCTAACAAAACATAACTCAACAAAGACACTGAAAAAAACCCAGAAAAAAGGGGGCAAGTATAGAGAAAAAAAAGTACTTTGCGGGCATAGACGTCAGCAAGAATAGCACCCCATCCACCATTGCTGAAACTGAGTTGAACAATGAATGAACCGAAGAGGACGAACTGTGGCCTAACTGGACCAACCATTTCTCTTCTCTTCTCTTTAAACACCCTTTCTTTTTGTGGTTTCTCTTTGACAATCCAAGGGATTGTCAATGGAGATCAAATTGGAGACTATAATGATATCAGGCTTGAGCTGAAAATTTTAATAATAAAAAATAAATTAAATTATACCAACACTCACTCAATTTGTAACTGACAAAATAGCCTTCTTGTCCATAGTGTAAAAAACCCTCCAACTGACTGATTACCATCAATTTAACAGTCCTATCAACATCAATCTAAAATTTAAGAAAAGAAAACAAAAACAAAAAAAAGAGAAGAAAAATGAGGAGAGAGAGAATAGAGATGCTTGAAAAAGAATTTGAAAGAATATTTTCTTTCATTATATTTGTATAAATTCGAGTATTTTTTTGGCAAAGATTTTAGTTTTATTTCTTTTCTTAGTTTATGATTTTTGTTTTTGTTTTTGTTTTTTTGTTCTTGAGTGTTCACATTTTAGTGTGTGTTTTGAAATATTATTGTTTATAACTTGGAGTTTTTATTTGTTTGATCTTGAATTTAGTTTATTTTAATAAAATTTTTGTTGATTTTTTTATGTATTTTTCATGAATGTTGGTGAAAAAATTTATTAATTAAGAAAATTTTCACAATTTTTATGAAAAATTTTGCAAAAAAAAATCTCAATTTTAAAGAACTTTAATTTTAGATTTTGGGTTGTTTGCAGAAAATCTTGATAAACTCATCTCAAACCTTGACCCTTCAGAAGTTAACTGGTCACATCAACTAATTAACCTGCCACATAAGTAGTCCCGTTAAGTTCCTAACGAAAACTGTTAATCAGTGATTGTTTTGTTATTTTTTGAGGGATTGAAATGAAACTAAAGTGATTGTTTTATCAACTACTCTAAAGTTGAGTGATTGTTTGTATAAATTTCCTTTGATTTTAATATTCTTAAGATTTATGGACGTTGTTATTAGTTTATTGGTTCGCTTGCTTGAATTTGTTGTTGATGCTTTGAGCTGCAAGTATGAACATTTTGATATTGAATTTTGAAGTTGTGGATGCATGTTGAAGAGATAAATGTTTGAATGTGTAGATTGCCCTGCTTTGCTGTAATTTTTGCTAATTTATGCAGAGGTATCGATAATTTGGTATTTAATATCGATACCTCCATATTGAATCTTGTGTGCAAGAAAAGAGTAGCTCATTTTGGTATCGATACCCCTTCACGAGTATCGATACTCGAGATAAAAATACAAATACTTTTGCTTTAAAATGTTCGGTTTTGAATTTCGAAGAAAGATAAAATGCTAAAAAAGTACCAATTTTTCAAACGCTATTGATACTCATTTTGAGAAATATCGATAGCAACGAAGTGTGTATCGATACCTATATGACTTCTTTGGCAATTTTCGTTAAGTGGTTCCTAAGCATGTTTTAACTTGTTGTAGGGTTGTTTATTGAATCTTTAGTCAATTTTAATGTTGCCAAGAGTATTTTAAATTTAAAACTTCTATATATGTTTAAATGTGACAATAATTGTATGTAACGAGACTGTCTGAAATACAAGTATATGTGATGTTTGATGTAGTGTCCTGTTACTCGAACTTAGCAATCGAGACGGGTGTAGGGTGTTACATCATCTTGCACCTGTTTTTTGAGTTTATTTTTTGGCGCATTTAAAAAAAATGCAACTTATCCATCTTTCAAGGGAAAGCTATGAACCCAGAGAGGAAGTCATCAAAATTTCATATTGCTGGGCAAAACATTTTGTTTCTATTCATAATGAAGCCCAACATAGCTCTGATCGATCGAAATCAAGTACGTGTGTTTATCTTAATACTGACGGAACTGTTCACTACAATTATGATTTTTCTGCGATACGTGAAGAAATTCGTGATGAGAAGTGGACCTGGATTTTGGGCTACAATCGTTTTTTGGAAAGGCGTACAATCGCGATTGCTGAGCTTTGAGGAATTTTGAATGGCTTCCTTTTTAAAAACAAGATTATGAAGAGGTCATTATTCGATTAGACAACCTCGAGAACATTATATCTATTAATGATAAGAAAATTGAGGGACCAAAAACCACTCTAATAAGAAGGATGTAGCATATTCTAGCCTTTGAAGAAAAGTGGTCCTTGAGATATACCCTAAAAAGACTAATCAGATAGCAAAACTAATATCAAGTGATGAAGGATTGCATATGTTTGAGAAACCCTCGATGGAGATCAAAGAGATCTGAAAAGAGGAGAACACTTTCTGAATATTTCTATGTATTTTTCTGTTTAATTTATAAAAAAAAATTCAAACGGAATCAATATCTCCATCATATCGATCTAAAAAAGAGTATATATATTAATATTCTTGGCATGTGCTTGAAATAGATGTTTCTAGGTTTGTTTATGAGGAATTGAACCATATGTATATATATATATAGCACTAAAATGAATTGAACTCTTGATAGCTTTGCAAGAAGCAACTAGGACTAAAATGGTTATAGTTCAGTCCTTCCTACGAATCTGCCTTCCTTTAATTTCCATGGGATTTGGCGATCATGATCTTAAACAGAACTCTGAACTCTAATCCCATTGAATCTCTCGGTGAAAAGTCCATTCGGATGGATTCAACGTGGTTTTCCCATTGGCGGCAACAAGATCATAAGGCGAATCCTCAGCGAATTCAGTTGGCATGGATTTCCAATGCAGAGATGGCTTCCATTCAGCCTCTTTCAGTACTTTTAGTATCTCAGCCACCACTATTTTGCTCCCCTCAGCAGATAGATGAACTCCATCTCTGTTGAAAAGCATAAATTCAATAATTCAATTTCAATATAAGCTTCACTTTCATTTCTGAAAATTAATGAAAGGACAAACTTTAAAAGAAACAAACCTACTGCTACTGTAGTTACTGTTCGATTTTGGTCTCCCTAAGATTTACATTCGAGTACCAGTAAGCTTCATTTGAGTACACTGACTAAGAATTCTTGGTTACAGCCTCTCGTTCTACTTTGAACTCGTTCTCAGTCATGGTTCACTCTACATATTCTTAATGTCCTCGTGTTAACTTCTTTTATTAGGTAAAACTACCATGGAGATTCTTGTACTAGGAGCCAGATTGCTACTTGACATTTAGGGACCAATTTTTAACAGTAAAAATGGATACAGGGACTAATTTGCCCATTTTTTTACTAGACGGTAAAATGCAATCGGACTCCTAGACCTACATGGAACTTTTACCTTTTCATTATCTTTTAACAACAGCAAAATCCACAACTCTTTCATAGAATAATATTTTTCATGTGAACAAGGAAAAATCAAAGTTCTCACAACTTTAGATCACAGGTGGACGAGAAAGTACCCTACCAAAACGAAAGTTCCCTAAAGTGGAAAGTGAAGCACATGGATGATTCACAAATAAAGCCAACGAACTTCGAAAATGTGATTGCATAAAGAAAGATCAAAGCACAGACGAGAAAACTTACGTGAAGCAATCGGTTTTCCAATTCTCTCTTTGTTGAAAAGCAGTAAAAAGATTGACCACCTTTACATCCAGTTCCTGGCAGACCTTTACACAAGCATCAGCATACGTCTGGCATAACTCGTTTGTTCGAACTAGGTGGCTAAAATGTTCACTGGTTTACCGAAAGGACGTCTTAGACTGACAGTTTGTAATAAGAAATAAGGTGGGGAAAAAAGGAACAGAAAAAATACATTGCAGCACCTTGCTAATTTATTTACTCTTTCTTCATCGACCGGAGGACTAGTAAGAAATATGAGACGTGTCGAATCTGAAAGGCCCTGATTTTCAGAAAAAAAGAACAAAGAATATAAATGACCATTGCTTGTTTACCAAGACCTGCTATAAGAAATACAAGCAAACAAAGGAAGAACTGAAAATCCGATGGATTCGAAGTCATTTTCTCATTATCTCCAACTACTTGTGAAAATAAACACTCAAACGTGCTTACAAGCTAAGGATTCAGGTCTTATATAGCGAGTATTACTTTACTACTTGTAGAACAGTCAGTTTCTCGTAAATCCTATACTGATGTATCAACCTCAACTAGACTTCAGAGATTTGAGAAAAATACCTTCAGATGAATCACTATTTGCTTCATGTTCTCGATATATTCAGGAAGTGGAACATGAGGGCCAAGGCCAGATGGATGAGACCCCATCGAATCATTACCGCCAAAATAAGTTATTATCAATTCAGGCTGTGTAGAAGCATCCTGTAACGTCGAAAGAACAGAACCATGATGTTAATATCAAATCATACATAGACGATACAGATTATAATAATCGATTCATAGAGCGGAAAAGCAGCATCCTAGTGAATCAAATTAGACGATACATGGCTGTTCCATAAGCATTGATCACTATTTCAACAAGTTTGATGTAATAACTGTAAAAAGTTTAGTACCTTTGGGAACACATGATCAAGAACCTCTACGGCACGTCGTGAATTCCATCCGAAATATCCTCGTAAAAGTATGTCGGCCTGCAAGAGGATAGCAAATAAAGCATGATTCCCATAGAACACAAGCCACACACATACAATTAAGAGATTGGATCAAATAATTTGAGGGCTTAATTTCATGAGGAAATAAAATAATTAAACAATTTCTAAATCATGTTCATTTTCCATTCTACCGCTCTCAAAAATCACTATCCATACTAACAATTCACAATTTCCCTCCTTTAATTCATCCAAAATTATAGAATTGTTAATTATAATGCATTAAAGCATAAAAAACCCCATCACTGATAGTAAACTCTCTCCCATGTTTCCCTCATATGAAAGAAAGAAAGATAGGAAAAAGAAACTTTCTTTCTCTTTTTTCTCTCTAACCAATCATAAAATAAGAACACACACTTAAACAATCACATAAAGCAGATCACTCATCAATAAAGAAACTTTCTTTTTTCTTATTTTAGAATCAAATGACGCATATATAAACAGTGAATCAATTAACCTGTATGCTTACAAAACATAACTCAACAAAGACACTGAAAAAAACCCAGAAAAAAAGGGGGCAAGTAAAGAGAAAAAAAGTACTTTGCGAGCATAGACGTCAGCAAGAATAGCACCCCATCCACCATTGCTGAAACTAAGTTGAACAATGGATGAACCAAAGAGGACGAACTGTGGCCTAACTGGACCCACCATTTCTCTTCTCTTCTCTTTAAACACCCTTTCTTTTTGAGGTTTCTCTTTGACGATCCCTTGGAATGTCAATGGAGATCAAATTGGAGACTATAATGATATCAGGCTTGTGCCCCGAATCTCCTCTCTGCCATATATTTATGACTATATTTCAGCTTTCCTTCGGTAGTTGGAAATCCAACTACACCCACCTTCCTTTTTTGTCTCCTCATTGATTTTTACTGTTTTAAGAATCTGAAAAATTAAATAATAAAAATATTAACCATTGATTTTAAATTATAAAATTTAAAAAATAAATACCATGTAATATTTATAATCTCTATCTAATATATATTAAAGCACGAATTTAAAAAAAATTAAAATGGTAAACTCTTTAATTTGAATATTTCGGATGTATAAATATGGTTGAGAAAATATTTATTGTTCTAAAAATAAAATAAAATAATATTACTTAATAAAATTGTAAATCTATAAAATCATGGGATACAAAAGGTTTTTTTAGATATAATTTCATTTTAAATATGATAATAATTATCAAGTTAAAATATTTTTTATAATTAATAAAAATTAAATCTATAAGTTTATTTTATTTTGATAATAATTGTTTTATTAATAATGTTTCTATTAAATCTTGAATATAAAACTAATAAATAGGTTTTACATGCGTAACAAATTATTAATAATTATAATTATTTTATTAATAGTGTTTTTATTTTTAGTGTAATAGTTACTATTACTTAATTATACTATCAACGCATATTAAATTATACGTGGAAATTTTATTTTTTTATTAATGAAATTTTTTTTTAATTAAAGTATTTGGAAGGTTTCTATATTATAGAGATTGGATCAAATAGTTTCTCTATTATTAAATGAATCAATTTAGTCATTATACTATTAAAAAAAATTATATGAGTCCAAAAATGTAACATAATTAACATTTACGGTATAAAAAATAAATTGAAAATTAATTTTTTTCAATAACAATTCAATTCCAAACAAATGGTTCATTACACAACCATCAAAACTTAAAAATATTAGTCCCTACACTTTAATATTGTCATTTTCAGTCCTTATACTTTTAGAATTTCAAAAATTTTAGTTTTAATCAAATGATAACTATTAAATTCATTAAATTCTGTCATTTTCAAAACGATCTTATCTGCTCTTTTTCAACATAATGCCTAGAACTATTTATAATTCCTCCCCAACTCATAAATAAAAAGATAATATTTTTCATCACACTCGAACTCACATTCTCTTATATTGACAATAATACTCATACCAATCGAGCTTAGACTCAATCGGCAATTGAAAAATATGAATTAAATCAAATTTTATGCAATGGAGAGAGAAAACAAGTGATTTTGGTAAATTAACCCACCAAACCGAGTACCAAATTTTGCTCCACATTAAATGCAACTTTTAGCCCATTTCTTTCATATTTATATAGATGAACCAGCTGAATAAAAAGAAATTGGAAAAGAACAGATATTAAGGGATAATATAAGGTTTTATTACAAAGCAACTAGAAAAATCAGCAATGATTTATGAGTAATAAAGGTTTTTAGGACATTTGCCAATGGTAAAGCCATTGTTGAAGACGTAAACATAAGAGTACTAAAATCTGGTTGATTTGTCCATTCATTGGGATTTGCATTTATGGTTTTAAGTACAAATGTGTTGTTGAGACGTAATTTGCCTCGTTCTCACATCCTACATTAATAAGTTCTATTTCGGTATTTATTGGAGTGAATTTAACGACTAACCTATTGCATTCTTTAGGTCTTTTAAAAGAATAGATGTTAGTCGTGAGTTTTAAAGTAATTCCACACGCAAGACAAGATCAAGTCCTCAATCTTTGATTAAGGTAAAAAAAATTCTTGTCATTTCACATAACTCTCGTGATAGATATGAACTTCAACTGATAAATATGAAATTCTATTATTTTAAAATTCTTATACAATAAATATATTATTAAAAATGTAATGTTATGTAAGCTTGAAAACCTAATTCCATCAATTTACAAAAGTTAGCCGTTCAACTTTCTTTGCCTGGCCTTGCCACGGTGACACCAACCTTTTCAACGGTATTATTAATTTATTTATTTCGGTTCATTTTTTTATTAAAAAAAATAGTGGTGGTTCTTCCAATAGTGATATAAAATTTACACACAATATAAAATCAATAATATAATTTAATCTAAAAAATTTAAATATTATGGTTTAAATTAAAAATAAAATTTTAAAATTAAAAAAATATATCAAATTAAAATATTGAATTAAATCCGTAACCTATTTATAACACAAAAACAATAAAAAATTGGACCCAACAAAACTATTGAGACATAATTTGCTTCACTTATAAAACACCAACTGCTTTGTTTCTCATTGAGAAACTTATCGTACTATTTTTTTTTTCCCAAAATATTTTATTTATTACAATCATAAATATTATACCTTCCTCACAAGGAAACCCTAAAAAGTCTAATTTCATAAATACACAACCCATACATTTTAAATTCAGCTTTTAAATGCAGAAATAAATACAAATGACTGACATACTTGCCCTGTGAATAGTCACTTGTCGCTTTTACATGAAATTTCGAGTTGGGTTAGAGTTGAACCGAATGAATGAGCAAGATTTTATCATTATTTTAGTTTGGGTAAATTTTGAAATTGGATAATTTTATGTTTAGATATTTTTGGTTTTAGATTATTTTGGTTTAGGATTGTTTCAAGTTTGAACTATTTCAAATTTGGATAATTAAAATTTGAATTAAAAATTTCTAAATCAAATTATTTTGAGTTTGGATTAGTTTAAATTGTGAATTTTTTATGATCGATTCAAATTGAATCATACTTGAAACTGGATTGAATTATTTCAATGTTTGAGTCAAAATCGAGAGATTTAATAAGATTTGGATCAAAATAGAGAGATTTTCGGATTTGGAGGACATCTCGTGGTGGTTGATTAGCTTAGCCTACACCTCTTATAGACTAATGTTGAACCAATGGGCCGTTTCTACCGAGCTTCACTTTCTTATTCACAACCTATACATGCAATGGATAATGGACTCATTCTCCATTGTTAGCGTTGATAAAAAAACAACCTGAGTGTAAATAAAATAGAAATTATTGTGTCGTGGAAGAACCATGGTTTTAGAAGTAAATTTTCCTTGATCAGTGTAACCGTGCAGTGGATGTTTCCTCAAGGTTAACACAGTACTTTAATATTTATATACCCGAATAAAGAAAGTGGAACACAATCGACATTACTCTTCTCGAAAAAATCGAAATTGAAAAACAAAACCAATTGATCGGAAATCTGATCAAAAAATAAACTGGAAGAAAGCGGTGAAACCACACTAGGTTCAATTCTCAGGAAAGATTGGAGGGATGATCCCGCTTAAAACCCAATCTCCTAGACAGAATTTTCTCTCGTATAATTTCTCAGAACACCAAAATTTAGAGAATAAAAAGAAGTTATTTTTCTCTTATTGTGTTCGACGAAAAATGAGGGGAACAACATCCTATTTATACAATTTTCTATTATCTCAATCAACTTTTTCTACCTCAGCTTTATTGATAAGATTAATCTTAAAAAAATCCATTAACCCCACAATTATTTCTTCATTAGAATTAAAAATCATAACACTAATCCGAAATCCATGCTCTTATAAGCCACAATATTATTTTAGGGAAAAGATGACTTTTCATTTTGTTTTCTTGCGTGGATCTTAGTCATCTATTTTTGTTCTTTTTATAAGGAAAGGTGGTCCATTCTATGAGGAAGAAAATAATAATAATACTAACACCATAAAATCACCAACAGCTAAAGACTTTGGGGGGTCTTTTAGCTAAACAATTAAAACTAATCAACTACTTCATCATCAAATCCAAATTCACATTTCCATTTAACAAATAAGAAACATCTTAGTTTTGAAATTCATGCGTAGGTTATCAATACGTCCTTTACCATGACATGAATTTCATAAAGGAATTATAAGTATAATAAGACGTATGAATTCGAATAAATATAATCATAATCAATCATTGTAAAGATTAAATTGAAATAGCAGGGATCAAAAGTGAAAATTTATTAATGGTTAAGGTATTCATCGTCCTAAATATAATTTGAATTTAAATTGTATTAATCGTGTTGCTGTTAAAATTTTATTCTCTTTTTATAAAAAAAAAAAAAACAAGTTGCAATGTATCGAAAACCACCCCTCCAACTTGCTTATGAAAACTATATAATAATATCAAAAATAAAAAAATTTATAAAATACTAAAATATCCTATTTTCTCCGAGTGGAAGACGTGTGGTTCCATATCAATGATACGATGGCTTAGCCTTAGATGAAAAGCAAAAGGGCCATAGCTTTTAATAGTATTTTTTGGAGATCTTCGAAGAATGCTTCACGTTATCACTTATAGACCTAAAATAATATATATTATGGATAAGTTTTAGATTTTGATAAAATATAACTTTATAATTAATATGTGGATTGATTGAGTTTTAGTTTGTTTGGCATAAATATTATTGTCAATACAAAAAAATCAGATAAAAAGCTGTGTGGTGATCATTAAAATCTCTTTAATTTGTCTAAAAGTGATTAGTTGAGACCTGAACATTTTTTTAATCTAATTGATACTTAAATTTATATTCTGTCACATAGGTATGTACCTATGCACCAACATCATTAGCTTATGTTGACGTGGTATTGATAACCAATCTGCTGGTCACACACGACAACTTTTTAGTATGTCACATAGTATATTGAAAAGTTGTCACGTGTCACCACCAAATTGGCTACCAATGCCACGTCAAATAAACTAACGGTGTTAGTATGAAGATACCAACCTGGATGACAGAATACAAATTCAAGTATCAACTAAATAATTTAAATATAAATTAATTAAACGCACAACTTTAGCAACTTCAATTCCAAAATCCAAATACATTTGTTAAAAATGCTTTACATAGTCAAGACATGCGCTCACCAAAGCTGAAAATTTCAAACCTCCACATTTTTGTAAGTCATTTATACAACATATAGTCCAAAAAAAGGGTTCATTTTTAAATTTTCATTCTTATTCCTTCCTTATTTAAGTTTTTTTTTTTTTTTTCGGGTTTCAAATACTCTTATATCTGATAATCACATTAAACTTCAATTGAATTTAGAATTAAACTCGAAATTATATTGCAATAGTATTTTTATCCACAAAATTTAAATTCAAAATTTTATTTAAAATATCGAATTTTTTATTGCTCAATTCACTAATATATAAATTTCCAGAGAATCATAAAGTAGGTTTTTAGGAATTTGACCTTATAAGTTTAAAAATTATAAAATAACCCAATTTCAAAGGTTAATTATGGGAATGACCTGATTTCTACAGTTGAGTTGGATGCCGTTATTTTTTCAGGCAATACCACCGTAAAAATCCCCAAAATTTTTTTTGTTGCCGCCTAACAAATTTGCGGCATCGAACTGAAACGTACAGGGACAAAATGTTCAGGGACCTGATGAAGTGATTACCCTTTTTAGATTAATTGAAAATAGGTGTCATATTGAAATTAAATTTAAATAGCCCTTAAAAGATATAAGAATAACAAAAAAATATAACCCAACGAGTTGCTTCAGTGGTAAAAAGGATGTTGTTCATCCTAGGAGACCCAGGTTTGAGTACTTGTGTGTGCAAGGTGTGTGTGCCTTGTCAAAGAGTTAAGAAAGTATGAACAGATACTACCATGTAATCACATCAATATATTCAAAAGATATAAAAAAAAAAAAGGAAGAGATCTAATACACAAATAAATCAAAAGTTTAATTAGTGTCGCCATACTCTCATGTCTAAAAAGGATAACTACTTGAACCCAACAAGTGATTCCAGTGATTGTTCACATTTTACCCTGCAAGTTTCAATCCAATACCGTTAATTTGTTAAGCAACACAAAAAAATTTATTTTTTGAGAATTTTTAAGCTGATGCCGCATGAAAAAATGATGGCATCCAATTCTACTATAGAAATCAGATTATTCCCAAAATTAATCTTAAAATTGAATATTTTCATAATCTTTAAAACTTGATAAAATTCTTAAAAATCCCATAAAATAGCTCCCAAATTTTCAAATCATTATTTATAAAAAAAATGGTTTGAAAAAGTCAAGAGATTCTCAAAAACAAAATGTTGCATGTGATCACATGATCCTAAACGGTCGTTTCCACTGATCGTTGAGTGTTAACACCAAGAACAATTTTAAAAAAGAAAAATTGTCAGTTTAAACCTTTAACTTTATCCCTTTTTTGTCCTAAGCAAAATAAATAATAAAACATTTATAAATGTAGACAGTTATGAAGATCTTCAACACTGAAACAAAAAACAAGATTTATGTCTTTATATCTTTGTCAATTTGTATCATAGTCAAACGAATCTAAAGCATAGTATCAAACCATTTACTTTTACTTATTAATGTTTTAATCAATACCTTAATGTATTAACATTAGATCGATTAGGTCCTTCTTTCACCCTAATAATTGGTTTAAGCGTTAAATGCTAGCTTGAATATGCCATTGAGTATTCTTGAAACACTTGAGTCAAATTTAAACGCGTATTCTTATTGTATTGAGAACTTAAGTTTTTTTTTATCATGTTAGATACAATTTGCCTATACAATAGGTACAAGCTTATTTAAGATTTGATCTGTTTGTTTTAATTATATTTCGCGTCAGATTTGAGCTCGGATTTAATGTTCAAGCTAACTAGTGATTACGTGTTTAGTGAGGAATCATAAGGGAGATTGGGTGTTTGGGCATGGTGGAAATTTGGGAGTTATATCTGTATTAGAAACTAAACTTCATGCGATTGTAAATGGACTTCGTTTAGCATGGGAGCAAAGGGGTGCGTCGATTGGTTATTGAGAGTGACAGTAAAATGGTAGTGGATTTAGTACTAGGGAATGAGAGAGGGGGAAGGTCTTGACTGGGGTTCGAGATTTGTAATTGGATGGGGAAAGATTGATATGTTAAGCTTCGGTTTGTGCAAAGAATAACAAATATGACAGCTGATACTATAGCTAAGGAGGTTAGGAGACGCACAATGGGGCTACTTGTATTTACTCGATCGTCTCTGACGGTGCATGATGTGATCTTACAATATAAGTGCTAAGTAAGTCTAGTTTAGTTTGTTCTGTTGAACACTGCAGTTCAACTTCCTTTTTGTAAAAAATAAAAAAATAAAAGCATTTAATTTACATAATATCAATATTTCGAATCAATTAAAACATTCTTAAGTTTGGGGATTATTTTAAAAATTAAACAATAATTTGAAAATATCTAGTGTAATTAACCCGTAACAAAAATTCCTTCGTAGTTAGCTAATCAACGGTAGTAAAAGTGTGAATATACTAGCTAACTTCATCTATTATATCTCTACTATTGAACGAATTCATTTAGTCCTTATATTATTAAAAAGAATGAAATAGGGTCATCAATTGTCTTAAAAGCAACGTGATTAGCGCGATTCAAACCCAGATCACATTTGGGGCGGTGAACACTTTGACCATCAGGTCAACACACCGGATTCCATAGATGACATTTTTAAACAGTAACCTTATTTAATTCTTTTCAAAAGTACGTGAACGAATTAATTAATTTAACAATAAAGGGACTAAATTGATCAAATTAATAAAGGGTAATTACATATTAAAAAAAATTCCCAATTGCCTTTAAAAGATGGAGATATAGGTATTTCCGTTAACAAAGGCACCTCTTTCCAAAGTAGACCCCCGATACATATGTATTATATTATTATTGGCCGATTAGCTATAAGGGTTGTATATATAGCTCTCCTCTTTTTTTCAATTCAAGGCTCTAACTTGGGTTTTTTCTTTTTTTCGTTTTCTCTCCTCCCAAACAGAAAGTTGAAGAGAAAGAAAAATGGGGTTACTAAGAGGTGTTAAAACAGTGTTTTTCTTAATAGCAATGGCGATTTCTTTTATTTTATTTTCAGCACCAGTTTTTCTTGTTATTGCTGATACACTTTT
The DNA here is from genome assembly GCA_039519145.1 of Kokia cookei. Taxonomy (NCBI): domain Eukaryota; kingdom Viridiplantae; phylum Streptophyta; class Magnoliopsida; order Malvales; family Malvaceae; genus Kokia; species Kokia cookei. The sequence goes on from CM076910.1 coordinate 1,515,824, forward strand.
GCCTTCTGCTTTATTATCATCTTCTTTATCACTCAAAAACCTATCTTCCCATTTTAATAACTATAGTTTTCAATATTCACTTATAGATATTCCCATCATATCTATAATCAGATCAGCTATCATAATCTGTAAGTGCCAAAAAAAAAAAAAAAAAAACCAGACCAAATACTATGATGTCTACTTTAAGTTGTGTTTCTTAATGATTATGTTCTGTTGTAGGTGTTTATGGTTTTTGTGATGGACCAAGGCTTTCAAGGGGACCTTACCTTGGGATCACAGCGATTTGTTCGATTTGGTCTTTGGTTTTCGTTTCGTTGAAAGCTTCGTTCGTGTTCGGTTCGTGTGTTACTCAAAAAGGACATGTTATTACATCCATGGAAACTGCTCTTTTTGTTTGTTCAATGGTGATGGGGGTTGCTCACTTAATTGTGGCATATAGAACAAGTTGTAGAGAAAGACGGAAACTATTGGTTTACAAGATTGACATTGAAGCTGTAAGTTTTTCATTTTTGCTATATTTCACCAACAATTATGAGTTTTAGATTAAATTAATTTTAGCGAATTCATCCGGTTATAAAAAGTTATAAAATATCACTCAATTATTAGTGAATATTTGGTCATTTAATTATCTTAGTTTTTTGGGTATTTCTATTCTTACATTAGTCGGTGACTAAAAAGAAATTGAATATTTGGATGACAAAAAAGAAATTTTCTAATAATTGGAGCGACTATTTTATAATTTTTTATAATTAAATGACTAAAAAAATTAATAATAGTTAGATGAATACTAAGGTAATTTATCTTTAATTTTATAAATTAGGAGCGAAGTCATGAGTGAGTTAATTTATAAATTTATAGCGCTTAGATGGATAGGAGAATGAAAGGTTGTAGAAAGTTTGAAATTTGGTGCTTGTGGAAAGTCAAAACTTTTTAATTATCTTTTGATTTCATTGATGTATATTAATTTGTGATTTAGTGTTTATATTTTAATTTGATCAAATTTAATTTTTATAATTTTCGAATTTTAAAAATAACAAATTAATTGAATAAATTTAATCATCATTGTTCGTGTCATAATAAAAATTCGAAAATTCAAAAATATAAAAATTAGAAACGATGAAATTAAAATATAAGGATTAAATCTATGACATAAAGATATTACAGGGATATGTATATAAATATTTTTTTTGTTGTTGCCTAAATTTAGGATAATTTGCATAAGAAAGCTAAAAACTTAGAGTGGCCTACCTGGGATTAATGCCAAACCCCAACTTGAGGTTGTTGATGCCACCAAAGGGGCTATCTTATTTAAGTTGCCTACTAATCCTATATGAATATATATGCATATATATGGAATCTATGATATGGAATAGGTGATGGGCAGCCACCCATGTGACTAAATTTATGCTACAAATTTGATGATTCATTTCACATGGCTTATGATATGCCATTGAGAATTGTGCCCACATTCTTCCCATCTTTACTTTATTTGTGATTCAGTGATGTAGAAATGGAAAATTTTACATTCTTTACTTAATTCCTTTACATGGTTTTCCTCGTTAAATGTGTATTTGAATGGACGATGTTAAACAACGTATTTAGTTTATTTTTTGTTTTACGTTGTAATATTTAATCTTATTATTATCGTTATTTTTATATTAATCACAGATAAACACACCGTCCATTCAAACTCACATTAAATTCGCCCTTTATACGGACCTTAATTTTCAAGATTTTTTAAGATTTGAATCGTAGGGACAATTCTGTTTGTGATGTATGAGTTGATATTGATTTGTTCGATGTGCAAGTCAATTATAGAAACAAACTGATTTGAAATTTGTTTGTAATTGATATTCGACAGATTTCAGCTTGTAAGAATGGGTTTCCAAGGTACGAGAAGATTTTACAAGACGAAAAAGTAAAGCTTCATTTGAATTTACTATGATATTAACTTCAACAACATTAACAATAACAACAGCGGTGAAATTAAATCAACAGTGAAACATGTGATTTAATTGCAAAAGTGAGGTAAGAATACCTTTATTAATACATTTATTATAATAAATAAATTAATAAAAACCCATTTTTGTTTACTTGCAAACCCATGTGCTCACTTGGGTTATGAATATTTTCATTTGTTAATTAAGCCAAGGCTTTTCATGCTTTTTTTTTTTTTTTTTTTCCTTTTTGCAGATTTATCCAAAACAAGTGTCAGCTGGAAATCAGGAATAGTATAGAAGTTTAAACCCCATATATATAAATACACCAAAATTGGTTCCTATATATAGATATATTGAAGCATTCTCTCATAATTTTGAGTGTACAGTTTTATAGTGAAATTAATGTTGAAAATAGAAAAGTGCCAAAGGCATTTCTACGATGTTTAATAAAAATTGTGGATTTAATCAATGTATTTTTTTAGTTATTTTTAATTTTTGTATTTTTAAAACTTTAAAATTTCAATTTTCATCGGCTCTAATGATAATTGTCAAATTCGTTAAATTTTACCATTAACAAAATTTGATGTGCTGAGCATATTATCATATGTGTAATGTCATCTCAACTTATTACAATTTTCACACATTACTCACAAACAATCCAATTAATGGATTCATGACTGTCATTTGTGTCGAGATTGGAATTTCAAAATTTTAATGATCCATTTAAAGAATGTGAACTAAATCTATAATTACGCACAGAATATAGGATTTTGAATGTAACCTAACAAATTTAATTGTTACTGTTTTGGTCATGACTGAAATTTCAAAATTAATTTGATAAGTACATAGATTAAAATTAACCAATTCAAGAAATAGAGGAATTAATAACAAAATTTAACCAAAAAAAGTTATATTCTTGAGTTGCTTAAGAGGTGCACAATGGATGAAGATATAGGGGAGTCCTATTGACAATGAACTACAGCATAGAAGCATAGTTGAAGCCTTGCAATATGGGTTACATAACAAAATTTGTGAATTATTTAGCAAAGATGATTATTGGATATTTAAATACGGTTTGCACTTTTAAAGAGTCTTCGACGAGTGTTCAAGATTTGTTATTGGCTGATCATCAACAACTTTGGAATCATGGGAAATTCTCATTAGAGTTATGTTGAAGGCGGGGATTCTTGGTTCAACTGCCAGAAACTTAAATTGCCTACGGGATGTGGGTGAGTGACATCGAGCCTACGTGTATTAGTCTATGAATCAAAATTTGATATCCGAATCCTTTTGCGGGTATGAATTTCAAATGCAGCATGGATCGATCGGGTGATCAGTTGGCGCTACTCTTGGGTACGCACAGGCTGTTCCGGAGAAACGTGAGATTGCTTGTATCGGTGATGGTAGTTTCCAGGTGACTGCCCAAGATGTGTCGGCGATGCTACGATGTGGACAGAAGAGCATAATCTTTCTGATAAACAACGGTGGTTACACCATTGAAGTCGAGATTCATGACAGGCCATACTACGTGATCAAGAATTGGAACTATACTGGCTTGGTGGAAGCAATTCATTATAATAAGGGCACGTGTTGGACTGCCAAGGTGTGTCGATTCATTCGAATGCATCAAATTTTCAGACATACATGAATGCTGATTTTCGATAAATATCGGTTCTTGTTTCAGGTCTGTTGCGAGGAAGAGCTGATTAAAGCGATCGAGACGACAACAGGAGCCATGAAAGACTGCTTATGTTTCATTGAAGCGATAGTTCATAAGGATGATACAAGCAAAGAGCTGTTGGAATGGGGCTGTCGAGTTGCTGCAACTAATGGCCATCCGCCATACCCTCAGTAATCTCTTTTGCAGTTGCAGTGCCTTCAACATGCTAACACAAACATATATCTACATATATATGGAAAAATAGAAGCTGCGTTTTCTTTCAAATCGAAAAACCAAGCACACGACATATAAAGCAAACATACCATCATACAATGCTGCTTAAGACAGTATTTTAAAACATGGTTTCATTTACAGGACCTAATCCGAACCATCCTGGATTCAATCATCGTCCTCACTTTCTTCATCATCCTGTGATGATTCGGACTCCGCTTCGTCCTCATCATCCGAACTTTCCTGCATAGACATAATAAAGTCAGGAGAGAAACAGAAAAAAGAGAACGAATTCCGAGTACGGAGTGACCGAAATTTACTTGTTTCTTGTTGTAGGCTGCCATGAGCTTCTCGTATTCCGATTTCCTTTCCATTGCTTTCACTTTGTACGGAGCCTTTTCCTAATGATTGCAAATCCAGACAAAGATTATGTCTTCGAGGTCGAATTGAGTAAAGCTAAGTAGGAAACAATGGATAGAGAACAGAGCTTACGAACAAGTCTATTTTCGACTAATTTATATACCATACATCTATGTTCCCTGAAGTTTATACCAGAATAGCATTGGCTTAACAACCATGCCATAACAGTTTCTCGAGTCCGCGAACATTTGATCGGTACATAGCCAAGTCCGGAGGAGCCGCATTGGAAGAGTGTTCGATATAATCCATCGTCCATGCACATCGCAACCAACACAACCAAATTTAAGCAATAATTGAGTAACTTACTGCATTCGACATCGACTTCCATTTCTCTCCGCCCGCTTTGCCCACCTTCATTCGCGGTAAGGAAATCAATTCGAAACACTCCGAATGAAGAGACATATGAACAAAGGACAACAGATTTATTAACTTACAGCTGAGATATTCTTCACTTTAGGATGTTCTTGTTTGTAACTTGTCCTAAACTCTTCCCTGCAATAAAAAATCATAGCTTGAATCTCATCTTTGCATATGAATCGAATTCGGTTTCGAACCTTTTTTCAGTATCTTACATAAACACAAAGAAAGCCGTGGCGGGTCTCTTCGGTTTATTCGGGTCCTTGTTGGTCGATGATGCTATGTTCTTTGCGCGTTTTCCGTCACTCTTATCGGCCTGGCTCGCCGCTTTTCGCTTACCGACGACCCTAAAAGCGAACAAATTTCATACATGATTCATATCTTGTTTGAAACATACATCATGAAATAACCAGAGTGTTACAAACTTGTTCTCAGCAGGCTTTTTTGCTTCCTTCTTGTCCTTCATTCTTGCAGCTGCTCTGCCCTTTGTTGCCTTCATTCTTACAAGACAGCTTCCTGTAACGACATAATTTAAACTAAATCGTGTCAAATGCAACAATTAACATCATAAATCATGGTTTATTTAATTTATTACAGTCAACAAACTGAAGTTCCAGAAAGCAATGTTCTTTTCAACAAAGACTGCTTATTTTTAACCAAAAAAAAAAAACCAGATCAATCGGGATCATAACAAGACAGATCTGTTGCAATAAAACATCAATAAAGAAAAAGTAATTATAAGATCAGATGATACGCATAAACTTGTAAAAGGTATAACGTACCTCTTCAATGGAAAAGAAATGTAGAAAAATCAGAGAATTGCAGAAAAGAGAAGAAGATATTTGTGAGAGGGTCCTTAGGAGATTAGGGTGACAGATATGAGGAACTTTGACTGTGGGTTTCTAACATAAATGACAGATTGGTTGGAAGCAAAACAAAAGTCAATTCTTTTTGGAAACCACTGTTTATTGCTGAAGCTGTCTTTTTGTGATTCTGTTGTTTTCATGGTGCGTATTAACAGGTGCAGGGTGCCCCCTAGGAGTATTTATTCCTTCTTTGCTTTACTTGCTGTGGAACTAAGCAAAAGCATTCAATCACTTTTTGGGGCTCAACTTTTTTTTTTTCAGATTAAGCCATCAACTTAGCAATTGTTCTCACATTAGGTCTTAAACTTTTATTTGATTTAAGTTAAGCCCTAAATTTGATAATTGTTTCCACATTGGTGCTTGATTTTTTTGGGATAAACTACTAAAATAGTCACTTTTGTTTGTCTTAGGTTACATTTTAGTAACTTATGTTTGAAAATTTACGTTTTAGTCACTCACTTATCGTGTTGTAACATTTTAGTCACTAAGCGTTAATTGTCATCAACAGTGTAACGGTAAATTGACGTGGCACGTTAAATCATCATTTCAAACGAAAATTTTAAGTTAAATTATATAATTGATCCCTATATTCTTTTTTGTTTTGAACAATTTAATTTTTTTTCTTTTATGCTAAAATAGATGGAGAAAAGAGGAAAATAGAGAAAAAAACAAAAGGGAACAGAAAATTAAATAAACTCAAAAGCCACTTAGAAATCTTCTATGCTCTTGCAAACAAAAAATGAAATGAACTCGAGTTGGTCTTCAATGGGCTTGGATTCATTTTTTTTGGGTTTCTCTAATTGGGCCAAATTTTCTTACAAGTATAGTGTAATTTCAAGTTGCATTAATTTAACACGAGTTATTGGACCAAAATTATCCATTTAAACTTAAGCAATTTTATCTTCTCCATGAATAACATAATCACCCAATACATGTACAAGACATGAATCGAAAAAGAGAATTTATTAACTTATTTAGAGTCATCCTTTAAATAGTCTTCAATTAAATATTCATAATTATTTTATAATAAAAAAAAAACTCCACAAATCTAAATTAAACTTTTAGAGCTTTTGGGCATGTGAATGGATATGAAATTAAATTCTAAATTGATGCAAAAATATTGGATTTTTTTGTATATTTTTTTGGTGAAAAGATTGTTTTATAACTATGATTCTTAACCAACATTTATTTCTCCTACAAAAGTGTTTCCAACTTCCACCTAAATTTGGCTCTTCAAAAATTCTAATTTAATACTTAGTTCGGATTACTTGAACATGTTTAATTTTGACACATTATTTATTTATATTGTTGTCATATTTTTTTATTATACTCTAGTTATTTTTTATAAGAAATTTAAATTTTTATTAATTATTCTATACTTTGGTTTTGGATTAAATTGAAAAAAAAAAAAAAAAAGGTGGAATTCATCAAATAGTTTCATTTAGTTTGGTGAGAAAAAAAAAGATACAAGGTTGGAGAGGTGAAATGTGTAATCAACTTTAGAATATTGTTTTTTTTTATTGTCAAGACTCTTTTAATCAAAATTCATTATTTATTGAATCATGTGTTGAACTAATGGTTAAGGTGTTTATTGTTTCAAGTGTTTTTAAGCCGCGTTAATTGCGTTACTATTAAAACTTTACCCTTCTTTTATAATTCATCAAAATTCATTATTTATTGACTTGCAATAAATTATCTCTTTCGGTTTTTACTCGGTAATACAAAACGACTCCTTATTCTTGAAAACAATAATGATGAATTTAATTTATATAATTTTTTATTAAATTAATGTCTCTATCAGTTTACATCAACCTCAATTTTATATATATTGATTAGTAATGATATAAGATTTTAGGCTTTTAGGATAAATGCTCAAATTCGTTTAAACATTTATCATATTAAGGCTTAATTTTATAAAAAAAAATTCAAATTAAATAAAGGTGAAAGTGTTTAAATAAAGATTGTTCAAATATCATAAGTTTCGAATTATATTTTTTTTTCAAGCAATATATGCTTGAGCTTTCATATATTTTATTCTAAATATGTCGGCAGCATTCACTATTATTTTTTACTATAAAGCGTAAAGAGATTTTATTTGAGTACTTTTGTAAAGGTTAGGTTCTTATATGATCATTTTGAAAAGTTTAATCTTTATGTGAGCAATTCCTAAAAAGTTAGGACTAAAGGCAAAGTCAGAAAATTACTTTAGGGGCATATATAAATCATAAATTTTTGGGGATGAAAGTATAATTTCACCAATATACTAATTTGGAATTTCCTAAAATCTAAAGGGTTTAATTGAAAATTTTATCATTTTTAGGGGCAAGTAGGAGTGTTCAAACTTCGGTTAAAATTGAATTAACCGATCGAACCAATCTAATTCGGTTAATTAGTCGTTTAACCGATCTAGTTCGGTCGGAGGTCAGTTAAATTTTTTTTTGGAATTTTGATTAACGGTTAAATCGATTCGAAATTGAGTAATTAACCTAATTAATCAAATTAAATAAATAATATTATATATTATATATTATATGCATTAGGCTATAACTAATTCGGTTAATTTAGTCAAATAAATATAATCATAATTTATTTATTTATTTTATATGGTGTGTACTTGTTTTAACAAAAAAAAAAAACAAAACATATAAATTTTAATTAATTCGGTTAATCGATCGAATTAATCGAAATATTTCGGTTTGGTTAATTTTTTTGAAAAAAAATTCAGTTCGATTAACAGTTAAAGAATTAAAATTTTTTATTAGTTCAATTCGGTTAACCATTTGAACACTCGTACCTGTCACTTTGACCTCATTCTCGATTAGACCTTAATTTAAACATTTAGCCTTAAAATTTTATGAAAGAGGTTACGAGTGGCTCACACCATGATGGTGTTTAGAAGATTATGACAAGATTTTTGAGACTATGAGGAAGTTGGGTAGAGTTTATATATAATATCAGAGCTTTTGACCCCCCTCTAGTGTTTATACAATGGAGGAGGAGGAGGAGGAGGAGGAGGAGGAGGAGGTTGATCATGAGTCATGAGTACTCTCTACTACAAATCTTTGGGGATAAGTGGTGGATCGTCTGTCAGGCTTAAGGCATGTCTAAAGTGACCTGGTCTGACTAGCTACAGTTAAGCTTATTTGGTGAGTTGGTGCTAAAGTGATGGCACAATGGGTGCTGTCTCTCTAGAAGATTTCTTTAGGATTTGGTGAGTTCGTCTAATGGTCCTTGACTCAAGCCGATAGAGAAGAGGTGGAGAAAGCAGATTGAAGATCGAATTCAAGTTGTCCGACTCGAAAAATAAAGATTTAGATGTGACTTAAAAAAGAAAAACAAATAAATTTAGAAAAAATAATCACAAGCTATCATTTGCTTAAATAAAGTTCACTTTACTTTGTGATCTTTTTCCGGTCAATATCCTCTTCCATGACAAGATGATCTTATGAAAGGGGTTTGTTTTATTAAAATTAGGGGTGTTCAAATGGTTAATTGAATCGAACTGGTATTAATCGAATTAACCGAATTTTTTAATCTTTTAACTGTTAATCAAATCGAAATTTAAAAAAAAAAATAACCAAATCGAAATATTTCGATTAATTAAATTAAACGGAATTTATAAGTTTTTTTTAGTTAAAACAAGTATAAAACATATAAAATAAATAAACTGACATTATTTGTTTGACCGAATTAATAAGAGTCTAATACATATAATATATAATATTATTTATTAAATTCGATTAATTACTCGATTTCAAACCGAATTAATCGTTAATCAAAATTCTAAAAAATCTTTAATAGACCTTGAACCGAATTAGATTGATTCAATCTATTAATTTAATTTTAACCCAACTTTGACCAGTCTAATTAAAACAATTTAACTTTTAATTTTTCAAAATTAAATAAAAATATTTTAGTTATCATCAATGCGCCAAGTCGATAAAAGAAAAAACAAACCTTATTCATCCGTAGAGTACACGTCATGGTGGGTTCTCTCTCACTTTACAGAGAAAAAGGTTAAATAAATGGTGAAAAATCGGTAGTCTCAATTTGGTCCACATTTCTGCTTAAATTCAATAGATTGAGAACACGTCAATACTATGCTTAAACAAAACAACAAAGAAGAAGAAGAAAGCCAACCCAGCAAGTCATTCAAATTCAACCCTCCCCAAACTCCTACCTCATATCCCTTTCCTTCCCTTCACTTATAAATTTCCCTTTTTTGTAACATTTCACATGCAATCCATTCATTTTTTCTCATCAATCATCAATCATTTCTGTGATTAAAAATCATATCTTGCTATTCAAAGCTCTCTTTGTACTTTTTCTTTTGTGAAGATCTGGTTGGTGGTGGATACATGGGGAGATTATTTGCGGTGAATCTTGAAGGGAAGGTTTATAGCTGCAAACACTGCAAAACCCATCTTGCTCTTTGCGATGATATTGTTTCCAAGGTCGTTCTTTTTTCCTTTAAATTTGATCCCTTTTGACTTTTTTGTATGATAATCTTGTGAAATCTTCTTCTGGGTGTTTTTTATTTGTTTTAATTATCATTGCTTAGCATTTATTACTACTTATTAGGTGTAGTATGTAGAACACATTTTCATTTTGGATGAACTTGCATATAATCGATGGGTTCCATAATTGATTAGATTGAGGTTTCTTCTATTAATAAGCTAGGAAATTTGGGTATAATCCATGTTGATCATTCTGGCTTTATGACTGGGAGGATTTCAATTATGTTATGATCATCTCTTTTTAGGCATAGATGATAATTGGGTGTCTTTTGCAAGAGCTTGACACTTTATGATGATGGCAAATTGTTGGTTTTTAAGACAGACATGATGTGAAATGTATTTTCTTTTGCTTTTAAAAGGACTTGTGCTCTATGTTATTCGGATTCGGGTGTGAGCGTTGGATATATGGTCAAAATTTTCTAAGTTTTTTCATGTATTTGGAGGATCTTTGGAGTCCTTGTGTAGGACACGAGTGTCAGACCAGAGGCAAAGCTAGGAATTCTGTATTTGGACCAAAACAAAATTATAAAAATTTGGGGGTCAAAGGTAAACATTATGTTGAAATTGAATGCTTGACAAATAGAATGGACTGGAATTAATAATATCCCATTTAACCAACCTGTCCCTTAGCTACGCCCTGTGTCGGACACTAGTGCTTCAATGAAAATGAAGAGTTGCAGTAACGTAGCTTGTGCTAGTGATTAAACCTGTTGGATGGAAATGCTATACCTTTTGTGTTGGTATGTCCTTTGTTTGCATTTACGATATCACCGAAAATTATGAATGTTGGATCATATTCATATAGGTGTTAAAGATTTTTCATGGTGTCTGAATTGGTTCGGGTTCTCTTGTAAGCATGGTTTCTAACTATGTGTTTTGGCCTTGGTTCTTTTATTCAGTCCTTCCATTGCCGCCATGGGAAAGCATATCTCTTCAGTAACGTGTAAGTTTTCTCGATTTTAGGCACCTTGTTAGCATGTGTTAGCTCCAAAATCTGTCTAGAATTACTCAAACAGGACAACAACTCTAATACTTGCCTATGCTATATGGTGCCGGCTTGATTGTCAAACTCTTGCTTTACGGATGAGGAAAAATTTTGCTTCTTGAATTCAATGTCGATTCTAGTAAGTTATTTTGTTCACTTAGAGCAAGGTAATAGCCTTTAATAGAGTAGGAGAAACGAATGATGGGAAGGGGATTGCAGGTATTTTATTTTAATGGGCTAAACGCTGAACTAACACGGATTTTATTTCCAGGATGGACTTTGTGGACATCCCACTTGCATGAGATTCTGAGTTAACTGTAAATTAATGCTCGCTTTCCTATGTACTTTTCATCTCTCATTGTTTCTCAGAGTGAATGTTACTACTGGAGAAAAGGAAGATAGACTGATGACGACGGGGTTGCACACCGTGGCGGACATCTTCTGTGTTGGATGCGGATCAATAGTGGGGTGGAAATATGTAAGCTTTTCGTATTACATTTTTCGAATTCGTAGTTTAACATATCTTTATTTGTGGCTGTTAGTTATATCGATAGTTTCTTCCAGGAAATGGCTCATGAGAAGAGTCAGAAGTACAAGGAAGGAAAATCGGTCCTCGAACGGTGAGTAACTAATCAGAAAAATAGAGAGAAACTTGTGTTTGGGTTAAGGAGCGGATGTTTTTAGCTGAGGTTACTGGATCATGATGTTGAACAGGTTTAAGGTGTCCGGTCCGGACGGAAGCAATTACTGGATCAGCCATGGAAGACATGTGGGTGGGAGTGATGCAGATGATGTTTGATTAAAACAATGAAAACATGGTCAAATTTATTGTACATTCTTTAAACCCCTTAAAATTCTCATTCAGTTCATGTCAATCCTAAAAATAACCCAGACATCCCTCATTTAAGCAACTTGTCCAACTTGCTGTAAGAAAAAAAATGATTTGAAACATTGAATTGTTAATTATGTTTTATAAATTGAAGTTTCAAGGTGTTCAAACATATAGCTATATTTTATCATATTGATTACTTTTATCAAAATTATTATCTTCGAACTCGAACTTAAGATATCAAAGTTTAAATGAGTATCTTATATTGTTTTGGATAAACTACGGTAGAGGTTATTTAGTTTATTAGTATTTTTTTTTTTATTAATCAATTAATCAATTTTGTTTTTTAGTTACAAGTTAGGTATTGTAAAAATAAACATTTAAAAATTCAAGATAATTTATCGATAAAAAAATAAAATTGAATAGTTAAGTGATTATTTTATAAAAAAAATTTTATAATTGATTGAAAAAATAAATATTATAATTGAGTGATCATTAATGTAATTATTTTATTATTTTATTAATTTTTTGATATTTAGATTTTTTCCACCATTATTAATTTGTCAAATTTATTGTACATAAAATATTTAAAATATTTATTCATTGTGTTAGGTCTTAACAAAAGGGCCCCATTAGACACTATTGCCCCAATATTTAGGCACCAACATATTTGAGATGTATGATTGATTGATTGATAATTGACCTATTCCTAAATTTACTACCTACATTTTAAGGGAATAGACTATTAAAAGTTTAAATTATAATGGTAAAATGTTAGGTATGGTCGATTGAGTTTTAATTTGATTGATAGATGTATTGTTATCAATGTAAGAGGATGTAGATTCGAGTACACTGAAGTGAATTATTCGATTATGAGTATATTTAGACATTGTATCAAAAGGAGCAACTATAAAAAAATTATTAAAAAAAATATTTTTTAGATATTTTAAAAATTTATTCAATTATTATTTTTTAAATATTATATTGATTAAAAAATAGTGACAAATAGGAAAAAAATATCACCTAACTACATTTGTAGATGAAAAGGTAATCAAAAATTTGGACCATCGAATATAACATTGACTTTTTATATAAGTCATGAATCTTTTACTTAATAAAGTTATATCACTTAATTTTTATTAATAATGCCAATAATTTAAGGAGCAAGTGGTAATGTTTATATCTACATATATTACTGTAGTTAGTGTTTCAAAGTAATTGGAGACTAATTTAAAGAAAAAATTTGTCTATTGAGTTTTAGTTTGATCGGTACGAGTATTGTTGTCAATGTAGGAGAACGTGGGTTTGAGTGCATTAAAACCCATTATTTTCCCATTTATGGGTTGAAGAGGAGCGCTATAAATAGTTCTAAACATTCTGTAAAAAAAAAAATAGATATTATCATAACTTATAATAAAATTGTTCAAAATAAAATTAAAAACTTATTTTTTAAAATAATAATAAATATTATCGGATCATGGCAAAAGTAAAACTTGGCTTTTTATAAATGGAAATGGGATGGTACAAGCAATATAGGGGTAGCTTTCTCAAATGCCTAATCCATCAATAATAACAATATAATATAATGCAAAATTACGTAAGGCCTTTAGCAGCAAATAACCCACAAATACTTTATAACATATATTATTATTTTTTATACAAATGCCCAGAACTACCCATAGTCTCTCCTCAACTCTAGTCCCTCTTCAATCCTTCAATAGAAAGATAAATGAACTTCAACGTGCTTGAACTCACGTCCTCTTGCATAGACAACAATATCAATGTCAACCGAGTTAGTTCTTATTCAGCGTAGCATATATTAGTACCCATTGATTGATTTCTAACACAAAATTAGAATAACAGTGAACATCAAATTCTTCGCACGTTTTACCTTTCAGATTTTATAACTTTTTTTTAGTTTAATCTTCAAAATTTTTTGTTTACATTAATCTCGAATCTTTCCAATGTGTTGTCTTCCATCTCACATTCTCATTACTTTTCAAATTTATAAGGAATGGTATAAGATTTTCTTTTTGTATTTATACCACAATTATAATGAGTGAAAAATTTATGTAATAAATAAAATTATAAAAAAGGAATATAAGAATAAAACAAAGCTTTAATCAGAATGGTAAAAGGTATTGAAAATTATATTGTTTGTGGCATTAGTTGAACAATTGATTCTCAATTCAATCGGTTGATTCAATCCAATTTTAATAATATTATATGTTTATCTACACAATGCATAGAATTATCCATAATTTCTTTCCAACCAATAAAAATAAGACGATAATACATTTCAGCACACTCGAACTCACGTCCTCTTACATTAGTAATAATGTCCATGCTCGTTGAGTTAAGACTCAATCGAATCTAGCTTAAACAATTATATAAAGATGCTATACAAGGAACGGGATACAGATGAGTAGCACAGCAGTAGAAAACAACCATTTTTAGTAGCCACAAACCAGGGTCCCTTAGCAATTAGATCCAAACTTGACCGGTCAAAAACTTGCAAATCAAAAGATCAAATGAACACATTTTAATGGTGGGTTCTTGTTAATAATAATTAGAAGAAAACAAAAGGTAAACAGCTGAATTGGTCACATAGGAATTTCAATAAAAAGAAAAAGAAAAGATTATAAATTGTAATTATATGATTTGGATTGATTTGAACTCACATGCAAATGGGGTTTCAAGAGTGAAAAAGTTAAGCCAATGTTTGAACAAATATCAGCCTAGAAAATCTTACTTGTAATTACAACCATTCATAATCACTAATTACTTGTAATGCAAGGCAGAACAAGAGAGCAGAAAGTAGAGCAAACCGGGGGATGCCAATGCCGACCAAAGTATGTTACAAGCTAAGGACGATGTTATAACGATCTATGGTCGGAATTAAAATGAAAAAGGAAGAGGTTTTAGGTCTGAATCCGAGTTTTAGTTCAGTGATGTTTCGAGGAGGGTGTAGGTGGGCACTGATAGCACTTGGCGAAGAGTCCAAATGTATCGACTTGCTTGATGAAATTTGTCATGCTAGCCCAACCTCCTAATCCGAAGCCAACTACGAAGACCCAAATCACAATACAAGCGTTCACGGCATAAACCGCTGTCCAGCTTGGGAGGAAGAAAGGAGGCTTCTCGGCTGCATTCTGCACACACAAGAATTACTGAAGAATCAAAAGTAGTTCAATAGATTTCACACAACAATGATTCTGTGCATCTTGATAGTTCAGTATATCTATCAAACTTGTTTACGGATTTACCTGTCGAGCGGAAGCCGATTTATAAGTGAGCATATGAGCCAAAGCAGGGATGATGTAGACAGTGAAGCTAACCAAAAGAGATCCTACAGCCGAGTTGATGGGACCGAAGAAAGGAAATATGATAGCCAAGAACCATATTGGTATCACCACAGGTAACCGGCATACCGCCCTCAAACATATGCTCTTCGTGTCATGCATCCCCACCACTTTCTCCCACACAAAGTACAATGGCGTACATGCAAACCCGAATGTAATAAACTGCAAAATTCAAAGTCATTCCCGTCAGTTTCATCGTTCCGGCCGGTTTAAGGCTATGATAGCAATAAACATTGTTCTCTCTATGATATACACAAACCTGGTGAATTAACATTAAGACAACAGCAGCATCACGCCACATAGAGCGTGGAAGGAGCGAGAAGGCATTGGAATGATCAAGTAGTTGATCACCGAAAGCCCAATAGACAGCAGTAGCCGATGGGATCGTTAAGGTAAACACATATACGGTTGCCAATAGATATATGTACTTGAATTTTTTAGGCTTCCACATAGCATGCATAATTTCCCTGTAAACATAAAGATTTCTTACAAATTGCCCCTTTAAAATCCTTAAAAAGTAGCAAAAGCTGCTAAACAGTATCATAGTAACAATAATGTCAAAACTTACACAGTGACGGCATGTCCACCAAAAGTATAAAGTATATTGGTGGCACCGGTGAAATACAATACCAATTTTGTTGGTCCATGGTGAGTTACACCTTCTACCTACAAGACCAACAAAAAGAACACAAAAGGGTTCATTCAAAACTTGTAAGAAAAGATGGAGATCAATAAAAAATGTTGTTTTGTAGGTGTACCTGGCCATGGATAAGTGATGCAATGGTTAAATACCAAGCAGTGTAAGTGGTCATTCCAAGACCAAGAAAAGACCATATTCTATAGTTATGAAATGAAGGGATGAACACTGTAGTGGCACAACAAGCTCCAAAGATGTATGTCCATATCCTCTTGTCTAATTTGTCATTTATGTAATAAATGTTACTGTATAAAGAAAAACCCTGAAATCAGTTGACTAAACTATAAAAAAAAATGAGGGATTTTGATTAAAGAAAAAACATGGGACCTGGCACAGGCTATAAGTTGAATGACAGATCCAAAGAGAAGAAAAGTGCAGTTAAAAGCTAATCCTACAGCTTTCCAATAAGGTCCTAATAGACCATCCAACACTTCAAACCACTGCAATTTGATGAAAAAGAATAAGATTAATATATATACATACACACACACACACATACACATTTACTGTTGATCTTGAAAAGCTAACCTGTATGACATGGTTCTTGAAGCTAACATTCTCTTTCTCTTTTCTGCTTCTGTATTCAATATAAAGAACACTAACGAGGTAAGCAGTCCAACTTCCAAGAACACCATAAAAAATTTGCAGAATAATCCCTGAAAGCATTCCCATTTGAGAGAATGAATATGGTAGTGTTAATAGAACTTGAGCCACCTGCAAAAATGAATGTTTTCTTTTCATCAATTATCACTAGTTTGATTCACAAATTTGGTATGGGATTTTTTAGTATACCTGATTTGAAGCACAACTGAACCAAGCATCATAAACTGAACCACCATGCCAAAGGAGGTTCTTAACACTGAAAATGGAATGGCTTCCATCTTTCTCCTCGTGTTGATCAGTTGGTTCATTGAAGCTCCCAACAATGACTTCCTCTACCTGTTTCTCTTCTGACATTTTTCTCTAAAGATAAAAAAACTCTTCCCTCTTGTTTCAAAGGAGGGTTTTACAAGTTTATAAATTAAGAAACTTGTAAATCACAAAAAAGGACTTTGCTTTTAACCTCAAAGGATTAAACTTTAAAGCTGTAGTATCAAATATAATCTCCTTTTCACAATGAAAAAACCAAACTTTCCCACCATTGAAAAAAGGGTTTCCCTTTTTTTTTGCTTTGAGAAATGAGAAATGATATCTGTCAGAGAAAAACAGCACCTGCCACAGCTACTTACTAGGAAACCAGGAAAAAAAAAGCTTAGCTTTTTACTTGGTTCTTTCTTACAGTGATTATGACTGAGAATAGTGGCAGAAAGATCTTTTAACATACCGTTTCATAGTCAATGAGTGTTGACTAAAAGATCCTCTCAAATATGAAAGGATTAAACCTTTTTTAAATTGGACTATTTCTTTGGTATTGATCCAAATCTTTTAAGTAGCCGTACCAAATCGTGTTAATTGAATAGTTTGGGAAACTTATCTTGAAAAGACAACAAACAAAAAAATAATACTAAGTATTCACGTTTATTTGCTGTGAAAGAATTACGATCATATAGCACACAATAATAAAGGACAGGAAAGAGAAAATGAAAGGAATTGTTATGGGTGGATGTGCCCTGTTTCTGCTGATATAGTCTGGCGTGTAGTCAGGCGGGCTGGTAGGGGCGGCATTCTCTAAAGGGAAATTTTTTTATTACTAACTTTTCATTTTTTTAAATTTTTAATTAATAAAAATGAATTTATATTTTATCTTTTAAAAATATAAAAAATTAATTTAATTTTTTAAAAATTATAAATATATAGACTCCTCCCATGATGAAATTATAAAATTTCCGTCCTTAACAAATAATAATTATTAAATTTATTATCATGTTTTCAAAATATAATGTGAGAAACATATTATTATATGTGCAATGTCATGTCAATTTATTATTTTTATGTATTACTCGCTAAAAATTCAGTTAATAAATTAATGGTTATCATTTGAGTCAATATTGAAATTTTAAATTTTGAAAAGTATAGGGTCTTCAAATGATCAAATTAGAGAATATGAACTAAATTTACAACTGTACACATAATACATGACTAGCAATTGAATTTAATCAGTCAAATTTAACTGTTTCAGTTTAGATCGTGATTAAAATTTCAAACTTCAAAAAGTATTGGGACCAAAATTGATCAATTTAAAAAGTACATACACTAAAATTGATTAATTAAAGTACAGAGATTAAATCCACAATCTAATTGTCTTTGTGATAAATGACTTAATTACTATTTAATAATAATTGACTTTAAGATGTAATAGTGATCATGAGATAAAATATGATCATATTGTGAGAATGAATTTATCCAAAGAGATTAAAGATATCTTATAAGGGTAACATACATATGACAAGGTCATTAGACGAGCACTTATTAAGTAACTATCGTAATGATATATAATTGGGGAGAGCTTAGTCACATACTATAGTGGAATGATTTTGTAACTAAAAAATTTTATAATTAATAGACGAAAAGCTGAAACTTAATTATAAATTATTTAAGTCCTAATTATATATATCCAATCGATATCTATATCAACTCATTGAAACTAGAAGTGAACATAAATGAATGGAAATGATGAGGTTAGATAAATGAGTCGCATTCACGAATGAATGTGTTTTCTCACTAAGCATAAAAATGACTTGAGAATTAATTTAAGGTTTTTGAATTATTATTTAATTAATTAGCCATTATGAATTTGTTGAATAAATAAATTAAATATATTTCCTCTGAATCCTATGTGATGACCTGATGTTCAAGAGTGTTCACCGCTTCAAGTGTGACTTAAATTATCAATATTGTCTAAACCAGATCGAATCGACTGATCAAATCGATTAGAGAAGAAACTAATTGAGGCATCGTTTTATAGAACAACAAAAAATCACTTGACTTGCAAATCAATATAGACCGATTGAATTAGGTTAAAAATTTGATTCAACTAAATTTTATAATTTTTCAACTACTTCACCATCTGAGACGTAAGACAAGAAGGAATCGATGCTCCTCCATTCGATTCTCGTTTGAAGTAATGGCATTTCTGCACATATGCCATATAAACATCTTCACCCCCCCCAGGATTGGCATGAAGACTCCTAATAGACTTCCACGTGCCTACTCTATTTAATTCATGTGCTGATGTTCTTGCATTTAGTCTTCCACTAGGTTTGCTTTTGAAAATGGCGAACCAAGTGAGTTCGGAATTAAATTATATTTTTTATGAGAATTAAAATATAATTGTGTTGGTTTAATAGTTTATAACATTTAATTTTTAATGACTGAATCAAGAGAGATTAAATATAATTTTATTTAGTTTTATAGTAGACTTTCCCAAATTTAAATTTTTAAAAAAAAAGATTGATTTAATTAAATAACACATTCGAATAACTATAATAAAAATCAAACCCATTAAAGAGAAAATGATTATATGAAACAGTGATATTATCATTTTTCAATAGTTTAATGCTATATTAGTGATTTGATCTTAAATTTCAAGATTTTTATTTGGATTTGAATATTTTCAAGATTAAAATGTTGAAATTCAGATTGAAAATACTAATGTAACATTAAATTACTGAAAAATGGGTACATATGACGTGACATCATTATTTCATATAATTCTTTCCCTTCATGAAATTAAAATAAGTTTAGATAAACGATTTATGCATAATTTACTCGAATATAAAATCTCAAAACCAAAATTTCATTGATTTTCGTACATTATGAGCAATTAAAAGAGAAAAAGAAAGTATGAAAAGAAGCTGCAAAAAGCAAAACAGGAGAATGAACACGACGAAGCTCTCATCACTTTACGAAATTGGTGAAACTCTTTTTTGTGAGTCAAAAGTTTCCCAAAGCTTCTAATGCATAATTTTTTAAAAATAATTTTATTATATATTTTGATTATATCTGTTCTCTTTGATACAATGTTTAGAATTCATAGTCCCTCTCTAACCCATAAATAGGAGGATAATGCGCTTCAGCACACTCGAATTTACGTCCTCCTACATTGATAATAATATTCATACCAATCGAATTAAGACTCAATTTTAATGTATAACTTTTATGACGTAAAATTTTTGCCATATCATTGGTTATATACATAAACTTTTGTTAGTGGGTGGAGGGACCTTTTCTCTACTTCACCTTTCACCTTTCACCTTTCACCTTTTTAACTTTTCCTTAAAATATAATATGCTCTCTGTCTGTCTTTTTATCTCTTGCTATTGACTTGAATCTTTTCTTTTGTTAAAATTATTGTCCTTCCTTCATAGGTGATCTTAAACGAGTCTTTATCCAATTGAGCAAAATTAATGTGTTTTTTAAGCATGAAATTTTGGTTGGAACCAATCATGGGAAGGTTATATTAGCACAATCTTGATTGTTATGCCGGTTTTCTTTTTAATTATAAAAGGAGGGTAAAATCTTAACAACAACACGAATAGCGCGATTCAAACCAAAATCATATTTGGAACAATAAACATCCTGACTATCAAGTCAGCACACGAGATTCTACCTCTTTACTTTTTGTTAGCTTACTATGATTTGTTCTCAAGTTCACTTATAATTAATCAATTAATAGTGATCATTGGGTTAACACCCTCACATAAAAAAATATAACTATGGAGATACAATTATAATCCTACAAGTAATACATACATATGATTATAATAAAAGAATTCACGAATGCATAAATATGTATAGAGAGACTCGAATTTGAATGTTGGTTACATTAAATTTTTTTGGTCATATTATCATAAAGAAATGATTTTTTTATAATTACATGTGTCTTCGTTCGTCTCATGATTTGAGAATAATCATATTCAAGTTAGTGTGGATGTAGGTAAAGCCCTCTAAGCTATGATAACGCATGAATTCAAACTTTATTCAAATACATGAGGAAGAATTTCACTTTCATTTATTCTAACTTGTTGATTAAAAAGAAATTAACTCATTTATTACTATGGCAAGGAAGAAAAAGTGAAACGTAAATCAATTATGCTATAAGTGTTTGTACTCTTTGTAAATTTGAAATTTAATATCTTTATTTTTTATATTTCAAAATCAAAATACGATTGTTAACATTATTAAATTTTTTCTATTAAATTTATTGGTATGATATTTTGAAATTAAAAAAAAAAACTTCACTTGATCGTCATGTAACTAAAAAAAATAACCATGTAATAAACTTGGATTTGTCAAAAGAATTTTAACCATGACAACAATTGGAGTTGAATTTTTAATCTAAAACATAGAATGACTAAATTGCTTGAAATAAAAGTAGGAGGATTAAATTTTAAATAGACAAAAAGTATAGGGATTAGAGCATATTTTAACCATCTTTAAGCTTATGGCATTAATACTTGGACAAAAAAATGATTGGTGGAATATAGAAAATCATCAAAATAATAAAATATTGATATTAAAATAAAAAAAAATCAAATAAAGCTAAAGAATGTATTTGATAAAGGGTCAAATAAAGCATACGAAGGCATGCTTATGAAAGGAGAAGAAAATGTCCCCACAAAAACCTGTTTTCTGTTTCCTAGTATCTACATTAATGCCCCTAAAATAGACTCCGTGTTAATCTGATGATCAGGATGTTCACCATCCTAAATTTGATTTGGGTTCAAGTCGATTTGGGTCCAAACTTTCTCCAAATAAATTGTCAAGATCAAGTTTGAAGACCATTGAAGCAAACTTAATTTATTTAAGATCAAGTTTTAAATACCTTGAATCCAAGTCAAATCAAATTCTCAAGTAAACATCTCACTAAATCTAGTTTCAAGATCAAGTCTCGACGATCCTTGAAGCGAATCTCTTTGATTAAAAATCAAGTCACGAAAACTCTTGAATCTGTAAATCTCAAACATCTTTCAAAATCTAGTTTCAAGATCAAGTCTTGATGACCTTAAAACAAATCATATCCATCCAAGATCAAATCTAGATGATCCTTGGACCGAAGCTCCATTAAAGAGAAGAATCAAAGGATTTCTTTTATTTGAGAAACTTTTAGTGAGATTGCATGGTTTGAATAGTTAAAATTTTGCCAGTCAAGGTTCATGTCTTGAGATAGTAAGAACATTTTTATGTTTGAACATGCATTTCCAAATGCATGTCTCAAGTCCTGGAATGCTTGGTCTCAAGACATAAAACTTTGAAAATGAGTCTTGAGACTTGAGGGAAAATGTCTCGAGACATAAAACTTCGAAAGTAGGGGTTTGAAATAGGAGAGGCTTGTCTTGGAGACATAGTTTGTCTGTCTCGAGAAATAGTTTGTACTTTGATCTTTTGACCCAAGAATCGTAACCTAGCTCCATGTTTGATTGACTTTGACCCTGATACATCGTATGTGCATCTATTTGAGTTCAATTAACATTATTTTTTGTACCAACTTAAGAGAAGGTTCCACATCGAGGGCCAAAAGTATGTTTAAGCCTAGGTTTAATAAATCATTTAATACTCGAGTTTGACATTTTTTTCAATTGTGGTACCTGTATTTTTTTGGTCTAATGTTATACATGTATTAGACAAAAGTTATATTTTTTTGTATCAAAGGTAACAATGTCTACCTACGAGATTTAAGGTTAATTTGATGAAAGTTGATTGCTAATATTATTAGTTAATTATGAATTTTCATCAAATAACTCTAAAACCTAAATCAAACACTAAAACGTTAACATTGCTACCTTTAAGTACAAAAATGTATAACTTTTGTCAAATACAGATACCACACTAGTAAAAAATAACAGAGGTATCAAATTAAAAAAAATCAAACTCAAATACTTGATTATATAAGTTTTAAGCCCAAAGTAAAATACAAATAACTTTAAATTATTAAAATTATCAATGATTTTAGTTGGAATATTTTGCATGATATCAAAGATTGAATTTTATTTGGTTGTTATTGCATGTCATACCAAATATTTTTTTTCGGATTGTGTCACATTCAACTCTTCAAGTTCCACCAGTATCAAAGAGAAAAACATGGTGATTATGGCTCTCACAAGTTTTCTTAGAGCTCTTTAAATTTTACTACTAATTATATTTTTTTAATTTCTTCCAATATCTTATATGAAATGTTACGAATTTTGTAAAATATTTAATTGTTTTTCAGTTATTGAAAAAAAAACTAATAATTTAATAATATGAAAACTATAGGTTTACTATGATTACGAAAATGAATTTCATCCCCAAATGTTAACATGACAATGCACATCATCACTGAATGATGATGTAGTCTGTTGTTGACATTATCAGCAAAATTAAAAAAATTTAAAATATATTTCAAAATTATTTTTAACATAAGTACATAATAATATGGAGATATGATTGTTCAAGTTCATTTGAACCTTGACAACTATTTGTCTAGATTCATTCTACAATTATAAAAACATACAAAATATATAAAAACCATTAAAATTTATTCAAATTTATAATAATTATTAGAAATTAATTTAAAACAATAAAATTTATAAAAATAATTTATTAAAAACATAAAAAATTTTAAAAATGGTTAGAAATTAATTAAGTCATAATTTTTTATTAAAAATAAATTAATTTAATATCCCTTTCCTTTAAAAAAAATTGAAATTGCAGTGGACAAATAGACAGTTAAGACTTTTTTTTTTTTTTTATTAAAGCGACATGAAAAAGAAAAAATAAATTTTACGGAAACATTTTATTTGATATATGTTTGAATAGCACATTTTACTAAAATTATTTAAAAATATATGTTGAAATTGTTATGATTTAACCGAAGTTTTATAATCGGATCAACAGTCGAATTGATAAATCATCGGTTTGTTGGTCTGATCAGTTCAAACGATTAAATTAAATAAATGATTAAAAATCATAAAAATAAAAATAATTAAAATTTAATTTAGATGATTCAATCGTTTTTTTAACCTAATTCAATTGATCCATAGTTCAATCGATATAAAATCATTCCCCGAATTAGTATCACGATTAACTCTTGATACGATTCACCAATTCAATTCGATTTAAATGAAGGTGAAGATAAAAAGTAAAATTGATTAAAATGATAATAAAAAGGAGCTCCAACCTTATCCAATGGTTGACAAAACCCCACCCGTGCGATCACATTGTCGGGTAATAAAAGGGGTTACAATGGGAGGGAAAGGACTTGAAGATTTGGTGGAGGCTGTCGGAAGGATTTGTCAATCAACTGATGTTCTTTGCTTATCATCTCTTTTCATGGATATTAATATTGATCAATCCATTTCTTTGATTTTACCTCAATGGTGGTTAGAAGATATGTTCATCTCTTTTGTTATTCACCAAACAACTTTGGTGATGGAAAATTTAAGAATTTGTTGAAAAATTTATCCGAATCCGATTTTAAACAACAAAATCTAGATTACAACGGTTTTTTTTGTTATTTTATAATATATCTTATATAATACATGTAACACCTTTAACTCATTTGTAAAATTTTAAAAAATTTATAATCAATGAACGAGATAACCTTGTTTTAATTAAATTTAAAAAATTCAATATTTTTACACTCTCTCCCTCCCCTATGATTTTTTTTTTCTTTTAATGCACTTCTTTTTAATTGTAAGAATTTTTTTCAATTCTCTTATCACTTTTTTCCACTCAACTTCTTCTCTGTATTTAGATTTCATGCTTTATTTGGTTTTTTTTTTTTCATTATAGAAGTTTACTCAACTTTAATTGTTTTATGCAAAGTATATAGAAAAGAACGGAAAAAGTTATTTTAAAGAAAAATAATGTATAGATTTTAAATTGGGGTGAGAAAGGAATCATAATCGAGGATTAAACAGGAAAAAGTCGTTAGAAAATGGGTTTGTCGCCAAAAATTGGGTTTGGATGAGTTTTTCAATAAGTTTTTAAATTCTCTGTTATTGGAGTTCTTGGGTGAAAAATAAAAGAAAAAACTTGTTTATAAGTCATTTTTTAAGGAAATAATATTTAACATTTTTGGGATTCTTTATTAAAAATTGTAATGTAGTACAACATGATTGGTTTAAGAATTTTTTTAAACGTTTGGGGTAATTTAGGTAATGATGCATGGTTTAAGTATCATTTTAGGTAATGAAATGTAGTTTAGGTACCACTTGTGATAAAAAAAAAGTTTAGGTACAACTTAGGAAAATGGGCATAGTTTACGTACCATTTTATTGTTTACGCGTTAATTTTTTTTTTATGTAATTCAATTTAAATATGGAGGTACCTTCGTGAGTAGATTGCAAAATATCCCAAGAAGATTTGGCAACTGTACATTTAACAATCCTCTTGAATTCCTACAAGTCTACCCCACAGAAGATGGCATATAAGGCATTGGTGTTGGTATTTGCAAGCTTTTCTTATTTAGTGGCCCATTGCACTTTTGGTTTAAACACTTCCCATTCTCAGTATCCATCAGGGGTGGCTCTCATCTAGTTAGAACTGCACGTCAGGTCTTCTCATCAATGAATTTTATATAAACTTTCATGCATGCTTTCAAGTAAGCATAATGGCCAATTTCCAGCATTGGGCTACGTGATTTAGATGATCCTTCCATGGTTTGTTTTTAGTAACACCAAGAATTCTCACTATGTTAAGTTGGAGGCTTTGATACCAATTGTTGACCTGAAAGCAGCTGCTAAGAACAAGCTAAGTAATAGCATAAGTGTCTGCAGAAGTCAGCACTTCTCCAAGCATTGTGAAACACAAAAACATTTGTTTACACAGTTTGATTTTCCTACATTTGCGAAGCATAATTCAGTGAGAAGTACCCATTATCTTTAAATACTTACAACAAGTAAACCTAAATTCTCACATTCCGATGATAATTTCCTCAGTTTTGCACCTTCGAAGATTAGAACTCTCACCACTAAACTCACCCCTGTGAACTTAGCATGTAAAACCTCAACACAAAGGTTTTCAATCAAATACACTCCTAGAAATAATGTTCCTTAGTTGAGCATATTAAGTGCTCTCAATATATAGTATATAAACCTATGCAAATCTCTCAATTATTTAGATATTTTCAAGACTTGCAATTATATAGAGAATTCGAGACTTGCTAACATAAAGAAGGATTATCACAATCCCTATTAAATAACAAATAAATGAGACTTGCTAACATAAAGAAGGATTATCACAATCCCTATTAAATAACAAATAAACTAGCTTAATACAATATAATAATCACAAACAAGATAAATGAATACTATTGGCAGCTAGTTCTTCAACATTACAATCCGATGTAACTTCTTTTATCCAAGAGATTAGATATCCATGATTCAGTTTGATCCCCCAAATATGTTTCCTTAAGTGATATGATATTTATTGATGGATTATATACAATCCACAATATCAGCACAGCTCAAATACCCGATTCAATAAATTGCCAATCACCTAAATACGAAAACAAGCTAGTCTATCACAGTGGCTTAGGAAGTGGGCACTTCCTTTGACGCATTTCATTCATTCCATATTTTTCAACAAATACCCGTTCAAATAACAAGGATCGTATATGTCAATAATTTTTGCTATAACTGACATTATAAGACAACATTCAAATTTTATTTTTGGCCTCTAGATTATGTTCTTTAATTTTTCTCCACATGGTTGTGCGGTGGGTTCACAACATTGTTACAAAATCCTATCAAAAAATGTCAGAATCATCAATGAAAAGACATTCATCGGTTCCTATCAAGGATTAATATTCAATGGGAAAAAGTACTATTTAGTTGTTTAAGCCTAATTAATATTTTAGTATTTAGTCCCCAATTCATGCAATACGGATCCAAATGAAGCCCAAATACTAAAATTAACCCATAAATCAAAAATTAGCCTTCCAAAAAAACCGAACCGAAGCCCACCTTATCCTTCAAACAATGTCGGATCAAACCCTAATTCCCCTTTTCGTATATCCGCCACCTATATAAACCAACTGCAACCCTAATCTTCGTTTTTAACAGCCTCCAATCCTTCCACACTCTTTTTTTCTTTCACAAAATCGAACAGAGGTTAAAGTGACGGCGCCGATTGGCTGTCCGCCTTGACTGAGCTTCCGGCATCGTCTTGGCCCTCGATTTTGCACTTTAAAACCCTTTTTTTTTTACCACTAAACCTTTTTTTGTTTATAGAAATGGCAGTGAAACCCTCCAAGGCCGATAAGAAAGTCGCCTACGACGCGAAACTATGCCAACTTTTAGACGAGTATACCCAGATCTTAATCGCCGCCGCCGACAACGTGGGTTCTAACCAGCTCCAGAACATTCGTAAAGGTCTCCGAGGTGACTCAGTTGTTCTTATGGGGAAGAATACTATGATGAAAAGGTCGATTAGGATGCATGCTGAGAAGACCGAGAACCAAGCTTTCCTTAACCTTATCCCTTTGCTTCAGGTGCTTTAAAGTTCAAATCTTTAATTTTTTTTTGGATAATATTGGGTTTTTTAAAGTATTTGATAAATAAATTAACCGTGTTTATGGGGATTTTTTGAATTAGGGAAATGTGGGTTTGATCTTTACTAAGGGTGACTTGAAGGAAGTAAGTGAGGAAGTTGCCAAGTACAAGGTATGCGTCTTTAATGGAAATTTAAAAGAAGTGTTGTTACTGTAATTTAAGAACATATGTACTTGATTAATATGTTCAGTGATAACAAGTTGAGGTTATTGTTATGTAATTTAGAAATCTGCTGTTAGTCCCTGTACTTTGACCAAATTTGAGATTTGATCCATGTATTGGGAAATTTGATTAGTTTGTCCTGATATGATGAGGAATATGATTGACGGAATAAATATGTTCAATGAACAAATTTTGACAGAAACTACTGAGGACTGAAATGATTGGACTAGGATTTTTAAATCAAAAAGTAGGATTGCTTTTTTTACTTTTAAAGTACATTGATCAAATCTCAAAGTTTGTACAAGTATTGGGTCTAACCTTACATTTTAACCTTTAGAAATTTTGCATGGTTAGTGAAAAATTAGTAAATACAAGTTCATCGATGATACCAACTTAATTTAGTAGAATTT
This sequence comes from Kokia cookei, assembly GCA_039519145.1. NCBI lineage: Eukaryota > Viridiplantae > Streptophyta > Magnoliopsida > Malvales > Malvaceae > Kokia > Kokia cookei. The sequence goes on from CM076910.1 coordinate 1,543,734, forward strand.
GGACTTCAATGAAAGCTCCATGGGTCTACTGTTGCATTTAAAAAAAATTGGTCTCAAGCTGCTATTTCATTTCTTAATATATTTTACTTGTTACTTCAACCCATCTCTGGTTTTTGGTCCAAATTTGTTGTTCATTTGGTCTTGATTTGAACATTCGTGTTCCAGTGTTCAATCATTGATTCAATATTTTAAATTGCTTCATTCTATTTTTTTTGCACTCGTAAAAGAATTCTGTTGGGTTTGATATCGGATTTTTGCACAACAGGTTGGAGCTCCTGCTCGTGTTGGTCTGGTTGCACCAATTGATGTGGTTGTTCCACCAGGCAACACTGGGCTTGACCCATCACAGACTTCTTTCTTCCAGGTAATGTCACTGTTCTGAGTTTGCACGTTCTACTTGTTTGAGTCAAAACTCAATTCTGATTGTAAAATTTTTATTACGTTTTAGGTGCTGAATATTCCAACCAAGATTAACAAGGGTACTGTCGAAATTATCACCCCTGTCGAGCTTATCAAGAAAGGTGAAAAGGTTGGTTCTTCTGAGGCTGCACTTCTTGCCAAGCTTGGAATCAGGCCCTTCTCATACGGTCTTGTTGTCCTATCTGTTTACGACAATGGCTCAGTCTTTAACCCTGAGGTGCTGGATCTCACTGAGGAAGACCTGATTGAGAAATTTGCAACCGGTGTCTCCATGGTCACCGCATTGTCTCTAGCCATCTCATACCCAACAATTGCTGCTGCACCACACATGTTCATCAATGCATACAAGAACGTCTTGTCTGTTGCAGTTGCAACTGAGTATTCTTTCCCTCAGGCTGATGAAGTGAAGGAGTACTTGGCGGTATGGAATTGTCTTTCTATCTTGTGTTTTATATAAGAATTCTCATCATAGTTTGAGCTAAATATTTGTTACTGCATGCCAATCCAGGATCCAAGTAAGTTTGCGGTTGCTGTTGCCGCTGTTGCTACTGATGTGGGTGCAGCCGCAGCTGCTGCCGCTGTGGCAGAGGAGGAGAAGAAACCAGAACCCGAAGAAGAGTCGGATGACGATATGGGATTCAGTCTCTTTGACTAAGGTTAGATTATTATTTGTTTGGGTTGCAAGACTTATCAGCTACAATGGTGTGGTTAGATTATTTTCTCTAGTTTCTTTCTTGTGTACTTTGATTGCTTTTTTAAGTTTGGAGAATTTATAAGCTTATAAAGTGTTAAATTTGGTTTTGGTTTGCATGGTTTGAATTTTAATTTAGTTTTTTTAAAATCCATTAAAATATGAAGTAATATAAAGATAAAATTACATTTTTATTCTCATAAAGATATATAGTTTAATTTTAACCCCTAAAAAACATTTTATGTTGTACTAGAGTTTTTCATGGGTCAGTTCGGACTAGATTTTGGTTGAGTTTATAGATGATATTAATATATTTTATGTTTATTCAAGTTCAGCTTAACTTAAAATATGATTTTAGAATTTTGTTTAAATCGGTTCATATTTACAAATGATTAATCTAAACTTATTTTAACATAACTATTTTTAATGTTTACATCATAACAGGAGTATTATATATTATAAATTACATGATATATAAAATATTATTAATTAATTTAAAAACATATCGGGTCAAGTCTTGAATTGTTCAAATTCGATTTCGGCTTATATTATAAGCGTGTCAAATGTTTTGTCCCAACTTTTTCCCATTTCTGACAGATTTTTGGATTTGAACAAGTGATCGGACTCATGAATTAATCTTTAATCAGCATATTAATTAAGAAATGAAATGATGAGAGCTAAGAATTAATTTGTTCAGAGGTGCAAACATGAAGGGCCTTTTTTCATCTTTATGCATTGATCTTCATATCACTATGGGATGAAAGGTAAACTAAAGAATAGAGTTGGAAGAAGGAAGCAGGTACCCAATGTCCTATTTTTATTCGATTTGGTCCTAAAAGTCTGGCTGATTGTATGTATTAAAAATAAGTGGTTGCTAATCATCTCTCCAATATTCCTTCGTGGGATACATAAAATATTATGATTTTTTCAAAAAGTGGGGTGCGTCAACACTTTATTAAAATATATTAGTTTGACCTTTCAATTTGGACAAAACTCACACGAGTTAAATTAAGGATTAGAATATAAATCTTAGCATCGATTTTAATAAATCTTTTTATGTGAATAATTTTATTGTGCGCTATAATTTTTTTTTAATCTCAAATTATGTTTTTCTTTTTTCTTTTCAAAAAATGAAGGTTTTATCGTTTCATTGCGGTCGGTCAAACTCTGTTATTAGAGATAGTGGATTTAGTACGTATTTTTAGAATTTGAAAATTTTAATCCTAATCTAATGATAACTGTTAAATTTATTAATTTAAGTCATCTTGTTTTTAAAATTTGAAGCGTGCAACATATTTTCACATATCACTCACACAAAAAAAATCAATTAATAGAGTTAATTAAGACTAAAATTTTGATATTCAAGAAATAACATAATGTTGTCAAATAAATCATTGAATCAAGATTAGGATTTAGATCAAATTTAATTTGATTAAAATAAAATTACTGAAGAATTTGACCTTTCATCATGGGTTGAAATAAGGCATTTGAAAAAGAAGATGCAAGGATAGAGCCCTGGGAAATTGGTAAAGTGATGTAAGATTTCGTCTTTTTTTTCTTCCACTTTTAAGATCTTTTTAGTATCGGGATATGCTCAAAATTTATAAAATCAACAGCATAATTCTCCAAAATCATTAAACTATTGGTTTTTGATTTGGTGTTGGATGTGTCATCATCCGATTGTAGCCTTAGTGACATCCATTAACATTGAAGGAAAAGCTTCCTTAGGATCCAAATTCCAAGTTCACTAAATTCAAACTCTCTCCTATGGATATATGTTTTTTGAGTTTATCAACTATTTTTTTACATTTTATTATATAAGAATTTCACTTTCACCCTTAAATATATTATTTAATCTTAATTCCTCTCGATAGGGTGTTCAAACGGTTAATCGATCGGTTAATCAAATTGAACTAGTATTGATCTAATCAATCGAATTTTTTAATCCTTCAATTGTTAACAGAAATTTTTTCAAAAAAATAACCAAACCAATATATTTCGATTAATTCGGTCGGTTAACTAAATTAATCGAAATTTATATGTTTTTTTGTTAAAACAAGTATAAAACATATAGAAAAATAAATTGATAGGATTCATTTGATCGAATTAACCGAATTGAAATTACATATAATTTGTATTATTAATTCGATTAATTATCCAATTTTGAATCGAATTAATCGATAACAAAACTTCTAAAAATTTATTAACCGACCTCCGTCCGAATTAAATCTACCGATTAATCGAATTAGATCGATTTGATCGATTAATTCGATTTTAACCGAAATTTGAACACCTCTCTACCTTCGATGAGGTGGGTGGTTGAGTTAAGCTCAAGTTATATGAGTGGGTACCCTTCGCTTCCTTATCTTGTTTTTCTTATCCACACACCCTGCAACACTCTGCTCCCACAATCTCTATCTGCAACTGTGAATGGAGTTCCTCCTATCACAAACAAACATCAGCAAAACATAAGGCAATGGCCACTACTACAGCAACCTGTTTCCACTTACAACACATACCATCATCACCATGGGTGAACAACACCAGCAGGATAACAACATTCAAAGCCATGGATGGATCATTAAGAGCTTCAAACCCCCAAACCCAAACATTCATTAAACCCGTGAAATGCAGTCGTAGTAGCGGACACGAGATAGGCATAGCCGATTTCATCGGTGGAGATCTATTGAAATTCGATTTAGGGCAATGGCTATCCGATTTAGAACAACACAAAGCCCTTGCTATTTACACCCCACACGAAGGTGGCTACGAGGGCCGGTACTTCACACGGCTTCGATACCAGGGTTACTATTTCCTCGACCTTACTGCTCGTGGCCTTGGTGATCCCGAAACTACACTCACTAAGATCCATCCTGTTTGCCCTGTATGCATTTGCTTTCATTCCTCTCTCTCATTTTAACTTAGCTTTGGTGCTTTCTCTATTTACTACAAGTTTTTTTTAATTATATTCATAGCCTCATGTTGGGAAGCAACCCATAGCAAGGTGGTATTTCCCACCGGAAGTTGATTATAGGCTCCAAGCTTTGCCTCCTGATGCTAAAGGACTTATCGTGTGGGTCATCGAGGCCAAGGTATATATATATTGAATTAGCATCTTTTTTGGGTTAAATCCTACTCTACTTTTAGAATGGCTACTTTTGAAATTTTGAAATTAGATAAATTACATTAGCAATCACCCTAACTATGTTTTTTATTTATTTTATTTTTGATCGTCCAATTATGAAAAATTGTACCGAATTGTTCAATTTTGTAGTTTTAGTCACCGGTTGAATATCGTACAAAAAATGAAAACATCCAAAATTCAATATTGTTGGATGACCAAACAAAAATTAGTTGGGTGACTACTAATGTAGTTTGCCCTTTGAAATTTTAATCCTAACCCAAACAATAACAATTAAATTCATTTTGGCTAATTCAATTACTAGTCATGTACTATGCGTATAGTTGTAAATTTAGTTCGTATTCTCCGATTAAATCATCCTACGTTTGTATATTTTTTGAATTTTGAAATTTCAATATTGACGCAAATGACAGTCGTTAGTTATCTAACTGAATTTTTAGTAACTAGTATGTGAAAATAATAAACTGACACGGCATTATACATATGATAAAATGTTTGCCGCATCAGATTTTAAAAATTGTAGAACTTAACTGAATGAATTTAATAATTATCATTTGGTGTGGATTGAGGAGACTAATGAAATTTAACATTTTTTTTGCCTCCAAGAATATAGTAACGGTGGTCTCTGTATAGGTTTTGTCCAAGTCGGAGCTACAATTTCTTGCTTTGCTACCCACCCTCCGGCCTAAAGTGAGGGTCATTGCCGAGTGTGGAAACTGGTAAGGGCTGTTGATTTTTTCTTTCTTTTTGATAAACATCGAATTTTGGTCTAAAATATGTAATTTGATGCATGAATTTTAATTTGATACAATTATATATATATATAATTTGAACATTAAATTAAATAAATTTAAAGTATATTAATATTATGCTTGAACTCTACTTCACCATGAACACCTCTACCATATATATAACCCTATTTTTCCAATTTAGTGAGTGATGAATTGGTTTTGTGAACACAGGAGAAAGTTCATGTGGAAACCACTCAAGGAAATTGCAGGCCTAACTGATGAGGATGGAGCATGAATGATGAAATTGTACAATATAATTTTTTTTATTTAAATTGTGTAATTTAGTTCTTTTTAGTTTTGAAACCCAAGCAAATAAGTAAAAATTGTACAATAAAATTTGTAGTTTTATAATTTTAAAAAAATTAAATTAATATTTATCATTATCATCGAAAGTTAAAATATAATTCTACTATCTATTAACTTATAATTTTAAATTTAAAATGTAAAACATGCAAATTTCCTTTTTCAAAGGGACGACCCAAATTCTTTGGACACAATTAAAGGTGGGTTTAGATGGGCGGTGCATTTATTTACGGTTAGTGTAAAAACAACCATGTTAGTGAGATTTGATACTGGAGCATAAAACAAAAAGTAAACTAAACGCACCGCATCGCCCATTCATACCCACACTAAGTCTAAGCTTCAAGGCTGTGTTCACTACTTATCTATATTATTATTTAAATCCTTGAATGAGTTAGTATCACGAGTCAGGTTGTGTCCATTGATTATATATATTATTATTTAAACTCTTTACTAAGTTTGTATCACAAATCAACTGAACACCAACTTGATTTGAAAATTATTAAACTATCCTTACATATTTCAAATAAATTATATTCTTACAAAGACACTTTTATCTTTTTACATTTATAATAAAATTGATATAAAATTTACTTATTTGATTTGAACCCATGCCGTCAATATTTATAAAATTTATTATTTATCACTTCAACTCAAGTTTAATTTTAATAATGTTATACATGTTTAATATGTGTTATTATTATTAATTTTAAATATTACGTTTTATTATTTATTTTATATTATTTTTAAACACATATTTATATTTTAAATAAATAGTTTTGGAACAAGCTCTTTTGTATTCCGCTAGTTAGTAGTTACATCAATTTGGTTTGAATTTTTGTGGATAAGGCTCCCTGTCTTGTTGCCCATTGTCAAATTTATGTTTACTTTATCAATTAAAAATTTGTTATTTTATCAATTAAAATTATGTAAATTGAAAAAAAAAATATTGATTAGATAATTAATTATATTTAATTGCTATTTTTTAAATTTATAAAAATTAATTTATTTTAATTTTTTAGAGAGAGGTAAATATACTCAATATTGAAATTTAGAGGAACCAAAAATTGTTTTTACATATTTAATTAATTTGAATATTGAAAAACACATTATCATTATTTGGGTAAACTATATCAAAATCATTAAACTATTAGTAAATTAATGTTTTGGTCACTCAACTCCAAAAGTTATAAAATGGTCATTGAACTGTTTAAAAATTTTTATTTTTGACACTGGGTTGTTAAGTTTCTTTTTAAAAGTTTGATTAGCAAATTCCAAGCGACGTTCGAAGATTGATGTGGTGGATTAGTACATATTGACAATTAGAATAATATATCTTAGATCCAAGTTAATTTTACGATCAGTGTCTAATATCGGAGACGAAAATTATTTAAATTTTTATTCGTGGATACGTGACATTCAAAATTATTTTATAAAAAAAATTAAACTGTGAAATAGAAAATGAATAGAAAAAAATAGAACTTTCGATTGAAGAATGTAATGAAAACAAATAAAGTTATATAACAGAAAATTTAATAATTTAATAATTTAAATGAAAATTTTCAAATAACTTATTAATATTTTTTCTTCTTAAAATCGAGTTACTAAAACGTTAATTTATTAATAATTAATTTTTTTGTCGGGCGACTGCCAAACTTGAATTGAAAATTTTCAAGTATTCCTTTTTCACCTTTTTAAGCTTGGGTTTGTTAAATTGGACTCATCTCCGCGTTTATCGCCTCATCGGTCAACGCCTACCACCGCACTCAGTTGAAAAAACACGTGTCGCATTTCTATTGGTTTTAGGCCTAGTCAGCCATGATTTTCTCCAACGGATCATGCCGCAAATCATCATCACGCGCGGCCCCCACAACATAAAAAAACGTGGCATCGGTCGACTCGACGACTGTCCATTTTAAGCGGGTCGTCCTCCTCACGTGCTTCTCCAGCTCCACCCCCATTCCCACCTGTCGGCTTTTATGCGTGCCGATCAGGTTCCTTTGGCGGTGCCCTTTTCGCCGCTCCTGATATGGCCACGTGTCATCTCTTTGCCTTGTACGTCCCTGATTTCTGGGCTGCTGTCAAATGATGAAAGACTTTTCCTTTTTTCAGTTTCCTTCTAGAACAATTTCATTAGTGAATTTATTTATTCATTTATATTGCTTTTTGTAAAGATTATATTAACAAAGTTAACGGCTAGTTGTTCATTCATAAAACTTTAAATTATGATTTTCTCATTTGTAATTATATTTAATTTTTATATGAATCTTAAACTGATTGATATGGATATTATTATCAATATAAAAAAATATGAATTTAAGTACATTGAAATGCATTATCTTTTTATTTATGAGTGGATGAAAAATTATAAATAATTTTAAATATTATATAAAAAGAACAAATATACTCAAAATCTATAGCAAAACTATTCAAAAAAATCAATAATATTAATAATTTCAATTATATCGAAAAAGGATAAGGAAAGCACATTGTGAGGTGTGAAAAATTAAAAGGAAAAAAGGCAATATGGGACAATGATATGTTTAGATATTGACTTTTAGAAGTGGTAGATGAAGAGGTTTCCTACAAAGGGAGCATTTCTTGAGGCAGATTTTAAAGGGCCATGTGTCACACTTCCTACATTTATTCCCTTTTTTTTTTTTTTTTTTAAAGGAACTATCAATTAAAATAAAATAGAAAAAATAGTCACACACGAGCTAAGAAATAAAGAGGAATCATCTAAACCCGAATTCCACAAGCTTGTTTCGTACACCCAATCCTATCAGTTTCCTTCTTCATTTTACTTGTATCAATTTTAAGATCAATCATCTCTTCAATTTTTTTTTCAAAATATTATACATAGTCAAATCGAAATATATGCAAATTGCATTGACGAAATAATATCAGAAAGGATGTGTTTAGGCCTATTAGCAATCACCTTAGCTAAAATCTCATAAACAATATTGTACACTCTATTAAGATATGTTAATTAAATTTTAACAACACAAATTGAAAAAATTTCTGACAAAAATCTGAATTTACTTTTTATTTAACCTCCCTTTCCTTATCCAATTTTAGACAAGTCAAAATGAAAAAAGGAAAAAGAAAAAAACAGTTGTTAACTGCAAATGCTTTGCTGTAAGGATAAGGCTACTAGGTAGAAAGGATGAGCTGGATACGGTACATAGAATCCCCTTTTCCCACAAATTTCGAAAAAAGTTAAAATTTTTTCATCATACCCCTCCCAAAATTCAATCTCTCTTTAAAATTTAAAATTTAATAATTTATGTTTACAACATAAAATATGTATATGAATATTTTATTTATATTATTGTTTAAAATCTTGATTGATTGGGTCACCAATTTTATTAGAAATTTACAGAAACACCCTTTCATAATTAAAATAAATTATACTATTAGAAGGTAATTTAATTTTTTTATTTTAAAAAAATAAATAAATATATGCATATGATGAGATTTGAACCAATATCAATTGCATTAGTAAAACCTTAATTTATCACAAAATTAAATTTTATTTTTATAATTTTTATTATGAACATTTTATTGCTTCCAGCAATTGTCACCTTCAACTGAGTCACCAACTCGATTTAAAAAATTACAAAAAAATCATTTTGTAATTAAAATAAGTTATATATTCGAAATTACTTTACTTTAGTTATTAATGACAACACAGAGATAATCAATTAAATCTAATTTTTTTAAATTTTAATATCATACATATTTCATATGTTATTGTTAATTAATTTCAAGTGATATATTTTATTATTTAAATACATATTTATATTTTATATTTATAATTTTCATATTTATACGAGTATGAGAAGACTTAGAATCTTTTTAGATGGACGTTTACCACCAATAAAATACGTTTAACTTTCGTTTTATCTTATCATCATCATTATTTTTATGCTAATCACAAATAAAAACCCGCCCAACTTTCAAAATTTCTCCCAATGTCGATGAAACCTAAAAACAATGTGATGTATGTTAGTGGCTTAGTTGGTAGATAATCAAAATGTAAATTAAAACAATGATTGTGTTGAACTTTTAGACATTAGAGATATGTTGTTGCTAGTTCTGTCGATTTTTGTTATCATTGTTATCTGTCTTCTTTGTCTCCTTCATTTATAAATTTACCCTTTTTTTTATTCTTTAAAGTTTAAACTTTAAACATTAGTATAATGTACACGTGACACACAACATTTCATTATTTAATTATTCTATCAGTCTCGTCGATTTTCAACAGTATAAATGAATAGAATTTTAACGAAAGATATCAATTTATTCTTTAAACTACGTAAAAAAAATCAATTTACACATTTTTCAAGTAAAAATAAAATATAATCAGACTCTTTAATCAATCGAAATTATACGTCATAAATATAATTTGAGATTTATTAAGACATGATTAGAATATCAATTTAATTTATATGTATCGTGAATGCAATAGATTAATTGATTATTTAATAAAAACAAAAAAAAATATATCAACTTTTACTTTTGATCTCAACCCCTGATTTTATTCCGAATATGCTGCATGAAGATGTTTTCGATTTATGTAATAATCTAAAATGTTATTGAAAAAGAATTCCCGATACATTAACCTATTAAAACGATAGAAAGAAGCAAAGTATCTGTAAATGTCGATAAGCGTGTAATAATATTGGTTAAAGAGATGTTTGTAGAAAAAAATATTATTATATTACTTCCAACCTTAAAAGACTCCACAACCGTTTTAAATAATTTTAATTTTGGTCAGAGAGGTTTTGGGAACTCAAAATTGTTCAAATAAATTTTTAATTCAAATTTTATTCTCATATATTTTGATTTTTAATCCGATTCTGATGTTACTTAATTGTATTACAATTTATAATATTTTTAAGAAGAAATTCTAATTTATTGTTTCGTTTAAAATTTTTAAAATGTTAAAAACTTTAATTCTTTGAAATAAATATAAAAAACTAAATTTTAAATGCAGAAAAAATAAAAAAATTAAAACATATTTTATCATAAATATTAAATAACAAAATGTCAACAACAGCGTAATTTAAAAAATATATCTCAAATTTCTCGAAAAGCTTAACTTATTATAATCTTTGGATACATCTGTATGTGAATGTAAATTCTTATCACAAGCAATATTTTTGGACAATAGAATTAAATAATACTTTAATTTTTGTTTTGTTGTAATCTCTTTCTATACACTCAATTAGGTCAAAATGGTGAACCAAAATGTAAGTTTTGATAAATATTATGTGATTTTATTGATAAAGTATTTTCAGTTTTTAATTATATAATTTTAATAATAATAATAATCAATATTAATGCTTGATAGGTCTTGAAAGATTTTAAAGTCAAATTTCAAAATTAATTGATTTGCTTTGTATTTTGATTTGTATGTCTTGCTAAGCCAGATTTCAGAATTAAGGATGATTTTCTTTTAACTTACTCGGTGACATACATTGAAAATGAAATAGCTCGAGAATTTTCAACAGATGAGTTCGATCTTATGAAAAATGAAAGATGCAATTTAGGATACCTAGTATTGAGAAATAGGACTAAGAGACTAAGACCAAGTTTTTTAATTTAATTTTTGGAATTATAATGATTTTTATAAAATTTTTAGTATAATATTAGTTATTGTTTTTTTCATATTGAAAAGAAATATTTAATTTTATATAGTGTGATTTTTTACTTTTAATTTTTTTACCGTTAAATTGTTCATACTTTTTTCTTATAAAATTAAATTGATTTATTTGATAAAAAAATCTTAAAATTTTTTTATACTTTTTTACTTTAAAAAAAATCGTTAGAATTTAAAAGTTTCGTCCCCTTAAAATAAAATTTTGAATCCGTCCCTGGTATCTACTAAACTTTAGTAACTACATCTACTAAAGTTAATCTTTGCCTTAATTAAAGAGTTTAGGTCATAAGCGTTACGTTCACTAATCTTACATCATACATATTAGTGAATAACTTCAATGATTAAAGTTTTTAAATTGTTTATACAATAATAAAAATATTAGGATAAATGTAAATTTTTTTAAAAATATCTTTCGGTATTTTATTTAAAACATTTTATATTTTAAAATTTTCAAAAAATTACATAATTTTATATAAATTATTTTAAAACTCGATCGGTATTGTGATTCAGTTAAGAAAAACATTTTCCAACCTCGAAAGTAAAACCAAACACTTGACTTTTAAAATCGAAACTATTTTTAAGAGTGTTATTTAGATGCTTCGAATTTATGAGTTTTAAAAATAAAATTTTAAAATATCTTTATATTCGTGAATTTTTCTGTCATGATTTTTTTGAATAATCCCATTATAGATTCTGATCATATATATATTTTTAAATAATACCTAAAACTATTCATTGCCCTGTTCACGTCCACCTACATTTACAACCATGCTCATGCTAATTAAATTTGATATATTTATATAAAATCGAAAATCATAATCCTACCAACAATATAAAAGAATAAATATAAATAAATAAAAAATAAAAAGAGTCCGGCATGGATCATCTCTATCGTTAACTGCTAGTAATAATAATGAATCAAAAAGTGTCCTCGACAAATTATTTTTTTTAAAAATACATATAAAATAGGAAAAGACAACTTGGCACGACCAGTCTGCTTCTTTGTTTCAAGTTTCAACAAGTAGTGGATAGGCATTTATCCATAACGGTGTCCAAAAATGAACATTTAAACAAATTAAAACTTCTTGGGAACCCAAATTTTAATAAATAATTAGGCTTAAATTTTAATTAATTATTGCTCAGTAAAGCAAAAATATAATCATTATGTTTTTATTGGGGTTGAGTTCATTTCCAATTACATGCATGAACGTAATTTTCTTCTTATTTTCAGGATTATATATGCACTTTAATATGAATTTGCAATGGCTTTATTTTTTTTTATTTTTTAAATAAATAAATAATTTAAGTTAGTGGCGAACGGCTAAGTCTAATATTTTAATTCTAATTAAAAAAAAAAACACAAGAATATGACTAAAAATAATTAAATATATTGAAAAAAAAATTAATATTAAGTTTTTATAATATTTGATCTTTTTGATACAATGTCTAAAATTACCATAATCATTCTCTATATTTATATTTCAACCACATATCTATGTAGTTAGCTATTGATTCGATAATCTATGATAGGCATTTACTTATAAAGATGAATCTAGAATTTTTTTGGGATCAAAATTTAATTATAAATTTTTAAAATGTCAAGCATAAATTTTATCATGTATTAATTTATAGTTTTATAATTTTGAAAATAGTAAATAAAATTTTTCTTATTTTTTTTAAGGCCAAAACATAATTTTCCTATTTGATCGTTTATAAGAAACTATAATTGTAATTTTCCAATTTTGAGGATTTGAGATTCTACTTGCCCCTCTATCCGCCTCTATTTGCTCAACACGGATTTAAACCGTGTGACTCTATCCGCACTCTTTATATAAAAAAAAAAAAATCATTTATTTATTGTGGATCACAATCCATAAGACAAAGAGTAGTAATTCTGACCTTGAAAATATCATAATTAAAAAGAACGGCTAGGAGCTAATGCAATTTGGGTGATCTGTATTCGACCAAACTTTAGCCTAACCAACAACATTGGACCAATTTTTTAGACTAATATTGTTGATCATTTTGATTACTACTCAAGGACCCATTCAAATTTCCATGAAAATTGAAATTAAGTTGTATATTGAATAAAAAATTTGTTTTTGCATAAAAAAAATTCGTAAAAGGACTCGGGAAGTCGTTCGAGGCATGCTTTTTTGGTTTTTGTCGTTTTTTTTTTATACAACGCTTAAAACTACTCATATCCTCTCCTGCACTCTTAAATAAAAGAATTATGCGCTTCAACACACTTAACCCCACTATCTCCTGCACTGATAACAATATCAATACCGATGTAATTATAACTCGATCGACACAACAAATACTTCAATTCTCTATTTTTTTTTTTTTTATAATATGTAAAAAAATTGATAAGTTCAAAAATCATATAAAACTTGTACATTTAATAAACTTTTGGCTACAATTGGATGACGATGCTTCAAACACCAAACCAATAATTTAGTGAATTTGGAGAATTATGGCATTGATTTATGAATTTGAGTTTATCCCAATACTAATAAGATTTTAAAAGGGAAGAAAAGGGCAAAATCTTACATTTTGCCTATTTCCCAAAGCTAGATGCTTGTATATTCTTTTTCAAATGCTTTATTTCAACTTTTCGATTAATATTTTAATAATTTAACTATTGAATTTATCAAGATATTTATACTTATCATATATGTAAAATTTTGGATCGATTCGATATCTCTATCATATCAAAGCAATTTATTGTTGAATTTTTTTTACATAAAATAATATTAAAATTATTTTAATTTACACCAAACTTGATATGCATGATCTATATGAATGAAACACGAAATATGACGATTGGATTGTCAACATATTAATAGTATAAAAATTATGAAATAATCTAAAACCATTTAAGTTTTAAATGTTTAACAGTAATAAAATTACAGTAATATTAAATTATTATCACGTTCCTTAAAAAAGTGTTAGTTCCCATATATGCTTTTTATAAATTAACATATTTATAAAAAAATAATATTTGTTAATTCCTAATATGTGACAGCAGGGATGAAGTTCAAAATTTTATTTGGAGGATGGAAAGAAAATGTCAAAGTTTTGAAGGGAGGAAGTTACAATTTTATATAAAAATAATATAAAAACATGTATTGATATATTAATTTTAAACTATTTTCCAATTCTCATATGTGAAAAGCATGGAATAAAAAAAGAGAGTACATATTAACATTAATATATTGTTTTTGGTAGTTGAAGACAAATTGAAACAAAGAGAATAAAATATGAGCATCTTCTTAATGTTTTTTTACAACTAATATATTACTAAATATATTATTAATATATAGATTTTGATCATATTTGTTTCTTTTACACGATGTTTAAAACTATTCATAGTTTTTCCCTAACTTATAAATAGGAGGATAGTGCGTTTCAGCGCGCTCGAATCTACGTCCTCCTACATTGACAATAATATCTATGTTAATCAAGCTAATACTCAACTGACTTCTATTAGTCATTTTTACTGTTCTACTTTTACTATACTTTAATTGACATAATATTTTTATTTAAATCATTTTAAATTTCGAACAGATTTTCGAATTCGAGTGATAACCCGATCCATGAACAGGTTTAATAGTATTATACCCTAATCGGCACGGATCGAGGCTTTGAAGGCGTTACGGATTTGACATTCTTATGACTTGTTTGGTAGAATGTTAGATAAAATGGGTTAAATTGCAAGAAAACACAAGGAATTGTGGGCAGCTTTCAAATCAATCAAATTGCTAAGGCTTTTACATTTCAAGACACAATGAGCCGGCCAATTTGAAAATGATTTCCCTTTGAATGCGGTGAACCGACAATGGCACAATCGTAAATTGTTATGACCACAGGCCTGAATGTTGGACAAGTCCGTCTCAGTTTGACCTCTCTCCCTCTTTGTGCCATGTAAGGATTATTAGGAAACACCCCATGTATTGCACATATTCCAAATAATTATATTTTTATTTTATTAATAAATAAATATACTTTATTTTTATTAATATCATATGTTCCATGATAAGTAATTATGCTTTAAAAATATTACATTGTAATATATATCAATTTATAATTAAAAAATTCTTTTGATTTCTTTTTTATTTCAAGTTTATTTTGCAAAATAATGAAAATTTTAATTTATTTAAAATTTTATCGAAATATTATAAAATATATTTTGATTTAAGAAAATTTAATAGTTTTAAATTTATATTTAATTCAATTGTATAATAAATCATAATTAAAAAATTCAATAAAAAACCAGTTTAACTTTCAATTTTTTTTTTATCATTAATTCAATAAATCCATATTGATTCTCAAATCAATCGATCTTATATTTATCTTCAGATCGATGTCTCGATATATTCTTGATCTGATTGATCTGATTGATCGATCTAATGTGATTCAAATAACTATGGTTTTGAATAAAAAATTCCCCAAAAAATATAATTGGAAGAATATTTATACCCTTTAAATTTGTGGGACAATTATCCACCCTTTAAAATTTTATTATTGCATATTTAAACAATTATCCATTTTTCTTTAATTAAAAAAAATAATGTTTTCAGAATTGAACTAGTGATAAAATTGATCAAATTTATAAGATTTTAATTTGATTGGTTTGATTAATTTTATTGGTTCAAAATAAATAAATTATAAAAAATAAAAATATAAAAAATTATAAAAATAAATTTTATTTATTTTTCATTCGATTGAATCGAGTTCGTGGGTGTAACCAATTTTATTCCTCTGGGGTCCGGTAGGCAATTCCGATTAATTATAAATTAATGTTCACAATTTAATTTAATAAAAAAAATAAGTACTTAGAATAAAAAAAAAAAAAGTAAAAGCTGTTTCCAGAAAACACACGACTGTAGAAACGAGTTTAATTTGGTGGTAAGTAACACCGAGTAAAACTTGCTACGGTAAACAATAACGACCGACCATAGTTTCCTACTTCCTGCTCACCTACCAATAAAGCAATGGCATAATGATTTTTTAGCCCTTCAACTTTTTAAAAAAATTATTTTAGCTATCTATTTAATTTTTTACCTTTTATCCCTTAAATTATTATTATTTTATTAAATCATCCCAAAATGGATAGAAAACTTAATATTTGTTAATTTTTCTGACACATGGATTGTCACGTCAATATTTAATTATTTTTTTAAAATTTAATTTTTTAATATATTATATATTTTTTGAATTTTTAAAATTTCAAAAGTTAATTAAATGTTTATGTGCCCATTCACATGGTAATTCATATGTATACAACGTCAACAAAATTTAAAAAAGCTAATTTTTTTTATTTATTTTTAGGTTATTTGATAAAAAAACATAAATTTAAAGATTAAAAAAATAAAAAATAATGAGCTAAAATTAAATTTTTGAATAATTTGAATATTAAAATGCAACATTTTTAAATTAAATTTCTCAAAATTAAGGTAGAAAAAATAAATTTTAAAAATTAAGAAAGTAGAGGGACTGAAAGCAGAAATAAACCCAAATAAAAACCCTTTCCCCACTCAAACGTCTGGTTCTGCATATCCATTTCGGATAAGCTTCCTGTTCTTTCCACGAAAATAAATTTTTTAAAACGAAATTAAAATTTTGGAAATTCTTGTTCTTCTTCCTTATGCGCCCGCCTTATAAATACCCAGTCTCTTCTTTCTCTTGGGTCAAGAAAATCCCAAAGAGCAAAAAAAAATATATATTCTTTTCTTATTTTGTAGAAAATGGTTGAACTTGATTGGAAAGCGAAGTTGGTTTCTTCCGATATTCCAAAGAAATCGCCAAAGCTCTCTAACAAACTCCAAGTTTCCATTCCGACGCCGTTTCGTTTCTCCAATATGTCTTCTCCACTCTCGACTTCACCTTCGGCGTCCAAAGCTTACGATTATTATCTCCGGTTACCGGAGCTGAGGAAGTTATGGGAGACACAAGAGTTTCCCGCTTGGAAAAACGAGGTCGTTTTGAAGCCGGCTTTGCACGCTTTGGAGATTACGTTCCGGTTCATTTCGACCGTTTTGTCCGATCCTAGACCGTATTTGAACCGTCGGGAGTGGACGCGTCGACTACAGTCGCTTACCACGAGTCAGATCGAACTCATCGCTATGTTATGCGAAGACGAAAAGGAAGCTCCGATCGTCGATCTTACGTCTTCGAACGGTGTATTAACACGAGAGAGCAGCTCCGCCGAGGTGTGGAAGATTCACGGAGAAACGACGGTGGTGAACAGGACCAGCGAAGCCAGCTTATTGCCTCGGCTGGCGACGTGGCAGAAATCCGAGGACATAGCGCAGAAAATCCTCTACTCCATAGAGTGCGAAATGAAGCGGTGCCCTTACACGTTAGGCTTGGGAGAGCCGAACCTCTCCGGCAAACCAAACCTCGACTACGACGCCGTTTGCAAGCCGAACGAACTCCACGCGCTCAAGTCCAGCCCGTACGATCGCATCGAGAACCAGGAGAACTCGACGCTTTACACCACTAATCAGATCCTCGAATCATGGATCCAGACGGCGAAACAGCTGTTGAATCGCATCGCTTCGGTGATCGAGGCCGGTAGCTTCGAAGCCGCCGCCGGCGACTGTTACTTATTGGAAAAGATCTGGAAGCTTCTGGAAGAAATCGAAGATCTCCATCTCCTAATGGATCCCAACGATTTCCTTCACCTCAAAAGCCAGTTGCAGATAAAATCGGTTAACGAAACGGAGGCGGTTTGTTTCAGATCGAAAGGGTTGGTTGAAATTACGAAATTATCCAAGGAGTTGAAGCATAAGGTTCCGTTCATTTTGGGTGTGGAGGTGGACCCAAACGGTGGGCCAAGGATTCAAGAAGCTGCTATGAAGTTGTACTCGGAGCAAAAGGAGGGCAATAAGGTGTCTCTGGTACAAGCATTGCAAGCCATCGAAGCGGCCTTGAAACGCTTCTTTTTTGGGTACGAGCAAGTGTCGATGATCGTTATGGGGAGTTTGGAAGCGAAAGGGAACCGAGTTTCCGACTCGGGTGACTCGTTGAGTCAGATATTCTTGGAGCCTACTTATTTCCCCAGTTTGGATGCTGCTAAGACGTTTTTGGGCGAGTTTTGGAGTCGTGAAAAGGCTGAGTCTCGGTTCAAGAAGTGATGATGACTCGAGCGCGTCGTTTGGTTAATCATAAAAAGGAAAAGAAAACAAAGGGTTAACTATTCTTTGAAGATTGAATTGATGTTGGGTCAATTACTGGTTTTATACTGTAAAATTTTTTGAACACATATTTTTGTAAAATGGAATTATGATTTTATTATAAAATTGTTACCAATTTCTTCAAAAATGTTTTTCTCTTTTGTGATGCATGAGCATGACATATGAGTTAGTAGTCATTTAGATTTGATGATTTCTGCAATTTATTCGATCGGGCGTTCATTGCAAGAGCTCACATAACAAATTTGCCAATAATTGAGTCGGGTGATCATAAGGATTGAGTTAGAAAAGGTGCCATTCTCTTCCTGTTCCAGTGTCAACATCATCTTGGGCTTAGAACCGATCCAACAGAATAGAAGGAGGGCAGGGATAGGAAAAAAGTTGATGACCATTTAAGTTGGAGATTCTTATGTGCAACAATTGTGTCATTTTCTAGTAGTTTTAATTTCATCTTGAATTTCAGGTTCAATGGTTGATGTGACATTGAACTATTGAAAAAAAAGACGGAAAAGGGGTACAAATAAAGCGACGTCATTATTTCATATAATATTTTTTCACAGTGAATGGGTTTGAGATCAAATCATGCTAACTGAGGCCCTCTTAAGTAGTATTTGCCCTGAGCGAGGTTTAAGACAAGATGATCTCTTATCCTCTGAACGGGAAGGAAAATTACAGGGGCTTAAAATTAGCAAAAGAAGTATTTTCATATCACACTTCCTTTTTGCAGATGATAGCTACTTGCTTTTTAGAGTGAACAAAGATTCTTTCCCTGAAATAAGGAGAAAACTTGATCAGTTCAATGACTTCTTATGATTATTCATCAAATTCAAGCACCTGACAGGATGCATCAATTGATGCACAAGTTCTAGTGGGGAGAAGATCAAGGTTCCAGGAAGGAAACCAAACATGCATGGAGACTGGTTAATAATCAAAGCTGGCTCCTTAAGGAAATTTTGGTGGAAGTATTGACATGATTCTTTGGAAGAGATTTAATCATGTACAACTCGTTTGGAGGAAAAAAAAAAGAGAATAGACTGCGCGAAGTTGAGTCCTTTTGTAGGAGCAAATCATGGAAATATTCGGGTGGCCATAGGTGGTATCAAACAAGATCTCTATTTAAAGGCAATGAAAAACCCAAGTGGCAACTTAATAATCCTGCTGACAGAAGGTTGAATTCAAACACTTTGCACATACCCAAAGATGCTACGGTTGGTCAAAATGCCTTTTAAGGTTGTCTTCTTAGTGTGGAAGATTCTTAACAGAGAAGAAATGGATTTTTATGGTTGGTCAGAATGCCTTTTAAGGTTGTCTTCTTAGTGTGGACGATTCTTAACAGAAAAGAAATGCATTTTTTGGAACAGACTGCACTCTCCGCCAAGTTGAAACAAAGACCATGGATCATCTCTTCTGTAAATGCCTGCCAACTATCTAAGTCACGAGAATATAGCCAAGTACGAGACCCACCAATATGTATGCCTGCCAACCCCTGTAATATCTTCCTTGGATGGAGTAGAAGAAATACATGAATTAGTCTGGTTCTCCTGATCAAAACGCCGGAGTCGAATCATACACGGGAGTTTCAATCTCTATAACAGAGTTGCTTGCAAGCTTTTGATAATCTGCTTCATTCTAGTGATGGTTATTCAACTTGAAATCTCTTCGTGTATCATATGAACACGGTACAAATTTACAGGAAGACTCGTTGAAGGTAAGCAAGTTTCTCTCTACACTTGCAATCATGGACCACATCGTCTTAGGAAAGTTGATGCAGAATCTACGCTACACATGGAGCACTTTCCTAGTAGATAAGGAGTCGGAATTATTTGAATAGGAATATAGGATACAACCCAACTTACGTGCTTAATCCTTATTTCTACGTAGACCATTCGAGTATGAGAGACACGAAGTTCATTTGCGGCGATCTTGGAACACACAAAATCTGAAATCACTTCACTATGTTTCATCTTTGAATGAAACACAGGATTCGCACACACATAGGTGGCACCAGGATTGTTATAACATAGGGTACAATCTCAGAAGAAAAAGTAGCAACAAAACAAGACCACCATGAAGAAGATGGTCTTTCATTCCCAAATGGTGGTGGGTTTTGTGGGTTGTAGGTTGGGAACATACTCCTCAAGTTGATAACCGAGTATGAGTTCCCGTTGATATGCCAAGAGAGGTCATTGGTAGAAGTTAGTTTGAGAGGGAATAATGTTGTTGCATTAAAGATAATGACATTGAACCCAGTGTGTTGGTCTCATGGTCAGGATGTTCATCGCCCCATATGTGATCTGGATTCGAGTTATACTAGTCGCGTTGTTGTTAGGACTTTACCCTTCTCTTGTAATTCACAAAAAAAAAAAAAAAGAACGGATGCGGGAGATATTAACAAAATATATGAAAATTTATTATTCCAAATTTGTCACTATAATTTTATAAAGAATTGACCTTGAATTACTTTTTTTAAATAATAAATTTTATATACAATAATCACTTTAATTATTTTATATAAAATAACTTTATTAAATATATATAATTTATGCTTTTTTTATAAGGTAAATTTAAATTGTATTGTCATCGTATAAAAGAAAAATGAATTATTATATTTAAAACTAAAATATTTATAACTTATACAATTCAAAATTGTTTAAATCCATTAAAACCCATCTAACTCGACCCGAACCCGAATACGAAAATCCAAATGCAAAAAGATTCGAACCTGAAAAAATCCAAATATGAAAAATCTTAAATCCAAAAAAAAAAACTTAAACTTAAAAAATCAAAATCCGAAATAAACTCGATTCAAACTCACTCGAGCCCTCTATATTAAGGGAGGGAGTCGCTACCCAATAAAGGGTGAAATCGGAAGTATAAATGCAATGTACCATGTGAATTTCCCATTTATGCTCAATTGCCAAATTGTTGTGATTTGTTCGAAATTAATTTTTCTTACTTTTCCTTAAACGAATCTATATATATATCTTAGCTTTGCTTGGGGAAAATATTTAAATATAATATTAATATTAAGATATGATAAGTATAATCGATTGAGTTCTAACTTGATTGATATTTCTAATATTACAATAATTAAAAAAAATCATAAATGTGGTTGAAACCTATTGAAAATGTGAAAAACTCAACTATCCTCTCTCTTATCCATTCTAAAAAAACCGTTTTTTTCATGTTAAAACTAGACCTATTCATGATGAGTCACTCGTCCAAATTCGAACTTAAAAAATTGGTCTAAATATCTTGCATAAGTTTGACTTGATCTTATCCATTACCACCTCTAGTTTAAACTCTCATTTTTGTGATTGTTTTGGTGGGTTATAAAAGGATGGCAAAACCCTAACAACAACGCAATTAGCACGACTCGAATCTAAATCACACCTAGAACGACGAACACTTTAACTATTAGACCAACACACGAGTTCAAATTTTCATTTTATTTTTGAAATCATTGAATAGCCATTGATTAACTATAATACTTAATCGACCAAACTAGTGAATGGCCGTAAGAAAAAAATTGAATGAAGGCCTAGTTGTGGTGGGCGAACACATACGCGGCTAAAAGGTGGGTCCAATTTGCATCTTCATTTACCCAAATTTAATTATTTTCCTAATTAATTATAATACAATTTACATGCCCAACACAAAATGAAAACGATATTGCCGTATGTATGCCACTTCAGCAAAGTTAAAATACGTTAGTTTTTTTATGTATTCTGAGATGATTCGACAAACAATACAAGTTCAAAAGTTAAAAGCAGTAAAAATTTAAATAGAAGCAGTCAAATAAACCATTATACCTAAAACATTTGTGGAAATGTACAAAATATATATACACGAGAATAGATATGGTATGTGGATTGTCATGTGCGTGCCACGTCAGTAATTAACTATTTTTTAAAATTAAAATATTAAAAAAATATATTTTTAAATTTTAAATTTTAAAATTACTGACATGACCATTCACGTGTATGCCATTTCAACAAAGTTAACAAATGTTAATTTTTCTATTTATATTAGGATAATTTGACAAACAGTACAAATTCGAGAATTAAATAACTTTTTTTTATAAGATTGGAGAGCAAAACAAATCTTTATACATAAATTTACATGAGTTAAATTTGTTTAATTTAACATTGATTTTGAATAATTTAAAATATTTTTAAAAAAAATACCATTATTATAATTAAATTCCAACATCAATTCAATTGAAAAATAACTTCATATCTGTTATGTTAGCCTATTCCAAATGTAGAAAATATACAAGGTTAAAGGCTACTACAAGTTTCTATACAATATCATAAAGTTCATTTTAATTATTAAAACGAATAATTTAATCCTTACATTTAGAAAGTTATTATTTTAGTCCCTACATAGTAACTTCACCGTTAATGGAATGACATGACTCAATGGTGACTAATGTGACATTAAAAAAATTAAATCAAACTAAAAAGCTAAACAACAGTTTTGAATAATGAGTAGACGTGAGAAATTGATTTTGCTTTTATCCCAAAATGTTTTCACTTCTATTAATTTTTTGTACATATTTATTATATTTAAATTATTTGTAGTTTGATCCACATCAACCACCGTTAAGTCACATAATTCCATTTGTTTTCAAGACTAGTGAACTTTAATTTGTTATAATATTTTATTTAATGCCACATCAATAACCGTTAAACAACGTCATTTCATTAACGGCAAAATTAACGTGAAGGGATTAAAATATTAATTTTTCAAATATATAAGAATTAAAATTTTCCTTTCAATAATAGAGGAATTAAAATGATCTTTTTTAGAGTCAATATGTAGTTTCGGTGAAAAAAAGGATGTTGTTCATCCTAGGTGTCCCGGGTTTGAGTGCTTATGTGTGCAAGGTGTGTGTGCGCCTTGTCAAAGCGTTAAGAAAGTATGAATAAATACTATTATGTAATCACACCAGTATATTAAAAAAATGATCTTTTTTATGTGGTATAGGGGCCTTTTTTTAAATAATCTCATTATAGGTTTTGACCTTATCTGTTTTTTTTGACACAATGTCTAGAACTACTCATTCCCTCTCCTCAACCCATAAATAAGAGGATAGTATGCTTTTGCGCACTCAAACCCACGTCCTCTTACATTAACAATAATACCCTTACCAATCGAATTAAAACTCAATCGAGAAATTAACTTTGAATTTTGGTGATTCTATATGTGGACAAAGATACTGGATAAGAACCTAACGCAGCAATAATAATCACTTGAAACTCCTTTGAGTAAACGTAAAGCTTCCTCCAAGGTAATTCATTTTAGGTTAATGTTTTACCATAAATCCCTATACTCTTTATATATTTAAAATGTAGTCTTTATATATATATTTTTAAAAATTTGATTCCACTTTTTAGATTTAAAATTCAGTTACATTTGTTAATATTGTTAAAATCATTTCATTCAATTCAGATTTGTTACAAGAACCCAACAAATGGTTCTAGTGGAAAGAGGATATTGTTCATTCTAGGGGTCCTTGGTTTGAGCGTCTGTATGTGCAAGGTGTGTGTGCAATGTCAAAGGGTTAAGAAAGTATGAACAGATACTACCATGTAATCACACCGTATATTCAAAAAAAAAAGATTTGTTATAACGTTATTTTTTTAGTTACATGATTATTAAGTGAGATCTTTTTTTCGTATTTCAAAATATTACATCAACAAATTTAACAAAAAAAAAAATTATCAGCTTTAAATAACTGAACTTGAATTTTGAAACTTGAAAAATAAAAGGACTAAATTCTTAAAAATAAAAGTATAAAAATCAAATTCCAAATTTATGAAATAATTGTACCATTTCCTCCCTTCATGTCTTCACTTTGACAATATTAGTGCATGGTTGGCAATCGGCGGTGGTGCTTCTTTTCATCCTCAGCTTACATATTTGTGGCCAAGATTGAGCCAACTACGGTGTCGCAGCCACCCCCTTCTTCTAATGGGCATTTCCCATTAAATTAAATCCACAGACAAAAAATTGCAATAAAACGATTGATAGTAGGGTTGAAGCCAAGAATTACTTTTGGATCGGAATCAAGTAATATATTTTTTGTTGAGTAATTTTCAGCGTGTTTTTTAAGTAGTATAATTTGCTTATTTATATGATATTGTATTGATCATTAATATGATAAACTTAATACGCTTCATGCATGTAGGCA
This sequence comes from Kokia cookei, assembly GCA_039519145.1. Lineage (NCBI taxonomy): Eukaryota > Viridiplantae > Streptophyta > Magnoliopsida > Malvales > Malvaceae > Kokia > Kokia cookei. The sequence goes on from CM076910.1 coordinate 1,568,138, forward strand.
CATACCTTACCCTAAGTTAACCACGTGTTACATGGTTTCAAGCCCAAGCAACCTCACAGTATAGGACCTGGCAGTATAAGAGTCGAGTTTGGTTCACCATTCTATGAATTCACCCCCGCGAGCCTAGCTATTGGATCAAGCCTGTGAGCTTTTTAGGATTCGACCCAAGCCCAAATCTCAAATGAGTTTGGACCCATTATGAGAATCATGCTAACAAATTTCATCATTGTATTAATTTTATTATTTTTAAAAGTTAAAAATTCAATTTCACTATTTACTAATTTATAATTTTATAAAATATAGAAGGGAAATGAGACAATTTTTTCATTCTAGGAGCCTTGCCCTGTCAGCCCTTTGCTGCCGTCCTGATTGGTCGGTCATAATTCATAAACAACTAAAAAGTTGAAATAATTAAACTTAAAGAGTAAACCCCCACCATTTTTCCATCAAACAATCGCCTATAAAAAACGCACACTACATCAAGCTCTAACACCCCATTAACCCAAAAATCAAAGAGTTTTTTTAAGTTCTGTTCTAAAATGGAAGGCGGAGAAGAAGATGTTAGATTGGGAGCCAACAGGTTTTCCGAGAGGCAACCTATTGGAACAGCAGCTCAAAGCCAAGATGAAGGAAAGGACTATACTGAGCCACCACAGGCTCCATTTTTCGAGCCAGGCGAGTTGAGCTCTTGGTCCTTTTATAGAGCTGGGATTGCTGAGTTCATGGCTACTTTCCTCTTCTTATATATCTCCATTTTGACTGTTATGGGTGTTGTCAAGGAAAAAACCAAGTGCCCTACTGTTGGGATTCAAGGCATAGCTTGGGCTTTTGGTGGCATGATCTTTGCTCTTGTTTATTGCACTGCTGGAATCTCCGGTAAGTGATGTCTCTCTTGGTAAAATTACTGTGGAGAATCATTTACAATAACTCAGATCGAGTGAATTCATCTTTTTGTACTATTAAAAGTTAACGTAGTTGACAAATGGTGGCATGTGACATGCTAGTGTATCTCATATTGACATACATAGATTAATTTTTAACGATGATTTTGATGATTGATGAAATGATGTGATATAGGTGGTCATATAAATCCGGCGGTTACAGTTGGGTTGCTTTTGGCGAGGAGACTGTAATTGACTAGGGCGGTTTTCTACATGGTGATGCAGTGCTTGGGAGCAATATGTGGTGCGCGTGTGGTTAAAGGGTTCATGGGGAAGACAAGGTACGATCTTTTGGGTGGTGGAGCCAACACTGTGAACCCTGGCTATACTAAAGGAGCCGGGCTTGGTGTTGAGATCGTTGGTACTTTCGTGCTTGTTTATACTGTCTTCTCGGCTACTGATGCCAAACGTAGTGCTCGAGACTCCCATGTCCCTGTAAGCTCCTTTTCATCAATGGCTTCCTTCTTTTAAAAAATTTAAAGCAAGCTTATTGAATGATTGAATGGTGGTAGATTTTGGCACCATTACCAATAGGGTTCGCAGTGGTCTTGGTGAACTTAGCCACTATCCCAGTCTCTGGAACCGGTATTAACCCAGCTCGTAGTCTTGGTGCAGCCATCATCTTCAACAAGGACAAGGGTTGGAATGAACACGTAAGCCTATAAAATTTTCTCACCACTTTCACTCCCTAAATTATGAGACAAAATTCAAATTAGTCCTCAATTTCTATTCGTTTTAATTGAGTTTTCAAAGCATTAGTATCCTTTCAACTCTTTCGATTAACCAAATTATCAGTTTAAGCATTAAAGACCGGCTCGAATCTAATCGATATTTTTTCTAATTTTGGGTGCAGTGGATATTCTGGGTGGGTCCATTCATTGGGGCACTACTAGCCGCACTTTACCACCAAGTTGTAATCAGAACCATTCCCTTCAAATCAAAGCGATGAGATCAAAGTTGATGATTGTATATGGAATCATTAGCTACAATGGAATTATATAATATTTAGCTCCTCAAACTTTGGTATATCTAAATTTTTTATTCACTTTTAACATTTAAACTTGATACTTAAGTTCATTTTGATCCCTCAATTTGAAAATATAAAAATTTGATCAAATATAAATTTTGTATTGATCAGTTCTGAATTTCTCCAATTCGGTCATGTTTGAGTAACACTGATCACATTATTAAATCTTGACAAAATCCAAGTTTAGAAACAAAAATGGATCAAATAACCAAATTCAAGAACCAAATTGGACCAACAAGTACAAACACCAAAGTGGACCTACCAATCAAGTTTAAAGGCGAAAAATCACATATATAAAAGTCACTTCTTTCGAAGAAATTATTTTATGGACCTTTCCCACCACATCATCAATATTCCTTTTCCAATTATTTAATAATAGTTCAATATTTTTTTCCATGTCATTTACTCAGAATCTTGAACCCCAAACCCCAAATTTAAAATCTTGAACCTCAAATCTCGAATCTTGAATCTTGAAAGATTCGGGATTTGAGGTTCAAAGTTCAGTATTCAAAGTTTCGAATTCGAGGTAAGAAAATTACCAAAAGTTACGTAATTTAAATGTGATTAAAAGCATTTCATAGATTTTTTAATCTTCGTAATTGAATTAAAAGAACTATCACATAATACATTTATTTATTATAAATACAATTAAAAACATGTCCCTGTTATAAAATAATAATAATGATATAAAGAACATAATAATAATAGATGAGAATAAGGAGAGAATTTGTATTGTATTCTATATATTTCATACCTTTTACAAGTAGCATACTCCACTATATATATAGGGAGATTGGACTCTTTATATTCTAATACATAAATAGTAAAAAATAGTTACAAGAATATGAAAAGTTAAGGAAGATGGAAGGTTAAAAGTCAAGGGAGGTTAAGGAAGATGGAAGGTTAAAAGTTAAGAGAGATGAAAGGTTGAACATCCATAATATTCATAAAACTCCTCTTTGGATGTTCATTGTATAAAGAATATGCCTCATTAAAAACCTTACTAGGAAAAACCCTATGAGACAAAAACCTAGTGAAGGAAAAAAGAGTACATAATCCTTTAATACATATTATATCACACACACACACACACACACACATATATATATATGTAGTGTGAATTTACTCTCCCTCATGTAAGCATCACTTAAGATCTTTGAGGCGACGCAATCCAATGTTGAAAATTAATTTCTCAAATGTAGCAGTAGGGAGTGCCTTAGTAAAAGGATCTGCCAAATTCTCACTTGATCGAATCTGTTGAACATTGATATCTCTATTCTTTTGTAGATCATGAGGGAAGAAAAATTTTGGTGATATATGTTTTGTTCTATCACCCTTAATATATCATTCCTTAAGTTGTGCAATGCAAGTTGTATTATCTTCATATAAAACTGTTGGAACTTCTTTTTCAGAGCATAAACCGCAATCTTTTCGTATGTGATGAATTACAGACCTTAGCCATACACATTCACAACTAGCCTCATGGATTGCCAAAATCTCAGCATGATTAGAAGAAGTAACAACAATCGCCAAGAAATTATAGTACCACCATATGTGAAAACATAACCAGTCTGTGATCAAGCATTGTGAGGATTAGATAAGTACCCTGCATCTGCAAAACCAACTAATTCTGTTTTGGGTAGGTTAGGGAAAAATAAACCCATATCTCTTGCACCTTGAAGATAACGAAAAACATGTTTAACTCCATTTCAATGTCTTCAGGTTGGACAAGAGTTAAATCTTGCTAATAAGTTGACAATAAATGATATATCAGGTCGTGTATGACTAGAAAGATACATCAATGCACCAATAACACTCAATTATGGTACTTCAGGACCAAGAAAATCTTCATCATTTTCTCGAGGACGAAAAGGGTCTTTATTTACATTAAGTGACCTAACAACCATTGGGGTGCTCAACGGATGTGCATTATGCATGTAAAATCTTCTTAGCACTTTTTCTATGTATGTTGTTTGATGCACAAGGATTCCATTCTTTAGGTGCTTAATTTGTAACCCTAGACAAAATATTGTCTTTCCAATGTCTTTCATTTCAAATTCTTTCTTTAAGCACTCCATTGTCACTAAAATCTCTTCAGGAGTGCCAATAATATTTAGATCATCAACATACACAGCAATTATAACAAATCCTGATCCAAATTTCTTTATAAAAATGCATGTGGAAATATGGTTATTCTTATAGCCTTCCCTTAATAAGTATTCACTAAGGCGATTATACCACATGCGCCCAGATTGTTTCAATCCATAAAGAGATCTGTTTAATTTGATTGAGTAATGTTCTCAAGAACCTGAATTAACTGCTTCTAGCAGATTAAAACATTTTGGGAGTTTCATGTAAATGTTATTATCAAGTGGGCCATATAAATAGGATGTAACTACATCCATTAGGCGTAAATCAAGCCCTTCTCTTATTGCCAGAGTAATCAAGAACCGAAAAGTAGTTGCATCAATCACAGGAGAATATGTCTCTTCATAATCAATACCAAGTCTTTGTGAAAATCCTTGTGTAACTAGATGTACTTTATATCTCACAATTTCTCCCTTTTCATTTCTCTTTCTCACAAAAACTCATTTATATCCCACAGGTTTTACACCTTTAAGTGTACGAACTACATGTCTGAATACATATCTCTTTGCAAGAGATTTTAATTCCGTCTTAATTGCTTCTTTCCATTTTTGTCAATCGTCTCTTTGTCTACATTCATCAATTGACATTGGTTCTTGATCTATATTGTCATTCAAAATATCTAGTGCTACATTGCATGCAAATATGTCATCGACGTCGATTTGATTTCGATTCCACTTAATTCTTGACATGACATAATTTGTTGATATCTCATCATTATCATGTCTAAAATCTCTTCTGAAGATCCTTTTAAAGTCATTTCTTCATTGATCTGACCATTTATTTTTGCTCCTTTTCTTTTTCGAGGATTTTTATCTTTGGAACCGATTGGTCTACCACGCTTTAAACGTGCTTTAGACTCACTAGCAACTAGAGTTTGTCCTTCAAGGACATCAATTTTGATTGGAGCATTTACAGTTGGTATATGTGATTTTGTTACTCTTTTTGGATCAGTAAATGCGTCTGGCAATTGATTTGCTAAACTTTGTAAATGAATTATCCTCTGAACCTCTAATTCACATTGTTGCGTACGAGGATCAAGATGTGACAATGATAATTCATTCCAATCTATTTCTTTTTCCAGCTGTTTATTTTCTCCCCCTAACATTGGGAAAACTGACTCATTAAAATGAGAGTCAGCAAATCGAGCCCCAAATAAATTCCCCGTTGATGGCTCAAGGTATTTAATTATTGATGGAGATTCATATCCAACATATATTCCTAACCTCCTTTGAGGACAAATCTTAGAGCGTTGTGGTGGAATAATTGGAACATATGCAACACATCCAAAAATTCTTATATGAGAAATATTTGATTCCTAACCAAAAATCATTTGTAACGAGGAGAACTTATGATAATTTGTTGGCTTGACTCGAATTAGTGATGCTGCACGTAGTATGGCATGTACCCAAGCAAAAATTGGAAGTTTGGACTTCATAAGTAATGACCTTGCAATCAATTGAAGACGTTAGATTAATGATTCAGCAAGACCGTTTTGTGTATGAACATGTGCTACAGGATGTTCAACACTTATTCCAATAAACATACAAAAATCAGTAAAAGCTTGGGAAGTAAATTCACCAGCATTGTCAAGACGAATTGTCTTGATAGGGAAATCTGGAAAATGTGCTCGTAATTTGATCAACTGAGCAAGTAACCTCGCAAATGCCATGTTTCGAGTTGATAACAAGGATACATGTGACCATCTAGTTGAAGCATCGAGTAAAACCATAAAATATCTAAATGGTCCACATGGAGGGTGTATTGGTCCACATATATCACCTTGTATCTGTTCTAGAAAAGAGGTAGATTCATAATTTATCTTAGCTGGTGATAGCCGAATGACTAATTTGCCTTGAGAGCAAGCATCACATGAAAAATTATTAGCTTGAAGAATCTATTGGCTCTTCAATGAATGTCCACATGAATTTTCAATAATTTTTCGCATCATAATTGAACCGGGATGGCCTAACCGGTCATGCCAAATGACAAAATCATCAATAAACTTCTGATTTATTATAGCATGTGTTTCAATTGTACTAATTCTTGTGTAGTACAAACTAGAGGAGAATGCAGACAATTTCTCCAAAATGATTTTATTTCCTTGAATTATACTCGTAATTTGGAGATATTCATTACTCCCTTCACTTATTGTCTCAATATGATATCCATTATAGTGAATATTTTTAAAACTCAACAAATTTCTTTGAGCCTTAGGTGAGTATAACGCATCATTAATTTGAAACTTTATTCCTCTAGGCAACAATATATTTGCTCTTCCGGAGCCTTTTATGATTTTGGTACTATCAGATATAGTACTTACACTAGCTTTTTGCATTGTCAAATGAGAAAAATATTTCTTATTCTTAAGTATAGTATGAGTAGTTGCACTGTCTGCTAAGCATAAGTCTTCACCATTTATCGGTAATTGAATTTGAGAGGTATTCATATTCTTCAAAGAAAAACAAATAAATGTCACATAAATTTTCAAAATATTTAAAATATTTATAAATAGTTTAAAACATAATATGATAACCATGTTGCTTAAAAATTATTCTTTAAAACTATAATAGTAAAATTAAAAGATCAGTATCAATTATTCCCTTCAGGGGTGGAGAAGAAATCAACAGCTTCCCAATGAGTTGTACCAACGCAGCCATAATCATCTTTGCCATCTTCACAAACAACATTTATTTCTATTTTCTTCCCTTTATCCTTCAATGATTGTCGATATAGTTCTACAAGATGCTTTGGTGTACGACAGGTACAAGACCAATAATTTTTACCTCCACAACGATAACACAAACTTTCCATTTTTCCAGTTGTATTTTTATCATTCTTTCCATCCTTATGATCTCACTTCTGGTGGGTATTTCTGAAATGACCACCTCGCTCACGTCCACGTCCTCGATCGCGACCACGACCATGGCCACGACCATGTCCTCGACCACGACTACTAGTGTGGCCTTTAACCTTTCTATTATATGATGTCACATTCACTTCAGGTAATGGAGTAGAACCGGTTGGACGTGACTCATGATTTTTCATTAACAATTCATTATTTTGCTCAGCCATAAGAAGACAAGATATTAATTCAGAATATTTCTTAAAACCTTTTTCTCGATATTGTGTCTGCAGGACAATATTATTTGCATGAAATGTGGAGTAGGTTTTTTCTAACATATCTTCATCAATTATCTTCTCTCCACATAATTTCAATTGAGAAGTGATTCAAAACATAGCCGAGTTATATTCACTCACAGATTTAAAATCTTGCAATCTCAAATGCGGCCAGTCATAACGAGCTTTAAGAAGTATTACGGTTTTTTGGTGGTCATATCTTTCTTTTAGACTATTCCAAAGGACAAGTGGATCTTTAACAGTCAAATATTCCGTTTTTAGTCCCTCGTGGAGGTGATGGCGAAGAAATATCATAACTTTAGTCTTATCTTGACTAGATGCTTCATTTCCTTCAGTAATAGTTTTACAAGACATTTTTCATCTAAATGAATTTCAGCATCTAAAATCTAAGATAAATAATTTTTTCCAATAATATCAAGAGTCACAAATTCAAGTTTTGCAAGGTTCGACATTGATGATATAACTATAATATAAATTTAATATAAATATAAGTAGTCCTTTAACAAACTTTCAAGTAAACATAAGTAATCCCTTAACAAAACTTGCAAGCATAATATAACAAAAAAATACACAAATAATTATAACAATTTAATCATAAAATAAATTACAAATAATTTGGCTATGTTAGAAGTTTTAGCAAATTACAGGATTAGTGAAACCCTTGTTAAATAATAAGAACAATAATGATGAGCATCATGATAAAATGAACAAATTATAAACATAAGAACAATAATAATGAACATCATGCTAAAATATATCACATACCTTGATCCAAACTAACAAAAAATGCAAGACTCTTGGATTAATGTAAGCGCTCATGCTGATAACATGTTATAAAATAATAATAATGATATAAAGTACATAAGAATAATATATGAGAATAAGGAGAGAACTTGTATTGTATTTTATATATTTCATACCTTTTACAAGTAGTATACTCCACTATATATATAGAAAGATGGACTATTTATATTCTAATATATAAATAATAAAAAATAGTTACAAAAATATAAAAAATTAAAGAAGATAAAAAATTAAAAATTAAGAGAGATGAAAAATTAAACATCCATAATATTCATAACAATTCCAAAATTTTAATCCCTGTACCAAAGTTTGACTTTTTATAGTAGGTGCTATGTAACCAAACCATGGTTTGTCCCAAGTCTCAACACCTCCACTTGGGGCTACCATCTAGAGAGTAAGGGCTAAAACTTTAAGATTTAGGATTTTAAATTTCATATAAAAAAGTATATTAATTTTAGAGTTAAAAATAATAATAAAAAATTGTTTATTATTTCTTAACTTGGGTTTTTAGTAAAGTTATATTTTAGAATATGTTTTTTTACGAAAATATTCCGATACTTATGAATGTCGAGTTTAATAAAAGTTTTTAATTACTGTTTTTTTTCACGATAAGAGAAAAAGTAAAGAAAGAGAATGTCCACTTACAAATTTGATTTGGATTTTTGACACAAATGAGTGTCAAGTTCTATTTTATTTATTTAAATTCGAACTTAAACTCTAAATCTAATAATCTAAAATAAAGGATTTGGATTTAGATGGTAAGTGGTACCTGACCAAACCAGTTTGTCCATAGTCTCAACACTTTCCACTTGCCTTAGACCAAACTGTATTTTCCTTACAAAGTCTTAAAAGTTATTTTTAATAATGATGATGATAATGATATCCTTTCAAAACACCATTGTTTTTGGAATTGAATTAGTTCGATTAGTCTAATCAATTAGATCAAAAAATAATTGAAGTATTGATTTGAAATAAGGGATTGAATTAATTGATTTGTAAATTAATTGGACCATCAATTGAATTGTTTTCTCTATTTTAAATTTTTTTAATATTTGTATTTTTTAAAATAAATTAATCAAATCGAGAATCAATGGTTGACTGGTTTAACTACCGGTCTAATTCTAAATCCTGTAAAAAAAAAAACTTGAGAGAAAGATATCAATGTCGCAACTACGAAACAAAAAGATGTGGATAAACTCAGGTCACATTTATTATAAAGTTAAAAGGTCTTTAAAGTCTTTAAACTTTTTTTTTTAAATAAATTAAGCCCTTATATATTTTTTTACACTCAATTAACCCTTGAATGTTAGAATTTCAATCAATTAAGTCCTTTGATCATTAAAGTTAACGATCAACAATTAAAGGGTAACAATAGTCGTTTTGGGGTTGTTTTATATCATGTGGCACATCAAGATTGTGCCATGTGGCCAAATTTGGTATTTTATATTTAAAATCATATAATATATAAAATTATTATAATTATATTAAAATTTTAAATAATTATTATGAATGAAAAATAAAAATTATAAAAAGTATTAAAAAGTGCAAAAAAAATTATTAAATTAACAAATATATATATATATATATATATATATATATAAATTAAAAAATTATGAAAAATACTTAAAACTATAAAAAATTATTAAAAATATTATAGAATATAGAAAAGTACAAAAAAATATATGAATTATAAAAGAAAAAAAATTAAAATTATGGAAATGTTTAAAAATTAGAAAATTATTAAATATATTAATAAAATTTACAAAGTATTATAAAAAGCATAGTAAGGATAAAAATTGTAAAATAAATTTAAAATATATGAAAAAATTTATAAACGCACTCACCATCGTTTGATCCCTGAAACTATCTATTGTGCTCGTTCATCGTGAACCTCCCCAAAGCTTTTACCCCTTTGTCAACGGTCAATGATAAGGGAGTGTTTTGAGATGCAAACTAATGTGAAGAAATAGATTGAGAACGCAAGTGTCAACGGCGGTTGTATATAAAATTGTACATATTCTTTTATATTTTTTAATTTTCATATGATTTTGATTTATTTTTTTATTTTTTCAATTTTCTATTTTTATAATATTTAAAAATAATATTTTAATATTTTTTACAATTTTTTATTTTATGTAATTTACATATATTTAAAAAACATTTTAGTTTTTTTTTTTTTTTTATTATTATATTTTTTTAACTTTAACATTTAAAATTATTTGATTTGATTCAATTGCACATAAGTGTTCAATTATTTCCATACTACTATAATAATTAATTATGTATAAAATAAATAAACGTAAGGTAATATTCCACTTGCCCAATCTCGAAGGTCAGTCCGAAATTTTAGAGGATTTAATATATTAGATCCAAAAAATTGATTTGAAAAGAAAAAAATTAAACTTGTTTAAAATATGGGTTGAGCTCAGCTCGGCCCTGTAAACTTGTAATGTTTTATATGAACTTATATTTACATATTATGTAATTTTTAATACATAAAAATTATATCTATAGTAGTACATACAAAATTATAGTATGATCATATATAAAATTTCAAAAAATAAAAATATTAAAATATTAAAAAATAAATTACAATAATATAAATATACTTAAATATGGATTAACTATTTACAAATATGATCTTGATTAAGTTCATAGTTACATCTAAATAGTATCAATATGAGTAATTATGTTATTAATTTTTAAAAATTTAACCAAAACTAAAAATATTTGTGCACATAATTACATAAATTCAAACTTCATATACCAAACTATGCAATAAATCAAAGTTTATACATAGGCTTAATTTTTAAATTACTTCTAAATACAATTTCACCCTTAAATTTTTAATTTTCGATCATAAGAGATCGTCACTTGTTGGGTCAAGTGCTAAAAAGCTTGATGTCTATTAGTAAGGTCCCGGATTCAAGTTTTGTAAGTAAAAAATACAGAAGTGAAAAAGCTTCAATTTTTAGGGATCCAACTTAACTTAAGTCCAAAATTTTTTAGGGCCAGTGTGATTACAGAATACAAAAAGATTTTAGGTAATAAAACTTTCAGCTACGAGCAATGTTTTAAAAATAGGACCAATGATCAAACCGATCATTGATTCTCTATTCAACTGTCGATCTAACAATAAATAAATAAAAATTTATAAACCGATCCAACAATTGATTTTTTATTCCGATTTTCAATTTTTATCAATTCCGAACGATTCACTCAAAGTCGATTCAATATCATTGTTCGGACCAACATAGCAGTTGGTTCCTTGTCCAATTGATCGGCAGGTTCGAACTAGTTCCAACATCATTGATAAGAAGAGAGGAAGAGAGGAAGAGAGAATAAATGGATAATACTCGGCCCAGTAAAAACAGGCCGAAATTGGGTCCAAATATTGATAATATTTCTGACCATATAAATTAACTATAAAAGTTCGAATCGTTTCGTCCCGAAAAGTAAAAACCCTAAATTCTCTCACTTCTTTCGCTCTCAAAATCAAAACTAGAAGATCGGGGAGACAAGATGGCGGCCGGCGATCGCACCGTTTTGCAGCTCATCACGCCGTCGACGGCGAATCTGTCTGCCAAGGTTCATCCTCTCGTCATCTTTAACATCTGCGATTGCTACGTCAGACGTCCTGACCAAGCCGAGCGCGTAATCGGCACGCTCCTCGGCTCCGTCCTTCCTGACGGCACCGTTGATATCCGTAACTCCTATGCCGTTCCTCACACCGAATCCGCCGAACAGGTGCCCTAGTTTTTATCTTCAGAGTATTGTATTTTTAAATTTTTTAACATTTAGATTTCTCTTTTGGATTGAGATCTGCTTAGATTATAATTGAATTTGGAATCCTTATCTGATTTTTAGGTAGAGTATTATGCTGAATATTGATTTTAGGGTTTTCTAAAGGAATTGAATGAGATGCTTTTTTTATGTTTATTGTTCTTTGTAAATTGAATTTGTTTCTTAACACTTGATAGTGCTGTAAATAATGATTTGAGGATAGACATTAATTAAGGTTTGATTGAAATAATTTCGTAAATAAGAACACAAATGTACATTGTGAATAGGTTATTAAGTCTTAACATTATGTGACTGATATGAATTATTTTTCAGTCACTGCTTTCTAAGTAATACTAATAATGGTGGCTTACAGAAATTTAGGTTTTTTTTCTTTTAATTGCTTTTGTAATTTGCTCTAGTACTTCTGCAGGTTGCTTTGGATATTGAATACCATCATAATATGTTAGTCTCCCACCAAAAAGTGAATCCAAAGGAAGTAATTGTTGGATGGTAATTATCAGCTCCCTACCAAGTTATATTTTCTTTCTCATAAAAGAGAAAAAAAAATTGTTGAAAGCTCTTTAGTTCTTTTAGGTGTTATGCAAATGTAAGACTATTTGTATAAAAATCGTCTCTTTCCACTGTCATGGTTGAATTGATTACCCACCGAATGCGAGTTTGTATATTTTTTGTAATGCTTCCAACATAGCTTTTTGTTCTTTGCAACTTTTCCAGGTATTCTACTGGCCTTGGAGTTACAGGTGGTAGTGCATTGATCCAAGATTTTTATTCTAGGGAAGTCCCGAACCCTGTTCATTTGACAGTGGATACGGGATTTAGGAATGGAGAGGGCATGATAAAAGCCTATGTTTCTGTCAATTTAGCTCTTGGAGATCGACAGCTTGCTGCTCAATTCCAAGAAATTCCTCTTGATCTACGTATGGTTGAAGCTGAGCGACTCGGGTGTATGTATCACTTTAACCATCTTAGATGCTATCTTATAATAATGCCTATTCTCTTTCCCACTCCGTGTGATTGTAATCATGTGTGTATTGCTTGAACCCAGTCTCACCCGTCTCTATGCTTGTCTAAGAAAGTGGAATGCCATTCATTTTTTTAATATCTTCACCTGTTACTGCTACTTAAGAATCTTGATACAATCTAACTAGAGAAATTTGTTGAAAAATCAGTTGACATCCTGAAGACAACAGCGGTTGACAAACTACCGAATGATTTGGAAGGAATGGAAGGCACAATGCAAAGACTGTTGGCTTTAATAGATGATGTCTACAAATATGTCGATGATGTTGTGGTACGTAACTTAGCTCCATCTCCATCCGTTCTTTTTTTTTTTTTGTCTCAATTGCTGTTTGTTATATCATCTGTTCTCTTTCTCAGGAAGGGCGCATTGCAGCTGATAATAGCATCGGCAGATTTATATCAGATACAGTAGCCTCCTTGCCTAAACTATCGCCACCCGTGTTTGATAAGCTTGTGAATGATAGTTTGCAGGTACGATTCAATTTGTGCTTTGGTGGTGAAAATATCCCAAAATAATGTTTTGACACTAATTTATGTGGATTTTGAGTGGTGCAGGATCAGTTGCTGTTATTGTACTTGTCAAGCATCACTAGGACACAACTTGGATTAGCTGAGAAGTTGAACACAGCTGCACAGATCCTGTGATTTGGTCCGAAGTGATAAATTTTTGTTCCTAGACGAAACGTGTGCTTTGATTGGGAAACTTTAGCTGGAGACAGATTAAATGTTATTATTATTGGCGGTTTAAAATGACCTCTGTAGTTTCTGTAAGTTGTCCTTTTCTCCTAAACTACATGTCCGCCAGCTGTGAGGTTGAATTAAATTTCGCTTTTAATTCTTTTTCTGTTTAATTTTGCTAGAAACTCTTAAGTTTTATTTTATTAGAATTGTTTTGGGTGTGATGGATTATCATTAAATCAAAATGAAGTGTTGGTTCGGAGTGGCTCAAGAGTCGAATGCAAAGGCTTTTATGGGTATCTTTCCCTAATGCAATGAATGTGAGATACCAAAAATGCACGCAAACTTATCGAACAAAGCATTCACGGTATCAGGCAATTCTAGTTAACCACAAACAAGTATTATCCAGAGGAATCAACTTACAAAATAAAGTCAAGGTACAGAAAACCACATGAAAAATGCCTTAATGAGGTCCCTAATGCGGTCTATCTCATAGAAAACACAACTTCACTTACCTTAATGAGGTCCCATGGGCAGTTCAGCTCAGTTTACTCCATTAAACCTTCAAGAAAGAGCCATGGTACAGACAAATGCCTTTCCAGCATCACCGGCAGGTACCATAGCTGAATATGATTTGACCCTTTATTAACCACAAGTTCAATTACCTACCATCATATTCAGCAACACAGAAAAACGACATTGAAAGATTAACTCCAAGAAATGGGAAAGATTCAACCATTAAAAAACTAACAATTTATTGTCGTAGCAGAAGATATTAGCAGAGCACGTAACAGGCATCAAAAGAGTTATTCTTAGCTCATTCTTGTCTCGGACACAAAACCCATCATCAGCAGATCACAGATTATTTACATATATATATTTATAGGAATATACCCCATCCTCATCGTTGTGGTTAAAAGCAATCAATAATCCGGATGACGATAATCACTGTAATCATCCCTGTCCCTTGATGCAACGTCGTCCTCCACTCTTCCACGAATCCTTTCTTCTTCGTATCTCAATCCTTCTTCTAATGATAATCCACCTAAAGCCCCCGCAGCCGCTCCAACAGCTAATCCGGTCCCGAATTTAGTGCCTCCTCTAGGTCTCTGATCGTAGGGAGAGTAATCCAACGGTGCTGATGGACCACTGTAGCTGTAAGACCGCTCCAAGAAAGGACGAGGAGGCATGGGCGGCGGCGGAGTAGGGTAGTAGTGGTTGGAGAAATGGGGAGAGTACGAATTGGGGACGGAGTACGTAGGCGATTGAGGTGGCGGAGGGTGAGACACGTAGGGCAAACCGGAGTATCTTGGCGGAGGAGGTGGGGCATTTGTGTAATAATAGTTATGAGGGGCAAAATGGTAATCAGGCGGTGGAGGAAGGGGACGTTCGCGGATCCCGAGTTTCACCCGGATCTTGCCCTGGGGACGACCCGAGGGTCGTAGGAGAGGGAAGGTTCGGATCTTGGAACGGTCATCCGGGTCGGGTAATTCTTTGAGTTCGACGCGGAGAGTGGCCACTAACGGCTTCGGTGTTTCGGATGGCTTGGAGTGAAAGATCTCGAGGGTTAAAGCGGCGTCGTGTGGAGACGAGGGAATGGGAAGGGTGAAACGCTCGTTCCATACCGGTCGGGTTGATCCGGCATCGTCAGAACGGGTCGAGAGACGGCGGTCTGGATCGACCCAGAAGACAGCGTAGGGTTTGAGATCGCCGTTTCGCCAGTTGACGTTCTTTAGATGCTTGGCTGAGACGACGGTGAGGTCGAGATCAATACCTGACGGTGGCGGTGGCCGATAGGAAGCGGCCATAGTAAAGGCTTGCGATGGTTCGCTGCCGAAAGATGCTACATGCGCCGTATAAAAAGGGAGGTGTTTTTTTTTTTTTTTAATGAAAAGAGATTTTTGAGAGTGGGGGAGGAGAATTTGCTTAGCTTGGCAAGGGGAGAAAAGGGGGGAAAAGCAAAATGACAGTTTTAACCTTCGTGATGTGTGTAGTCTAGGATTTGTAAACGTGACAAAACCTTATTGGTTTATAGGAGTCAAAAGTCATTTGCTTTTTGGATATCATTATTCATTTATTTTGGCAGAAAAAGAAGAAAGCATAGCAAGGGGGGGAATAGGTTGTTTATTAGAAGAATCCACGTTCTTGGGTATCCAAACAGCTCAAGACTGAAAATATTGTAATCGAGTTCACCCGAGCTCAAATATTGTCAAGTTTGAACTCGAGTATTATTTGAAATTCAAAATTAGATATTCAATATTCAATTCGAGTGCGATCGAATATATATTTTCAAGTTCGGCTTAAAATATAATCGAATTATTTTAATTCAAAGTCGATTAAGTTTTTTTATCAATTTTTTACTTAAGTTCGAACTTAATTTCAACTCAATAATTGAGCTTAAGACTCATAATATATATTAAGGGAAATGCTGTAATTTATTAATATAAAAATATGAAAAGTTTGATAAGGCTTGCAAGCTGTTTGAATCAAGTATTATTAAGCTCAAATTCGACTCAATTGATAAGGCTTGCAAGCTGTTTGAATCAAGTATTATTAAGCTCAAATTCGACTCAATCAATAATTATCGAATCAAATTTAAATTTTTTTCGAGTCGAACTTGAGTAGCTTGCAACCATCAATGTTTTATTTACATTCCTAATTGAAAAATACTATAAGTTTAATTTGAAAAAAAAATGTTTTTGTAAAGGGTTAGTTTTTGGTATATTGATAGTGTATTTTTTTTTATCTCACAAGAAATCTTAAAAAAATATCATGCATCTCTTTTTTTAATTATTTTACTATACCCCTATAGGAGAATTGTCAACTTTCTGACTTTACTTGTGGAGCCTAAAAACTCTACTGACAAAATATCAAGTATTTTTCCTTTTGGAAAATGATTTAAAAAGGTATGATTTGTTAATTTCAAGTGTTTGGTATTGTTGTACTAAACTATCATTGAGATTTAAAATGTCAATTTTAGACATACGGTTAGAAATAAAGAAAATTAATTTAAATAGTATTTAAATAATTTAATGTAATTATACATAGAATATACCTTTTAAATATTTATTATTATATCAATTAAAATTATATTTAATTGAGGAAAAACATTAATATCATAATTAATTGTTCTTAGTTGCTCACTTTCGAACTAATTTACTTAAGCACATTTGGTTGGGGGAATGTAATAGCCATTCCCTCCTTATTCTGTGATCAACAGTAATATTGTTGTTTGGTTCACCGTTTCTTCATTCAGCTGAATTATTGAAAGCGTTTCTATTCCGTAAAATACGTAATAGCCATTCCATGGTGAGAGTTTTGAATAGCCATTCTGTCCATCTCCAAATAGAAATAAAAAAAAAATTCTTCTCAAAAACTCCTTCACACTTTCTCTGCATGGCGTTCAAAGTTTCTTCTTTTATCACAACAATACACTTTCAAGTAACCAGATTTTTCTTTTCAAGTTTAATTTCTTTTGGTTTCTCTTCTTACAATAATCATATTTTGTTTTAGAAGGGATTCCTGGTAATGATTTTTTTTTTTTCTCAAAAATAAGCTATAACTCAACTCCCAAATCTCTGTCATTTTGGGGGAGATGATGTTTCGTTTTCTCTTAAGGGAAACCTACCGACTAGAATTGAATTGCAGGGAGTTAATTGTAACCACCATATCTATCTCTTCCCTCTTAATCCTTGTTTTATTATTTCGATTTTGCTGCTGGAAACGATAAAAATAAACGTAATTAATAAAGGAGATAACTCAAAATTTGATGAATTTATATTACCTGTAATACTCACGCATATACCTTTTGCAATTGCAATATTAGTCATTCTTTAAATCAAAATTTTATTCCCAAATTTCTTATTGATAATCACTTTAGTTTTCATTATTGTATTTTACAATATTTTGTATTTGTTTCAGGTTTGGAGATATGGTGCGACAGACGAAAAATTATTAAGAAATATACATTATAGTGCTTTGGAGCAGACACAAATTGATTTCCAGACACTAGACGGTCAAATGGAAACAGAAGTTCTACTAGCGAGCAGTATAGACGGCTCCTTAATGTATAAATGGAGTTTGAAATAGATATATATGTGTCTGCATCCTCTTCCAAGTACAAGATGCCTATGATTTCCTATTGCTATACTGTAAATTCTACTACTTTAGGTGGATCTACAATTTATTAAGGTGGGGCATTAGTTGTTGGCATTTCTTTGCATTTATCACATTTACTGGTGTTAAAATACAATATGCTGAAGTGTGTCATTTGTTACTCTGTTTTGAGTAATGACCTCTAATTTGAAATGGTTGTGTAAGTTCTTCCGGTGTTGATGGCATCACGGTTGGGTGAACTAAACATGCCATACTTCTTGCAACTTGCTGTCAAGTGCGATAAGAATTAGGTCTCCTTTTCCTATTGTCGTATTGAAGATTTTACATGTTGTATTTTAGCTATTACATGTTATGATGCATGGTGCATTCTCCTACTACTGCAACATACATGTAGATGCAGTTGTTCTTTCTCACTTCCATATTTTCATTCACTATCTGTTACATTGTATTTCTAAGCATTTGTCTCGTTGATTTGTTATTTTCTATTGGCTACTATTGTGACATACGTTTAGCTTCTTTCAATGACATTGCAAAGGAACTTATATATCATTCATTTCCTGATAGAATATAAGAAAAAATAAGAGGGGTAGTGACCTTTAGCCATTGTTGTCCTTCACCTTGTAATATTCAGACACTTATATTGTATATGTTTCTTTATCATTATAGGAAATGATATTGGAGTTGCCTTGGTCAGTGTCGAAAGAGGAGCAACAAAAAGGGTGTGTCGTAGCAAAAGTGATGTTTTGGCTCTACAATTTGATCATACAATAAGAATTATATCCTTCAAGGTTTTGGCTTATGATGTGAAGTTCCTCTTTACTTTAATCGATGAACATTTTAGTAATATATCAGTTTGTGAGGGGAAAAGTATGTTCATTAATATCAATATTCAATTGTGCTTAATTTTGTATCTCCCATTACCCACTAGGAGTCAAATAAATACATTTTTTGTTGTTCTAGACCTTTCTTTCTTTTGGTCACGAGGTTTCAATTTATTTGTTGTATCTTATTCTATTAACCGATGGCATAATGTGTCCCATGATAATTAATGTATGATATATGCTATGAGCTTGGAAAGGAAGCATGGAAGCTTATAGCATACTTATATCTTGAAATTGATCCTGAATGTGACTTATTTTAGGGAAATAATGTTCTTTGTGGACTAAAAAATGGAGCAATTGTCATTGTGGATGTTCGTGAGAACCAAGAGCGCATGTTTTCTAGACTTATATCTTTATGGTTTACAATACCCTACGTTATTATCCAATTTATCTAGTAAATACATTTCTAATCTCAGTGGACTGTGCTCTTGTGTCACGGGCCAGAGTTTAGAGCCCATGACCATTGCACACAATGAGTCCTATGGAGGTCTGTCATTAACATTGGGATCATTTAGCCTACATGAGTTGGCCCGATTCAGAGAGCTGTTGGTCAAGCCTATCAGATTGAAACTTAAGTGGCCCAATGATGAAGATTTGCCAACTTAAGGCATCTTCGCAAATATGGGAACTAATCCTAGAAGATAAGGGAGAATCATATCTTTAGGATTAGATAGGATTTCATTTGGTTGTAATCTTGTAAATCCCATAATTTAAGGGATAGGCTAATCTCATCTGTCGATGTAATTCAATCTTGATCGTCGGTTGTGAGGGAACTCAACTATAAATAGGGAGCTTCCCCTCATTTGTAAAACACTCATCCATTGAAATTCATTCCATTCATTGTATTCATTGTATTCTTTGAGAGAAAGTAATACAATTGAGAGCATTTACTCAAACACTTCGTATTCTTGTTATTGTGGCTTTTTGTTGTCTTCTAAACTTTCTTTTGGCTAGTCACTTGCGCTATACAAGTTGGTGCCTTGGAGGAATTCCCTTAGTGAATCCTCAATCATGGTGGTTAGGTTGACTTAGGCGTGTTTACAAGAAAGGATCGCCTAAGGTCGCATGGATTGCGAGATTAAAGAGCTAACCCCGTGACACTTGTATGTAAAGTTCATTCTCAAGTTATTTATACTTCTAATTTTTTACTTTTTAGTAAATATATAGATTATGACATATAGATTTTGTTTGAATGTAAAATATAATTATCAAGCTATTTATACTTTTAATCTTGTATTTTTTAGTTTAGAAGATAATTAAATTATTTATTTCTCTAATGATATTTAAGCACATTAAATATACATTGCAATTTAAAATTAATAAAGTAGGTTATATATTATTTTTCTAATATTATATATTATGATTTTTATTAATTCATATTTTAATAATAATTATTTTAAGAATGTTATTAAATTATATACTATTTTATTAAATTGTATTTAATAATAATCATGTTAAAATATGATTAAATTATTTATTTTTTATTAAATTATATTTAATAATAATCTTATTAAAATTTAACAACAAAACAATAATCGTCTACTTAAAAAAATTCTACTAAAAGTATTCTAATCATTTATGTTTTTTCTTTATATTATTATAGCATCATTTCATTCAACCAAACACAATAATAATATTACAGTTCTATTCTATTCTATTATACCAAACAATTGAAATATTAATTACAGTTCTATTTCATTACAACGAATCAAACGTGATGTTAATATCAAAATTGTAAGAAATTACTAATCATATCACCGGTCTAATCGACAAATTCGGTCCGGTTCACGTATCTTTTATTACCAATAAACGAAGACGTTTTGGGCTTTGGTAAGAGACAAGTTATAATCCTTGACTTGGAGGAACACTGCCAACTTCTCTCCCCACTTTCTGATTATCAGTAGCGCCGTTTCCGTACATTTCCCCTAAAATCTCCATAGACAAAATGCAAGAAATGAAGGCAGAGATTGCAACCAAAAATTCGAAGAAGGCAAATCTATTAGATCACAATTCCCTCAAACACATCCTCGACGAATCCGTCTCTGAGGTATAATAAAAAAATTTTAAAAAATAAAAAATATCAATTGAAATAACCCTAGATTCATTCATTTTCACGATTTACTGCTCGAATTTTTTGAATTTTTTTGGTATTTGAATAGATCGTTACTAGTCGTGGATACGCGGAAGATGTGAGGATGCGCAATGTCAGATTATTCATTGGAACGATTATCATTGTAATCGCTCTACTTGCTCAGTTTTACAAAAAGAAGTTCCCTGGAAACCGTGATTTCCTCATTGGTTGCATTGTATTATATCCTTTTTTTTTTCAGAATTTTTGTTTTGGTTTATTGTAATTGCTAGATAAATAGTTGTTCAAGAGTGTTTAGGATGAATTTGAATTGAATTTCTTTATTTTTGGAATAATTTTTAATTAAATTTGTGATGAGAATCTAATATAGGTTGCATTTGGTTGTTTATGTTGTTATATGATAGAAGGAAAATAGTAGTATTTAAAATGCAGTTCATATCTATGCATAAATTGATCCATATGAAAGTAAAATTAGGTATATTCTTATTAAAAAATAAAAAAAAAAAGTAATTTAATTATGTAAAACTAGATTAGCTTAT
Source organism: Kokia cookei (assembly GCA_039519145.1). Lineage (NCBI taxonomy): Eukaryota > Viridiplantae > Streptophyta > Magnoliopsida > Malvales > Malvaceae > Kokia > Kokia cookei. The sequence goes on from CM076910.1 coordinate 1,589,323, forward strand.
ATAACCGAATGAACTTTTTATTTTTATTTCTAGATTTGAAACAGAGAAGCAAAAGCAACGGAACTAGACTGAGTCTTAGGTTACTAAATACATTTCTTTGGTATGATCTTATGTAAACTTTTCTATTGAAATTCATATTTTTTAATTTGTTCCCAAAAAAATCCCCATTTTTAGTATTATACTTAGTTATTAAGAGCATTAAAAAAGAAAAACCTTCGATTAGCCTGACATAGGTTCAACATTTGGCTTCTTTGTGACCATAATGCAAAATGATGAGCCCCCACCCCCCGCCCCCCCCCCCCTCTTTTTTTTCCCTTTTTGTTATGCTTCACAAGTGAAACTATTTGGCCAGAGTATTTACAGCTAAGACAAGATGGTGTTAAAGATTTTTTGTTGATTTCCCTATTTATTTTCTTGCTTTTCTTGGCAGCCAATGAGTGTAATCATGTTTGTTTGATCCTTGACTCTGGCAAGTATATAGTTTTCAATGTAATACTCCAGCTGATCAGCTACACAAAGGAAAAGAACGCAATTATTTTTACTTACCCTCCTCCTGTAAGTTCCTTGGCTTTCTAACTGAAAATGTCTTCATTTTATATATTGTGCTATGGAATGATTTTCTTTTCTTTAAGCTGATGTTATCTCATGTATATGATTAGGTAGGACTTTGGTCTTGATGTGCTTAAGCTGCGATGTTGAGTTTCCTTGATATTTGCATGGTTACCAACTCTTGAGATTACCATCTAATACTAATACATTTTAATGGCATGACATTGTATTCTTGAGTTTACAACTTTTTTAATGTGATACAATGTCATCTAACTCTGGTTTAACTTTCTAATAGAAAGTTGTAAACTGTTTGCATCATAAATGAAATCGAAGGATTGCTTTGTGTCTATAATTAGCTCAGTTCTATGCTTTTATATTTCATCCATGTATTTTCACATTGTTTCCATATTTTTTATGTACTGCCAATGCTTTTAGAGTAATTGTGTGGAATAATGGCATCCAATAGGTATATAGATTCTTGAGTACTGCTCAAGGTAATCATATTTCTTGTACTAGCTAAAAGTAAACCAACACCCATTATTGCTGAACCGGAAAAAGCTTACAAAGTATGTGCATATGCTTTCTGTGTGCCTTGGGCTGAAAGGAACTTTCCAATTTACTAAGATTGAAAAGTAAATATGCCAATGGATCTAGTTCTTGAGGTCCCTAGGATGCCCATGGAGTGTGCATGTGTAAAAAGCTCTGCATGCGCTATTTTCTACATCAAAGTGCTAATCTCATATTTGCAGGGATCTGTCACCAGCACCGGATTGGTAGTCACTTCAAAGTTGCCAAGGTTCTCTGATCTTTATACGCTTAGCATAGTGAGTGCAGATCCCAAATCGATATCTGCAGGCAAACCAGTAGAGTTTACCAAAACTATTACCCAGTGGTATGTCTCCCATTTCCTTCTCCTCTCTTTCGCTCTTTACTATCCAGTTTTCAGCTATGTTATTCCAGCTTCTCATTCTTTTTGAAGTAAGGATCTTCCAAATACATTAAAAAATATATGAAAATAATTGAACATACCCAAATCCGACATTCGTGTCCACGTAACAAATGCAACCCTTTTTACAGCTGTTAAAATATTGCAGGTTCACGAAGGATGGAGTATTGGTGAAGGGCCTATTCTGGAAGGATGTTGGAGCGCTAATTGATGATTATGCAGCAGTACCTAAGAAAAAGAAGTGATGTAAGAAGTAAAGTTTACTTCGATAGGCAACTTGTTAAAACTGTGAATTCAGGCCCTGGTATGGCTTTCCAGTATAAGACATGTTAATTGATGATTATGGGACCTAGATGCTGAATCCATTTCCTCCAGCTTACAACATGGATCACTTGTTCATTAACCAAAATAAAAAAAGAAACCCATCAAACATTCCTCAATAGTCAATCTCCACCCAAATTTTGGCCAATCAAATTATACATATTTGCATGTAAATGAACATGAACAAGATTTTGAGATTTGTTTATTAAATAAATCGAACATGACTAAAGCTTAGTCAATTTATTTATGTTATCACTTCAATGAGACAAAAAACATAGCCTCAGGAAGTATATTAACATACAAATCTACTATCTCACTGGAAAATCTCAGTAATCTGAACTTCAGTTTAGGTTCAAGTATATATCATCATCAAGTTGATGATCTAAATCCCAAACAGATCATATCACTCATATCCACTAAATCGCTACAAGATTTAATTAGCCTCAAAACCATAGACTTCAACCCTATAAGCTGAATGAGACCATCATGAAATCATCCAGGGGATGCCATTGTCAATATGCAAATCATCCTTGAATCCCAATGAACCCTAAAATCAGATTCATTGAAGTGATAAGCAGCCAATTTGTAAACCATATGGCCACCAAGCAAATCCCAGAATTCTTGGCCCCACTTGAAAACTCCACATTATATTTCATTGTCATATTCTCTGTTAAAATACCCCATTTCCTCCCTCTTTCATTGTCCCCTCCACTATGATCCATCAACTCATATACATAAACCTCGGCCACCCCATCTTTCTTCAATGGTGTTGCAGCTCCTGACTTCAGATGCCTGACCAAACCCTTCAAATACATCTCTGCATAAACCCCATTTGCTTCAACCTCCTCCGCTTGGCTTCCCCCGCTCGGCCACCCCGTTTCCGCCACGACCACCGGGATATTCTGGTACCGCATCGCTGCCATAGCTGTCAACACGGCATCTGCCATCATTGCAAACAGGTTAAAGTACCTTATACCAGTGACGGGATCGTCTCGGAAGTTGAAAGGGTTGTCTTGGAATAAAGCAAACCCGATTGGGATTTCGCTGTTGAGGCGAAAAAGGTTGTAGGGATAAATGTTGATGAGGAAAGAGGAATTCGTCTGTTCCAAGAATTGGAGCAATGGTTTTATGATGAGGTCACCGGCTGGTTGTTGGAACACGGCGGAGGAAGGTGGGAAAGCGGTGGTGATTGTGGAGAAGAAAGAGAATGTGGCGGAGATTTGGATTTTATTGATGCCTAGCTCTTGAAGTGCATGGTGGAGGTTTCTCGTTGCCGGAAGAAGGAAAGGAGAGAAATCTTGTATGGTGGTGGAATCGAGCACCGTGTTGCCTACGGAGATGAGGGATATTTTGGAACGAGGGTAAAAAGGGAGGACGTGACGGCGGAGCCAGCTGATTGCGACGGAGCCGTTGGAGGCGAGAGCCGGGAGGTGAGAGTTTGAGATGGAGAGGAAAAGGGAAGTGTTGGTGGGTGCAAAGGCTTTAATGAGAGAAGGGTCGGGGTCGGGTAGGCGGACACTGGTGATCTTGAGGGTGGAGATGAGGGATGAAACCTTGGCCGGAAAGGGAGGCGGTGGAGGAGAGACGGTGGAGGAGTAGGTGATTCCGATGGAAGGGAGGGAAGAGGTGAAGTAGAGGAAGGAAAAGAGGAGAGAAAGGAAGAGAAAGGAAGCCATTTTTCACTGTTCGTGAAATAATGATGAAGGGAGAGTGAGTTCAGTTAGTTAAGTAACGGCGGTTAGAGGCTGTTATTTTGGGCGGGAAAGTTCAGTTATAGTTGTGTGTGATTCTCTGCGGAATGGTGCACATTTAGCATTCATCTGAACCGTTCATTGGAAAACGATCTGTGATGTAACGGAATTATTGATTGATGTGTTTTAATTTTGGATGGGGCCCATTGGGTTGAATCGAATATGAATCGGATTCTGGGCCTAATTCCTAATTTGTTTAAAAGTGTAAAAGAACTCTCAAATTCTGAATTTTTATCATTTATATAAATTTGAATCTGTGGTGTTAGTATGAAGTGTTTATAGATTGTCACACGGATTGTCACACCAAAATCATTAAAAAGTAATGTTGTAATTAGTATTTTTATTTAAAAGAAAAAACAAATTAACTCTTTTTGAAAGATTCGTGATAAAATTTAATTTAAAAAAATATTGACTAAATTAATAAAAAAAATATAAACATTGAGGAATAAATTTATCATTATACCTAAGAATAATTAGTTATTACCAACAAAATGAAGGGAAAAAAAATTAAGTACCCCATCGGAACAAAACCTTTATATTGTCAAGTTGTCAAATACCAAATACTCATTCAATCTTCAATTGAGGCTTCTCAATGCAATGGGAACAGCCTTTATATTTAGACTTTCAATTGGTTGTTTATATTTATATTATGTGGTCGTATCATAATACGGAAAAATAATTTATGTTAGTAGATTAATTTAAACATATTTTTAGTCTAATCGGAAATGATTGAAAAATTAATTTGTTATCTATCGATTCCAATTAGAGAGATGTTTTATCTTGAACATTGGAGTGAATGACTCTAAAAAAATAGATACATAAATGTGATTGACTAGATTGATAGTACATCGGACTAGATTCAATCTTTAATTAATTAAATTCAGTTTTTTTTTTTATAATTTTGATAATAGAATTTTAATTGAAATAAACTTTTTAAAATAAAATAGAGTTATAAATTTAAATATATTATCAGTAATTTAAAAATACTAACAAATATTAAGTGTAATGACAAGATACATTGTATTTAAAAGGGAGAATGAAAGTTTAAACTTTAGAGACGACATTATTAAAGAGTAATTATGAATTTTGAACATGAATAATAAAATGAATATGATCAAAAATCAATGATTAAAAAATAATATCATATCACATTTTTGGCAAAAGTTGAGGTATTGGGATTTTGAGCATTCCGATTTATGCCCCGTCATAAACAAATGTCACATATGGTTTTTCTCTAATTTATTCTGAGTTTAAGTCACATATTGTCCAATATTGATTCTAGTGGATTGAGATAAATATTGAATATAATAAGAAATCTTTTTTTTTTTTTAATTTGAATAATTTCTTTATAAATTTTGATCATATTCGTTCTTTTTGATACAATATTTAAAACTACTCATAATTTTTTATCAACTTATAAATAGGAGGATAATGCGTTTCAGTACACTCAAACTCATATCCAACTGTATTGATAATAATATTCATACTAATCGAATTAAGACTCAATCGACTAATATAATAAGAAATCTAAAAGATTTTATACAACCAATTGTTACCATTTCTATTAAAGAAAACATAAAGATATGGAAGGAAAAAAACAGCCATGATGTTTGTGTGTGTTTTTTTAAATTAAATGATGATGAATTGTAAAATTGTTTATAGGTCGGATTATAAAAAATTCAAACACAAATTTATGTTTGAGCCAATCCATCTCATTCAAAAATTTATTTTACTATTTAAGTATTATATATATTATGATTAAATTTAAATAAAAAATATATTTTATTATTTAAATTGAATTCGAGTTCATTTGAAGTACAAAAATTTTTATTTAAATTTAAATTAAATTACATCGAACCTATCGAGTGAAGCAAGCCTACTCGAATTTTTGTAAAGAAAAAGGAGAATCGTGAAATGAGGAAATGATAGAGGATGTAACAGCGTGGGAAACGGCATGTGAAATTGTCCCAACCGCACTTTTCCCATCTAATTAATTTGTTTCTACTTTAATTTAATGTAATTTAATTGGGTTTTCTTTTTCTTTTTATTTAATTTAAAAATATTTTGAATTATCTGAAACCCATTTACATATAATAAAATTCTAAATTTACAGATGTAATAAAATATGAAGTGGAAAATATCTCTTAAAAGAATAATCCAAACTTAATTTAAATCACACAATTGGTTGTTTTATATAGATTTAATTCAAAATTAAATTGTTTGTAATATTTAAAATGGATGAAAAATACTAAAAAGACAGTGTCTGAAAGGAAACAAGGGTCAACGTTGTCAATTTGGTTTCAATTTTCAAACAGCAAAAGCCAGCCCTGTTGGAGTTGGTTGATATAAAGACAAGATAAAGCCGCCACCTCACTTTTTCTCAAAAATAATACTTTTGGCACAATAATGAATTTAGTCCTTAGTATTTACATCTTTTTTATAAATTTCGGTTTTATTCTTTTTAGCTAATTTTAATCATTAATATTTCAAAAATTTCAAATATTAATTTTTTAACCATGTTCACACGTTTATTTTATGATGATATGATATTAAAAATATTTTAAAAAATATAAAAATACTCAAAAATTAAAATTTTAAAAAGAAATTAGTTTGAAGTACACCAAGATTGCAATGTAGATTGTCTTGTTTAAATTTTTTTTTTATGTTTTAGTAAGTTTTTCATTAATAAAAAGAAATTAAGTTTTTCATTAATAAAAAGCAATTCAATTTTTCTAAAAGATTGATAGTCAAATATGACTATTTTAAAAGATTAAAAATCAAATTTAATTAAAAGAAAAAGACGAAATTGACAAAAATGTAAGTATTAAGAACAAATTTAGCATTATACCTATTTTTTCTTATTTATTTAAATTAAAACACGAATATTTTCTCATTTATAATCCATCATCATCCACTTCAACAGCATCTGTTCGCTGCAAAAAGTACCCTCTTCAGCACCCGTCTCTCTCTCCCTCTCTTTCTCTAATTTGTTTGATAAATACCCAGAAAACCCTTTCACTCTTCTAGCTCTCAATTTCTTTTTCCTTTACCTTCTTATTTCATAGATCCAGGGTGCTCTTCTTCTTAGGTACAATTTTAATTTCCCATTTAACTTCAAAATTTTGACCCAGTTTTGTTTTCAGTTGTTATTATCTTATTGTATTTTGGGGTTTTTGTTTGGTTGAATGTTTTTCAGATTAGATCATCTAACTGGGATTTGTATGGGATTTTTGCTTTATTTATGATTCTTATTGAAATCCCGGATTCTGGGTTTTTTGAGGATACAAGTTCATAAAGTTTCTGAGATTATATTTTGCTAGCTTTGCTTACTGTTGATTGCATTTATGTTTTTCTTTGGATCATAACTAGTGTTTGAATAAACTGTTCCATAGCTCCAAATTTTAGAGCTAATTTCTTTGAGTTTGACTTGACTTGATTCTGAATTGTGTGTTTTTAGTTGTTTGCTTGAACATATTTGGACAGTTATATTTGCAAAATATACGAAAGGAAGCCGATCCATTAAACTAGATAAAGAACAGTATTGTTTCGAAGTCCTGAATTTCAGATCTATTTCGGTTGAATTCAACATAATTTGAGTTCTGAATTGTGTGTTTTTGGTTGTTTGATTTATTATCTTTGAGCAGTTCATATTGGCAGAGATAAAGAACGGTACAGTCAGATCTAAGCCGTATTCTAGCAATGTCGTTTACCGGTACTCAGCAGAAATGCAAGGCTTGTGAGAAGACCGTTTATCCAGTCGAACTGTTGTCGGCCGATGGGATCCCTTACCATAAGTCTTGCTTCAAATGCAGTCATTGCAAAGGGACACTAAAGGTAATGTCTTGTAATTGCTTTCAATCATTTTCTGCTCATTTGTCTTGTTTTGTACATTGATTAGGTTGTAAGAAAGTGGGATATGAAATTTTCTATTGCCATTTATTGCATTTGTGTTAAAGTTTTAACCTTTTTTTCTTTGTTCATCGGTTAATTTAGTTGATCTTGGTTGCAAATTGTTATCAAATGTATCGCGTGATAGATTCTGTTTACCAACTTTGTTGATTTTACTTAGCAGCATTTCTATTCTGAATTTCCAGTTGGGTAATTACTCCTCGATGGAAGGTGTCGTTTATTGCAAGCCTCATTTCGAGCAACTATTCAAGGAGTCGGGGAATTTCAACAAGAATTTCCTGTCACGTATGTATTTTTTTCCACTCAGTGGATGGAATCCTTTATTTGGTTTCTTGATAGTTTTCGTGTCTTGTTGGTTTTTAATTTGCCTTCGGTTTTGTTTTCTGCAGCTGCAAAGTCAGCTGAGAAGTTAACTCCCGAGCTGGTAAAATCTCTCTTGCAAACACCGGATGTGTTTGATGTTTCGATTAATTGGGAAAAATTCGTTATAGTGTGTCATAATGTTTTTTCTAACTCCTAATAGCTCGTGTTAATTTCAGACAAGATCACCTAGTAAAGCTGCCGGCATGTTTTCCGGGACACAAGAAAAATGCGCTACTTGTGGCAAAACTGCTTATCCACTTGAGAAGGTAGCTTTCGAGATCCCATTAAGTTATTAGATGAGAAATCTATATCTTTCTGCAATTGCCGGACTCCGATTTTCTGGTTGTCTATATGCCCTCTTCTAAACCCAACTCTTACTTCTAATTGGTCCATGACCACATTCATCCGAACCTTTACGATCTTTACTTCTTGGTTTGCTCATTCTTTTTGATAAAATAAGGTGTAGTGTAAATCCTATAATAGTTCAAAGATGCAAGATTGGCTCGGCTTAGTTTTCCTTCTACTGGATGCTCTATCTCACTGCTGCTAGGTTTAGGGTCATAAAGGGAAACTCTTCACGAAGGAGAGTTATAATTAGATTTAGAGTTGTCCAAGTTCCATTTGAAATAACAATTGCTCATATAAAATGAGCATCGTCTTCAAGTTAGAAGTGATTCTTTGCTTCTCTAAATATTCTAACATTCTTGGAACTCGAAAGACTTTTTAGCTCGACAAAGGAGTACATTCCTTGTTGAAGTTCGTTGCTCTGATGCTTTATTTTTCCTGAGATATCCATGTCCGACACATTTCCAGACACGGTTGTGGAGACACATACATCGTTTTGCAATGCTTCAAGGCGCATGCATACATACGTGTATAATACATACATATATATTTATATACCTATATATATTATAACAGTGTAAATGCCCTCGAGTTTTTTGTAAAATGCAATGTTTTCTTTTGTTCGAAATTTCGACAGGTAACAGTGGAAGGACAGTCGTACCACAAGTCATGTTTCAAATGCTCTCATGGTGGCTGCCCTATAACTCCATCAAATTATGCAGCACTTGAAGGCATTTTGTATTGCAAACATCACTTCTCCCAACTTTTTAAGGAGAAAGGAAGCTACAACCACCTTATCAAGTCTGCATCGATTAAGCGTGCAGCTGCCTCAGTTCCAGAAGCTTAAAACCGTGTGTTAGCATCCATATCGTTTCAAGTTTTTCCTTCTTTCCTCGTGATTGCCGGTGTGTTTGATTTATGTTTATGTGAGAAACCCGAAACAAAGAACTGGGTTCAGACATATCTTTCGGGTTTGTTGGTTCATCAGCGTATATGTTATGAAGTTTGATTGATGTATGGTATTGGGATCATTCTGCATTCCCCAAGTTGTAAAAACGATCATTCTACAATGTTGAATGAATTTATATTCATGAAATTTGCTGAACAATAAGTCATTTCTGTGTTGTAGTGATCACATCATGCATGCATAACCACCAGCATAGAAAAACACTATGGTAAGGCATTAAACAAAATGGTAAACTTAGTGACTTTTTTTTTTCCCATTAAATCAATATAAGACCAAACCTACAAACTTTGTCTGAAAGAATAAAAAACATAAAAATGGTGTACTTATTGGAACTTTCTAGTTTTTTTGACTAATACCGCAGCTGATTCCGATACAAAAGAAATAAACCAGTTTCCCAGGCTTTCAGGGGGATAAAAAAATTGAATCTACATGGCCCGAACTTTGACTATTTCGATGTTGTCACTGTCCTTGCAATAAAGGAAACAAAATATACGAACGATGATCACGCGTATCGTGTCCACAAGATGATGTCTCATTTGCTTCGTTTCTTAGCTTCACTGTAAAGTATAACTCCAAAGACTGTGAGTGTATAACCAAGCATTCCGGTAACGGACACTGGGTTTCTAAAAATTAAAATCGAAACCACCACAGCTACGGCTCCTTTAGCGTTTCCTAGAACCTGCAAGTGCAAATATCTCAGTATCTCCAAAGGCTTAGACTAAAGTGATCGTTCCTATGCTAAGTTTATAATGAACCAACAGTTATCGCAACTATGCAGGTTTTCATATACAACCAAAAGACAGGTAGAAGTACTCATGACTCTAATGTCATATACAACATATACTCCCTTCACATGTTTGCACACAAAAGGAAACAGGATAAATGCGTAGCATATTCCTAAAAGCCTAAAAACCGGGGAAAAAGACGTAGAGAAAATCCGGAAACAAGGATCACGCATATCATACCTGCAAAGTGAGGGCGCTGGTGTGTTTCGTGACCAAAAAGTTGGTCAGGTTCACAAAATATGCTAGTGCTGAATTGAATAAGAGATACCAAATGATCTTGGCGTCATCTCGAGCAAGGGCGAGGGTAATACCGACCACATTTTCTTCCATAAAGAGTGTTGCAGGAAGTAGAAATACAACGGCTATTGGAGCCATATAAAGGAGGAGGTTCATGGAATTCAGTTTCTCTCTAAAATAAAATCACGAGAATTTGTTAGTAACCGTTTCCAAGTCCGACCCTGGTACAAAAGCAAAGAAGTAAAGAATTCTCACCCTTCAGAAGAAAGCAAAATTCCTTGTAAAACCGACTTGAGAGCTCTTGCAGCTGTAGCTGAAATGCACATGATAAAACCGAACAAATGGAAACTCGGTTCACCCTGTCATCGAAAAAAGCAAGTAATGTGAAAAAAGCATAGCAAAAGTTTTAAATATATAAAGATAAAAAGAACAAATTCGAAGGTTTTGAATCAAACAGAGGGGCAAAACACCAGACTGGACACTTCTAAATACCACAACCAAAACATCGATGATTCAATTTGTTAATCATCCATTTGAAATCAAAAAAGAGAAGATAATCAACGAATGCAATCGTTCAACTAATAATTTGATTCAATGTTTTTCAGCAACTCAATTGAGCTTAAAGCAAATACTTCGATTCATAATTCTAACTACGACACACCGCAATCCTTCCTTTAATGGATTCTTTAGGCTACCATGAAGCTCATGATAAGAATCCATTTCTATACAACTAATCACATCAAAATAATCACAGGAGAATTCCCTCTAAATTATCACTTAAAAATCATATAAAACCAACATATTTCAATAAAATAAAGCAAATCCTTCAAAAAATTTCATTCAAACGAATTCCCACATCACCATCTCCATTATTAACCAATAAAAATATAAAAACAGACAAAATTAGCAGACAAAGGAACACAAATTTCAAGAAAACAAAGAGAAACCCATTTCAAATTAACAAAGAAAAAAAAGATAAGAAATTCATTAACTAATTAAAAAAATTAAAGCAAAAAATGCATACCCCACTGGCAATGATAACCCCAGTAACAACGGGAATAAGGGTAATATACGTAAGCCAAGCCTCCCTCTTCAATGTCATCAAGTAAGCGAAAACCGCTGTGAAAAACGGCGTCGTAGCCCCAACGGCTTGATTGAAACTGACCGGCAGGAACCTAAGAGAAATATTCCCAAATACCACCGACACGCAAAAGACCAAACTCAAAGCCGAGATCTTAAGGAACTGAATCCTAGATCGAATGGTTTGCATGGAGACCATCTTCATCCATGCAATCGCGATGTAGCTAAGCAAAGAACAAGCCGTCATGTGACACATGGTTAAGAAGATTGGGTATTTGAAACCATAATTGCTGAGTAAATATTTGTTCAATAACAAGACACCAATATTGGAGGAGTACCAGGATGTTACTAGCCCAAAGGTGAATAGTTTGGAATTGGTTTTCATGGCTGGTTTCTTTGGGAAGGGGATTTCAAGATCTGGGTGTTGTTTATTTTGAGTGGAAAAAATTGGGTTTTGAATGGAAGGAAGGGAATTGGGTTATTTTGGTGGAAAAGGAGGATGGTTTGGGGATGAAATGGTGGAATTAGCTTCCATGGATCTGAATGAAAGCTTTTCAATAGGGAAATCAAGGAACCCAAAGAGAAGAGAAATGAGAATTTTGACTTTGAAAAGGAAAAAAAGTTCGGTTTTTGAGGAAAACCAAATGAAAACAACGTGGCTGCCTCTCTGCATATTTCTCTCAGGAGAAGAAGAAGGGTGATTGACAAAAGGATTTTGTGTTTTATTTTCTAATGGTTTTTATTTTGGTTTTTCTTTATTATATTTAATTTTTTTAGATAATATTTATTTTATTTTTTTTAATCTCTTGAGTCTGAGTGACTTGATCACCAACTTAATTAAAAAGTTACGGAATCAACTCAGTTAGGTTAAGAAGTTACGAAATCAATTCAGTTAGGAAGTTATGAAAATGGAATTCAATAGTTGACTTTAGTAAAAAAGAAGATGCTATTTATCCTAAACTCTTGAGTTGAAACATCTGTTTGTAAAAAATGTTATCATGTAATCACATCAGTATATTTAAAAATAAATAAAAAGATATGAAAATACCCTCCCATAATTAAAATATGTCATATTATTCAATTGTATTTTAATCTTTTCATTTATGGTTGGGTTTGAACTTGTTTCAATTGAATTAGTAAAAACCTTAAGTTTTACCCCTCAACCAAAGATCCATAAGCAAGCCTAGGTTGATGCCACTTGTTTTTAGGGTGCATTAAAATAAAGATTAGTATTTGGTATACTGATATTTTTTTATTTCACAAGCAATCCTAAAAATTTGATGTCTTTATTTTAAAAATGTTTTTTTTAATATTATACTATACTTTTATAAAACAATTGTCAAACCCTAATTATACTTATAAAACAATTGTCAAACCCTAATTATACTTATAAAATCTAAAAATTTCACTCGCATAATACTTGATAATTTCCCTTAAAATAATAAAATAATTTAAGAAATACAATTGTCATCTTCCTAAACTTGCTTGTGAAGTTTTTTTTTACCCCACCGATAGTGGATAGAATAATTATTTTTTTTAATATGCATAATTTATTATCTTCACTAGCTAAATATATTAATAATGTTGTTAATTGAGTCAGTGTCACAAATCAATTCTCTATACTCACAATTGATGATAAACAATGATCTCACCAATTAATATCGTTTATCTGATGTAATTATGTCATTGTACTCATGATTTGATCTATTTTTATTTTAATATCATACATATTTTATATATTATTATAATTAATTAATTTTAAACTATATATATTATTATTTATTACATTAATTTTAAACAAACATCTATATTTTAAATCTATAATTTCGAAACACATATGTAATAAAATTCCTCCTCTAAGATTATGGCAATCTGCCCACCTGAACTTTCTAAATTCCAAATTGCTATAAAATTGGATCGTCCCATGGAAACACCCCTTTTTGTATGCCGATGAAGCATACCATGCGCCACAAATTATTTTTTGAAATAAATTATAAAATATGGGAAATTAAAAAAACTCTTATTTAAAAAAAATCAGAAAAAATTTAACTATTATATATATATTCCTCAAATTATAACAATTATACTTTTAAGAATACATAAAATTAAAAAATAAGAAAATTTCCAAAATAATTACTTTTTTTTAAAACATTTAAAACATGATACATTGCTAAATTAAAAGAACTCTTATAATCATTTGGGACTAAAGTTATAAAAAATCAGAATAATGTATTTTTTAAAAAAATATAAAAGAAAAATAAAAAAACAAATTTTAAAAAAATTCAAAGTTAATAAAACTTAGTATAGATATTTATATATATTATTTCATGTTTCTTTTTTTTTTAATTTCTTTTTTGCTCTTTTTTATATTTTATGTATTTTCTTTTATATTTTTTTTATATTTTTTAATTTTTTAACCTTTTCTGATATTTTAATTTTTGAATTTTATATTTTATATTTTTTCTAATTTATTTTTCAATTATAAAAATATCGTGCCACGTCAGCTTTTTTTCTCTTTTAATAATGGATCAAAGTATTGGAGAATCAAATTTTTAAGTATCAAAGTGATAATTGCGTACAACTTTAGGATGCATTGATTATTAAATATCAATTATGATTATTTATACTCGTTGTACCAAAAAAAAAATTATAACTATACTTATAGAACACAAATAAATACAAAAATCCTAAAATTTAAACTTTAAGCTTGAAAAAGAAAAATAATAATTATCATTAATTATATATAAAATAAAATTTTTATTATTTATTTAAACTCTCTCATTAATTTTTTATTTTTTAATAATTAAGTATTATATTAATTAAACATTGTTAATACACAGACTCATATAATATAATGTATTAAATATTAATTGTTAAAATATATTATGTGCTACAAATAAGTGTTGGTTACATTCATTTTCAAGAAGAAATATAAATTTAAATATTAAAAATAATATTATTGAGAGAGATAATTACGAATCTACAACATAAATAATAATAAAACGAGAACAAAAAAATCATATATATATATATATATATATGGAATTGGGTGTCCTAGTTGACATGTGTATGTGTTGAAAGGTATGTCTTTGGAACATTGTGCATATCTTGTTGACTCTTCAAATCTTCATGAATCGTCCATTATTAATCAATTTGGTCCTTTTCCATATTCCATTGATTGCGGTTAGTGGAAAGGAATATTAATATTAATATTACAGAGAAGTGATTATTATTCATTTATAATAATATTTGAGATTCAAATTTTTCCTAAAAATATATTAAAAATTATAATATATCAATAATAATATTGATTAGTGAGGTTTAGATGATACTCAGAAAAATTACAAAATTAATTTTATTTAATAAAATATAATTAATATATTTTTATATAAAAATTAAACATTTCACTAAAGTAATATATTACTTGAAATTTATCTTTTCATTTCACTTAAAAATAAAATTTTAAACAAAAGATCAATATAAAAATTTAATTTAGTAAAGAATATACTTTATATTTTATGATTATTGTTGTTATATAAATGAAAAGTTACTATAGAAAATAAAATTAAAATATAAAAAATCGTTCTTTTAATTAAAAAAACATTTTTTTTTTTTTTTAGAAATTTGAGAATAAAATCTTGAATGCATTAAATCCATGTAAAATTTTAATTATTTATTATAGATCTAACTATCAAATTGATCAAACTAATTGAATCAAAAATCAATATTTTGATCTATTAAACCATTGATCTGATTATTAAAACATTAAATGTGACATTATAAAATTGATCCAAATCATCATCTAAAATTTTAATATTTCAAATGATATGGAACAAAATTTTCAAGACCAAATACCAAAATAGACCTAATTGCAATGTTAGTGCCGAAGTAGACCAAGAGAGATACAGGTACGAAACTGAATCTAATTGCCAAGTTGAGAGAACTAGAATTATATTACCCCTTCTCTTTTACAGCACAACTCTTTCAAGAACCCTAAACCCAAATTGTTCATGAATCGAGGTAATCAAATAACAAACTACACAAATCCAAGTAAACCCCATATCGAAACCGATGATGCATCGAGTCTTTTCGTTTAGCAACTCAAAACATAAATAAAATCCAAGTCATGGACTAGAAAACTTAATGCCTTGTATGCTCCACATATTAAAATGCCGTAAAAGTGTAGTGAACTAAGCAATGTATGTAGCTGATCAACCTTGCTACTCAGTTCCATTAATGATTGATTACTCAGAAATCCGAATTCAAGGAGAAAATGGGTGGAAAACCCTTGACAGAAGTATGTAAAGATAAATAAGTCTTATATTTCACCATCCTAAAGAAACAAAATGACTGATTCAAAGCACACAAAATCTTGACTGAGTTCATAAAAACAAAAGTGAAAAGGTAGAGCATCACTCGAGTCGTCAATTGAACTCTGATGCGGATCTACACTACTGCAAGCAAAGAATAAACACAAGCATTAGTAGCCATAAACATAGAACAGAAAGGAAACACCACATACTGGGAAGTGTAGATTACCTCATATATTGCTGGGGTACATGAAGACTCTGACTCTATCTCCCTGCAAAGGAACAAAAATATACATGTAAAATCAAAACCAAAAACATCCGAAAACCTGTTAAATAACAACATTAATACATACGTACCATAGATTTTGGGGGAAGGTTAGACTTGAACTTAGCACGAACAACTCCACTGTTACCATGAGGTCTAGTAACTTTTCCCCAAATGCAGCGATAGTGTGAGCCATCCTTCTTCACTTTGGCCTTGTAGATATAAGCCATACGCTTGCCAGCATACCAAGCTACTTCCTCCTTGGTGTTAACTCCCTCAATCTGGATCAATGAAGTGTTTGGATACTGGTTCGACTTTGACCTAATACCCACCACCAACAAAATCAATGCCTAATTCTTACACCCAAATCAAAATTTAAAAGACCTTACAAGACAAGCGTACACCCTTATTATTTTTGGTTTGGTATAAAGGAAGCCATGGTCAAGAGATAAGCTCTGGGTTCATTAACCTCTATTGTGGTTTACAAAAGTAATTACTTATCCAATAAAGAAAAATCGGATCCACTAAACCCCATAGCAATGCAAACCCCCAAAATCTGCAAATAAATGAAACTTAATTCTCATTTCCTTTACTTATTTTCCTAACAACTAAATCAATAAAAATGAGAACTTCAACTTTTTTTCATTTTCTTAATACAGTAAATCGGCTAGCTCAACTCATACATCCAATTAGACATTCAATTTCCAATAATAGCTTAAAAACAACAAATAATAATAAAAAAAGGACAAAGTGATGTTTACCTCTTGTAACCCAAGATGGTTCCTCTTACATAGAGTCTGCATTAGAAAAAAAATTCAAAGAAAATTTGAAACGGGTAAGAGTGAGTAAAATCTAAAAAACTATATTCCATACATTAAAATGGCAGATTCAGAAAAAAAAATCAGGGTTTTAAAAGATGAAAATGAAGAGATCAAAAGGTACCTGACTCGCTCTCCTTGGCGTCTCTTCACCATTTTCTCCGATGTAGAAGCTAAAGGTTAGTGTTCTTGCTTCTGATAAAGGCGACTGCAAAAGAGACAGACCTTAACCCTAATTTGGCTAAGGGTTTGGGGAATTTATAGACAGTGGCTATAGATTATAGATGGTAAAATCCATGTATAAGCGTTTGGGCCTTGTTATTGTCCATCAAATAAGGCCGGGCTATTAGATTGTGGGCCTATTTAGCCCGTTTTGAATTACAATTAATTAATTAATTAATTAATACTAAAATAATAAATATTTATTATGAATAATGAAATTGAGTCAACCCGGCTGAGCCCGTAGACAGTTTCACTTAAATTTTTTATTCGGTTAATATATAAAAAAAAAAAAAAAAAAAAAAAAAAGCCTTCAAACTAGTATACTATGTTCAACAAGTCATTATACTTATTTTTTAATTAAATAAGTCCATGATATATATTTTTGCTTATTAAAAACCTTAATTTTAATTTAGGTAATTTTTAAAAAATATATATTTTTAATTTATTTTTACATATGTCATAATCTTATTAGTTACATAGAATTTTCTATTAAACACTTAAATTTAAGTAGTTAAAGGGTGATTGAGTTGTCAAAACTAAAGCAATTGCTTATGAACTTAATATTGGTTTTGAATCACCTTTGATGATCACAAAGATGGGGAAACTTCAAAAAATAATATAAGATAAGATTGGCATGCGATCAAAGAATCATGAAAACCCGTATATTAAAAATTAGATTATATTTTATTTTTTCTATTCAAAATGAGTAAATTAATTCTCATAAAGTAGATTAAAGTGCAATTTGATTATTTTTATTATTGGCGTGACTGGTGGAGTAACAATTCCTTGACTCGTTTATCCAAAGTAAGTGCATGAATTTTGGATATCAACTCTTCCAAAAATTTATCGACACATCACATATCAAGCTGAAAGAAATCGTCGTTACCATTGCCCACAATCCATCTAAATGAGTGATTGTCAATGAATTTGACCACATCGGCATTACCAGAGAGATTAAAATTTCTGACATTTTATTCCTATGGGAAGTCTTTGGTACTCAACAACCACACTTGGCCGAGATGACTTTCCTCCAAAGCCAGGTCGGCTCATTTGCAAAACGCCACCACCATTTAGCCAATAAGGCTTTGTTTTTGTTGGACATATTAGCAATACCCAACCCTCACAATCTTTTATTTTCAAACCGTTAATTAAATCGAATTAATATTAGTCGAATTGATCGAATTTTTTAATTTTTTAATCGGTAATCGAATCAAATTTTAAAAAAATTAAATCAAATTGAAATATTTTTGTTAGTTCAATTGATTAACCGAATTAATTAAAATTTATATGTTTTTTTTTTGTTTTTTTGGTTAAAACAAATATAAAATATATAAAAAAAATTAAATTGATAATGTTCATTTGATCAAATTATTCAAACTAAGCGAATTAAAACTACAGATAATTTGTATTATTAATTATTAAGTTTAGTTAATTTGATAATTACTCAATTTCGAATTGAATTAACCAATGACCAAACTTCCAAAAAACCATTAACCGACCTTTGATCGAATTAGAACGATTTGATCAATTAATTCGATTATAAATGAAATATGAATACCCCAAAATTCATCTTTGCGATTTTTTATAACCGTTCACGAACGTCGAATCTTATCGATCTTATAAATAACACCCTTAGGAGCTATGAAAACCAACATATGGTATAATGGGAGCGGTGAAAGAACAAAGTTAATAAATGTCACCTTTGCATGGACCTAGCCCGAACTCAATCATGCTCATTGGCACTTCTAATTAAACTCAAATCGGTTGAAATAAAGAAATTAACCTAATAACAAATAATTAATTTTGTGAAAATATATTGAGAAAATCATTGCTAATTAAAGAAGTTATCCATAATCTTTCAATAAAACGTAAATTCAGTCTCTGAACACATATAAAGCAGTTGAATTTCATAAAAAAAAAAAAAAAAAACATTTTTACTCGACAATTAAAGCTTTAATTCAATTATATTTTTTGTAATAACGTGACAAAAAAAAAAAAATCTTCTGTTAAAATTTTATAGAAACATAAAATCAAAGAAACCAATATCCAAAAACAGCTAACATAAGAACCAAAGAGTTGGCTTCGCCTTTTATTTCGCTTTTCTTTTAAAAAAACCAATTTTTCTCAACAATGCCAAATCGATTTTACACAAAAATCAAAGCATTGGACCCTTCATCTCTCACAAATCCAAAACAAAAAATCAATTTTTTTAATTCGTTATACGTTTGTTTTTCTCTAAGATCGTATAAAAATGTTTACCATTTCGGTCACAAGTATAGCAGCACCAGAAGATCCCTCTACTACACCCGACGTATCTTCCAGGATTCTAAGGTTAATGGCGAGGAGAAGAGTTATCGAGTCGATCGATGGCAGTGTCTTGCCGATGAGGAATGCGATATTGTTCCGCCGGAAAGGCCGGTTCTGGCTGGACATCCTGAGGCCAGGGAGGTACATGTGTGTTTTGATGTTTTGGGGTTTGATGACGCTTCTTTTCATGACGTTGCTCGCCAAGTTTGCTTTGTTGAACACTCTCCATGACTTGAAGCTCGACCGGAGTGAATTCATTACGGCGAGGTCGGTCGAGATTTCCATTAGGGCAAATAAACTGATCACCGAAGGTGACAGTATTATTATTTCCGAACTCAAGGAAATGCCATTACCTCCCAAACTCACGGTAGAAAACCCTAAATTTCATATTTGAACTCAAATTTGAATTTAATAAACCCATGTCGAAGTTAATTGATAACTCTTTAAGTAAGATTACTTAAGCTATGTTTGTTTATTTGTTGCATAATAAGCTACCTGATATTTGGACCAAGCCAAATGCAGATTTGTACTATAAATGTGTTCAAAGATCAAGTAAAGAAATTAGTAAGTTCTTTATTGCTATCATTCATATATATTATTGGGCTGTTTTTTAATGCCATCATTTCACTTCATTTTCAGGACACCCTTCAAATGGTCATATTCTTGTTCATTCCAATGGAGGATTGAATCAAATGAAAACTGGGGTAAGGCTGGTTGTACTCTCAAAGGGATATAGGTTCGAATATTATTGGGAAAGACAATCACGAACCCTAAATATGTAAAATCTAACTTTGCAGATAAGTGATATGGTTGCCATTGCAAAAGTGATGAATGCCACTTTGGTTCTCCCATCTTTAGATCACAATTCCTTCTGGACTGATCCAAGGTTCAAATTTTATTCATTTATTTACATTTTTTATGTATAAAATATTGATATATATCTGATTCAAGTGATTTGTGCAGTGATTTTAAAGATATATTTAATTGGAAACACTTCGTTGAATATTTGGAAGAGGAGATAAGTGTTGTGGATCATCTCCCACCGGCCTATGCATCGATTAAACCTCACCAACGAGCTCCGGTTTCTTATTCCAAGGTACTGACGACGGGATAATATTTGATACATTGATAGTATATAATTTTTTGCATTACTAATGAATCGGATAATAACGCAGGCAAGTTATTACAGTAATCAAATGTCTTCTTTGCTGAAGAAACATAAGGTGATTAACTTCACCCACACCGATAGCCGGTTGGCCAACAATGGCCTTCCTAACACTATTCAAAGGCTCCGTTGCCGTGCAATGTATGAAGCACTTAAATTCACCGACGAAATACTAGAACTTGCCGACAAGTTGATTGCTAGGCTTAGGGACGATGACAAGCCTTTTATTGCTCTTCATTTAAGGTACTTAAAAAGGGTCGAATTTTCAACAAGTTTGGTATTTTTCTCGATTAGAATTTTGTTTCCTGACTTCATCGAAAATCTTGGCTAGTTTACTAACTGGGGGTGCTTTATCTCAAATGATAACATTCTCTCAAATTTCTAGTTTGGTCCTTGAATTTGAATGATTTGCTTTTGTGTGTAGATACGAGAAGGACATGCTTGCTTTTACGGGTTGCAGTCACAACCTAAGCAAAGCCGAAGACGAAGAGCTACGACAACTACGACGCAGTGTCCGACATTGGAAGGAAAAACACATAAACGGTGAAGAAAGGCGACGAAAAGGATTATGTCCGATGACACCACGAGAAGTGGCTATGTTCCTCGAGGCGATCGGGTTCCCTTCCGATACCAAAATCTACATCGTCGCCGGAAATATTTACGGTCAAGATGGTATTAAAGCACTCAAAGACAAGTACCCAAATATATACACTCATTCAAATTTAGCAACGGAAGATGAATTATCCCCTTTCAATAATCGCCAAAATAAGCTCGCAGCTGTAGATTACACCGTAGCACTTGAAAGCGATGTTTTCGTTTTCACCTACGACGGAAACATGGCCAAAGCCGTCCAAGGTCATCGGAAATACGAAGGTTTCCGAAAAACCATCATACCAGACAAGTATGTTAAACCATTAGTTGGAATCAATAAATTATGGTCCTTTTATCAAATGATTACTGAAACCATGTTCTTAATTTCTGTCTTTAACCCAGGAAAAACTTTGTGAAATTGATTGATCGAATGGATAAGGGATTAATATCGTGGGATGAGTTTTCAATGAAGGTTAAGATCCTTCATGCAAACAGAACAGGGGGAGCAGTTTTAAGAAAGCCTGGAAAAGTAGTGAAAACAGAAGAAAGTTTCTATGCCAATCCATACCCAGGCTGCATATGCGAAAAGTAAACCCTAAAAAGGGATAGTGTTCTTTTTTAGAATTCAGATTAGGGTTTTCGAGCAATCCGCCGTTGCATCACAACCCTTTTCTTATTTTTTCTCTATCGAACCTTTAGTTCAGTCGATAGCTGTAAGACTGTCGTGCTTCGATTAGTAGAAGGAATAGATGAGCTAAGCATTTAAAGGTTAGATCAGACAAAAAAAACAAATCATTATTCGGACTAAAAATCATGAGAAGTCCGAATAACAAAGGGAAATACCAGTTGTTGTAATTCAAGTTAAACACAAGTTTTGTAGAACTTATCGTTGTACAAATCAAACTTGTACCAACTTCGCTTTCAAAAATAGAATTTGCATTTCAATATTTCTTCAAAAATGTCAAAATCATAATTGAAAACTTATTTTATTATTTAAATATATTAAAATGCTCTGTAAGAAAAAAAATTTAAGCTCAATGGTTACGAAGGAATGTATGTTAACCATAACATCCCTTTCGAAGCCAGTGTTTGAAAAATGTAGGCAACAACCATTTAATTTGTCGATTGATTCCTGTGTTGCCCTGCATAGCGCCTTGTATAGCCATGCAAGAGCCACAAAACCCCTACTGAATCTATCGGTTGCCTTAAAACACTCCAATAAAGGAAGATACATGCAACGAAACCTTGCTCCTTGACTTGTCTTGCAACAACATCTCCTCTACCATCCAAAGCATATCAATCCATCTCCTCCATAGTTGCATGTGGTAGAGGGGCCGGTTGTTCAAACCTGTCCAACCACGTGCACTTCACTTGATTTTCATCTAATTCCTTCTTTGACTTATCCTTAGATGAGATGACAACCAACAATTGATGGCACTTATATGTTGCATCAATGTTATTGACTCCAATTATCACATGTTCGTTGATTGAAAGGTCAATTAATAAAGCGACATCTTTTAACATTATAGTCTATTTTGTGGCTTCTATCTTTTCAATAAGGTGACAAGTAACTTTGATATCAAAGTGACCATCATCATAGATGTCAAATACTAAGTTTAAGGACAAAATTGAATTTCATCTATAAAAAAGGGGTTTTAGATAAATTCTTTCAAGTCATTGCGCTGTATTAACGCGGCTCGAACCCAAATGAAATGGTGAACACCTTTAAATTTGAAAGAGAGGGTTCGAAAACATATTTATTCTGACTCAGAGGGGGAAATGCACTGGAGTACCGATGTGTACCATTCGCCCGTAACTATCAGGCCAACCCACGGGATTCATTTATCCATTTCATTTATACACCTGGATTTAATTACAGGTTTTTTAAATATCAAATATTTTTACTGTTGCATATGCGAAAGAGCTCGCTCGGTCGATCTGCATTAACAAATAATCACTTTCTGCTGGTAAACATTAATTACATTTTCTCTTTCCTTTATTTCACTTTGTTTTTTGATTTCTTCGTGCCTTTTTGTTGTCTAATAACGTTTCTAAGTTGTTTTTTCTGATTCTTTATTTATTTTGGATGCTTTTTTTTCCCTTTTAATGATTAATGCATGATAATTTCGATCTTTTTTCCTTTTAAAACATTGGGTTTTTAATTTTAAGTCTAAATTCGAATTCCATTGATCTGTTTATATTGATGTTAGGGTTGCACTGCAATGGGTTTTTGCTTATATCTGCCATTAACGTTTTTATTTGTATTTTTGTAATGCAGAAAATGGGGTTATGGACAATACTGGAAGGGTTTTTGCTGCTTGCAAATGCACTGGCAATATTAAACGAGGATCGGTTCCTTGCACCCAGAGGTTGGAGTTTCTGGGAATTTTCTACAGGGCAGACCAAATCATTTAAAGGCCAGCTTATTGGTCTTATTTATGCTACCCAATACATGAGACTTCCTCTTGTTCTATTCAATGCTATCTGCATTTTTGTAAGGTTGATTTCTGGTTGATGATTGCATTGCTCTTTCAAGGTCAGATATTCTTGTTTATGACTTGCTATTACGTGATAGGTATTTAAATAGCGGTAGCTAGCTCAAGTAGTACCATATACCCAAATAAGTGACCTATATGCCAAAAGTCGGGTTCAAACTCCACCAAGGGCCAGCTGCTCAAGTTGCCTCTTAGTGGGCACATATAGTCGATGCACTCCCAGCTCTGTGAACCAGGTTTTCAGGGCAGCTGCTCATGACATGCTGGCTCTCGACAGAGCATGGGAGACAAAACCCTCTCCCGAGGACAATACCTTTGGTTGTTGGGGGACCGGCAATACTATTCCGTGGTTGTTCTTTTGCAGTTTCGACTCTCTTCACGCGGTTGATTAAACAGGGCGGGGTATTAGGCATTGTGTTTTAGTTGGTTTTGGTTTGTGATTTGAACAATTTGGCATGGATTTGAAGTTAGAGCAGTTCATTGGATGAGTGTGAAATAGAAGCACATTGATCATAACAGAGAAGAATTGGAGTTCAAATAGAATCCTTTAATACTGCAAATTTCTATTGTGTGTTGCATTGATGCAGATGTTGAATAGGACAGAGTAGGAAATGCAGAACCGGATCAATTCCTTTTATTGAAACATATTGGATTGAATCGGCTACCTGTCAAAGAGAGAAAAAGGCTTTTTGACAGGCCGTAAGAGTCGTTCTTTTTCGTTATTTTGCATTCGATTGTTTTGTTTTCGAATTATTTGTTTTGGGTACTTCAGAAGTATGTCATAGATTTTTCACTCTTGTTAAAGAATACAGGAGATGCTCATTTTTCTATACTGTTTGCAGGTATTCCAGGAATGTGATTTCCTTATCTGTTCATAATTTGCAGAATTCATGAAGTTGAACCCGGAAAATCGGAAACTTGCAAGAGGTAGTGAAAGATGGGAGCGCGGATAAGTTCTTAAAATCGAATTTTAGGTTTCGTGATGGGATTATATTGAACTGGGAAATGTACTGGCTTGAGCATTTGTACAATTTGGGACAGCTTTTGCACAGTCATTTTGAAGTACACAGTTTTATTATGACTGAAATTTGCTATTATTTGTTAAGCCTAACAGAAGTTTTAGGTCAAATGGCACCGTGAGCTTGTTTGATTACATGTTGATGAACAATGGCATTATTGAAAGGGTAAATTATACTTAAGTCACTAAATTATTAGTAAGTTTACGGTTTTATCATTGAACCATTCAAAAGTTTTCGTTTAAGCTGTAGAATTTGTTATTATATGACCTTCTTCATTCGCATTGTTTACACCAATCTAAAGCTCTTATTATCCAATTTTTTCATGAAATAACTTTAAATATCATGTCCCTACGAACTAAAATTTAAGCAATTTTCTTCTTTGATTTCTGATACTAACCGTTATATCGATTGGGATCTACGATCTGTTTTACTACTCGTAAATGGGTACTAATCTACTGTACCAGTCATCAAATCAAAAAAGTTAGTTTACCCTTTTTGAAAATAATACAAGGACAATGAAAAAGATTAGGAAAAAGTAGAAAGGGGAACAAATAGATTCGCTTGTTATCCAAAGAAGGAAGCAAAAGAAAATGCTAAGGGTGCATGTGAAGCAAGTGAAAAGGAAAAAGAAAAAATATTTAACATATAATATCCATTAATCATTTGGTCTTGGAATCAAATTCCAATCTAATAGGATCAATATTCCTACACCAAAGATGAACTATACAGTGGATTCAAATTAGAACAAGAAATCATCCTCCGTTTAATCGTAACTGCAACTCCAAGAAGATTGGAGACGAGATACCAATATCTGAGTTATATGGTTGATGAGGTTTCCTATGAGGATTAGAAAGAGAACCATCATTTCTGCAACTCCAGAAAGATCGGAGAAGAGATAGGTTATGGAGACAACTCTAGACCCTAACTCTAGAGTTGAACGGTAGAAGTACCATGAAACTCTTGTGCTAGGAGTTAGATTGCATTTTGCCCACTCTAATAAAAAAAATGGGCAAATTAGTCATTCTGTTAAAAATTTCATCCATTTCTATTATTAAAAACTGGTTTATATACATCAAAACGAGGCATTGAACTTTCTTGTACAAATAACAAAGATCACTGTGTTATTAGTGAATCTAAACAACATTGCCAATGGCCTATTGAATGGATTAAAAGCTAAAAAAAAGACATTTCTTGAAGCATATAAAGGATTCAACTTGGGGTCTAAGCAACAGATCTTGCATTTCAAAGAATATAAATCACAGTGATGTTCAACATGTGCTTACAGCAAAAAACATGACTACATTGCATTACAAGCTACACACAGCAATCCACGAAGATGTCGTACGATGTTTTGTCGAATAACTACATTAGAAAACAACAAAGAAAAACAACATGAAATTCAAATCATAACCTTTATAAAACTCCATTGCTAAACCTTATTGCATTGAGCTTCCTTCTCTACAACCACATTGACTTTCTCATACCTGAAGTCTTCATGACCGGGTTGATACTTGACGGGGAAAACCGTTTGCCTACTAACAAAAATCACCCACATAAACAGCATCATGAATGCGAACAAGGCACCACATCCAGTAGCGAAAATCAACCTAGCTAGAATTGGCAAAGCACAAAACTTCCTCTTTTCTTCCTTAGTTTCCTTACTATCCTTATTATCCATATAACTTCTTGGATCAGCAGGCAATGAATGCATCCAAATTGGAACAGCCTTTACCCTGAATCTCCATGAATGAACATTAACATTGCTACTAATTTGTGAAGATTCATCATTAGTTGTTGATATTATACCAACAAAAACATCATGATTACCCCACATTTCTACCAAATCAATATGGTATGCTAGAATTGGATTCAAAGGCCTATTTTCATCTAATTTGCTTAATCTAACTTGTAAGAGTTTGGATCTCGAATCATAATCAACCCAAGATTTCAACACATTCCCACTGTTCAACACTAAATTCAGAGATGACAAATTGCTAAGTTTAACAGATTCAACACCATGAATATCAATGCTTACATGATTTGCATTAAAATTTCCAGCTTTATCATCTTTCTTTGTATCAAATTCAATCCCAAGGAATATATTTTCACCAGAAAGACCAAAAGACCCTTGGCCCTGAAATCTTGTGCGGAAACCATTAGGAATAAGAACAAAAGCTAAACCATCACAATTACCAGGAGCTATAGAAAAGGAAAACTCAGTTGAAAACGACACTGGTTGACCCACATTGCTTTCCATTGTGAGCTTCAATGGCTTGTCCAGCAATAGAAGCCCGGAACTAGGCGCGTGAGGAAGCGTGAGCTGGACGTAGGAGCTTCCAGCTTCAACCCTTGCATCACCAAAGAGGGAAATGTGGGGATCAAAGCTGGGGTTGTTGTCAAGGGCTAAATGGGCAAAAGAGGAAATGGGTTTTGCTGTAAGGAACATGAAGATGAAGATTTGGAGATTGAAAAAGGGAGTATAGCTGTGACTGGAAATCGGAGCCATTGTTGTACTAGTTTTTGGAGGTTTTCGAGGACGGGAGGGTAATATATAAGGGGTTTCCTAAACAAAAGGGGCTCAATTTCAACTTTCGTGTTTGGCAAAGATTCCAGTTTTGGGTGATAGGGACTGTGATTAGCAATTTTCTTTTTGTTTGTTTATCAAAATAAAATTATTATAGTAAAAACAATAATTTGTAGTTTCTTAGGTTTTTTTTTACATTAATATTAAATAATTTATTATTTATTGAAATATGTGGAAAAATATTTAAGTTAATGTTTTAGTTTTTTTTTTTTTAATATACTGGAGTCACTCGTTGGGTTTTAATATTTTGGTTACTTAATTTCAAAAAAATTATAAAATAATCATTAAGATATTCAAAAATTTTCATTAATTTAATTTATTAGATTGTTAAAATCGTTGTATGATTTTATCTGTTCACATCACCTATACCAATTGAAAACTCTTATTTCTTTTCTCTTCTATAGTTCATTTATTTATGAAATAGCATTGAACGCCACGGATTTGAAAACCAAAATCCAAATTATTTTTTCTTCGATTTCTAATGTTGATTGTCAAATCAATTTGGATTTAAGATATATTCTTTTACTTATTGATGAGTATTGATTTACCGTACTGGTTATCGAATCATTGCTTGAAGCTTGCTAACCAAACTTTTTTTGTTGCAAAAAAAAGTAGAGAGATTTGCCATAAAGGCGTCTTTTTTTGGTGTTTTAGGTGATAGAGATTTCTCTAGACTCACATTTCGTGAAGTTTGCCTCTCATCGTCATGAGACATGCAAAGAACCACATTTGATAATAACTTTCCTTTAATTTTTCATATGATGCCATAGCCGAGCTATGGTCTGTTTTTTCATTGTGGTGCCATGGCCATGAACTTGTCCTTTTTCCAGAATTTCGTGTTTAAAGTCTCCACAGACCCCTTTCTATGACTCCATGAAGACAGGCAGTGACTTATCACGCACATTAACTCATTTATATCAGACATATTCATGTTTCTAGACACATACACATGCATATCAATCATTCATTAACCTTAAGATTTATATTGCTTACTTAGACTAGTTAGAATTCAAGCAATCCATGCACATAAGACACTTTTCTTATTTCAATCTCATAGCTTTATTACTTTTCATATGAGTCTCCAAAAGGCATAATTACACATGCAAGAGTCTGCTTAGGGACTCACTTGATAGAGATAATTAGGGGCTTGAGCTCCAGATCTAAGGTCTTCTTAAAAATTGCAACGACCACTGTCTTGTAAAAACAAGAAATTTTCATTAACACCCATTTAAATAACCTTTACAACCATTTCGAACTCAAAATAACCCCATGACCTTATCTTTTCCAAATACTCCTACAAATCTACATTTTCTTAACAAGAAGACTCATAAATCTTACATTGAAGTGGAGAAATCACAGGTAAAATCTAGGATTTTAACCCTAACATGAAAAAATTCCCTAATTATTCCTCTAGCCTCAAAACATAAATACTTAGGAGAGAGGAGAGGAGCTTTCTTATCCTATAAGCATATCTATTTATATATCATGTGACCTTATTGAAACTTGACAAGTGTCACTTCTTTTCAAAATAGTATTACCAAAGTCTACAACTCTCGAGAAACCTAATTGAGTGTTTCTCTTTCTTTTTTAACTATCTTAATTCACATTTGATTAGTTCTTAATCAGCTTATCTTGTAACTTAACTGGTACGAGATTATAGTTACAAGGGTACTATATCACTGGTGTAACTCATATCTTAAAAATCATTTTTACTTAGCCACAATTCTCATTCCTCTAACCTTAGTAATTTGACATGGAACATTTATTTCCATGTATTCATTTCGGAGTCCACCCACCCTATACGTCAAATGCAATTGGGCGAATACCACTCCGCCAATCATACTTCTTTAAGACTATATGTTAAATCTCGTGTCCGCTAGAACTAGAGCATTTCAGGTGTACTCATAGAATTCTTTTCTGTCCAATTTTAACACTATACATTCCCAAGATATACTCTATATGCCTTACTTCCATAAACAATATTCGTACACTAAGATTTTATCGGGAGGGACATTACAATCAATATACCAATTAATTCTTAATATATTTTTTTTATAGAACTAATAAAATACTCAAATCTAAAGATGATAGTTACTTTTTTTTAATTGAAATAATAAGAAACAGAATAATTAAGAAAATAAAAAATATTAAATATTCACAAAAAAGTATTAAATAAAAATTTACTTACCATATTTAATTCAAGAAATCAACCTATATTATTTACTTCATATTGATGTTTGAAGTGTTGTTAATATTAAAATATGAAGTAATATTGAGTATATTGATCTAATTTTTTTATTAAATAAATATTGAGTTAATATTTTTAGAGTTAATTGTATAAATATCTTTAAATTATAGCCTTCATTTTAAATTGGTCTCTAAATTTTAAAATATTCTAATTATATTTTCAAATTATCGATGTTATATTAATCAAGTTCTTTCATTATTAAAATCATTAATTCAACCGTTAAATGACATATCAAATCTTACATGACATAATTTAAAATAAAATTTAAAAAAAATAAAATACTGTTACAATTTTTAAAAGTAAAAATTAAAAAAAAAAAAAATAGGAAAAAGAAAGAGAATGAATGATAAAGTTTATATAAAAACTTACGAAAACATCAAAACAAAAATTTTGCCAACACCTAATTTCATAATGTTTATTTTTAAAAAAAAAATTATTTTAAATTATGTCACATGATATATGATATGATGCCTAATTTAA
Source organism: Kokia cookei (assembly GCA_039519145.1). Lineage (NCBI taxonomy): Eukaryota > Viridiplantae > Streptophyta > Magnoliopsida > Malvales > Malvaceae > Kokia > Kokia cookei. The sequence goes on from CM076910.1 coordinate 1,619,080, forward strand.
TGATTAAATTAATGATTTTAATAACGGAATAACTTTATTAATATAACCTCAATAGTTTATGGATATAATTAGAATATTTTAAAGTTTAAAAATTAATTTAAAACGAGAATCATAGTTTGGAGTCATATTTTTAATAAGACATTCCGATAACCGAAATTCTAAAAAAATTATTAATCGATCTCTGATCGAACTAAATTCATTCTTTTTGCATTCATAAAAGAAATACAGATGAATTGTTATTAAAATGGAACTAGAAAAAGTTCATGATAAAATTCGTTGGGATTTTATGCGAGACTCTTTGATCTGTACGAAGTTTCCAAGTAATCTGGTATGTGTTATAATGCACTGTATTTCATCTTCCTCTCTGCAACTACTATGGAATGAGGCTTTAACAGAAAAAGTTATTCCATCAAGGGGAATTAGACAAGGTGATGTTTTGTCTCCATATCTTTTAGTTCTTGGAATGGAGAGATTTGGACAAAGCATTTATGAATCGATTGACAATGAGATTTGACAAACCTATCGAAGCAAGCTTTCCGGTTGGGAGGCCAAGACATTTTCTTTGGCAGGTAGAATTACTTTAGTTAAAACGGTAATAATGGCCAATTATTTTATGTAAACTACTATGATCCCGATTGGGGTGTGTAATGCCATTGAGAAGTCAGTTTGGGGTTCTACTAGAGGAACATGCAAGGTGCCACTTGGAAGTTGGGATGCATGCTGTCAACTGTTAAGTAATGGTGGTCTCAGCTTACGGAAACTAGGGGATCAGAATAAAGCTTTTCTCCTAAAACTTGGCTTCCATCTTATTACTAAGATTGATGCTCTGCCGGTGGGGGCTGTCCTATGTCTATCGCTACATCCTGCTGTTCCTTTGTTCGGAGATCTTTGTCCAAGTTTTGGGATGTTTTACGAGAAAGCATATATTGGGCTGTTGGAGATGGTCGACCAGTAAAGTTTTGGGAAGGCAGACGGATACCGGGTATGGAACCGTCAACGCATAAGTTTGCGATTCCAGGAGGGGATTCCTGTTCTAATTATGTGACTGATTATGTATATGTATGGCTAAATGGTACAAGTACAACAACGTTGCTAATGACCCAGATATTTCCTATCGATCTTCCTATCAGACAGTTACTTGGTCGAGATATCCCCGTGGAGTGCTGAAGATTAATACTGACGGAGCACTGGTTTAATCGAGTGCCATAGCTTCCGCAGGGGAAGTTGTACGTGATGACAAAGGAGATTGAATTTCGGCTTTCTCACGAAGCCTTGGGGTCGCTACTGTTCTTCATTCCGAGCTCTGGGCCATTCTTGATGGGTTGAATCTTGCTTGGGATCGAGGTTTCAGGAAAATAATCCTAGAGAGTGATAGTAAAGAAGCAACTGATATGATCAACAATGGTAGTGATTTCCTCTCCTCTTTGGCACTGGGAAGAAACATACCAGAGTTGTGCAAGCGGCAATGGACTTGTTCTCTTATTGACACAGCAAACTGTGGATTTAGGCCTGTTTAGGATATTGTGAATTTTCGGTTTTAATCCGATCTGAAATACCCGTTATTCAAGTAACCCCAAACATTCCATTTGAGAGGAGCACTCTAAAGGTCTCATTGTTTCTTCTTGTTCTTCTCTATTTCTTCACCTGAACATCTTCTCCTTCCTCTACTTCCATTGATACAGAGTATCATCATAATTTCAAGTTCTCATTCTCTTTACGCTTTGAGTTGGGTTAATTAATTAATTTTTTATTTAAAAATTCATATCCAGTTGTTAATACCATTAAATACTTATAATTAAATTCATGGGTTTTATATTATGAATTTTTTTAAAAAAACTCTTGATAACTATGTAACAAAAAGATGACATTGTAATGAACTTTAAATTAACAGAAATTTTAATGGTGTTAATAATTTTTTAAAATCCACATCAGTATTTTAATCAAAATAAAGTATTTAGTCTAACTAAAGATATTATAAAAATTAAGGTACCAAATTATTAAAATTAAAGTATATAAATTAAATGATAAATTTAACTATAATATAAAGACTAAAATTGAAATTTCACCATTATAATATAATCTAAAAAAACAAAATGTAGTGGCATGTGCCACATAAGGAATGTTCGACATTTTTATATATAGCTACGTCAAAAATTAAAGTAAAAAAGATTAAATCACAAATTTAAACATGATATAATGCTTAAAACTTTATTATTATCGTATAATTTCAAAAAAAAAAAATTGTGACATATGTCACATTAAGAATACCAAAAGGCATTCCTTTTGTAGAGTGTAGAGATTAAATCACAAACTAAGCATAATATATATATTGAAATCTTATTATTATATAATCTAAATAAAATTATATATTTGAGTCACTTTGATTTCAAATATTTAAACATTTCATTGCGCTAATGCTTAAGGTAGTTTTTGAAATCATTTCACATGAAATCATATCTTCAACTAGAATTTCATGCAAGATTAGTTGAAATTCTTCAACTTGGTATATCACATACTTTGAATCAAACATCTTGAAACCAGATTTTTTTTTTACTATGAATTTTTTTTCAAGCTCACATCTTTGGCTTTCCACTTTCAATCCAAAGCTTTACATAATGTCTTTGAACTATTAATGAACCTATAAACATCATAAAGTTTATTGTCAAAGCCATTGAGGATGTAATTTTTTTCATATGAAGTTATTATGCTTGCATGCATTCACAATAACTGTATTGGAATCAAATTCTATTTTCGAGAGTTTTGTTCATCTTTAATTAAGAACCTAGTCAAATTCAAGGTGACCAAATAAAATATCGTTGGAGGTCAACTCATATAAGCAACGTGAAAGAAAGAATAGAGAAAATTGGACATACAAATTTACCTATAAAAACTCCTCCAATCAAGAGAATAAAAAACTATAGGTAAATAAGACTTTACTAATGAGCAAACAAACGAATAGTACAAGATGGAGAAATTAAAAAACAAACCTTAAACTCCGAAAAACAAAAGCTCTCGTAAAATAAAATAAAAATCCCTTAAAGCTCTCTCTTGAAACTCTCTCTTGATCTTATCTAAAAATATGATGTTATGAAGATATTTATTCTAAAGTTACCAAGACTTTTTTATAGGTTAAGATTAGAGTTCTAATCATATTAAAATATCTCTGGTATAATTAGAGTTTAACTGAAAAAAGTAACCCTATTGAGAGTCTAATTATGTAACTGCTTTAAATTGGAATTCATCGCGACGTCGTACGCTTCTCGTTACTACTAAAATCCTTATGTCACAATACGAGTTGTGATACAAACTTAAAAATATCCAAAATTACGAAACACACCCACCACTTAAAGTTTGTTTCATCAATTTTTTTTAGGCTTCTCACCACTTAAAATATGCTATATATATGTATATAGCATGTGATCCAAGGAAAATTTGATAAATGTTAAACATGAAGCTAAATTTGCATTTAATGGAAGCAAGACTTTAATAAAGTTTTTATTTTAAGATTAAATAAATGCTCTTAAAGAAAATTGTAAGTTATTTTATTTTTCATTTGAAAGCAGCTCTCTTTATATACTTTTTTATTAAAAAAAATTTAACACATCTTTTAAAAGTTGTAAAGTAATTAAATTTAAATATAATTACATTAATTGTAATTATCTAGATAATTATTTTTACTTTTATTCTTTCTTAAGAACTAATTCAATGGAGTCTATTAATTATAACTTAGAGGAGGGAAAAATTCTAATTGTAACAGGATTAACATGACTCGAATCCAGGCTACATTTAAGGTGATGAACATCCTGACCATCAAGTCAACACGGGATTCAAAATGAATATTTTTTGTGAATATTAATCTCATTATAGATTCTTATAATATTTGCTCTTTTTGATACAATACTTAAAATTACCCGTAACCCCTCTCTAACCCTTAAATATGAGGATAATGCACTTCAACGCATTCGAACCCACAACCTTCTACACCGACAGCAACATCGATGTCAATCGAACTAATACTTAATCCGCTCCAAATGAGTATTTTTCAAAATAAAAGAGTAAGTATATATTTTTTAATTAAACTTTTGGCGTTTTGTGCATTTACCCTACAATGAAATTATGATATATTATTTTCCCTTGATTCTTTCTTAAAGTTTTTAGAATTTTGTACATAAATAAAGTATTTCTGTATAAATTAACATACTATTCACGATATCAATTATCATTGATATAACTTTTTTTTTTATCTTTTCCTTTTTTTTTTTCAAGGTAATCAGATTTATTTATAGATAGAACAATCTATTCGATTCAGATCATATTTGAAGAATAAAAATTTTATTTTTATTAATTTGATTTTAAATTAAATAACAAAATAATTTTACTTAAATTCAATTATAAATTTATGAAAATATTATTGAAATCAAACTCCACTTAACTTACGAATGTATTTTATATTCTTAAGATCTTATCTTCTCTCTTAAACTGTCTATTCACACTAAGAATATAAAAATTCATTTATATTGTATCAACTTTAAAAAAGAAATGTGATTTTAAAGGGGGAATAAGGAAGAAATTTTGGGTTGTCGGCATTTCATAGAAAAGGAAGGCAAGTCAAGGTGATGGGGTCACTAGGCAAGGAGCATCCTAGCTTTTTCTCTTGTTGAATTTATTGAATTTTATTCTATATAAATAAATAAATACAAATGGTTTGATTTTGGGCAGTTTATGTGTCCTTTGATAAAGATTGTGTAGTCAAAGGGGGGGACACATTTCACATTCACAAGGACAATTTGTACACTCTAAATGTCATAAATGAATTCTTCCCTTTGAACCCAAAGACCTCATTTCTAATTTCATTTCACATAAAAAATAAAAAAAAATATATGTTTATTCACGAGAGTTAAGTAATATAACAAAGATTTTTTTCACCTTAATCAGTAATTGAGGGTTCGATCCTTATTTTGGGTATGAAGCAGTTTTGAAACTCGTGACCAACAATTACCCTTTAATAAGTCTACAAAATGTGAATGGTTAATTATTGAATTCGCTTTCCATAAATGCATTTAAAAATAAAAAAAATTAATTTTATTTAAGAGCATATGACACAAGGGAAGATAAAGATATTAGGATGTTGGGGGTCATGTGCTTGGAGGGATAAAGAACATAAATAAAAGAAAATTAAAGACCCTTTTTTTTCCCCTTTAAAATTAGAGTAAAATTTTGGAGAACATGTGTGTGATTCCTTTGCCTTTAGGACAATCACCGTGAGGCCCCAAAGAGGAAAGGGGAAAATAAAGAAAAGTCCTTAAAAAACAAACTTCCACTGCCTTGGATTCTAATTTAAGTCCTTTAAACATGTGATTTAGGGTATCGACTTAGGGCCACTAGGTGTGGTGTGCCCATGCTACTCTGTTTCTAGGACAATTCATCCTTAGTATGTATATATATATATATATATATATTTGATTGAGTTAGTGTCACGAGTCAATTTGATATCAACTCAATTATAAAATTATTGAAATACACTTACTTTAAAATGTAATTAAAACTATTATAAGGGTATTTTTGTTCTTTCATACCTAAAAATATTATCCATGAATCAAATATAATACCGACAAATTCAAATAGAAATTTCTTATCACTCGACTCATAATTATTTATTGAAGCAATTTTATAAATATATGATTCTTTAGGTCAAGGAAAAAAAACCCGTAAGTTATTTGTACTCTTAAGAGGAGAATCTAGATTCGAACTTTAAAAATAATATTATTGAGAGAAACAGCTACGAACTCCGAACATAAATTACAAAACAGAGATAAAATTTATAAAAGAAAAAAGAAAAACACTATTTGACGTTTAATTTCAGGCACTGTTTTATTCATAATGGTTATGAAATTTGTCAATGATCATTAATTCAAGGACCGGACCATCACTTATTCTAAGAGACAATATGTTCATTTAATAAATTATATACAAAAAACATTTATTCCTCTAAAAATTTCAAAAAAAAAAAAATGAATTTTTTTTAGTACAATAAAAATATGGGTTGCTTAAAAATCATAGAAAAAATAGATCATGCTTTTTTTTTTTTTTTATAAAACATAACAGGTTATATCATCATATTAATTTCATATTTTTCAAGTTAACTATTGTTAGGGTATTTGATTTCATTGTAAACGATATTTTCACATTAAAGCATCACCCACCCATTCAGAGAAGCCGGGAGCCTGATCTCTATTATCTAGGGCTGAGCTATAAAATTTTCATGAAACAAGATCCCATGTGTTCATTGGGTTTCATTAAATTAACTTTTAATTAAGCATAAAGGAAAAAGACTACAGTCCAGAAAGAAAACAAAGGAAGAAACAGAAAAAAAACCCTACCAGACCCAAGTGAGAAAAAGAACAAACACATGCAAATGATTTTAAACACTATGAAACCAACACTTACTTGATTTGGAGGATATTAAAGTCGCAGGCTATTTTCCGATGAGTTTTTGCGGTGGAGTGATGTGATATGTTGATCCAAAGGAAAGAGAGAATCATTTTTCATATATGTATATATTTGAAGCAACCAAAGGAGGAATCCAAAGGGATAGCATGATCCAAAATTAGGGTAAAAATAAGGATCAATGCGATCCCTTTGGATCCCTCCTCCAGTACCTGCGGTGTTAGCCATAGAGCTACTCTTTTCTCTCTCAAACACCTCTCTCTTCTCTTTCTTTTTTATAGAGGAAAGTGGTTTGAGGGAGACTCCAATATAAAAGAGGCTCAAACCCTCTAAAAATATATAATTTTTATTTATTGCTTTTTCTTAACCAATCTCAATTAATTGTATTTTATAAGTAATATTCATCGATTAGTTTCGGTATTGTTGCTAGTTCAAAAAGGCGTGAGTTCGAGTATGTTAAAGTGTATTATTTTCCTATTTAAGGATTGAGAGGGATTATGTATGGTTCTAGATATTGTATAAAAAAATCACATATTTTTGCGCTACTAACAATGTTGATAACAACTGAATTAAGAATCAGTCAGCAAAGATGATAAACTTATATTTTAATATTATTGAACATGTGTTCAATCATAATAATATTAATTATAATTTAAAAGAATGAATATTTTTATAATTTCATAACTGAGTTGGTGACATGATTAAGATGACTAGTGGCGAACTCAGGGATTGGCAGGGCCAGCCCCCCTAAAATGAAAAATTTTCATTTAGATCCTTTAAAATTTTAAAATTTTAATGGTAAAATTGCACTTTGTCCTCCAAAAGATAAAAATTTAATTTAATCTTTTAAAAATTATAAAGATATAAGTTATTAAAATGATATAATTGCATTTTTACTATCATAAAAATATACAATTTAATTTCGACTACCTAAAAATTTTTCTAGTTTCATCCCTGAAGATGACACCAAGTAAAATGCTTAAATATAAGTATTAGACAATTTATTATTTTGTATAATTATATGGGCTGTGCAAAAAGTAACGTGGGTTATTCGTTTTAAGTCATTCGTCTTCATATTTTACTTTAATTTAGTACTTAATAAGCTTTTATTTTGTTTTAATTTAGTCCCTGATTCCATTCTATAATTTACTGGTTTTAGTATATGCATAGATTTACTTAGTCCCTGATTCCATTTTATAATTTACTGGTTTTAGTATATGCATAGATTTACTTTTTTATTCAATTAAATTCCTAAATACAGTTTAAATTTATTTGATTTAATCCTTACATTTAGTTTTTACCTTATTCGATCTATGGCTTAAGTCTATCTTAGTATATTATGTTATTTAATTATTTTATATTTTATATCATTTTAATATGGGATTTAATTGCATTTTTAATCCCTTCTTCTTTCATTATTCTATTTTCATATATTTTCATTTTCATTTAATTTTTAGTTATAGTTTAATTTTGGTTTCAATTTTGATTTCGAATTTGATATTTTTAGTTTTATTTCAATTTTGTGATCTACATACTGGTGTCATGACATCAGCATCAGATTACTCTAGAGATACTTTTAGGCTTTAGTGTTGTGACAACAACCTTTTAATGCCACGACATCGTCTTCAAACAACTTGACTTCTTCATCTGTATGGGTTATAGCTAGTGTTGCAACTTTACATTCCAATGTGGACATATTTACCTATTTCACTATTGCCAAACTCATTATAATCATACTTCTTTTCTCAAATTTATCGGACTTTTATTCCTAATAATTTATAATCTTTTGAAAACCCTTTATTTTAGTATTAACATTTTAAGCACTTAATTGAATATAATTATAAAATTGTTTTCAAATATAAACAAACCTTTACAGTTTTGTTTTAACTTAATCATGTTATAATAATATTAATGGCGGTCGTGACATCGATTCTGACGAGGCCAAAATTCTGAAGGATATTTTGCAATCCAACAAGATTTAAGTTAGATTTTAAGTGAAGGCATAATTGTAGTTAAATGTTATTAGATTAAAAATACTACTTTATAAGCTTTTGGGAGGAGATTTGGGAGGTCGGACATTTTTTCTTTTTTCATGTTTTTTAGATTAGGTTTCTTTTTTTTTCTTTTTCTTTTTAGATTAGATTTTCTCTTCTTCTTTTTTTTTTTTAGAATACTTTTATTTTTGTTGTTTTTTTATTTCTTGTTTTGTTGTTGAGGACCATGCAAAAGAGAGATGATCAAACTCTTGAGCTTCATTGGATTTCCATAAATTAAATTAGCATTTTTTTAAACCCTTTGCTTTTATTTCATGCTTACCATGTATTTGATAAAATGTTTGTTTGAAATTTAAGTTTGATTATGTGCTACATTGGTTGATTATTTGTTAGTTTAAGTTAATGTGTATTATTGATTAATTGATTATTCGATTATATCGAAATGCTTAATACACTAGAATTGACACCTTTAGTGGAAAAACTAGATAAACGAGACAGAAAGGAGAGTTTATCCTTGATAGTTTGATGTACTTGTTCTCAGCCTCTTCTTTGATAACAACACCTTTGGATTTGTTCTTGGGAATGCTTTTGGTGGCCTCAAACTTCTTGAATCTTCTCAATTGCTTCTTCAAAGCTGTGTTGAAGTTCTGAGTGAGCAAAGCAATTTATTCTTGGAGTTCCTCAATGGCAACAAAGTCAGAACTGGGCACTTCATCTACCATTTGTAGAGAATTCATCAATGGTCTTTGAATCTCGCATTTTCAAAGTCTCGAATTTGGTGGTCAACATCTGCATCTTGGATTGTTTAATTGTGTTGGTTCCTTCATGGGCCGTTTGAAGTATGTCACATGCTTCCTTGGCAATAATACATTTTGAGATCCTCTTAAACTTTTGTTGATCAACACCACAAAAAATAGCATATAATGCTTTAGATTTGGGATTGGCTAGATTTTCCTCATCAATAATCCATTCCAGCTAAGATTAAGTAGCTCTTCCAACTTCATTTTCAATCATAGGTGCTTGCCATCTAGTGAGAACAAGGTGTCATACCTTTTCATTAGTAGACTTGATTTGAGCTTTCATCCTTGCCTTCCAATAGGCATAGTTGTCCCTATCTAACATAAAGAGGCGAGTAGTCAAATATTCTTCCATATCTAGCAATCAATAACATTAGGAAACACCACTAGCTACATTAAAAAGAAAGCTCTTATACCAATTGTTGAATTGAACAGTTGATAATTGGTTAAAATGGTCAATAAAACTGTGCCACTTCAGTTGCCACTACAGTTAAAACAGAAAACAAAGTAAAACAATGATACAAAGGATTGTTTATGCAATTTGGTTTCCCCGCGTTTACGGGACCTAGCTAAGTGAGTAAATCCACTATCTTTAATTCCTAATACAACAAATGATTCAAGTTCTATCACACTCTCGGTACAATAATCTCACTTTTGTATCTAAAGTCCTAAATTACTCATGTCTAGTTCTCCCCTGAGAACTTAGACATTAAAAAAAACTTGTGTACTCTCTCAAATGCACTCACAAAATACGTTCTTTACTGGAAATTAAGTGCTCTTAATATTCAAGAAGAAACTATAAGTCTCTCAATATATAAGAGTTTTTGAGACTTGCTACACTTACAATCAATTCCCTATTAAACAACAGCTAGAAAATAACAAAATACAATATACTAATAAAGACCAATATAAAGTGGATTGTTGGAGATTTATTCTTTAATGTTATCCCAATCCGTTCTCCGCAATCCAATGGATCCAATTGCTTGATCCTATCCAATCCAATCTTTAATATAAGTGGCTTTAAACAGATTGAACTCCATAGTCTAGCTTGCATACTTCTACAATATCAACATCATTCAAAGAGCAAAGATTTTGTTTCAATTATGACAAGTAATATATTATTATAATGATGGCGGAAGTAACCATTTCAGAAACTTGACTCGACAAATTTTAAAACTTAATCCTTATAATTGCAAAAAGAAATTGAGAATATTTTATTCTTTTTAAAATTATAATTAAAATAAATATAAAAGTACCAAATTGATATTTTAATTATAGTTTAGAGGCCGAATTTGATATCATCCCTATATAATATTGAGTTAGCGTATTACGTTGTCATTTTGTTAAGAGATTAGAGTCGATTAACATATAAGTGATCAAAACATTACAAATCAATAATATTAATGATTATTTTGTAATATTTTATAATTCGATGGAGCATGAAATACAAATTATTTCGCATTTTTGCAGGGTTTTCATGTATGTCTAGAAACAGCCGTTGGTCCTCAAATCTACACCTACTTTGAATTTTGTGGTCTACATTTTAAAAAAATTGAGTAACTTTCTTTTTATGGGAAAACAAAGGGGGCAAAGATTAGAGATTGAAAACTCTGGTCCGTGCATGCCACTTTGGTTGGTTGGAAAAATAGACATGCACCCCCCAACATAATCTCTTTTTCCCCTGTTTGTCCATTCTTGGTTGCCCAATGTGATTTTTCATGGATGCCAAAAAAAGAGAAGACTCTTCAATAACTATGTAATGCTAGGGATATAGGCCTTTTAGTGTTGGTGACACCAAACCTGCCTCACATATTTGTTAAGGATATGGAACCATTGAAAATAAAGGAGGGATTGGCCCCTTTGGTTAAATGGGCAAATGTAATTTTTAGTCCCTCTCAAATGTATATTTTTTTATTCAAAAGCAGCTTTTTACATATAGTAATGGTAGGGGAAGAATTATGGTTAAAAACCAAGTTGTTGAAAGCCAACATTGATCCACTCTCCATACCTTTATAACATTGAAGACAAAAGGAAAACATTTAACAATACCAGCTATTGTTTCATGCCATCCGTATCTTAATCTGTCTCTTTGTCTCACTTTCAGCCATCATTGCAGCTGATTTTGGGACTCTTGTGGTTTTTTTTTTTTTTTTTTTTTTTTGAATTATAAGAGGAGGGTAAAGTCCTAACAACAATATGATTAGCACAACTCAAATCCAGATCATACTTAAAACGATGAACACCTTGATTATCAGGTCAATACACTGAGTTCTATGCTTGGCTCATCTTTCATATGTCGACAAGGTTAATTTATTTTACATCAACCAATTAACTCAGGATATTCTATTAACAAACAATAAACTAATATAATAGTATAATTGGATTTTAATTAAGGTTGTAAATCAATAATGCACTTGATAAACAGTTCATGAGTAATTTGATTGTTTTTTTATTTGTTTATCAAGCTAAATAAATGAATATGAACAAGATTTTAAAACTAGTGTATTAAGTGAAGCAGACACAAACAAAACCTGTCCAGTTTATTTATGTTCACGAACAAATTCTTTTGTGTTATTTTAAAGCTCTTTTAATATATCATTTAACACTCTTTTATTATTCTATTATTCTATATTAATAAAATAATTATTCTTTTTGAGTGTTATACTATACGTCGATAATGACAGTAGGAATAATCGCAAAGTAATAAGAAGAAAAATGTAGATTTTACGTGAAAAATCTTTGTCGGGAAAAACCATAGTAGAAGAAGAAAAATTCACTAATATTGAAAAACAATGATACAAGAGATTTTCGACCCTTAATCCTTCACACAGATTCCCTATCTTGCCTCTTTATTTTATTTCTTTAACAAATGAGTTGCACATTGAACTTTACAAGCCGAATCAAACGGGATTCGGGTCACAGAACTCTAATAGTGGGTTTATTTTATTTACTTATAATATAATTATGGGGAGGGATCCACTTACACTAATGTAAATTTTAAGTGATTTTAAACGCTTCTATAACTTTTTGTATGTTTAATATTTTAACAATCCAACCACTATATTTCATGCTTTAACCATGTAGATAATGCATGTCAAATTTGACATAAATTAGAAATTTCTAATTATTCATTTTTTCTTAAGAACTTTTGACCGTTAAATATATATTAATATAGACAATATTTTAAATTCATATAATAGAGATATCAGATTGATTCAATCATTTATATGCATGACAAATACAAATATTTGATAAATCTAACGGTTGGATTGATAAAATATTAAATATATAAAAAGTTACGAAAGGGTGTTAAACTACTTAAGTTTTACACTAGTGTAAGTGGATTCCTCTCTTACAATTATTAATACTTATATTCGATTATTCTATATATATATATATATATATATATACAAATAAGATATATGTTTGTTATTCATGAACATTATTCTTGAACATATTCACAATCATATTCGTTTAATGATCATGAACGTGTTCGTTTAACTTAAATGAATAAATATAAACATACATAATTTTAAATAAACAAATATAAACACAAATTAAAAACTCTTAACAAACACGAACTAAACTCGAATCCCAAAAATCATTTAGCGTCCCCTATATATTTTAATCATATCATGTATTGATATTAGGATGGTATTTGATGGGTTGTAGACTATGAATACTAGAAGTGATTGCGCATGCATATGCATGTGTTAATAATGTATGATTGAAAACGTGGCTAATATCACTTATTATATTTGTAAAAGTTTTATTTTTATATATAATTAATGCATTAAATTTTTTAAGCTATAATTATATCAATTATTCCAATTAAAATAAGTTATTACCAACGCTTGAATTAAATAATTAACTAGCTAAAACAATTTTGAAAAAATAAATCCACATAATTTAAGCATAATAAAACTCGAATCTAAATACTCAAAATCCAAAAGAATAAATTTTTACTGATGGAAAAAGCCTTCCTAGCAAATGTTTGGACTTTTTTTTTTATAATTTCATATTTGTTTTAAAGTTTATGTTTGGGGTTTGTGATTATTCTCTCAATAATGTCATCTTTAATATTTGAATATGTATTTTTCTTTAAGAATGCAGTGTGTCTTATCACTACACCTAATACTTGTCGGTAATGTATTAGACTTTTTTTTGGTGAATTACAAGAGGAGGACAAAAACCCTAACAGTAACTATAACACAAGTTACACCTGGAGCAATGAACACTTTAACTATCATATCACCACACGGGATTCAAACTTTTTTTAATTTAATAAAAATAAATGGGACAAATGGTAACCTCTAATTAGGAAGGGCAATTGAAATGAAGGTTAGATTAGGAAATAGATCCAAAGCTTGATTAAAGGGAATGTGATGAATATTTCTATGGAGTGGATTAATGCTTTAAGGATTAGAAGTCAACTTAAACAAAAATTAAAGGTTATGACTGGTGCTGGGGCACTCATCATTAAAAGGGATTAAACAATAATTCTTCTTCTTCTTCTTGTTTCTTGTATAACAATATAGTTTCTGGAGTAATTGGCTGGCAAACTCATCATTAGTCATCAATAGGTCAATGGGAATTTTATATCATAATCATTGCTACAGGTGTTCATGGTGGGGTGAAGTTGGATTGAGTTTTGGTCGAGTTTAAGCATGATGTTAAAATATTTTATATTTGTTTAAGCTCTATTCAAAGTGAAATATGAGCGTAAACCAATTTTTAATTTGTTGTAGATGGAATAGGTCGTGGATTTTGAGAGGCTTCAATAGAGGAAGATTTGTTTAGAAGATCAAATTAAGTAAGGATTGTATAAACACCACGTCATCCCTATCACTTCTAAATCATTTAATGACATATCAATAAATTTTTACATGTCCTTCACACATTATTTAATTAATTTTTATATGTCATTAAATTATTGAGAAGGGATAATGATAACGTGACGTAATTGTTTCATACAATCATTTCTCGATCAAACTTCGATGAGAAAGGAAGAAAATGGATATAATTTAATGAAATAATAAAAGAACTTTTTAGGTTATAAAAGTTAAAATAAATTAAAAATTTTATTACATATGTATGGATGTAGAAATTACGTATTTAAAAAAATACATGTATACATTTAAAAATAACCTACAATAAAAAATAAAATGTATGATTTGAAATTAATAACAATAACACATAAGCAATATATACGAAATTAAAATGAAAAAATTAGTTCAAATTGTGAGTAAATAAAAATTTAGATAGCTAAATAAATAATCAATTATTTGTCATAAGATTGTCATTTACCTTGAATATCGTACTTAATTGGGACAAAATGAAAACTTAGGTACAAAGCTGAGCTTTAAAATTAAACTAAAGTACTTAAATGGAATAAAAATAAACTCAAGTACCAACCTAAACATTGAATCCAAAATCAAATATCAAATTGAGACAAAAAAAATTCAATTATCAAATTGAATATTGAAGACAAACTCCAATATCGAATAATATATTAACCCAATAAATATTTCTTATTTTGTAATAAAATTGTAAAATATTTGAAAAGCTTTGCAAACACTTGCACCAAATTAGAGGTTGTGTTGGTGGCAAATTCATCTATATTTTCACACAAATTGAGCTCCATTGGGCTTGATTTGCCTTGTGATTTAACTAACTTAAAACCCACAGGAATTCCATAATGCTTTCAATGGAAATCCTAGGAATATTTTCATATAGGGTTAGTTCTTAGTTAGTTAGGCCCATTGAATCAACACCTAATCGATTAGGCCCATAAACCAAATTTTGAAACATAAATCAATCAAATCACGAGTACACTAGACATCAACTTAATTAAAAAATTATTTAAAAATTTCATATTTTTTATAAAATAAATTATATTATTTTTTGGATATTTTTATTTTAATAAAAGAGCTTAACCTAAATTTTGAACACGTATTATTTAAGTGTCAAGACGTAAATTTTAACAACGGCTCTAAATAAATCTTAATAGTAAATTTTAATAAACAATATCATATGTAAACATAAATTTCCTTAATATTAAATACAAGTAACATTTTTTTTAAAAGAATCTTAGATTTATTGATTTCTTTTTGTTTTTCATATCCGTTCTACAATTCATATTCGAGATTCGTGGTTACCTAATATAAATGTAATGTATATATTTCATATTGAGTTTTTTTTATACAATATTGAAGGTATGAGATGGATATCACATAGTTTAAACCCGTGCCAAACAGATGTCTGACAAAAAATTTAACTATTGTTCCATACAAATCAAGTAAATTAATCCATTTATTTATAAAAGGTCCATCAATTAAAAAAAACAAGCTATTTAATATTTATATTATAAAAACAAGTGGCTCCAGCGATTTCGGATTCGAGCACCTGTGTGTGCAAGATGTGTGTGCCTTGTCAAAAGGTTAAAAAAATATGAATAAATACTACCATGTAATCACACCTATATTCAAAAAACAAAAATTATTAAATGATACCCATTTACTCATTTTAGCATTAAAACTTTTTTTATCCCATCTTAGTCTTTAAATTATTATTTTTATCCCAATTTACCTCCAAAAGAAAAAAAAAATATCAATAAAAATTTGACATGTGACACATTTTTATTGGACCTCGATAATTTTTGAAGTAAAACGAGAAAAAAAATAAATATAAACTAGATTACACATTTTTATAATAAAATGAATAATGTTTTTCGATACAAAAAAAGAATTTGATTAAAACAAAATAAAACGAAATCACACTACATTAAATAGATCAGATATTAAAAGATTTCATAAGGGAGTTATATGAATATAAATTTATCCAAAAATATTGAGAATGTCATTTTTTTTAAACCATCCGCTACCTCATTTCTAAAAACATGTATTAAATGATTTGTCAGATTACATTGAAGAAACTCATCGTGTTATTCAACTTATCCATAAAATAATTTAACCATTAATAATCATATTGCAAAACACCCTACTTATCTCTACATTTTCTATTCAAAAAGCATGGGCAATTTCGTCTTTTCATACACAAAAAAAGTGGACCACCTATCTCCTAAGCCTAAGTTCCCTCTTACCAATTTCTTAGCTTGTCCTATCCGTAAAATCCATACTACTGTTAAACAAACAGTTAAATTCTGCTATTAGTCCCTGTTCTTTGTGAAAATTATGAATCTAATCCTTATACTTTTTGAATTGGTCGAATTTTAAAATTTTAACTTTGACCCAAACAGTAACGATTAAATCCATTTGTTTCAATTCAATTACTATGTGTACAGTTGTAGATTTAGTCCATATTCTTCAACTGAATCATTCTAAGTCTTTACATTTTTAGAAATTCGAAATTTTAATATTTACACAAATGATAGTCACTAATTCATTAAGCAGACCTATTCTTGACAGTTTTAAGACCCTAGACAAAACAATAAATTGAGCCTCTTTTTAAAAAAAATTATAAAATGTAATAAAATAAAAATTGAAAAAAATTTGTGATCCTAAAAAATAAAGCGTTTATGATGAAAAATTGAAAATCTTAGGCATTTAATTAATTTATTTTAGTCTAATTTTTTTCCACATTAAAAGTTGAAAAAAAATTTTGTTGGGCCCTTTCTAGCCCTAAACCTTAGGCGACTGCACTCTCAAACAACCCTCAGGGCCGAGCTTGAATCCATTAACTGAATTTTTAACGAGTAATATATGAAAACAATAAGTTGACATGACATTATGAGTATGGTAATATGTTTGCCGCATCAAATTTTAAAAATAGCAGAACTTAATTAATTTAACAATTATTATTTGACTAAAATTGAACTATTAAAAATTGAAAACATAGAAACTAAAAATGAACAATTTAAAGTATAAAGTCTAAAACTATAACTTTTGTAAAATATAGGGGCTAATAATAAATTTAACCTAAACAAACTGTAGCAATCAATAAAAGGGGCAACCAAATCAAGGGGGCGAAGACAAAATATCTCCCTCTTAAAAAAGAAATAAATAAAACCCATTTTTCTCTATACTTTTCCTTACAAATCTATGATATGAGACATCTTAAAAAAGAAATAAATAAAAACCCATTTTTCTCTATACTTTTCCTTACAAATCTATGTATGTTATATGAGATCTCTTATTGTATTAGTATTTCTCTCTCTTGATTTTCTTCCATCTCTTGTTCTGAACTGACAAAAACAACAAGAGAGAGAAAATACCAGACAATCAGTTTCAGCCAAGACATTAGCAAGGAACACACTTTAAGAGTTTAAACAATGGAAGCTGTAAGACATAGTTAAAACCTGTTGTAGAACTGATGATCTTGGTGTGTTAAAGAACGAAGTCACATGGAAGATTCACACTTTGGGTCTTAAAAAAGATGGAAGCTTTAGCTAAAGAACCTGAAGGGGGCGTGGTAGTCATCGACATTGATGGAGAAGAAGACCAAGCAAACCAGACAGACAACGAGGAGCAACAACAAGGGACCAACAGCAGCAGGTGTTCGTCGTCTTGTTCGAGTGAAGCAAAATCTGGGACAAGTGAGATCATAAAGGAGAGGGGATCTTCAGTGTCAGATACTAGTACTTCTTCTTCCTTAGAAGTGGATCTGGAAGCTGAGGTGGTGACTGAAACCAAGCTGCATTTGGACAATGTGGAGAGGGATTGTCGGATTTGTCATCTCAGCTTGGATCCAAGTAACCAAGAATGTGATTTGCCTATTGAGTTGGGGTGTTCTTGTAAAGATGATTTGGCTGCCGCTCATAAACAGTGTGCTGAAGCCTGGTTCAAAATTAAGGGAAACAGGTAAAACATTTTTGCTTGTTTTGAGCTATTAATGTCTTATTTTGGTATTTACTGTAAGAAATGTGGGTGAATCTTTGTTGTAGCTATTGCATTATAGATTGGTATATGCTACGAAGAACTTGGTAAATTTGCTGGTTTTTGAGAAAGGTTTCTCTTTGGATTCATCCTGAATATGCTGTAAAAATACTATGAGGCGCCTGTACTGAGTGACAGATTGCATTTTACTCATTATACTAAAACAATAAGCAAATTAATTCCTGTGGATTAGATCAAAGAGCAAATCGGTCTTTTCTGTTAAAAAATTCGATCATTTCTATTGTTAAAAACTGACATGATTGATAAAATAATCAAATAGTGACACGTGATGTGCTACGTATATCTCGTACTGACATATATGAGCTAGTTTTCAACAAAAAAACTAATTTACTCTTTGATTTAACAGTACATAAATTCATTTATCCAATTTTATAGTAGAAGGGGCAAATGCAATCTTCCGCTTAATATAAGGGTCTTCATGGCACTTTTACAGTGAATATGCACCTTTATGTTGATCATTCTCTTGCAACTCCTCTGCAAGGCCTCCTTTCTATGTTTCAATTTTCTAGTTAAGTTGGATCGAGGTGTAAACGGTTAATACACGGCGGATCGTATCGTGTTATTTATCTTTTCTTGTTGCAGGCATAAGCAGTTAAATATCAGACATTAACTGATCTGTATGTTTCACCTAGCATATGTCTTGGTCTATTGATTCTCCTACTGATTTGAATGTTACAATGATTTTTTCCCCCAGAATATGTGAGATTTGTGGATCAACTGCTCGGAACGTTGCTTGCATGAACGAGACCGAGATGACGGAGCAGTGGAATGATTCGAATGATTCCATAGCTGTGGCAGCGGCAGTTCCTGTTGGGTCTCGTGGTGCAGACTCAAGAAACTTCTGGCAAGGCCATCGGTTTCTAAATTTCCTACTAGCTTGTATGGTCTTTGCCTTTGTAATCTCTTGGCTCTTTCACTTTAATATACCATCATGAGAACCTATAGCATGTTGTTTATATTAGTATTTAGAGTTTCAACAACTTCTGTAATAATTTTATGTTGTGTTTTGTGTTGGATTTCAATTCAACATGACAAAGAATGTTATCAAATTCTGTGTTTTTTTGTTGTTTACATTGCACCATTTGAACACTTGTGTGCAGCTTTTCATGTCCTTTTAAAAGGAAGAAATTTATTATATAGATTTGAGTTTACAAACAAGTTGCCAACATGGAGAAAGAAATATACAACAAATACATTATAATATACAGTTCATATACAAAATACGAAATGAACGAACTTATTTTACAAATGTACCTGTTTTGCGGATTAAACCGAATCATTCTTCACTGACATAAAATAAAGCTTACTTGTTCCGAAAGCTTACTATACATAAGCTTGAAAAATATGTGCAGTGCAGAAAATGATGATAGCAGCTCAATGAAGAATATCAGGTGCTACTTGAATCAAAAATCATATTATGGGATAGTTCTGTTTACGGCTCTCGTCAATGGATATCTACATTGGAACATAGCAAAGATCAAACAAGCGACGGATAACGCTAGGTGAGGATACGTTTCAGTTTAAAAATTTAGCATTTCAACCAAATAACAATACAAATAAAGGCAGAAAGTTTTGTTGTTTTATAGATATCTTACCAGAAGAAGATCCTCGTCAGTACCGAAGGACTTCCGTGCTTCTTCGAGGGACTTTGACGAGATACTGTCTTGTTTCCTGTACATATTGTTTCCCAAGTTTATGCTTCTAGCATAAGATCAAACAAACTCTTGAAAACGAAGCTTGACGAGTTGAATTAACATCAACAAAAGTATAACTAATAAGATAGATATAAGTTCCATTGAACCAATTTTATGAACACCGTGTATAACGGTGTGGCATTCCTAGTGTGAAGTGCTGCCTTAAATAATCATACCAACAATGATTACCTTAATACGTGTGTTTAAGATGATTATATGCCCTTGAACAAAACAAAAACAAAAAGAGATTATAAAATTGGGAGTTGCCAAGCAGTGAAAAAGAAGGGTTAGGAAGTACCTAGAATTTGCAGGATCTCTAATCTCAAATTCATCCGCTTCAGCATCATAACCACATATCACGACATAATGACCTACAACGGGACCAAATTTCTCAACGATGCGATCAAACGTGAAAGATCATACAAGTTCATGGACAAGATCATATAAGCATATGTACCAACAATATATATATTCTCATTATTAGCATTCTGATAATATATTTTTAACTTTTATACAAAAAACAACATTCTAAAAGCGTGCAACGCTAACCTGTGTACCCTACATCATTGCCATGAAATCCAGGAATGAAAACATCTCCAACCCAAGATCGACTGTACGTGCAAGATTTTAGCAGAAGATTTCAATACTAGGATATCATCACTATATAAGTTTCATGCAAAAACTGAAATATAAATACATACCTCAATTTGTACAGATCAACCAAAGCAATCGCAATATACTTCCCCGACAAGATCCAACGAGAGATTTCTTCTTTGCTGATTGACCTGCACTGAAAAATGGGAGCAGTTCAAAACCCCAATGAAACTTATCACTAAAGCGATCAAACTGCAGTACGAATATGGGTTCTAACCTATAACAATTCTACTGCAAAGAGATAAAAGAAAACATGCACTTGGATAAATACCAGTATAGTGATCCCTGCTTCCACTGCTTTTTGGAATAGCTTATCTACTCGAACCAGATCACTAGCCAGATGTTCCTGCAAAATACTCGAGTAGTTCCTTTGATTATTATATTAACAACAAAAATACAGACACAGAGCAACTACAAAGATGCATATGGTGCAAAGGTAAATTACCTTGTAATATGTCTCCCCAGAGTAGTTCGGGTTAGCTCCAAATGTTACTGTGTAATAGGAAAACCTAACGGAAAACTTTTGAAGTAAGTAAGCAAGATCAACGGTCCAAATGCTGCATACAAGATGAAACAAAACGGTATCAGCGTATATCACATCCAAATTTTCATAATGTTTATATAATACTGACAACATACCTAGTCGTGCAGCAAAGCTCAGCCAAGCTCTGAATACTATAACCATTAATGCCGACAGTAGACAAAGCCATCAAAACACAAGCAAGTCCACAGTCCCAATAGAACAGCTGGTTAATATGTGGAACCTGTAAACACCAAACAAACACCATCATCGAAACATAAACAAATAAACTTGTAATGCAAGGAAGCTTGAAACAATAATGCACTCACTTGAATAAAATGCGCTCGAGGCAAGGCTGTTTCGTGGCCATTTCGATTATCAGATGGTAGCTCAAAAGGGTAGCATCTGGCCACCATATTCATACTATCCCCATCTTTTTCTTCATCGTCTTCTTCGTCTGTTTTCAGAATCTTGTTTAACAGAAAATATAAAGGCCACATCAAGTGAAGCCACCCTTGATTAAATCACAACAAATGCCACTGAGAATTTATTTCAATCAGTTATAAACAACACAAGAACAACACCACCATTAATTCTACTTCCTTTATAGCTTTTCCTGCAGAAAAAAAAAATTCAAAATAATGAATTTATAAATCATAAATTTGGTTAAATTAAAAATCTTGATTAGGTTAATGCGAAAATTAGCTTCTTTTTTAATCAAAATTTAACCTTTTGTAGCTATTGACAATCTGTTTAGACAGAAAAACAAAGATTTTTACTGAACTGATTGTCGGAAAACATATCTAATAAAAGCAAAGAGTCAAAAACTTCCAGAAAGTAACTTAAAAAACAATCAATTCTTAATTTCTGATCTAAAACATGAAATGTTAACGAAGAACTATCAAACGCAGAATCAAGAAAACCAATCAAAATAAGAGGGAAAATTAAAAAAATATAATAAAAATAAGAAAGGGAAAGAGAATAAAATACCTTTGAGGGGGAAAAAAGGAATAAAAAGGGGAGAAGATTGAAACTTCTTTTCTTTCTTCTTTTTTGGGATTTGTTTTGTCTGAAAATTATAGAAGACAAAGCAGAGACTTTTCAAGCTGTAATGGGTCTGTTTGGTGTGTTTTTAAGGGTAGATTGCACATGTTACTAAATTAAATTACAAAATGGTCCATTATTCAAAAAAATTTATTAAACTCATTGAATTATTAAGTTCTTTTAAAAAAAATTCAGCTAACGAATTTTAAGTAATAATTTGATGATTGGTACAATAAATTAATATTTATTGACGAATAAAAAAACATACCATAGGTTCAAGTCGATATGATGGTCAATGTTGAAGATAAAAAAAGAAAACTACTTAGCTTTTGATTTGTAGACTCGTAAAGTTCAAAATTATATCATGAAAAAAAAAATCAAAACTGTAAAAGAGAGGAGGATTGAGCTTTAGATCAGCATAAACAATATGAATAGAAAATGTTAGACAATAACAAATTTAACAGTTCATAACTTAAATCAAAATTTTTGAATAATTCAACGATCATTTTATAATTTTTTGAAAATGTTGATTTACCCTATTTTTAGTTAGAAGTGGAGGGGTAGAGATTGAAAACAAGAATGTTGGAGAAAGTGAGATGTTGCCAAATTCCTTGCGTCAACACCTTTCAATGAAGTGATAAACTGGGCCAGCCTTAGTCTTTCTTTTGGCATGGATAAACATTTAAAATATCACATGATTTTGAGTTTTTAATATTTTTTTATATGTTATATAATTTATATCGTATAGGAATTAAATGTATTAAATTATAATATAAATATTAAAAATATGTTAAATTATTTATATTTATAAATTTTATAAAAATATAATCGTTAAATATTAAGTAATATAATTATTTTAGAAAAGGAAATATGATGAGCCTAAATGGTTCGGATTAGTGATATGAACAAAATTAAGTAAAATTTAAGATTTGTATTTTGATTTAGATGAAACTTGAACATTTATTATCTTATTAATATTCCCATAAAAATAATAATATTATAAATTAATCTTTGATAAAATTATATTTAAGCATTCTATTTAATATTTTAAAATAATAAAATTATAAATTAATACATAATAAAATTATATGAAACACCCTACTTCAATGTATTCTCACCCACCACAAAAATTATTGAAAAACCCTACTTTGATCTCACCCAATCATTGAAATTCCCAATACTTCTATTTGTTTCATTATTTAAGAATTAATAAAAAATAATTTTTTTATATTTTTATAATTAATAAAATAATATATTTTATTATAAAATTGAATTAAAAAAATATTTTTCTAGTGTCTAATTCTCAGACAAATCTACCGTTTAGTAATATATTTTATAATTAATAAAAGAAAAAAATTTATTATAAATATATTTTTAGTAAAATATGAATCAAACATGATAATTTAATTTTATTGAAAATTTAATCATTATCTTATTATGTATACCAATTTTCTGACAAACAAATTCGCAACAATTACATTCAATTGAAATCATAACATGAAAAAACATCAAACGCTACTTAAATTTGACTATCAACTTATAAAAAAGAGTTAAATCGTTTTTTTAACAAGAATGCAAACTAAAATAATAATTGTTAATGATGTTAGTGTGACAACTAGCATGATAGATCATATAGGCTTCATGTTGACATGATATTATCTATCTTATATGTCATATTAACAAGTAATTTAAAAATTATAAAAAAAATATTCTCAAAATAAAAAATTCAAAAAATAAAATAAAAAATTCATAAAAATTCAAATGAAAGTTAGCATGAAATAGATGTGGATTGTCATGTGGGCTAGTTGTTGAAAAAACGGGTTTAAAAATACAGCAAAAAATAAATTTAGAGAAAAACCAAAATTTTAAATTTTTTTTTCAAAACAAATTTCTTTTTGAAAAAAAATAGGACTGGGCTTATTATTATACTAACTATAAAAAAAAAACATAAAAATGCAAAAAAACAAGCCTAGCAGCATAGCTTGAGCCCAAAAAACAATTAGAAACATTATAACTAAATAAAAAAGAAATAAAAACCTAAGAGCTTTTGGAAAAACCCCAAAAGAAAACCAATTCATCTTCTTCATAAATTCACTCAGAGCCTCTACCAGAAATTTCTTTTGTCCAAAAAACTTTTCTTTTTAGACTTTCTTAAGTATTCAGAGGCGTGAGGGGGGAGCAAAAACTCAATCTAGTTCTTGAATCCAGTCATCTTCCAAGGTTGACCATGCAAATCTTGGAACACCATTTACCAGGTAAAAGTTTTCATTTCTCTTTAAACTTTCAGTAGCCAGAAGATCTGCAAGTTTATTCATTTCTCGATTAACATATTGGAATTTTATCCACTGAATTTGATGGCATAAGTTCTTGATATTTCTTATATGGGCTTGAATGCGAGATTTATCAGACTCTAAATTATTACATTTCTTTATAATAGATAATGAATCCCCCCTC
Organism: Kokia cookei; assembly: GCA_039519145.1. Classification (NCBI taxonomy): domain Eukaryota; kingdom Viridiplantae; phylum Streptophyta; class Magnoliopsida; order Malvales; family Malvaceae; genus Kokia; species Kokia cookei. Next base: position 1,643,599 of record CM076910.1, read on the forward strand.
TATCACCACTTTCCTAAATCTCAGATCTATTCCCAATCGGACTGCTTCAGTGCATGCTAAAGCTTCGGCTGAAAAATTCAATCCACCTGATTGTAAATAACTGTTTTGGAGGCTAGGACCATCCCTAAAGCAACACGGGCTACGATACCAGAAGCCGATTTAAGCCTTCGCTGATCGTAGCCTGCGTCAAAATTAATTTTGACTTTACCTTCTGATGGGGCTTGCCAACTGAATTCCTGATTACCTCTGGTAATTTTTACCTCATTCACGCTATCTATTTCCTTCAAATAACTTTGGATGAAAGATACCAAATCTTGAGCAGATCTATAAATTTTATCATGTACTCTTCTATATCGTTCATTTCAGATAGTCCAAAAGGAGCAACAAAATAATCGTATTTACGAAAGGGATAACGAATTAAAAACCCAGATAAGCCACTTCCTCCATTCATCTATTGTATTCTGGATTAAATATTGCATACCTAATAATTCTCATACCTAATTTGCTATAAGGCAGAAACACAAGGCATGCACAAGGTCCTCAGTCCCATTGCCACATATGGGACACATAGCATCTACAATCAGTCTCTTACGCATCATATTCACCTTTGTAGGAAGGAAATTATTCGAAATACACTAGCAGCAGATCTTTAGTTTAGAAGGCAAATTTAACTTTCATAACTTTTTGTAAAAAACTCTGTAATCGTTCTGTACTCCATCTATAGTTTGAGTAGGAAGATTTTGTTGTAATATTCTATAAGCACTTCTCACCGAGAAAGTGCCTGATGCCTCACCGGTCCAAAACATCTCATCTTCGTGTGGTATTCGGGCTAAAGGGATTCGAAGAATACACTCTGCATCAACATCATGGAAGGTATTGTATACTAACTCACTCTTCCATTCTCTATTTTGACTATCAATTAACTCATCAACTGTGTTCAAATTAGTAACTATGTTGGATTGTAATAAATGTGTAATTAAAATCCGGAATCCAAATATCATTAAAGATAGAAATTTTAAAAACTTTTTGTGCAGCCCAAATACTCCTCTAAGTATATGACGATCCCATTTTGAAATTTGACTGTAAACAATCACATGATGGAAAATATTTTGCTTTAAGAACCCTTGTAAGAAGCGAATTAGGATTAGAGATCAGGCTCCATCCTTGTTTAGCCAGCAAGGCCACGTTGAACTTGGCTAAATCACGGAAACCCAATCCACCCTCTTCCTTTAACTCACACAATTTCTTCCAACTACACTAATGGGGCTCTTTTTTACCATGAGCTTTTTGCCACAAAAAATGAGCCATAATACTATACATATCATCACATAAAGATTTAGGTAATAAGGAACAAGACATAGCGTAAGTAGGAAGAGCCTGTAGCACTACTCTAATAAACAATTTCTTCCCTCCTTGAGATAAAAACCGAGTCGTCCACCCATCTATCTTTTGTTTCATTCGGTCTTTTAAATTTTGAAAGGAAGATCTCTTATTTCGACCGACAATATTAGGTAATCCTAAATACTTCTCAGGGTTTGAGGAGACCCTTACCCTTAATTCCCTCTTAATCAAAAGCCAAACTAATTCTGACATATTTTTGTTAAAATAAACCGTTGACTTCTCAAAATTGACTACCTGTCCAGAATATTCCCCATATTCCCGAAGAATATTTCGAAAAATTAAAGAGCTTTCTCGAGAAGCTTCGGAAAAAATAATTCAATCGTCGGCAAATAATAAATGAGAAATATTATAGCTCTTTCTACTAGCTCGAACCCTAGAAACATGTCCATCACGAATTGCTAATCGCATAAGAGATGACAATCCTTCACTACAAAATAGAAAAAGAGAAGGGCTAAGGGGATCACCTTATCTTAAGCCTTTGCAAGGCCGAAAAACTCCCTCATCTTTCCGTTGATGCTTACAAAGTAGGAAATCGTAGTAACACAATTCATTATTAAATTGATCCATTTGTCGACAAATCCCATTTTTCGCAACGTTGCCTCCAAAAACTTTCATTCTACCTTGTCATAGGTTTACTCATATCTAATTTTAAAGCTATAAACCCTTTTCTACCAGTTTGTTTTAGCGCGAAAGTGTGAAGAAGTTCATATGCTAAAAGAACGTTATTTGATATTAAGTGCCCAGGAACAAATGCGCTTTGAGATTTATCAATGCATAATTCTAATAGCCTTTGTATCCTATTCGTAATCATCTTTGCCACAATTTTATAGAGCACAGAACAAAGACTGATAGGTCTAAAATTAGCCATATTAGTAGGATTTTGAACTTTTGGGATAAGCACAATATTAGTAACATTCAATGGTTTTATATTACCACCGTTACTTAAAAAGCCTAAAATGAAACTACTAACATCTTTTTCTACCACATGCCAATACCTTTGAAAGAAAAGAGCAAGGAATCCATCTATACTAGGAGCTTTTAACGATCCCATTCCTTTAAGTGCTGCCACTAACTCTTCCAAAGAAAAAGGAACTAAGAGGGAGACATTTTCTTCTTCTGAAATACATGTATCCACACCAGAAAGGACATGGTTTAAACTATTAGGATTAAAATGAGAAGAAAAATCAAAAAACCTTTTCACAATGTTTTTCATAACATCCGGATCGTTTGTAATTTATCCCTCATTGTCTTCTAAATGCCGAATTGTATTTGCTTTCTTCCTTTGTGAGGCACTTTTATGGAAGAACCTAGTATTCTTATCCCCACCCGAAGCCAATTCACTCGAGCTCTCTGTTCCAAAAAAACTTCTTCTTTTTCAATTTCCATACTCAAATGAAGTTTTGTTTCAGTATCTCCAATTTTTTTGTTAGCAATTCTTTCAGCCCTTTTTTATTTTCTCGAATTTTCCTGGCCCAACATGTTAGCCCTTTACGTAAACCATCAAGTTTCAGGAGAATATTACCTTCTATCGAAAATCAGATTTTAGATACCTTAGCTTCAAAGGATTCTTCAAGAGTCTACCATGCTTCGAATTTAAATGGGCTATGATTGTGGCATTTGTTTTCTCTATCGAACTCAATTAACAAGTGACAATGATCTGATGTGGAAAAAGCTAAGTGCCGAACAATAGTTAACGGAAACTGAGATAACCACTTCTTATTTGCCACCCCACGATCCAACCTTTCTCGAATATTATTTTCTGGTAAATTTCCCCTTTCCCAACTGAACCAAGGGCTTACAAATCCCAAATCAACAAGCCCACAGTTAGTAAGTGCTACTCTAAACATCTCACCCTTACTACTAGTTGCTCCAACATTAATACCAAATGAAAATCCACATATTCTTCGTATCGACTCCATTCTATTTCCATCAATCTTAATCTCCATTAAGAAGACTATGTGGGGTTTATGCCTCCTCAGCAGATGTCGAAGATGGCGCACTGCTCGTAGACTCCCAATCCACGAGCATTCCAACTCAATATTTTTATTGTGCTCGGTTGGCTACCTTCCTAGTAGCCGTCGATCCTGATTTTGTTGAAACTATAACCTGTTCAAAGGCCAATACGTTGCTTTCATGATACTTCCCTTTTATAGAGGTTATTGACTTTTTTATTTCTCTAAAAACCAAGGAGTCATCATCTATCATCGAACATGGGTTGTCTTCCTTCTTTTTCCCCAATTCCGATATTAAAGTATCAGATATTAAAGGAGGCCCTCTTGCTAATCGTTTCCATTTTTTAACTGTAGGTGGAAAAGAGCATAGAGTTTCATGGATCGCTTCAACTTGGGTGTTTTGTTCTACATAATGGAATCCAACATCCCATACTACTCCATCATGATCCATCTTCACTGCAAAGGAGTTTTCCTTGAGCAGACTATCCGAAGGCCCAGTCTTTGCAACTTGCCTCATTGAATTGACCAGTTGATTTTTCCCCAATCTTACACAATTTATAAAAATCGAATTGGGCTCTATTAATTCATCCAGCTCATTACCAATCCCACCATTAGAATTTTCATTAATCACGTCACCCGCTAATTTGTTTTTTGCAAGATTATCCAACGAGTTAGTTAATTTCCCTTCCTCTCTTACTTCCAAGGAATTTTCTTTAACCACGGCTCCTACTAGTGTGTTCTTAGTAGGATTACCCAGTGAACTAGTTGTTTTCCTTTCCTCAATTACTCCCAAGGAATTTGAATCCCTTTTAAATATGTCATCTTTAGAATTTCCCGCTGACACAGCACTTCTAGACAAACTATTACACCGAATAATCAGCTCTTTCCCAGCTACCCTGCTTTCGTCTGGATCCACCACTGCAACCACCAGTTTTTTCTCATCTAGGAATTTCCCTATAGAGTTTTGTTCATCTTCACCAAAGTAATAATGCTGCTTCATTGATTTTTTGTCATTAAACCGTAGTTTTTTATTTAATTTCCCCAACAAAGGAGATTCGGCTTTAAGAGCAGCTGAGTTGGGTAAATCTTCTTCTACTAAATTTTTAATCTCAACTAGAGTATCAAAACATTCCTTAAGACCATGCCTCAGATGCTCACAACCGAAGCAGAAAATTGGCAAACTTTCATATTTAAGCGGGAGCCAAAACTTACCTTCTCAATCTTTGATAAAAATTCCTCGATGTAACGGCTTCTGAAAATTCAATTGAACTCTAATTGTACAAAACTCACCATTATTTTCAGGACGTGTAAAACCTCCAAAAGTTGAACTCATAGCATGCATTAAGTCTTTTTTGTCAAACTCCGACAGACAAGGTCCGATTTTTACCCCAAAAGGTGATGATTTTAGACAGATCTTGCTTTTGTCCATTAATTCCTTTAACCTATAAAAGAGGATTAACTATTTTCGAAATAACCAAGGGCACCCTTCCAAGATTAATTCCAAATCATCTTCTTCCTCAAATTCAATCATAAACAAATTTTTCCTTACCACCTCAATCTCAAATTTTTTATTTGTTTTCCAAATACTCTTGAATTGAGCTTTTAAACTATCAAGATTATAGGATTTTTTGGGTCAAAATAGAGCACAACAAAGTAGGCTTACCCGAAAAACAATTGTTAAACTCTTTATTGATAACTGAACCAACTCTTCCTCTAGAAGAGAGACATCGTCCCTCCCCTCTGTCGACATGATGGATTTGAAAAAACCTTCGCCCGCCACCCTACTCAAAAAACAGCCACAATCGATCTTGTTTCTCTGAAGAAACTAAAGAGAGAACTCTTGACCTAAGGTTTTTCCCTAAAACAAGATCTTGGTTGTGATATCTAAAGTAATAAACACTTAATAAAAATGGTACATTTTCAATTCGTCTAGGATGAGCACTTAGATCGAGTAGTCTTCTTCGTTATCCTCAATTTCATGTTTACCAAGCATGGGCTCGCTTCGAATTAGAAAATTTTTCATAAAAATTACCACTGAGATAATTTTACAATTTTTCTAAATTTTTGGGTCAAGTTGTAAATCAGAAAAATATCTCTAGAGAATTTCTGGAATAATCTCTTCAGAGAATTTTCTCTTTACAACTTTCTCTTGAATTCAAATATGTGTGAAATAATGACCCACGACTCTTTTTATATAGACAGAGTTTAAAGAGTTCAATTATGATTAAACTTAATCACTTTAATATTAAATTAATAAAATACTATTAAAAGAACTCAACGAGTGGCTCCAGTGGATAAGAGGATGATATTCATCCTAGGAGACCCAGGTTTGAGCACCTATGTGTTTCTTGTCAAAGGGTTAAGAAAGTATGAATAAATACTACCATATAATCACACTAGTAAATTAAATAAAAACTATTATTTAATCTGACAAGTTCAATAACTTATTGGGACAATTGTGTGACTTGAAAATTAATTTTCAAAAATATCATATTAATTTTAATTAATTTGATTAATTTAATTTTACTTTATCAAAATTAATTTTTCCAAAAAATCACTTAGATTTACCAAATTAACATTTCAAGAAAATTCTTTAACCAAATTCTGTAGTTGAACAATTTTCACGACCACATGAATTTAATTTCACATCGAATAAATCGATTCAACTAAATTATTTCCAAAGTCGTAGAAGCATCACTCCGATAATTCGCAATTACTTAATCATGAAGTCAGTCTACAAGAAGTACCACGATTGAAAATGCCTTATTGTATACTTTTTACGAAAGCGATTCATTTAACTGTTTTGTCTAATAATCTCGTCATGTGTGTGTTATCTTTATATGATATCCTTGATTACCTTTGAGTTAAATCCGTTCACTCAAATACAATCTTATTTTATCTCATTGTTATCATTGTGTTTTCTTAATAATTAATATGATTACTGTCAATAAATGACTGTGATAAATTGCTCGTTCGAGAACTAGCAACTTGTGGCCACGTTTCATATTTATCAATCTACACAATGTCAAATAGAAGATATCATTAACTCTTTAATTAAGCTATGAATTCCACTATTGCTAGTAAACTCATGCCACACACAAGTCATGTACCCAACATATTGGCTATGGGCTCGATCATCTTTATAGCATAAGTCTCCACTTATATCAAAGCAAATGAGTTGTATATTCATGGTTAGTGATGAACTCAAGATTTAAGTAAATCACATCACGAAAGTCACAAGTGAATTAATTCATAAAGTTCAAAATTAATTCATCTTGGGTTCAATCAAGTGTATCATTCTACCAATAAATACATCTATGTCTTTACCTGTGAAGTCAATTGCTTCGATAGCCAAGACTAATCATCTCCTCAATTGGAATTGTAGGCAACATAGTATTTGAATTAAACGCTAACTTTGATTCTTTTACGGTATTACAGACTCATTTAGATTATCTACTAAAGTAAGTTGTCTTTCTCGCAATATAAACGTTCTTACAATGTCACTTATCTTCAGTTTGAACTTAGACAATTAATGAGTAATATTTGCTTGTCACAATTTCGCTATACATGCAAAATATGAAAGACAAAAATTACAAAAGACATAATAGTGAAATATGATATTAACTTTATTTATTTATTCATTGTTCAAATAAATAGAAAATAATTACATGTTTACTACAATATAGACATATTTATCAACTTTAGTATGTTTAAAATTTAATATTATAGTCAATATTTCACTAAAAAAATAATATTTTGATTCTTTTAAAAGATTGATGGTCAAAATTTGACTATTTTTTAAAACGTTGAGGATTAAATTTAGCTAAAATAAAAAAGTCAAATTGACAAAAGACGTAAATATTAAAGGCTAGATTTATCATTATGCAATTTTTAAAATAACTTTGAGCATTCAATTGACATATGATTGATTAAATTTTCACATTACACTAATCATTTTACACTCGATATTAATTTAATGACAACACTAAAAATGTTATAAAATTAAATCTATTAACAAGAAATTAAATTATGTCAAAATTAAAGTAAAAAGATTAAATCTTATTATAATAGATAGACTTAAAAATTTTAGCACAGCGGAGAGATTAAAAGCAGAATGGTTTCCTCCACAAAAAAAAATCACTGTTTTTCAAATTGTTTTTAATTTATTTTCATTTAATATTAGGTAAACTATTAAGATAGTCACTTTTATTTTTCTCATGTTATATTTTAGTCATTTATGTTTAAAATGTTATATTTTAGTTATTTACGTTATTGTGTTGTAACATTTTAGTCATTGAGCCGGTCTCAACCAAAATGTTATAACGTGATAATATAAATAACTAAAACGTAACATTTTAAATATAAGTGACTAAAATATAATACGAAGTAAACAAAAGTGACTATTTTGACAGTTACCCTAAATATTATACCCCCACCACTTCGCTCACTTACCTGTCATTCTCATAATTAAAACGGCTTAGGTGGAATTTGTCATGATTTAAGGGCTTTTTTGGCATAGAATTAGTGTATTTAAAGCATATTTTGGAAGCATGTGTTCGACCAAACAATAACTGGTTTTAGATCTTTAGGATATTTTTAAGGCTTGCGGAATTTTAGAAAATAAAATTGAAAATTGTTGATACAAAGTTGGGATTGTAGCGGTTGATGATGATTCATTCAGTTGATGGAGAGTCATAAGTGATTAAAGGGGATTGAAAATTAAGTTTCTCGAAAAAGATTAAAGTTCAAGAAGATAATGAGAGATAGTTGGGGATGTAAGAGGAGAAGGAGACATTTATTTTGTTTCGATGTTTATGGGCTTTAGAAAAAGATATCTCTAATCATTCTCGAGATGTCACGTGTCATTTTCATATTATTTTTGTATTCTTTGAAGTTTAATTGATGTATCATATTCTCAAAAATATAACTTGTCACCTCATATCAACAATATATGTGACGTATAAATGACAGGTGTTTTATCCATGTTTCAAAAATTTAACCCAATTTTAAATTTATAATATGATTTTTTTGAATAACCAAAAAGTAACTAAAAATAGTTATATTTTCTTGAAAAAAAATATAAAAAGCCTAAACTAGATCTAGTTAGCAATTTACTCGTATGAACAAGATTAAGTAAAATTTAAGATTAATATCTTAAATCAGATCAAATTTGAACAATTATATATAATATTAATATAATGTATTAAATACAATTCGGCTGTAAACACCCTGCTTCAATCTAACCCACCACAATAAAAAATAAATTGAAATTCCATAAGTTGATCGACTTCGGTCTGTTTCATTATCTAAGAAATAATAAATAAAAAAGTACACTACAATAAAGATCACTCAACTAAGGTTTTATTTTTTGGTCACTCGACTACAAGAGGTGCTACAAAAAGCTCAGTCCCTGGCTACACATATGACCTGCTTGCCAATATTTTGGCCGGAAAATAGTCCAACAAAAGCAACTGGACCATTCTCTAAACCGTCATTCATGTCTTCAATGTACACAATCTTCCCCTCTTTGAAGTTCTTACTGACTTGTTCTAAAAACTCAGGGAATTTATCAAAGTAGTCGCTTTGCAAGAATCCTTGCATCTTGATGCGCTTTGGTACAACACAATACAAATTGTGGATCCCTTTTGGATCGGAGATGCTATGTAGCGACACCATTCCGCAAACAGCTATGCGACCATGAATCCGCATGTTGAGCAAAGCTGCATCCAGAATCTCCCCGCCCACATTGTCAAAGTAGATATCGATGCCTTCTGGGAAGTACCTGTATAGAGATTTTAGCTATCACCAATCAGGATGATGCACATTTGTTACAACAAATGAAAGTGTATCATTTCTAATTTGGTTCAATGAAGGAAAAACATTGACAGGGCCTGTTTCAGTTATGCAATATGCTTTCCAATGTTCCATTTTCACTACTACTCAGTAAAAGTATCATAGAAACCCTTGTACTAAGAGTTGAATTGCATTTTGCCCCTTCTACTAAAACAATGGACAAATTAGTCCTTGTACGTTAGATCAAAAAGTAAATTGGTCTTTCTTTTAAAAATTTCTAACATTTCTATTGTTAAAAACAGATTCCTATACATCAGCGCATGTGGTAGATGTGACACGCCACATGTCACTATTTAATTATTCTATCAGTCATGATAATTTTTAACAATAGAATGGGTGAAATTTTTAACAAAAAAGATCATTTTACTCTTTGATCTAATGTGTAAGGACTAATTTACCCTTTTTTTTTTGAGTAGAGGGGGCAAAAAAAATTACCACTGACCTTTTCAAAGCAGCATCTAGGTCTGCCTCCTCTTTGTAGTTAAAGGCTTCATCAAACCCAAGCTTGTTCTTAAGAAGATCAACCTATAATATGCCAAATTGAGAGTTCAATTGTTTTCTTGAAAGTGAAAGTTCAATTCTTGATGAATTAGAATTCAACACACAATTTTTGTACAAGAAAGATACCTTTTGCCTACTTCCAGCACTTCCAACTACATAGCAGCCATGTAACTTGGCAAGTTGTCCAACAAGCTGACCAACAGCTCCTGAAGCTGCAGATACAAAAACATATTCTCCTTTCTTTGGGCTACAGATTTCATAAAATCCTACATAAGCAGTAAAACCTGGCATACCTGCATTAAACTTCTAAATCAGTAATGAATTTAAACATTGTTAAGAAAAATCAAATATATAAAAGGAAATCTTTGGTAAAGTGATCCCTCTAAAAAAAAAACCAAAGCAATTTAATCCATGTTAATTTTGAAATTGAGTATCTCTAACAACAATTAATCACAACATTAATGTTTCTTTTATCATTTTCGGTGTAATAACAAATTTACCTGTCAAAGTTTACACATTTTGTCTGTTTATTTATATTTGAAACTAAAGTTTTTTTTATATATTGTTTTTGAAGTTTTTAGAATTTTAAGTTTTATGCATTTTTTTAAATACTTTTTTTAGAATCAAGACTTAATTGACAAAATATGTCGACATTGAAGGCTTAATTTGTTATTATATCAATCAACATTATATACAGTTGACGTGATTTCCTTAGTTACTCACTTTTAGAATTGACAGGAATTAAGTTGCTCTGATTTTTTTAGAGGGACCAATTTGCTCAATATCAAAATTGAAAGGGTGTTTTTACCAATCAAATACATTCTTTTTTTTTCTTTCTCAAAATGAGCTACTTGACTAGCAAGAGATAAGTTCCTGGCAACAGACCAAGATTTATCTAATTTGTTGGTTTGAGATACTAGACAAAACAAACACACACACAACATTTTTTACTGAAACAGAGTTATTGCTCAAAAAACTGTCCCCTTTGCTCACTTCAAGGCTACATAGAAAAGCTTCATTTAGTTGCTAATGTATAGGCGCATAAATAAACTGATCACCTCAAAATGCATCCAAATCAACCTTACCATTTATGGTTTGTATAATCAGTGCACAACAAGCAAACTTAGAAGAAAAGGGATCTTGATTCGATAGCAATCAGACACAAACTGTAATGTGATCATAATTATGCACAATCCTTATGATGTTCTCTCTAGTATTATTTGCTGTCAAGTTTGTTTCTCTTAATCAGATCACAGATGTTAAAACTAGTCAATAAAATAAAAGAACAGCAAGCATAAATCAATAAAAGCACCATAGAGGCCCTTGTACTAAGAGTTAGATTGCATTTTGTCCCCTCTACTCAAAAAATAGGCAAATTAGTCCATATATATTAGATCAAAGTGTAAATTAGTCCTTTTATTAAAAACTGATCAGTGTATCTTAGCATGAGGTACACGTGATGTGGTTATTTTGTCAGCCATGCTAGTTTTTAACAATAAAAATAAATTAAATTTTTAATAGAAATGATCAATTTGCTCTTTAATCTAATATAAAGGGATTAATTTGCCATTTTTTTCGTAAAGAGGGCACAATGCAACTTGACATCTAATATAAGGGCTTCCAAGATATTTTTACCAATGTAGATCAGATAAACCTCGTACTTTTTCACAGATATGATTAGAGGTGAACAAAATTCGATTCGATTCAAAAAACTTGAAAAATAATTTAAATTTTGAATTAAATAGTTCAAGTTATTAGAGTTAATCAAGTTATTCGGATCAACTCGAATAAAAAATTAAGTTTTTCAGTTTAACTTGAATATGAATTACACAATTCGAGTTATCCGAAAATCCGAATAAAAAGAAGCAAAACTACGTTGTTTTGATAAAAGTTTACTCATTAATTTAAAAGGTAAAATCATTATATTATTTGTGTAGTTAAATAATCTTATACTTCGTCTACTAGTTAAATAATAGGATTCGTTAACTCGACTCGATTTGACTCAAAATTTTTTTTACTTGATTCGATTTAATTCGAAAAAATTCAAATTGAGTTTGGTTGCTAAAATAAGATTTGTCAACTCGACTATCTCAAAATTTTTTTATTCGATTCGACTCGATCAAATACTCAGCCTTAGATATGATGAGTTGGGAGAAGGAAGTTCTAAACATACCAAGAAGTCCCAAATGGTAAGAGAGAGGGATAGCATCATCTGGTTGAATCTTTTTCAACTGTGAAGTGTTGTGAATCAAGCTGTACTCTTCCCATCCAGTGAATCCTGTAATGAATTCTCCTGGTTTGAAATCAGGGTTATCAGAATCCAAGACTTTTCCCACTCCAAATCCTTCAATAGGCTTCTCTCATCATCATCATAAAAAATGAAAATAGATTAGTTAATAACATACATAAAATGCAAAATGTATCAGATTTGAGAGTAAAGGATGAAAAAAACCTGAGAAGGAACAAAAGGTGGGATATAAGAACCATGAAAATCACGCATGCGACCTCTCATGTAAGGATCACAAGAGAGATAGAGATTCTTGACTAGAAAAGCACCCGAGCCTTTGGGAGCCTTCAACTCTATTTTCCCAATCTTCATTCCCATGTCTGTCACCTTGGGTACTCCTTCTATGTACCTTTCAAGCACCACTTGCCTGTTCTCTACTGTCGCCATTCCCTCAAAAAAGAGCAGTATTCACCGGTCTCTACACCCCTTGTTTTCTCCTTGCAATTATAGGCAACTCTCACCGGTCAGCTCAACCACCTAACTCTCTCTAGACAAACTATAACCTTTACTTCTTTGCTTTCTTTGTGTTCCTCTAGGCTACTATATCTACTTAACTCCAACTCTAATTTTAAATAAACTAATAATTTAAAATTTATTTAGACTTCCCCATTAAATTTTAGCTCGATTATACGGTGTGCTGAATCTCATTAACAGTAGGGATAGCCAAGTCCGTTTAGATCTTAAATTTTAAAGCATGTTGGGACTTCGGCCTTTGAAGCGTAATTGAGGTATTGGATTTTAACTTTTAACTTGGGCTTCTAGATCTTAGTTCTTAGCTTGGGCTTCGGGATTTATGGTTTATTTATAATTATTTACAAAGTACAAAAAAAAAAATCAAGAACATGAAGAACAAAAAGGAAAATATAAACGGAGAAGAACATACCGAAACCAGGCCGATCGGACGGTGGCAAGTGGAGATCGAGCAAGGTAAAAGTCAGGGTTTATTTTCTAGATCTACTAGCGTACGGTTGATTTTGGTTGATAAGGATTTTGATTCTGGATTAGGAGGATGGAAGAACTGTGGGAGGATATTTCTTTTGGCCGGCACCGTCTCCGGAGTTCTCCTTTCTTCTTCGGCCGGTAGAGAGAACCAAAGAATGAAAGAAAATAGTTTTAGAGGGGAGAATCGAAAGCTAAAATGTTCTTAGGATGGTTTTTCTGAGGTTCTTTTGTAAAGAAGAGAAAAAAATAATTAAATTGCATTTTTGTAAATTTAGATTTTAGTATTTGTGCTTTTAATCTATTTTTTAGATTTTAAAATTAAAATTTAGGTTAAATCGGTAATACTCAACTTTTTTGTTAATTTTTTTCTTTTTTATTATATAATTAAAAAAATATATAATAATAACTTAAATTTAATAAAAAAATTTAATTGTATTAATAGTTACATAAAATTTAAAATTTTAAAAATAGAGATTAAATTTTAATTTTTGAAAAGTATGAGTAATTGTTACATAGTTTAATTAATAATGAAAAAATGTTCGATTGAGTTTTAATTTAATTAACATGAATATTATTGTTAATGTAGAAGAACGTGGATAAGAGTGTTCAAACTTCGGGTTCAAACCGAATTAATCGACCGAATCAATCTAATTCGGTTTATCGGTCGGTTAACCGATCTAGTTCAGTCGAAGATCGGTTAATTTTTTTTTTGAAATTTTAAGTTAACGGTTAATTCAGTTTAAAATCGAGTAATTAATCGAACTAATCAAACAAACCGTACTTAATAAATATTATTATATATATTAGGCTATTATTAATTTGATCAAATGAATATTATCAATTTATTGTTTTTTATATATTTTATATTTATTTTAATAAAAAAAAAACATATAAATTTCGGTTAATTCGATTAACCTATCAAATTAATTGAAATATTTCGATTTGATTAAATTTTTTTAAAAAAATTCAATTCGATTACTAGTTAAAAAATTAAAAAATTCGATTAATTCAATTAATATTAATTCGATTTGATTAACCGTTTAAAATTCAGAATTTTGTGATTTGGAAAGATAATCTCATCAATTATTAGTACAAATATCTCAATCTTACTCTTTGGTCATCTTACTGTCTCAATCATCAGCAAAACCATAGAATACAAATATCTCACAACTAAACAAAGTAGTGGACCTAGTTCTTCACCTTCATCGTTTTATTGTGAAAGTACCCCATGGCTATGTCAACCAAAGCTATCAATCTTGCTAGTTTTAGCTCAGTTTTTCCTTCTTCACTCGATAAGCTAAACAAGCCTTTAAAGGGTGTCCAAAACAGCTTCTGGATACCAAGAATTCCACTGGTTAAAGCAGTTCAAAGCCCAGCTGAAGCAGATACCGGCAGATGGGCAAAACAAAGACGCCCCCAGAATGCAGATGGTGACTTCTTCGTAGGTATATATCATAGTTTTTTTTTTTTTTTCTAAGACCTTTCTTTTTGTAATTTTACTGTAACAGGTGGCTAATTGTTATTAGATAAGTTCTTTGCTTGAAGGGCTATTAATCTTTCCACTTTCCCATGTTGGATGATAACTTTTTGTAATTGTTTTTCTCCACAGAATTTAATATTGCTTTTTATTACATGTTGCAGATCATACATGCATCGATTGCGATACTTGTCGCTGGATGGCACCGGTAATCTATCAAGCTTGTATTTATATTACAGTCAACTATTTTGAGCATATATTTGTATTTATATGCCAGGAATGGAAAACAAATCTATTGCATGTGCTTTCTTGAATATAAATAATGGAAAAAGATGGTTCATCAAATATTTCACTTGTGCTGGTTCACAGATTGACTTGAAATGGTGAGAAATGGTACACTTAGGTTGAGAATAATGGCAGGCATCATGGATGCTTTGCTACTAATTTGCAGAGTTTGTATAGGCTATGAAAAGTTAGGATCGGCTTCTTAGCGTACAAATACAGAAACTATCCTAAATGCACAAATGAAAGCCTTCACAACACTTATGGTAGTAAATAAACACATGAACATGTATCTGCAGCCTGCATTTTCCCTTCTTTTTCACATATCAATGGCATAATCATTTCATTATGTAGTGGACTTTACTTTGTGTATCCCTTTCCATGTTGTAATAGGATGTTCATGTAGTGCACACCCTCACAACACTTATGGTAGTCGATAAACAGATGAAAATGTATCTGCAGCCTGCTGCTTTTTCTCTTCTTTTTCACATACAAATGGTATAATCATTTCATTATGTAGTGGACTTTGCTTTACGTATCCCTTTCCATGTAGTAATAGGATGTTCATGTAGTGCATACCCCCACAACACTTATGGTAGTCGATAAACAGATGAACATGTATCTGCAGCCTGCTTTTTCCCTTCTTTTCCACATATCAATGGTATAAGCATTTCATTATGCAGTGGACTTTGCTTTGTGTATCCCTTTCCATGTAGTGCAGACCCTCACAACACTTATGGTAGTCGATAAACAGATGAACATGTATCTGCAGCCTGCTTTTTCCCTTCTTTTCCACATATCAATGGTATATCATTTCATTATGCAGTGGACTCTGCTTTGTGTATCCCTTTCCATGTAGTAATAGGATGTTCATGTAGTGCAGACCACTTGCTTAGAATTAACGACTATGATGTCGGTCAAGATCTTAGAAACTATTCTTACTTTCAAGGCTTTTTATTTCTTGCTTTTGCAGCAAGTCTTCACACGAATAGGTGGCATGTCTGCAGTTTACAAACAGCCAACCTGCAAAGAGGATCGATTAAAAGCCCTCCAGGTTTGCTTATTTCGTGTATTGTCATTGGTTAGAAGGCCCCTAGCTTGCAATATAATTGTTGAAATTTGCAGGCCTTGCTTTCATGTCCAACAAACTCAATCCGTACAGCAGTGCCTCCTCCTGATATCCTAGAAGCTCAGAAGACATTTCCGATCCCAATAGACGAGAACAAACTTCCAGTAACTCCTTACTGTACCTTCATTTTACAATATCGTTTGACAGACTGTATAGCTAATATGATTATATTTTCAGGGTGTTTATCACTGTGGGTATCGTTCTTCTAAGTCATATGGAGCTTCTTCCTACTTGATCATTCATCCTGATGGAAATATACTTATAGATAGGTACTAATCTGTTTTCGGGTAAAAGATGTGGGAACAGTAAAGCTTCTACATATTAACTTGAGCTAACTTGGCTGTAATAACTTTTTTCAGCCCCAAATTCACAGAGAGACTTGCACGTAAGATCGAGGAGCTAGGGGGAGTATGCTATATGTTTCTAACCCACAAGTATGTTAGCAGAATTTTTTTCCATCTTTCTGTATTTAGAGGTTTCTGATCCATGTTTTTATGATCAGGGATGATGTTGCAGATCATGCGAAGTGGTCAAAGCGGTTTAGTTGCGATCGGATTCTGCATTCTGGAGATGTAAGTGACATATTATTACATCTGATATGGTCTATATCATAAACTTATACTTGCTTTGGTCCTTTTAATGTTCTTAACTCCATTTGCAGATTCTTGAGTATAGTGTTCTCTGTAATATAACCTTCATGCCGTAAATGAAAGTTACTGCATCTCCTAATTCGATCGTCGATCTCTGCAGGTAGAAGCATGTACAGCTGATGTAGAAACGAAGCTAGACGGCAATGGCCCGTGGAGACTTGGACAAGATATTATGCTTATACATACTCCTGGCCATACAGAAGTGAGTTGTTAATCTAATGTATACAAGAAAATTGGCAGCAAATATAGCTTCATTATCGCTTAGCAACAATAGCACTGAAAAATAGCTCATGATTGAACATTTTCTAAATTGCTGCAGGGTTCTGTTTGCTTGTTTTATATGCCACTTAAGATTCTATTCACTGGTGACCATCTACTGATGAGAGAATCCGGGTTGGACATAGTAGAGATGTACAATAGATATTCAGGTAAAGCCTATATTACTTGGTTTTTTCAAGCATTTGAGATGGTCGTATCTTCATGCTAATGTTTGGATATGTGTTGAATACAGAAGTAAAAGTATCATGAAAGTTCATATATTAAGAATCGGATTGCATTTTGCTCATTTTAATAGTAGAAATGGACGGATTGATTATAACAGGATTATTTAACTCTTAAAATAGGAGTAGTCGAACACTTGAACTCTTGTATTATCCTTTTTTGTGTGTGTTCTTAATTTTTTTTTTCTTATTGCTTTGCGATCATTCTTATTGTCATTATCGACTTTAAGTATATCAATTATGTTTATGGAGCTAGTGTTTCTAACAGTTATTTGATTCGTTTTTTCATCATTTACCCTTTTTCTCTTCATCTTTTCTTTAACATGCTCACCATGTTGTTTTTCACAGTTGGTACGCAACTGGATAGCGTTAAAAAGTTGTTAGATTTGGATTTCAATTGGATAATTCCAGGTTGGTGTTTGTTCAATGTCGATGTCGATACCATTTTCACATTCTGTCGTGATTAACGGCCGATATAATCTCGAAAGCTTGACATGTATTTACAGGCCATGGTAGGAGAATCGAGTTCAAAGATGTTGGGGAGAAGAATTCAGTTCTTGAAGCTTTTGTTGAGGAAAAGTACGCCCGCTATTCCTCAGTTAAGAATAAATGGTAGTATTACGCCTGTAAATGTAAACTCTAGCCCATACAAAAAAAACAACAATGATGGTCAGTGATAAATATCAAAACTATAAAAATATATAAATTCAAAAAAATTATAAGAAAAACATTAAATTAAAAAAAATCAGTTTTTTTATAATATATAAATTATATAAAATAAAAATTATAAAGCATTATATGAAATATATAAATTCAAAAATTATAATATATTAATTATATTAAATAAAATTTATAAAAGATCACATAAAATAGAAAATGTTATAAAATGGAGATCAAATGCATTAAGAGAGGGTGAATTGGTGATTAAAAATTTGAAAAAAAAAGACAAATAAAAAGCGATACAATCATTTAGAGCGATTCGACTCCAATTATTTATCCCCACTGTATTAACTTTCCACAATTAAAGATTTATCAGGTCTACTAATTTAAAATCTTTTAAGGATAATATTTATCTTTCACAGCTCTATCTTTTTAAATGAGAAATGTAAAGTTACTTTTTAAATAACTTCTCATAAATTTGAGAAACGAAAATGAAACAAAGAATACCTCTCAAAAGTTTATATATAATGATTCAAGATCGGTAAAAAAATGACAACACGAGAAATAATGAAAGATAATGAAACCCAAGTGTGTACACGAGAAATAATGAAAGTTAATGACAATATTTCTTGATGTTCTCATGTATACCCCTCAATAGTTTCTAGCCATAGAGTTTGTCTTTGATTTAGAATCACATAAAAAGTCAATAAAAGCCAAAATCAACAATTCACAGTGGAATTGGAATAAGAAATAAAGTTACTTTTTAAATAACTTCTCATAAATTTGAGAAACGAAAATGAAATAAAGAATACCTCTCAAAAGTTTATATATAATGATTCAAGATCGGTAAAAAAATGACAACACGAAAAATAATGAAAGATAATGAAACCCCAAGTGTGTACACGAGAAATAATGAAAGTTAATGACAATACTTCTTGATGTTCTCATGTATACCCCTCAATAGTTTCTAACCATAGAGTTTGTCTTCGATTTAGAATCACATAAAAAGTCAATAAAAGCCAAAATCAACAATTCACAGTGGAATTGGAATAAGAAATGTATATTTCCAATTGAGTTTTTTTTTTTTTTTTAATTTTAATATATCACAGAAACAAATTTAATAAAAATATTAATATTAATAATTAAAATTGAATTTTAATATCTAAAAAATAGTAGAACTAAAATTTAAAAAATAAAAATAAAAAAATTCAAATTTAAATTTTTTAATAAATACAAAAATTTATGACATATTTAATATTTAATTTTAAAAATTTAATATCTTAGATTTTGACAAGTAATAATAGAGGAGAGTTGGAATTGGACATAAAATTGTATGCTTCCTTATGATTGACCATTTCTCAAATTGTTTGTATGCATCAATTGGGTACATTTTTTTTTAAGAATTTTATTATAGATCATATTTTTTTTTATCTGATCAATTGGATACGTTTTAACGCACTCGAATTTATATTTTTTTGTATTGATAATAATATTTATATCAATTGAACTAAGATTCAATCGATCAATTGTATAATGTAATATCATTTTGTGAAATGAAAAATAAATTTTGACATTCGTTACCGTAGATTTTAGAATAATAGTTTGATGTGGATTTAACATATTATTACTGAATATTTTATACCTAATATGAAACTTAACATGTAACACTAATGTAGGAGTAATTTTATTTTGCCAAAAACGACAAATAACACAACTCTTTTCTAGGATACATACTTTTTTTTTTTTTACCAGAAAGCCATTTCCTCGTAAACCTAACTCTGGCAAGCTGATGGTGAAAACTCTTCAATGAACCGACTGAATTCATTCAGGTAACTGTTGCTTAATTCTTCGTTGCCAAAAATCTCTCTCATTGCCCACGCATTTGCCCTAAACACCTCACCTTCTGCTTCCACCATCACACGCCTAATGGTTGCACCCACCAAGTCGCTTGTAAACGAACCATCCACTTCATTTCTCTCGATTTCTAACCCAACCTTCTTGCCATGCAACAACCTAGCGTTCAATCCTTGGTCAGAACTTGCCCCAGAAAACAAGATCAAAGCTCGACCGTACTTGAGTGCCTCGATTATGGAACTCCAACCACAATGAGTCAAGAAACCCCCAACAGAAGGGTGGGCTAATATCCGTAGCTGAGGTGCCCAATCCCTCAACACTAAGCCCCTGTTAGACACTCGTTTTTCCAACCCTGGAGGAATTATGTCATTCATCTGCCCTTCACCCACTGGAAGGTTCCTTACCACCCAAATGAAGGGCAAGTTGGATTTCTCTATCCCAAATGCCAATTGGTGCATCGACTCTTCACTTAGATTCACTTCACTACCAAGAGCAATATAGAGAACTGATTTCTCTCCTTTGGTGTCAAGCCAGCTTTTTATAGCTTCCCATTTGTTATCCTCGTTTGATGGCAGTGATAATAACGGAGGCAACAGGCCTACCGGAACCACAGGTTTCTGGTAAAGCTTGATAAGCAATTTAATCGCGTCCCGTTCGAACTCGAAGCAGCTGCGCATGGTTATTAATTGGCAACCTTGAATCAGTCGTCCCAGCCGTTGGAAATCAGACATATCGTCATCCATGCACTGTTGGTGGTTCACCATCTCATGGAGCTTGAAAGCTATGTTGTTGCAAGGATAATCTATCCACTCAGGGACGACCGTGAAATCTTCCGGTTGTTTCCGAAGATCAGCGAGCAAAGCTGAAGGTGGACCTAAGAAAGCAATCATGCTGGCATTGAATATGCTGAAGAAAACCAAGTTGATGCCTAACGGAGCTGCAATACCAGGTAACCAGTAAGGTGCAAAATCATGTATGATCCAGTTGACGTTTGAGTTTTTGAGGAAGTCAGTTAAAGGGTCTCGAAGCTTGTCGTATGCCCTTTTAAGGTATGGGACTTTGTCGATTCGTACCTCAGAAGTGGACTCAACTCCTGGAGGTAAGCCATGAACACGGGGAAGAGAAAACTCGACGAAACTCAAGTTAGAGGACAGATGTGGGGGGAGTTTAGGGAGGCGACTGATGTTTTTAGGGGTGGAAATATAGGATATTCGATGACCCTTTTGAGCCAAGAATTTGGAAACCTCAAGAAACGGCATTGTATGGCCGTAAGCTAGCCACGGGAACATAGCTATGTGAAGCTTTTCTGTTCTGTCCATGGCGGTTTGTGGGTGCAGATTGGAAAAGACTGAATACGTTTAAATTGGGAATCAGAAGATGAAATTCACCGAGCAAAGCTGTTTTGTATTATATATATTTACTCGAGGGGATATTTTGCTGTGTGACACGTGTCAGTAAGAGTAAAATTTTAAAAATATTCCATTGCCGGGAATTGAACCCGGGTCTCCTGGGTGAAAGCCAGATATCCTAACCACTGGACGACAATGGATTGCTGTTAGTGAACGTTTATTTAACTTATGTTTCGTTTCCAACTGTAAAAATCAGATCCTCAATATCTGAATATCTTAAAGCTCATCTAACTTGATTTGCTTGAAATAAAAAGATAATCAATAACTCATCTTCTCTGAGTAATCAACTTGGACCTTGAACAGTTGGTATTATTTTTGAGATATTTATGTTCGATTTTAGTTTTGAATTTTTTACAAAAGTAAAATTCATTTTAAGTAATAACCTATATATTATTTGAACGGAAATAATATTTATACTACTATAAATTTGATTATAATGCCAATGATAAAGCATAATATAACTCATTATCATAACTGTTCAGATTATGTAGCTTGATTAGAGATGTTAGATAGGGACTATAATGAAAACGTTTGAAGATATATTTTTGTTTTTGTTCATATACAGTCTATAGATTCACCAAGTTGGGTCACTCCTTTTGAAAGAGATACAGAGACACTCAATTCAAACAAGGGAAAAAGGACTAAATTTGAAATTAAAGTATAAGAATTAATCTCAAATTTAAGCAAAAAGGACTAAAGTTGTAAATTAACTGATTTATAAAATGAAAAAGAAAGAAAAAAAAGCTGGTGGGTGTACGCCACATGTCGGTAAGAGAAAAGGGCAGCAATAAAAAGTTAAAAGTATTCCTTCCATTGCCGGGAATTGAACCCGGGTCTCCTGGGTGAAAGCCAGATATCCTAACCACTGGACGACAATGGACTACCGTTAGCTGGTATAATAAATTTTATTTAATTCTCTTTTGGTTTCCAACTGTAAAAATCAGATCCTCAATTTTTGAATATCTTAAAACTCATCCAACTTGATTTGATAGGCTAGGTATAGCTATCGAAGAACGACTTCAAATCATCAATCTTTCGGGTCAAACAATTGTAAAAGATGCTCCTTGTATTTATTTTGCCAATTTGAAAGATTTAACTCGATTTATTTAAATTAAATTACTCTCATTCATAGCACACTTCGGCAGCCTAATATTCAATTAAATTATGGTAACTTCTTATTAATTAATAAAACAAAAAGACAATTATGGATCTAAGTATTCTAATTAACTATTCAATATTCTAAATATCAGACACGGAGTTCTAACTTGAAACAATACTAGGAATTTTTACTTAAATAATACAAAAAAAATAAATTAATAACCAAAATGGTATCCTCAAATTATTATTTACCAAAATGATATGTTTAGTTAAGTGGAGGAATTCTAAATGGCGGCACTAAGGGGTATTTTTTACACATATTTTTTTTTAATTTTTTTTATTATTTTTATATATTTAAAAATAAAAAAATATTATTTTATTAGTGGAGGGATTTAAAGCGGCGGCACTCAGGGGTTTTTTTCAAAAAAATACGAGAAAAATACGACAAAAAAATACCTGACACCCAGTGGAGGAACACAAAGTGGCGGCACCAATGGAGGAATATCAAGTGGCGGCACTAAGGGGTGTTTTGTCACTTGGCAGCACCCCATTGTGTCGTGTGTGTGTGTGTTTATTTTATTTTATTTGTGAAAATAAATTTGAGTGGTTGGGAATTTTTAGTGTTTGTGATAAAAATTAAATGAAATAAAATTTTTGTTATAAAATAGGAGTGAGGAAAGCAAATAAATGGGAAAGAAAGAAAGGAAAGAAAGGAAAGAAAGAAAGAAAGGAAGAAGGAGAGGAAAGAAAGAAGAAGGAAAGAAAGGTAATGTGTTTAATTTTAATTTTATTTGAGTACGATATAAATGGGTAAAATCATATTTTATTTAATAAATTTTATTTAATTTTTAACAGATTTATTGAAGATGAATAATCAATTTTTTGTATGCATTTATTTTGATAGAGTAATTTCGAGAACATCGATTGGATGTATATTTGATTGTCGGGAACAAATAAGAATGAGATTTCGTCAAAATATCTCGGTTGATAATATGAAAGCAAGGATTAGTGCAAAAATTTTTAGACGTTGTGGAAGAAGGATCTCGAAACTTTTCTACAAGTTTCCAGTTTCGATAGATCCCATCAAATTCACCGAGATGGAACTTGTAGACGACGAAGACGTGGAGACAATGATCGCTCTTTACTGTTCGAATCAAAGTGACCCAAATGTACCGGTTCAATTGTTTGCTGAGTTAGTTGATGTGGAACCTGTACAAAATGAAGATTCAACTCCGTGTATGGTGGTTCCAGTATCGTACATTGAAAGTCAATTAATCGTACGTGGGCTACACATCGATCTTAATGCTGCTGCACCCGAGAATGATGCAGATCAAGATGGTGGATATGATAGTAGTATTCCTTCTGATAATGAAGTCAATATTGATAGTGATCCGGATGTGAATGAGGTCCCAGATGATATTGACGAAGAAGGGGCGAATGACGATGAAAATCCAGTCGAAAATCCAGTTACACATATTGTGATGCACAATAATCCTCCTGGGGCACACATGTCGCTTATAAACCCCGATGCGACACATGCCGAGTTCGCGAAATACCCTGAAATAGTACCTGCTCACCGATTGGCCGTCGCAGCAGATTGTGAAGAGTTGTTTGTGGGCCAAAAATTTGAATCCAAGGAAGAATGCATATTTGCTATTAAGCGATATAGAATGAATGTGTCGATAGACTACAAAGTCGCAGTGTCTAAACCGACATTGTATATTGGAGAGTGCTGGAAGTCGACGGAAGGTTGCAAGTGGCAGGTGCGAGCTGCATTTATCTAGAAGTCGCAGATGTGAGAGATAAGAAAAATTGATGGGCCTCACACATGCAGTTCAACACGTTTTTCAGAAGATCACCGGAAACTTGATTCTAGAATCATCTGCACACATATCATGCCAATGGTTAAGGACGACCCGACCATCAAGGTTTCTACATTGATTGTGGACATGCAATCACGATTCCTTTGTCGGGTTTCATATCGAAAAGCATGGATTGCGAAACAGATGGCAATGGAACAATTGTTCGGTGATTGGGATGCATCATACAATGAGCTGCAAGGATGGATAGCCACAATGCGACAGTACGTACCGGG
The DNA here is from genome assembly GCA_039519145.1 of Kokia cookei. Classification (NCBI taxonomy): domain Eukaryota; kingdom Viridiplantae; phylum Streptophyta; class Magnoliopsida; order Malvales; family Malvaceae; genus Kokia; species Kokia cookei. Next base: position 1,667,689 of record CM076910.1, read on the forward strand.
GACTGCGATTGAGTTGGTGACACGACCTTATTATGGCTCAGATAACAACATGCAATCGGGAAGAAGAATTTTTCAGCATATATTTTGGACGTTTGATCCCTGCGTTCGAGCATTTCCTCACTACAAGCCATTTGTCCAGGTAGATGGAACGCGGCTATACGGGAAATATACGCAGATCTTACTAATTACGGTGGCTTAAGACGGGAATCAAAACGTGCTCCCAATAGCATTCGCTATTGTAGACAAAGAAGACATGGAATCTTGAGAATTCTTCTTAAGAAACTTGCGGATGCATGTCATTCATAACGATAATATTTGCATCATCTCTGATAGAGCGAAGGGTATTACTGCTACCATTAGGCGTACTGGTATACCATGAAAATCGGTTTACTGCAGCCGACACATTGCGGCTAACTTCCAACGAGAATATAAGAATGTAGACTGGTGGAGACAACTTGTGAAAAATGGGTAAAAAAATTAAGTTCCAAATTATATTTTTAAGGTTTTAATTTTAGACTGTAACTTATGTTTTCTTAATATTCCTACAGCGTACGAGCTAGAACCACACCGATTCCGGCAAATAATGACCAGACTTGAGAGTGACATGGAAGGTCAAACGAACAAGCCTCTACGCGAGTGGTTGGGTACCATGGAGCCGTGGCAATGGTCTCAAAGTTTTGATGAGGGGTATCGATATGGTCAAATGACGACCAACCTGGCAGAATCGATTAACGGCGTGTTCAAGAGAATACGACATCTTCCGATTTCATCCGTGTTCTCCGCTACGTTCTATAGGCTAGCTACCTTGATGCCAGTAATGAGAACGCGACAAATCGATCAGATAAACGCTGGTCACGTGTTTGTCGAAGCTGTCAGGAATGCAATAGATGCAAACCGTCAGAGTGCGAGGACGATGAACGTTGAAATATATTCACGACAGTTTTAACGATTTCAAGTTATTGAGACTATTAGTCGTAGACCTGGTATCCCACCTAGGTCATATGGGGTTGATCTTCAAAACAGACATTGCGATTGTAGGAGGTTCGATACACTTCGTTATCCCTGTGCGCATGTCGTTGCAGCTTGTGCTAAAGTGTCACTCAATGTTGAACAGTTAATCGACCCCGTTTACACTCTCCATCGTACGTTACGTATTTGGGAAAATGAGTTCCTCGTCCTGCCTGACTTGTCCACATGGGAGGTACCTCCGACAACTTTCGAGCTTATCCCGAACAAAGGTTTACGAAGGAATCCAAAAGGTCGTCCTCATATCACCAAAATCCGTAACGAAATGGACATTATGGAGAAAACAGACGGGGGCAAACTGTGTGGATTGTGTAGGCTAGCTGGGCATACTCGACGTAATTGCCCTCAACGAACCTATCATATTGGGCAGTCATCCGGATCGAGTAGGGCCTAAACCTGGTTCATCATCATATACCTCTTAATTTTATTTTTACATTAATTTTCAATGTAGTCCACTTGCATCCCAGTCACTAAATTATTTATATCTTGAGGTAAAGAATTCAAAATTATAATTCGTTTGATGTTTCTGAAATTAGACTAAATATCATTTTAGCATAAAAATTATCTATCTTCCAATTTTTCATCTCTCAAATTCTCTACACTTTTCTTCAAAAATATCTCACTTAATAAAAATGGTAAAATTACGCTTTAAGTCCCTAACCCTTTCAACTTTATGATTTAGGGTTTCAAGTAATGGGTTTAATATTATGAAATTTAAATAAATGATCAAATAGGTTAAAATATATGTACATTATGGAGAAAAAATTCATCATTATAATTCATCAACAGTCAAATTTAAACACTATTAGATACAACCCTAGTATCCATGATTAGATGGTGTGGTTCTCGAGGTATATCTTCGTGGTGGCCGGCGTCTACGTCGAGGTTGCTCGTCAAGTTCATCATCATCATTATGTTTCATTTGCACCGGAGGAGTAGAGTATTGCCCGGGAGGAATAGAGTATTACGATGGCTCGTCAAACTCAGCCTGATATCCTTCCCTATAGTATTGCGGTGGCTCGTCAATTTGAGGCTGATATCCTTGGCTTGAGCATTGCGGTGGCTCGTCAAATTGAGGCTGATATCCTTGGCTTGAGCATTGCAGTGGCTTGTCAAACTGAGGCTGATATCCTTGGCTTGATGAACTATGCATATGTGATGATCCCGCAAAATTAGGACGATAAGAATCATCGTCATTCAATGCCTCTTCATCCTCTTCTTCTTGTTGCTCTGGCACTGGCTGTGGCTCTGGGGCAGGAGTTACATGATAGGGGCGATCTTGTCGAGACATGTATGGGGGAATTATCGTCGATGAAGCACCAATGAAATATGGTTGGCCAAACTCAATGAACCATTGCATGTACTGCACCGATGGCTGTAAATCCGGAGTGTACTCCATCGGAGGTACTCGAGTCATTCGGTTGTTCCACACATAAACATATTGTCCATGCACACTCCCCCAATCACAATTTGCTTTCCCTTTCTTATCCATCCCATGGATAGACCCTAATTGGAATGGCGATTACGGGATAGGCTGTTTACAACCAAACTGCCGGAGTACTCGATCCCCGGCATACCACTCCATTGTTTGAAAATTGATTATCGGTGCGTTAATGCACCATTGGTCTGAGTGGAGGAATGTTGAGACGGGAATAACAGCGGTAATTTCTGGCTGTATATATGAGGTCTAGATGAACTGCACAATTAATAACATGTCAAAATATTAATAAGATTAAAGTAATATAATTTACTAACATGCAACCATATTAACACGAGTCAAGTAATATAATTTAACATGTTAATGAATAACATACCCCTTCCCCAGCATATTGCTCTAGCATCAAACGATACAAGGGAACTGTGTACTGCCTCCCGATCCCCGGTTTTGTTTTCCATCTAAGAAAACAAAATATAACTTGTTAGATTAATATAATTAATAAAATATGTCAAATTATTAAAATTTAGGGTATATGGTAATCACCTGTTAACGAGTGGAAAAACATATGTTTGGTGCCTAACGGATGCCAAGAATGGCATCCGATATAGTGCCCAAGATTGCAATAGCACTAGGCATCCACCTATATCCCGGGAAGAAGGGTTTGTGGCGTGACAAAGTTCTCGGTATAGCATGGCAAGCACTGCAGATCCCTAACTATATTCATGAATCTTTCGCAAATCTCTTAGCCAAGGCAAATACATCAAGTGGATCTTATTGTTATTTGCGTTCGGCATGAGTATGCCCCCTATCATTAGCAAAATATAGGCTCGAACGGCCCAAGAAACCTCCATTTCAGTTGCGTGTTCGGGTAAGTGCTGAAAATTGCTCTTCAACCATGTAAATAACAACGACGTGAAGTCATTGTTATTACTAGGTGAGCGACCTAGTAACTGGATGCACATCGTTGCCGGCTCTTGAAACGAACTAACACCGGTGACTGGTACACCATTGATTGGTAGCCCTAGTTGGACCGCAACATCTTCTAATGTCACAGTGCACTCCCCACAAGGCAGATGAAATGTGTGGGTCTCCGGACGCCAACGCTCCACCAATGCACTGATTAAATCATATCTTAACTCAAATTTTTGGATCAATGCTGCAGATGCAAATCCGGCATCCCGCAAGTATGGAAGCACACGTTCATGAGGGGGGAATTTAAGGCCCTGTGCACGACCCCTCAATGAACGATACGCGAGCTCTTTCTGTTAATTTACAAAAATAGTTAGTATAACCAAAATTAATTTTGTAAACAAATAATAATATCGTGAATGACATAATGAACAAATAATTATTTTTTTACATTCATATTGCCTTGGTGTGTATCTGCATTCACTGATTTGACTATGTGAAGACGTTCCGAGTTAATTAATGAAGTCATTCTGTAACTTGAAAAAAAATTATCAATTAGTTCAATACATAAGTTTACCAATATAATACAAAAAAAATAATTAAATACCAAAATGTGTTATTTACTAAAATTGTACAAAATATATATTTATAAACCAAAATAGTATCCACACACTATTATTTACTAAAATGGTACAAAATAATTTATTTTGTACCATTTTGGTAAATAATATGATGGGGATATTATTTTGATAATTAATTATTTTTTATATTATATTTTGGTAAATAATATGATGGGGATATTATTTTGATTTTTATATTATATTTTGGTCAATAATATGATGAGGATATTATTTTGATAATTAATTATTTTGTATATTATATTTTGAAAATTAATTAGCCAAGTTTAATTTTTTGTGAATTATTAAAACTCTCTTATTTTTATAAAATAATAAATTTTTTAATTTCATAATTGTAACTAATTTTAATTATAACTTAAAAATAGATTATTGTTAATTTTATTAAACACTTGTAATAGTTTTCTTTCACATTTTATTAAACAATCTTATGACTTGTATAATAAAGTTACTAACTAACAAAATTAAAACATTATTAAATTTTAAATCAATAAATATGAACAATATTTTTTACTTACTACTACTAACAACAAAATTAAATTACTAACTAGCAAAATTAAATTAAAGTAAATTAATAATAACATAATAACAAGCTTACATTTCTTCTTCTCCTCTTAATTTACTCACCAACTATAACAACATTAAATAAAAAATCAATTAAAAATTAAATTAAAGAAAAAAAAAAACTTAAAATAATCAAATTAACTAACAAATTAAAATATTTTAAAATTAATCATACTTAAAATATTAACTAAACTTACATTTCTTCCACTCCTCTTAATTTACTCTTTTAATCAACCTATTAAACAAATAAAATTATAATAACAAATCAAACACATTACCACTACTAATTAACAAATTAAAATATTTTAAAATTAAATTTAAAAATAAACACATTACCTTTTTTTTCCCTCTCCTTTTTCCCCTTCTTCTCCTTCTTCCTTCTTCCTTCTTTCTTTCTTTCTTTCTTTCTTTCTCTTTTTTCTTTCTTTTTTCCTTCATTTTTCGTTGGTCCCCCCCTCCCACCTATTTTATAACAAAAAATTTTATTTTATTTAATTTTTATCACCTATCAAAAAATTTCCAACCACTCAAATTAATTTTCACCTCTTAAAAAACTCACACAAACACACACACACGGCATAATGGGGTGCTGCCAAGTGGCAAAACACCCCTGAGTGCAGCACCCCATTATGCCGCCACTTGATACTCCTCCATTGGTGTCGCCACTTTGTGTTCCTCCACTAGGTGTCAGGTATTTTTTTGTCGTATTTTTTTGAAAAAAACCCCTAAATGCCGCCACTTTAAATCCCTCCACTAATAAAATAATATTTTTTTATTTTTAAATATATAAAAATAATAAATTTTTTTTTAAAAAAACACGTGTCAAAAATACCCCTTAGTGCCGCCATTTAGAGTTCCTCCACTTAACTAAACATACCATTTTGGTAAATAATAATTTGGGGATACCATTTTGGTTATTAATTTATCTTTTTGTATTATTTAAGTAAAAAATCCACAATACTAAGAATAATATAATAAAATAGGGTAAGGACGTAATGTTAAATCTACATCTTCTTGTATTGATAATAATTTTTTTCCAATTAAGTTAAAACTCAATCGAATAAATACATATAACTTTTTAATTAATAAGCAAAAGAATCAACCGCTCCCGAATATAATATTTTAATATATATATATATTAAATACAAATAATAATGATGAAAAAGAAGATCAACCCTTCAAAAATATTGAACCTGCACTCTCTCAACATTTTTTCAACTCTTAACCTTTACATCGTCCTCACCACCACTCTTTAGCTCTCCATCTTGATTGGGTGAACCGATCTCCATAACAACCACTACCCTCTGCACTATAGTCTTCTCTTGTTGTACACAATATCAATGGTTGGTGCGATGAGTGTGGATAACATGACCTTGCATTCTCAAAGTGGCACCCCAATTAATCAAACCAACTGATCAAGTCAACTCCTCCGCCTCACTCAACACATGTATTTTTATTGGCTTGAACTCTACGCAAACCTATCCTTCTACCTCCGTTCTTGCTGGAGCTCATCTGCAATATGAAAATGTTATTCTCCCCAGTTTAGAACAACTAGTGAAGGCTCTGAGAAATCCTCTAGCCCCTAACCTTACCACTCCTATTGCACCAATAGAAATTGCTCAGTCTAAGTGATATCGAGAGATTAATTGGACTAAATTGTTAATTGGGTAAATTATTGACCAAAAGATAAAAATTAAACCAATTAGAACTAATCTGAAAATTAATCAACTACTACATTTTTCTCTGATTATAACCATTGTAATTTTGGAACTTTTAAATTCAGACCTTCAATTATGACCTTAATTTAATTCTACAGTTTTATGGTTGGCTGTACCATGCTTTTTAAACAATAGCTAGCTAGACTCCTTAATTTGCATGCGTTATCTTCATAATTCTTCATTTCATCTAATCTCCTTTGGATTTGATCTTTGATATTCTGCATTGATATTGATATTTTAAAATACAATAAACTACAAATTAAAATGGAATTCACGTCATAAGGCAAATTGCAGTACTTGAAGCATACATTAATCATTAGGAATAGTTGAAAGGTAATAATAAAGTTGATTAGGTAGATTAAATAAATTAGCAAATTCTTTTACAAATGATAAAAGGATGAGAAATTATAATTGAAATTAACGTGATTAAAACTTTACTTTTTGAAATACAGAGTAAATAAGAAATTACAGCGATGAATTATTGGCATTATAATATAATATATTATTTCATTTTTATTATTACAATTTCCATAATAAGATAATTCATTTTAAAAAAACTTTCATTTAAAGTAAAATGCAAAATCTTAAAATAAATATGAGTTAATGTTAAATACACAGTGTATAATTCTATATATCATATCATTATAAATAAAGTTGATTTTAGTTTAATTTTTTATAACGTGTTATTATCTAAATTACAAATAATGTATAAAACTATATACTATTAGATTTCTAATTTAGTTAATTTTAATTATTGTAGTTTTTTCATTTTAGATTATCTAATTTTACTATTGATCAAATATATTTGATCGAGTCAATATTCTCATCACTTTTTTTCTTAAACTTTTGTCTCAAATGATACAGCAAAATCCATTAATTAGAATAATATATCAATTTTATCTACAAATATTATATAAAATCTAGTATACTTACCGCCTCAAATTATGGAAATCTGAAATTAATTTAATAATTATTATTTGATTAATACTGAAATTATACAAAAGAAATACAAAAACTAAGTTAAAAATATAGACTAATTTGACAATATTAGACAGTTAATCAATAATATAATTATATTCTACCTTTATAATTCTATAAAAATATAAATAAATAATCCAGGATAATTAAAATCCATATTTTATTTTCTTTCCATTTCATTTTAAGATATTCTACGTCGTATAATTACAAAAAAGAACTGTAATTTTTAAGTGAATGATTTCTTCCTAATTAATACGCCTGTTGATTTTTCTTCAAATCAGCAACCACCACGCTGACATTATCGGCACTATGCCTAACCAAGGCCAACTTGGTTAATAACACAGACGCATCCCAACATCGCTTATCAAAACTCTCGAATGCACCACTTTTTACCGCCATGTCATTACCTGAAAACCCTGGTGTAAACGACGGTCTTTTTGCGCATAAACACATACACGCCACCTTACATGCCATATCATTCCTCACTACATCCCACAATCCATCACTTGCCAATATCAAACACTCATCTTCCTTTTTCCTTTCTGTTATTGTCACTTCAGGCTTTGATATAACAAACGGTTTTAAATAATTATCACCTGACGATTAAAAGCAAAGCAAAAATCAGAATTTTTAAGAAAAAATAAAGAATGATTAAAAATTAAAAAAGGAAAAATTAAAAAAAAAAAAAAAAAAAAAAAAACTTACCAATTGCTCTAGACATGGCTAAAACACCAAGAACTCTTGGGCCATCCCAATAAATTACTTTGCCACCGGCTTCTTCTATTCGAAGCAATTCATCGGGTCGATCCGGCTGCAATCAAATAATATTAACAATTTATAATTCAATAGAAGTACGCAAGATTAAAAATTATTTGATAAATTGAAATGAACATGGTGAATTTGATAAATGCTGATTTATATTAAAAAAATTGTCTGATAGATGAATAAATAAAAATAAATATTGAATTTGAAAAAATTATTCATTTCTTAATTTTAATCTTATAAACATAATATGATTTTTAAAATGTCTCACCTTGTGATCGTCGGAGAGGGGGAGAGCGGCACCATTTCGACACAAAACAGCACGAGAATCACCGCAATTAGCGACAATGATCTTATCCAGGGTGATTAGAGCAACAACCGCGGTGGATCCAACGGCGTCGCACTGTGGAGTTCGAAGCTCACATCGGCAGGTACAACTCTCCTTGGCGTTAACTGTCCATTCTCTAACTTCTTCATCCATCCTCTCAAAGCTTCTCTCCATCGTATTCTTCCACTCCACCGCCTTCTCACCGCCGCATGCTTCGACTTCTTCTTTCACTATCTCGTGAAACCGATCTCTACACTTCATCGCAACCTAAAAAAAGAGTAAGAAATCAGTTCTAACAGAACTAATTAAGTTTTTTTAATAAAATTGAATTCAAGAAATATTTCAAGATTCGATTCAGTACATGAGTGCAACCATGGCCGTCGAAGACGCCGAAAAAGTGAATATCGGACGAAATTTGAACTTGAGAGCTTCGTTTACAAAACGAAGGATGAATCGAAACAGCGTCTTCCATATCTCGTCTCCTTCCACAAACGGAAGCCATTCCGAACTTCGGCCGTTCCTTTTCATTCACTAATTTTACTGTTCCATTTGAAAATAGACATTCATTTTTAAATCCGTGATCTTTCGAGTTTTGAACCGCGTTATCACAATCCCGAGAAGATACCGGTAAGAAGAGATCTCGATCGAGCTTATGGCGTTTCCGATCGTTCTCTAACGGTGGTTGAACAGAAGCGTCAGCTACTATCTTAAACGGACGAAGCTCTAATCTCCGACGGCGAGAAGCTCTTAACGTTGGCTCAACCGTAGCTGCCGCCGCTTCCCTTTCTCCGACAACTCCACAGTATGTTCCAGCCATTTTGCTACTAAATTACTTGAAAACGTTCTTCAGTGAAAAGCAAAGCTTGGTTGCAAAACCAGAGATTTCTTTTTCTTTTTCTAATTTCAGATTGAAGGGGAAGGGGAAGGACCCATAAAACTGGCAGGAAGGCATGGAGAGAGCTTTTGCCTTTTTGTACTGAGAACTCTAGTTTCAGGTGAGGGCCACGCCTAAGGCTCGGGCAGTGTGACCGTCACCTTTCGGGTAAAGTGACCCGACACGTACAATTAGTATGACGTCTATTTATTGAATACAAGAAGGAAAATCTGCACCGTCTATTTGATCAGGTTCGTTCAATGAAGGACACGTGTATGTAGACATGTGGGCCAATCACTGACGTTTCCTTTTTCCTGACACGTATGTGGAGAAGGGGGACGGACTGGTATTTCTCTGAAGCGCCGCTTTTCATTTCTACTTTTTTAAGTTATAATGGGGTTTTATATGGTTAAATTAGGTCTATGTGTAAATTTTTTTTGTTACTTGATGAATTAGGAAAATAGATCGATTTTAAAGAGTGTATTTAAGTGTGTTCAATTGAATCCGTTTTTTGAAAATTTTAAAAAATGTATTCATCACTGATATATCAACAAAAGCTCGTTCAATTCGATGTGCTTTTCTGTCAATTATGTAGAAAACTCGTCCAGCTAGACAAGTTTTTTTGACAACTGTACGGAAAGCTCACCTAATTGGACCACCTTTTCTTCCAACTATGCAGAAAGTGTGCCCAATTGAACTCGTTTTTTTTATACTCTCTCTCTAAAATCGAATTATTTTCTTAAATATTTTTAAAAAAAACCTATTTGATCGATTAAAGAAAATTTTTAAAGAATTGAAATTAAATTATAATTTTTACAATAATAAAAAATACAATTTTAAAAAAATTCTTTTCCCCTACAACCATCCCATGCATAGTTGAGTCACATGTCGAGTAAGATTGATCATGCCCATAAAGAACTCCTCACCCCAAATAGGTAGAAAGGGCTTTTAAATCCCTTTTTGTTAGAAGGCTAGTATTTCTATGTTGTGCAGCCAAAAAATTATTTCGACAATCACAATTCAAAAATATATGTGTGAGGAAAGAATTCGAGTTGCAAATAAGGTATGAAAGTATTCTAATAGGAAGCTTTCGATGGAATAATGAACCATAGTCGCAACAAAACCATTTTGGCCTCCACGTCATTTACTCGAATGAAAATGATCAACAAAAATTTTAATTATTCCAGACGATGAATGTCATTTAGCAGTGCATAATTGCTATCTAGATTAAAACAAGTCATTGTTCAACATATTCTTTCAGTGATACTATTATAATGTAGTATATCTTTTTGTCCGTATCATCTGGATTGAATGCAAGTCATGAAACAATCACACTCGTATGGTTTAATATCTTATTTCTTGATTCTCGGTTAAATTAAGATAAATAAATTTTTATGATATCTGATATCAATTCATTTGCACATGACCATCTATTTTTAATCTCACCCGATTAAAAAATTTAAGATATCGTTTCTACTATGTTGAAAGGATAAATCCTATCTAGATCATTTATATCCCATTACAAAAATCGTGGCATACCCAACATTAGTATTATATTATAATCATTTACGAAAGACGTTTAATTGTCTCAAAGTCATTTAAAAATAAATATACATACATATGTGCCTATCTCACTTTAGAGGTTGATTTACAGGTATAACATTTATAACTTCGTGATATATTCATGAATCGGCGAAAGGAACGATTCAATGAAAATGTCCCTGTAACAGAGAAAGGGAGAAAAGAAGGACACGTCTGGGACCAAATGTCTGCAGAAAATCTGAGATGAGATCTCGCCACACCCAATATCTGGAAACGTGTCCGGTGAAGGTGAATCCGAACTTTGCATTTCTGGTTGGCGCTACTAACACATTGCGGCCACTCCCTCCGTCACAAAGTCGGCCCAATTCCAACACTTAATGTTAAAAATAATAATATTTTTATATTGATTATGAAACAAATGATAGAAGCACAACCAGTGTTTAGATATTTTTTTCTACACCTCAGCTACTTTCAAAAATATCTTACCATTTTATCATTAATAAAGGTTGAATGTTAGTTTAGAATAATATCATGGTTGTCCATACCATGTTATATATGTATTGTTTTCATCCTAAACTAAAATCAAGTAATTGAAATTTTCTCCATGTGTTCTGATTGTTTCGGTTCAAGGATTTGGGATCCAAGTTTCATAATTATAATGTTTAAGGTTATTTTATGAAAAGATTAAATAATAAAAGATAAAAGAAAAAAAAAGTAATTTGAGTATCTTCAAAATGTGTTAAAGAGCAAAAAGTAATTTTCATAGACCTCATCAAAGAACAAAAGGTGTCCACTTACAATTAGCCACTCAAAGGTGTGTCACCTGGCAACCATGAGTTGACCCCAAAAAGTAAATTGTTTCTATGTGTATTAAAAATGAAGAGAATTTGAGTATTCATAATACTTATTTCTATTCATTAAAGTCACGTTTTAAATAAGTTCTATGTATATTAATATATATATATATATGCTGTCTTAGATTTAATATGTACTTGTTAGTTCACTCATTTAATTTCATATTTTTTATCTGTGAATTAGACTCGTGAATCCATCTCACAAACCCTTAATATACGAGTCGCAGATTAATAATCCGAATTTTGAATCAGTAACAGAAAATATCATATAATAGTTATATAAATGAATGATTTTGGATTTGATTAAATGCACGTAGATAAGATGACGTGAGCTTCTGAATTGAATTACAAGTAGCATGATAAAAGAATTTTGTGTTCACGTATTCAATGAATAATCCTCACTACCTCATATAAAGAGCTCAAAAGCCGTGGTTTCTCGAGAAAATCTTTGGTATGATTTTCTTTTTCGTTGATACTTTGATTGAATCAGAACAGATTTTTCTTTTTTCTGCAAATGCAACATTAATTTTGGCGAAATTGTTATGCTGATACATTGAATATTACAGTTTTCCCAATATAATATTAAGATATTTCTAAATGTTATCACTCACAAAATTTCATAGTATTAAATACTATAATATTATGTTAAAAAATAATATAACATTATAATGGTCCAAAATTCTTGGTCATTTCATTTTGCATGTTGTAAAGTTTTTAAAACAGTTTATGTACTTATTTGATTTTTAAAAGTTATAATTACAACTCATATCAATGGTTGGAATTAACATTAAATTGAATATTTTTTTATAAAAAAAAATTAAATATAGTTCAACTTAAATTGATTACCAAAATAAATTTATACATAAAACTCAAATTTAAACCCTCAAAATTCGAGATACTTAGCTAGGCATCCTTCGTTGCTTAAGCCAATGAAGCTTGAAGAAGAGATAAATGGTGTAAAGGGAGATATAAGGTTTGCTGAATATTTTTGTCGTGTGTTTTCTTAGTGAGGATAATCGGGTATTTATATGCCAACACGTATGTTGTCTTAGATTTAACACGTGTTTGTCGATCTAGGTGTTCACTAATTTACTCGTTTGACTCTCGTACCCTCTATTTGCGAGCACCCAAAGATACGTGAATCAGGCTCGCGAGCTCTCCTTACGAGCCCTTAACGCATATCCACCTGGTAGGGGCCAAACTCGAGTCGCAGGTTGGTAATTCGAATTATATTTGGGTTGCGGTTTGATAATCGGAAATACCATAACAAGGTTATACCTGGTCAAGTCATGATATTGGTATTTACCGATCTTTTTAGTGCTTGCCTAAGGCTGCATAGGCTTGTGCTTGGGTTTAGCTGTCGTTCTCTATTGGCAAGTTTGTTTTCTTTGCATCTTTAAGGGCATTAAGCCAGACTTCATTTTGTTGAATGATTTGAGTTGATCTTTTGATTTTCATGAAAGAGGAAGAGGGTGAGATGCACAAGCAATTTGAGCTTTCGGGGATGAAGATCCCATTATGTTTTGGGCTAATAACCTCTTGTGGGTTTTTAATTGTAAATCGACCTACTCACTTGGTTGACCTATTTATTTGGCTACAAACAATAGTCCCACCTACCTACAGGTCTGCAGTAGGTTTCGAGTTGCCTGTGAAAGACCAACAACATTGGTTGTCCAAGATGAATCTGAACAGATGGACTCTTGATGTTGTAATCATAATATTGATTGTAATGGTGAAGAAGATGGTGAGCATTAATTGACATTAAGAGAAGTAGTGGGGAAGTGCCAATTGTCCAAAATTTGGGAGTCGTATATTTGTACGGCATAATTGTCTTTATTGATTTTTACATGAAAAGTAAAATAATAAACAGATAATTATTCCCTGATTACCTAAGATTTAACTAATAATAAGTTGCATTATATTGTTTGATTATAATGAGTGAACACAATTTATATTAATAGGTTCGTAATCCATGAGATTAGATCGAGCAATTAGCGGATAACTTGTTCTTGACTATTGAAGCCGGAATGACTCCTAAAAATAAAGGCATAGATGTGATTGTCTGGACTGAAAATACATTGAATAAGATCAAGTTGAATTTATCTTAGATTCGTTTATAGATTTATTCGCGTGTGACATTCCTGATTTGACCTGCTTAAATATTGAGTAAGTGAATTATCACGTATATAACTCATGTACATTGTTAAAAACGTAGTAGACAGAAAATTGATATGTTGAGTACACACTAGGAGAGAGAATTTTGTCGAAATTTAATGAATATTTATTTGAGTTATTTTTCTTTGAATTCAGATACAAAACCTAAAAAAAATTCCATTGTTCTTGAGTTTGGGATTATATTTGCAATAACCTAACATTATAACTCAAGTTTAGAAATTGATTTTGGTTTGGGATATCCACATAGAGGCTAGTCGACTTCTACCCTTGGGAAGTCTTGATTTTTGTCTTGTGTTTGGTTCTTTTGAGTTCATTGTGTTGTATTTGATTCTTTTAATTAAAGCTCAGTGTTTAAGCATTCGGCAGTTCAAAAATAGCGAAGAATATCATTCAGTAAGAAATTTTTGAAGACTTTGATCTTGACCGAATTTTGTATAATATATAGTAGACATGGTTGGAAAATAAGCTTTTCATTATCTGCACAATTCTAGCAGCCCCTTGGCCTCTTTGTAATTTTCCATTGAGCATAAAAGAAAATCAGAAGTTAGATTGAATTCTTTTGAGTCTGATCAGAGCTATTCCATTCTCTTGCAATCCCTTTGATCCATATTCCATGACTTCACCTTTGGTTGAACACCAAGCCTGAGCTCAAGATCCAACTCCTCCATGGACCCTGTAACTGCTGGCTTCACTCCAAGAACCTGCCATTGAAGAGAAGAATAGCACTTCTCCTTTGGAACCAAAAATGGCAGTGTTGTTGAAACACCAATCTTTCTTCTTTTGCAATTGATTACCCCATCATCATAAGAACTTAACAGCCCTTGATGCTGTCCTTGAACAATGGAACAAGTACCAAAGATTTTAGATAAAGCTGAAACCCTAGAAGATGAAAAAGAATGACGACCCAAATCGGCTGCTGGATGTGGGGATTTAGGGTCAGATGGTTTTAGAGGATTGGGGTTCTGATTTTGATTAGAAACAACTTCATTGTTGGGACTAAGAGATTGTTTGAGCTTAGCTCTATCTCTTCTATGAACATTCATGTGACCACCCAAAGCTTGAGCTGACTTGAATTCTCTCCTGCAAAAACTACAAGTATATGATCTAGGAGGCCATATACATACCCCTAAAGACCCTGCTGCATCTTCTGCAAAAGCTTTTTCTTCCCAAGTGTCACTTAAAGAGCTGATTGACACATGAAAATGGGATTTCAAAAACTGTCTCCTCTTCATCAACATCAAATACTGAGCTTGTTCCATGGTTTTCTTTCCTTGATTGATTTAAAGACTAAGAGTCTGATGTGGAAGAACAGATGAGTTGGGGTATAGGTTAATGTAAGAAGTGAGGGAGCTATGCCTTACAACAGCTTTTGAAATGATTGAAATAAGACATTGAAAACTAGTCTGAGTATCTAAGAAGAAAGGGAAAAAGGCTGAGCTGAAAAATTCTTGTTGGTAGCTTTTTGGAGGGGGCTTCTTTGTTTATTTGTTTATTTGATTTGGCGCATCAAATTAGCTGATTTGATGCACAGTCGTCGTTTCTTGCTATTATTTTGGCAATTTCCTTAAAACCTCTCAGTTTTGAACAACTGTGAAACATTGATCTACATGTGCAAATTCAGGGTATTTTTATTTCGTGTTTCGAGTTTAAAGGTGGATTTGGATGGTCGTGGGTTTTTTGCGGTACATTTAATTTATTTTTTGTCTCACGTTATAATATCATTACAGTATTCAATCTCATCGTCATCGTGTTTTGTACAATAATCACGGGTACATTCAAACCCACTTTAAATCTAAAATACCCATGTTTTCAAAGTTTTTTATTTGAATTTAATCTTCATTTTAGAATTTTTTTCATGATGACTTGATTTGCTGAGAACTATTTTTTTATTTATTTCGATTACGTTCCACAAAACATAAACTCAAAAACTTTAAACAAGACAAATAAGATATGCAAAAACTCGTAAAAAAATAGATTTAGTTTAGGGTAGATTTGAATGGATGGCGGTAGGGTGTGTTTAGTTTTTTTTTATTTCACACTACAATATCACTACAATTTTTAATTTCACTGTCAACTTTATTTTTACATTAACCATAAATAAATGCACTGTTAATTCAAACTCAATATTAATTTAAAAAAAATATTCCAGCGATTCTAATCACTTTTTGTTCTTAAGCAACTAAAACAAATATATATATAATTATAAGAGTAATAATAAGTTAAAGTTTAACTTTTCAATGTGATTCGTTAAACATGTTGAGAACTTTCAAGTGTTTCCCTTTCATCCAATTGAAAGTTGTAAAAGTACTATAAAGATACTTTTGTCTTTTTTATTTAAAAAAAAAAAGATAAATTAATTTTTATAAGTTGAATAAAAAAATAAAATGATGTTATTCAGAAATCTACTATTTTAGTGAGAGGAGTTAATTAGCATTGTTTGTTTAGAATTATTATCTAACGCATTTGAAAAAATCGGAACCTTTACATTTTCCAAAGTCTCTCTTGGAATTTCGATTCAGTTATCAAGGTTTCTCTAAGCTGGGCAAAGCAGTATGTTTCTGTGACAAATTTGTGCACTTTTAAATCTTCAAGATTGATCGTCGACCCTTTCTTATCAAACAGTTGGATATGCTTGAATACAGATGGTTCGGTTAGATTAAAAGATGTGTTCGTTATAATTGGAAGGCTTTTGAGAAACAAAAATGGATGGTGGATTATTGGTTTCAATAGGTACTTGGATAATTGTGCAATACTTGATTATGACCTTTGAGGTATTTTAGACGGTTTGAAACTCACGTTAAATCGGGGGTTCGAGAGAGTCTTAGACATACAATCTCAAAGCAGTCAACATTATCCAGGATGACGTTCGCAAAAACTTTAATTCCGTTTTGGTAAGGAGAATCCATACAGTATTAAAGCTTCTAAGTTACTGGAGTCTTCAGCATATTTCTCGAGAAGATGATAATAAACTCATAGACAATATCATTAAAGCAATACGAGAACTAGATTACGGTTGATGGAGGATTCCATCCAGATGTCTTCCTCTTAATGTTTGTTTTTTGTGCTGTATTTATTTTCACCAAAACAAAAAAGAGAACAAACTGATGTTTCTGATAAAATTTTTATCCATTTATATTGTTAAAAACTATTCGTGAACGTCAACATGAAATACACGTGGTATGTCATATAAAACTATCTATTTATTTCGTAAAACTGTTGTTTCTTTTATAATGGTTCAAAACTAAAAGTTATAATTTGAAACTTACAAATCATTATTAATCATGAATAATAGTATTGGATTGGAATCTAAGTTTTAACTGAAACTAAACGACATTGAACAATTGTACAATCAATAGTCCAAAAATTTTAAACTCAAAATGATAGTGAGAAATGTACAATTACAAAAGCTTGATCATGTTCTTCAAACAACATAGTAACAAACTAAAAGATGCTTTTTCTAAGAAAATAATTAAATATCACTAATCACATTTTGTTTAATCAAACTACTCTCTTGGAATTTTTTCCCTTTTTTATTACAACAATTGAATGCTTGAGCAACCATCCAAAAACCAAAGTGGGTATTTCACAAAGTTTAAAAATCTAAGGACTTGAATTAAATAAGAACAATAGGGACTGATAAGCCTACTCCTTAACGTATTTGATGGACTGATTACTAAACTAATAAAAGAGTAAGTCCGTGTGGAATTTGAACATCGTTGTTGACTCAGTTAGGATGGGTCTGAATGACCGATGCGTTTACTCGCAGTTAATGTAAAAACAACAGTTGTGATGAGATTAGATATTGTAACGGAAAACAAAAAGAGCTGGTGTACCAATTCCTATGGTGAAATAAATAATGTTAGTACACCTTGTTGTCGGACTATCCATAATCCCTCTCTAACTCATAAATAGAAGGATAATGCACTTCAGCGCAATCGGGCCGACGTCTTCATACATTGACAACAATACTCATACCAATTGAGTTAAGACTCAATCGACAACAGTTGAAAATTTAAATTTAAGATTATTTAAAAAAAACTGAGAATACTTTATTTCCATTCTTCCAAATATTTACTTTTTTGCTTTGATAATTTAATCTAAACATTAGCAAGTGGTCCAATTGGCCTAGTAAGGCTAAGAGATGACATAAGAAAGCTGTTGAAGATCTCTTGTTCATATCTTTGTCTGAATTACTTACATTGCCATAACTGGCCAAGAAATGATTCCTTTTTATGCAAAACCCAGATTTGGTGAAGAGTTGTATATTTCTAAAAAGCTAATAGAAAAGAAGATGAAGAATTATTAATAATTAGAATCATTTAACTTAACTCCTTCCTTAAATAAACTATAAACAAATTTCTACCTAAAATGTCTTCATTCTTCAACTTGATGCTACACTAAGAATTTGAAATACATACATACATATTTTTACATCGATCGTTCTCATCATATTTAATTATTATAAGCATCGAATTGGATAACTCAACAACTACTCCAACAGTTCTCAAAACTCGTAAAATCTTATCATTTCCATTGAGCCCAAATCTCATATCATCGACCAATTTTGTTACAATATTATTAATATGCTACTGCAATCGTTTTCAATTATTTGTTGATGTATTTATTATTTAAATTTTTATTTTAAAAATTATTTAGTAAATCATGAATTAATATATAAGTTGAAATACTTTCAAATTTTAAATTTATGATTACAATAGTTTGAAATCTAATATGTTAGAAATTGAACAACTTTCATCTCATTTGGAAATCAACGACAAGATCTCCACTTAATGCATCAAGTGTTTATCTTTGTTACCAATTGAAAATTTATTGATTTTGCCTGTCTGATATTCATTTAGTTGCAACTCAAAGAAGTTACTACTAGTAATAAAATTGAGATGAACACCGAAATTTGTTAACGCGCTTCAGAATCTCATACATCTATGAGACCTTACCCAAAGGGCAATCCAGTATATAAGCAACAAGTACAAATTGTTATTTAAGTTCAACTTACTTACCAAATTGCAACTTCACTCATAGACTTCAAACTATATCACTTTCTCTTTAAAAATTTTCCCCGTGAAAATGTAACTCAATGAAAACAATTCGGTTACTTACAATTTTGCACTCAAATAATAATTCCTAATTGAACAAAATAAAGTGCTCTCTCATGTACTACTTAACCTAACAAGCCATCTAATGTATAAACATAAAAGGTTTGTTAAAGTATAATCAATACCAATCTCTAATTTCATTAAAATAGTTGTCAAAAATGATTCACACTATAATACTTTTACCAAGAAGTGAAAAATAACTCAGGTATGACACCACGGATCAAATTATGATTACAGATGTTTGCCAAGTGCTGCATATTTGCTACAATTGGGGAAAAGTGGACCACCCTGGGCAAACCTCACTGTAATTAAGTACTCAGATGCCTTTTGCCTGCTTCTTGATAGGCCACTTGAAGCAATTTTTCAACTAATTTTTCCCCCAAGACTTCTTTAACTAAGGCATTGAAATCTCAAATTTGATCTCTATGGCTAAAGGTGTGTTTTTGCCAAAAATTTTGCCCTCCCTTCTGCTTGCTGTCTTTTCATTTTTGGGGATTGTTGGCTATGGAGCAATGAATTTGGTGATCTATGCCAAAAGTAATTTGGAAAACTCAAAAGTAACAAGAAAGAACGACAGAAGAAAACTTGAGCTCCGATACCATGTTAAAGCATTCAACCTAAAACCGACTGGCAACAAAAGATCAAACTTCAATATAACCGATGTGGGAAAACACCACTCTGAAAAGCTTGAGTTTTCAGTCATCAAGAGGGAATTTCCAATAATTTTCAACTTTGCTCTTGGGAATAAAATGAAATGATCAACCACCATATACTGCCACCAACCAGTCAAACAAGCACACAAAAATTTTATGACACAAAATGAAATCAGTATTTTGATCTTCCAATGATTTTAGATGCATCTTCAATCAGGGAAGGAAGTAAAAAAAGGTGGTTGGAGTAGGGTAAAGATGCCTTGCTTACCATTCTATTCCAAGAATTCACCATATCCGCTGCTTCAGAATCACACATTCCAGCATCAAGAATACCACAGTTTACTACTTGCTAATGTTTTCAATCTCATTAAATAAAGCAGAAAGTAAAGGAAAATGAACAGATAAGGAAGAAGCAGCAGGCAGGTTCATGCTCATCTTCTCTGAAATACTCATGCAAAGATCGAAGAGTAGGTTAACAGTTAACCTACTTGGATGAATTGCAGTAATGATGATAAAATTATACTGAACTAAAAGTAGCTAAATAGTTATAAGGTAAGTCCCGATCCAGAGGTTAGCAAGAATTTGTGTTACTATATCTCAGAATCAATGACAAGTGACATCCAAGACAATATATCAGCCCAATGGTCAAGCATGTTTCTGGTTTAGGATGAAAGATCTGAACTATGCTTAAAACTTTCTAATATTCTAACCATTAATTGATAAAAATTGTTAACATATTGTCAAATCCTGACTAAAAATCTAATTCTCTGATGTATCTACTCTTTTCTTAACAGAATGGTAGAGCAGTTCCTATAAATCTAGTCATTAGTTATTACACTAATTTACATTATTTGCCATCGGTCACCATCTAGGATTATCAAGATTAGAAATGGTCTTCGGCTAGCTTACTACATTATCTTCAGCATTTTCGTTGTCACCCTCTTTCATTCTATTGAAAATCTCATGATCATTAAAACCTGCATGAAAAGATCAAATAAATACACAGAGAGAAAGAACCTTCTTTGGTGATATTACCATATCCAAGAAACAAAATTACCTGCACCTAACTCTTCCACTTCATCACCAGGTCTTAAAAGCATTGTGTTTACAGAAAGTGTCTCAAGTGTTGTCCAATCCGGATAGGTATCGTCATCCAAAAATGTGTCAATTCCTGTAACCCAGTCTTCCACAATAGAGGCAGACTCAGATGACAAGGGCTGCATAGAATCTTGTTGCTTGCTCTCATAACCTCTGAAAGAAAAATCATTAGCTGAAGATAAAATTTTGTTGCACTAAATGCAAAATCCGTAAATGAGTGAGATTCTGCATACATTTGTCTTAATTGCAAGTTGCATTGAACAAAGATGAGGTCTCTGAGCCGCTGCTGCTCTAAGCAATTCCTTGTTTCATGCAATTTTTCAAAAGGAATGCGATTATGCTTAAGCCCAAGAGTACTGCAAGTTTGACTAAGGACACGGATAGCTAAACGAGTCAAATTTGGGCAACTTCCTCCATATGTTGACCACCATTCAACTATAGCAAGCAGCATACAAAGCAATGATCAGCCAATGGAAAGAAATTAGGGAAAAGGATATCACAACAGGACACAAATGGTGAAACACAAGCATGCTCTATGTGCAACAGAGCTACTTCAACCAGATAAGTTTGACGTATTATCCATTGCACAAGCACATGTAAGAATTTGGAATTCATGTCATGTACAACAATAATGATGAGAACAATGCATGCAGAAATTCAAATCACCTATAAGTTAGTTACAGTTTTCCCCTTGAAGTTCTTTAGTAGCCAGAATTGCCACACCTTAGCCAAATCAACATCTTATTCAACCAAAGCAAGGAAGACAGCATTTTCTTTGACTTCATAGTTCTAGGATATTCGGTAATTCAATTTGCAATCTAGTAGCAGGAAATTGAAAGCATCTACTAACTACTCTTACTAAAAGCATAAATTACGACAATAATTTAAGTTGAAATATAGCAGCCAAAGTTCAGAAAGCATCCATAAGATAGACTCTCACCAGGGAGTAAAGTGTCTCTAGCTCTAACTGCCATCTTCCTCCCAAAATCTCCAACGGAATTCTTGTATGAGTTTATCTCCTTGGAGATTTTATCTTGAACTGTTACATCAGGAATCAATTTCTCTATACAATCAAGCATCCCTGATAGCATCTCATTAGGCATGTCTCCTTCCATGCTATAAAAGAACCTGGGGTTAAGGTAGAAACCAGCAGCATGAAGAGGATGGTGCCATTGTTGTTCCCACCAGTGATCTATAATATTCCAATAGACCATATAGTCATTCCTCTTGACTAATTCTTTCTTAATTGTTTCTTTTGCTCGATACATTCCAGCATAAACATATCCCATTGCAGGCCTCTTCTTGCTGCCAACCATTCTCAGAACTCGAAGAAGAGGACTGGTTAACCGAACAATCAGAACACAAGAGGACCAAAATGACTGATTACTCACCAAATCCAACATTGCCAGTCCCCCTGGTTTCTTTGAATATGGGCAGTCTACCCACTGCTGTGAAGTAACCATGGCCTGCAAGTTGTTTTTAAGATCAACCATCCGAGTCAACGTTGTAAAGTTTGTAGCTGAGCGAGTGGCTGCTGGTTCAACAATATCATTGCCAAAAGTATACTGTCTTACCATATTCAAGACCACACTATGATTGTAGACAAATTTCGTAATAGATCTAGCTTGCTCAATTATTGCATTGATCCATTCAAGCTTCGCAAAATCCTCAAGTATCAAGTCTACACAATGAGCTGCACAAGGAGTCCAATACAGAGTAGGGAAAGTTTCAGCTAACCTCCTCCCAGCAACAATATATTGTTCCTCGCCATTCGTAATCACTTGCAAGACATGCTTAGATCCAACTTCTTCCACCACTTGCTTAAGCAATTCATACAAAGCATCCGAGGAATTTATTACACTAGAAGCATCTATGGATTTCAAAAACACTGTTCCTTCAGGACAATACACCAAAAAGTTTAGCAAGAGTCGACCTGTTTGAGTGTTCCATTGGTTGACCAGAATAGAACAACCAGTCCTTACCCATGCCGCCATGACTTTATCATTTTCAGTCTTCACTTCCTCCACCGATTTCCTCAATATCCAACCCTGAAGATCATGACATGAAGGCATTAGTGCCCCAGATCCTCCCGAGACAATAGCATCAACCATTGGCTGGAAATAAACTGAATTAACTGCATCTAAAGTTGCACCAATATCAAACAAAAATCTCCCTATTGCCATATGTACATGATTATTTACTCTCCTTGCACCTAACTCAACTGGGACAAAACTAAGGGCATTCGCCTCAGCAGGCAAACTTTTACCTCTTCCCCTCTTTCTCCTCTCCCCGGAAACATTACTTGTTCCTTCCCGATTAACTAACAAACTAGAACTAGGCTCAAGTGTATCCGATTTTTCAATCATAAGCAATCCAGTATTAGTGTCAACCTGATTAGCATATGCCTGTATCTCGGTAGAAACCTGATTAACATTCGTTATCTCCTCCGCAATCTTCTGTTTTTTCCTTTTCTTTACCACAACCCCATCTAAACTTTCTTGCATCAAAACACGAACATCGGACGGGACACGCAAACAAGTAGCAGCATTACCCTTATGACCAGCTAAATGTTCCTTAATCCTATGAATCCCACCACCTTTAAATATTTTGCCACAATATATACACTTCAATTGTACCCTTTCACCATTCTTAAACATTTGACAATGTTTCCATGCTGGGTCATGTTTTTGTGATGTTATTGGTATTGGTTCCAAATTTGATGACATTTTCCTCACAAATCACAACCTTTACAACAACACACATTTTTACATTAAACTCATCAGAAATCACAGTTGCATTTCACAAAATTAATAGCATTAGGTCATAACTGTGAAAAAAAAAAAAAAAAACCTAAAATTGACAGAAAATAGAACAAAAATGCTAACATCATAAACAACACAAACCATACAATTATATTTCAAAAAAATTTAAAAAGGAAAGGAACTTACTTGCAATTCTTTTGAATTGCTTTTCCGGGAGAGAGCGGCAATTGAATGAGAACCGAGTCAAGGGAGTTGATGACGGGAATAATAAACCGAGGGTTAGGAAACCGGATGGACCGGTTAGGGTATTGGGATAAACCGGTTGGATTATATCTAACTAAAACAAAATCAATAAGAAAAAAAAAGCTATAAACATTTTAACAATGCAATAAATCAAAATTTAGAAATTTATTTAATTTTATAAAAAGGAAAATCAGCTTCTTCTTTTGAATCGGTTTCCGGGAAACCGAGTTGACAAGGAAAACAATAAACCGAGGCTTATGCAATTTGATGGATCGGTTAGGATATGGTATGACCCGGTTAGTTTTTTCCTATTTACCAATTTGCCCCCATTTCTCTGGGGTGCAACTATTTTCTTTTAATTAAAGAATTGATTTGTCATTTTAATCCATTTTTCTTAAAATTGATGATTTTAATAAATAAAATTAGTATTAAAAAATTAGGGTAAACTATCAAAATAATAACTTTTGTTTGCCTCAAGTTACATTTTAGTCATTTATGTTTGAAACGTTACATTTTAATCACTTTCGTTATCGTGTTATAAAATTTTGGTTATTAAGCTGTTAATTGTCGTTAATAGTGTAACGGTAAGCTGACGTGGAACGTTAAATCATTATTTTAATCGAAAATATTAGGTTAGATTATATCATTGGTCTTTTTTTTTTTTTGAACAATTTAAATTTTCTATTATTTTTTTAATTTTTTTTTATTTTCCTTTCTCTTCTGTTTCTCCCTCTATTTTTCTCCTTTCCCCATTTCTTTTAACATAGTTTTTCTATGTTTTCCTTTTGCTAAAACTACTCCCTATACTTTTATTCTTTTGAACAATTTTATTTTTTTCTTTTTTTTTTTTAACTTTATTTGTTAAAGCCAAATATCTTTGATTACATAGAAAACATAAAAAAACTTCGTTAAAAGAAATGAAGAAGGGAGGAAAACATAGGGAGAAGCAGAAGAGAATGAAAAGTAAAGAAAAAAAGAAAGTTAAAAGAACATAAAAGAAAAGAATTAAATTTCTCAAAACGAAAAAATATAGGGATCAATTGTATAATTTAACCTAAAATTTTCATTTGAAATGATGATTTAACGTACAACATCGACTTATCGATACACTGTTAACAGCAATTAACGGCTCATTGATTAAAATGTTACGACATGGTAACTCAATTGACTAAAATGTAACATTTCAAATACAAGTGATTAAAATGTAACTTGAGGCAAACAAAAGTGACCATTTTGATAGTTTACCCAAAAAATTATTATAAAATAATAAATAATAAATTACTTTAATGTGTAAATAAAATAATAATAATAATTAAATATATATTTAAAATAAATAATATTTTATAAATAAAAAGTTGAAAATAATATAGAAATTTAGAAATATATTAAAAAGTGAATTATAATATTAAATTAAAATAGAAAAGATAAAACAACATGCATCGGTTATAATAATCATTCATGATAAGTACGAAATATATTTATACTAAATTGACTAAATATGAAAGCTATTTATATCAAATTAACATCAAACTTACTTTCATCAATTCTAATCACATCACAAGTTTCAAGTTCGAATCCTTTGGACTAAAATTTTGGACCTTAATTTGACATGTAATTAGGTTTATTAGTAATAATGTTAATTATGTGTGAGTGACAATGTTTTGCGTTATAGGCTATCTTGGTTATAATGAAACGAGGATAAGTTTAAGTAATAAGCTTAATGTTTAAAAGTAATATTTTTTACTCGAGTTTATTATCGGGTATTACAAAAGCATTGTTATGGATGAAAATCAAGTAGATGAAGACACGGAAATGTTTTAGCACGATAGGGAAATGCAAATTTTAGAGAATGGATCATTACATTGAGCGAGAACAGGCAAAGTCTGAACAACAAATGCAATTAGTGTGATTCGAATCTAGATCATATTTGGGACAGTGAACACCTTAACTACCAAGTCATCATATGGGGTTCGATTTACGTTTTATTTTGATGTGATAATTTAAATGTTTTTTTTTCCTATTTAATTTCATTATTGTTTGTTTATTATTTTACTATCATAATCGAATCTCTGCCCATAATTATGCCGTTATTACTTTGAATGCCTTGAATAAGTCGATTAGGATTTTTTTTTTTTTGAAAAAAATTGATTTTATGACATTTAGTAATGTTTAAACAAATAAAAGTTAAGCATTTCCTTTCATACAACTCTTTTTGGATATTTGGTCACTATTGTCAAATTGTGATGCATTTTATAGAGTTTTATTGGAATAAGTGTATGTAACAATTCGATTTTCAATTATGTCGAAAAATACGGTTTCAGAATATCATTTCTGTAAATCGAGTCGGTAAATATTAAATAAGAATATTTATGGAGTTATTATGAAAATCTATTGAAGTTCGGTTAAGTAATTTAGTCGAAAAAAGTGATTAATCAAGGCTCAAGGATTAAACTGTAAAAAACCAATCGTTATTGAGTTTTAATTAATAAAAGGCTTGAGGACTTAGATAGCAATTATTCCAAGGACCAAAATGCTTACTTAACCATTTTCCATCCATCATGAATTAGTGGATGATTTGCTCATGGTGTTTCTATTCAATGTATTACATTGTTATTTAGTCTCCCCCTTATAATTTGAATGTTTTTTTTTTTTTGTAAAACTTTTGGTATCACAACTCTCTCACTTTAATTACCTTTTGATATATAAAAAAGGGTGAAAAATATGAATTTTAAACCAACGTTGATAAATGGTTGGTCAATCAATGATAATAAAAATAACAAATATATGAACCTAACAAGTGGTTCCAGTGGAAAAGAGTATGTTGTTTATCCTAGGGTTTCGGGTTCGAGCACCTGTGTGTACAAAGTGTGTGTGCGTTGTCAATGAGTTAAGAAAGTATGAACAGATACTATCATGTAATCACACCAGTATATTCAAAAAATAATAATAATAACAAATACGTAGTAGTTGAATGTGGCTCTTTTTTCTTAATACTGTTAATATTTTAAACTGGAATCTATAACCGAGAAATAATTTAAATACCAAAAAAATAAAAATAAAAATAAAAATTAGATACCAATACAAAAAAGCATATATAATTTAAAGTCCAATCGATGATCAATGGCGAAGTTAGAGGGGTTGGTAGAGGCTTCGATATAATTTATAAAATTTTAAATTGGTAATGGTAAGATTGCACTTTGGCTCTCAAAAAATAATAAAATTACATTTTTATTATTGCAAAAATATATAATTTAATTCCGATCTAAAAATTATAAAGATGTGCTGAACCCAATGAGTGGTTCTAACAAAAAAAAAAGATGATATTCATCTTAGGAGACTCGGGTTCAAGCACTTGTGTGTGCAAAATGTGTATATGTTGTCAAAAGGTTATGAAAATATGAAAAAACACTACCATATAATCACATCAATATATTAAAAAAATTATAAAGAAATGTTCATATGATATAGGAATTAAATTATTGATTGGTCTAAGTTATACATACATTTTCCATCTTATAATTTTGCCATATAAATATATATGGTCTAGAAGTTGATTTCAGTTTGGGATATTCTCATAAAGGCTAGTCAACTTCCACTCTTGTATGAATTCTCGTTTTCCGTCTTGTGTTCGATTTTTTGAGTTAAAGTTCACTTTCTAAAGATTTGAGAGTTCGAGAATAATAAAGAAGATCATATTAGGTAGAAAGCTTGAAGATTTTGGACCATGGTTCAAAATGATCAGAAAAAATCTAAGTATCTCTTAAAATCTCTTGTAATTTGAACATCTCTCGAATCTTGGAACAAATATATTTTATTTGATCAGATTTATTACTTTAGATATCACAAAAAAAAAAAAAAAAAAAAACTCATTTTAGAAAAAATAATTAAAAATCCTTATACATCAACTCTGAGTAGTTTTATAAACGATTTTTTGACATATTCGATGCCAAATCATAGCCATCGGGTGGAATTTTTGACAAGCTCATGAGCAACCTCATTGTTGGATCTTCTAGTCCATAAGACCCCAATATCATCTCTTATATGAATATGTGGAAGTGAGAGTTGTTCGAACAGTGCGAGCTATTGTGCAAACTTTGAACTGTGAGCTATGTTGTGGATCTATTCGCAGTGTGAATTGTACGAGGTGCGGAGTGCGAGCTCACCACAAGTGCGAACTGTGCGAAGTGTGAAGTGTGAGCTCACCATGACAACGAGTTCACTGAATGTGCGAGCTCTCTTAAGTTAATCTGTTAGAGTAGTTAGCGATTAAAAATTTGTTAGAGCAGCTAGTTTGTTAGTTGGTTAGCAGACTTGACATTTTGTATATAAATTTAGTTTCAAGTGTACTGTAGAGATGAAGTTGAATAAATCTTCTGGTTTACTCTGTTAATTGTTTGTTATTTTTTTCCGATCATCAGCGTTGTTTAACAGAATATACTCCATGCAATCATGAATTATGATCCAAAACGTAGACCAATCTTCCTTAGTAGATCTAATAGTAAAGAAGATTAACTGAGCATCAATAATGACCATCCCATCTGTGGTTAGATTACTTAAGATCCACTGCGAAGCCTTCCTCAACGTTAGTGCCTCAGCCATGTAAAGCATAAACTACCCCTCAGCCACAAAAGAAATGACCTTGAACAATTCCCAATGTGTCATCACATTACCACACCTAAATGGTGTCACCTTTCCTCGGCAAAGTTTGCTACAGCCACCCAACACTTCCAAAAACCCTTGTCCACTACCTCCCCGTTTGCTACCAGTATAGTCGATGTTCTAGTGCCTATAGTTGGGCTCAATGCCAACTTACTGCCACTACCTTAAGAATGAGAGAGCTTGTGAAAGAACTATATTGCAAGGCACACCATTGTCACTCCAAACCAATTGATTCCATGCCCACCATAGCTTCCAACTAATAACACAAAACTACTCGACAATATGTGTATGGACACTCCCTGTCATCATGTTAAAGCAATCTAGATAATTGTTGTTACTTCATTGAATTTGCCTTCTAGATTTTCGTTCAGTAGCAACTAGAAGAACTAACAATTATAAAATAGAAAAGGACACGTAGGTTTGGTTATGCAATTCAAGAATTTTCTACGTTTTTGGAGCCTTGTCTAAAAAGCAATCCGCTGTAAATCAAATAGTACAAGATGTGATTTAAGTCCAATTTACTCATCAAGTTGCAATCTCATTCTTATGCTCAATCTAGATCACTCTCCTCTGTAAGACTTTCCCCTTGAAAGCTTAGTTGTAAACTGATCAACAAAAACAATTTACTTGCATTGAATTTGCCCTAAAATAAGTTCCTCAATTGAATAGAACAAGTGTTCTCTTGGTCTCATCTATAACGACAAGTCTTCACTTAAATAGGCATTTAATGGCTTGTTAAAATGTAATCAATGTAAATCACCATCTCCCCAAAAAATAATGTCCAATATGGAATGAGATTTTCAATATCTTGTTTCAGTGTTCTAAGGAATACAAATCTCTTCAATAAAAAAACTAGATCACATGAAAGTCTTCAACAATGATGTGTGACTTCGATTGACTGTGTCAACAACCATCTTCTTTAGTTCATATTTTTGGAGAAGGATGAATTTCTATATTTCTAAATTGTTTTATCAACGATGTCTTTATCTCATTGCTCAATGTTATGTTTGCTAGTTTGTTGTCTAAATTTGTTCTGTGCAAACACTTATTTTTTATGAATATATTGATTTTAATTAATTAAACTACCCAATTCATGGTAACAAATTGAATTGTACAGGTTTTAATTAATGGATTCATTTCAATCTCATCATCTTAATATTACTATTATTTTCTACTTTCAATTTCAACATGTATATATTTTTTTGGGTTTATAAATAATTTTGTAGATACATGATATCAATGGAGTTCAAAATGAAGGAAATGATGTTCTTCCTCAAAAAATAGAGTCCTAATCTCCCAAAATAAAATGTTTGAAATTATTTAAATTATGGGTATTTCAGATCAAATTTCGATTCGAGTTAATATATATGTTATTATAATTGCATAACAATTCTCTTATTAAAATATTATCATATAAATATTGAGTAAGTGAGACTTTGGATTGTTTTCAGCATCACGTGTAAATTCACTCTTTTATATTCTTTTATGGAAAGGGAAAAAGTCTTTGTAAACAAGTGGTGGAACTAAAAATAAGAATCAATAAGTTATTCATTAAAATATGAAACTTGGGGAGCATTTAGATAAAATATTAAACTCAAAAAATTTGAATTTGTATGTTATCCTGATAATCAGACTGTTCATCATTTCAATTGTAGTTTGGGTTCAAGTCGCGTTAATCGTGTTGTTGTTAGGGTTTTGGATTATTCATTTAAAGGTATGGTGCAAAGTTGTTTAAAAGTTGGATTATCCATTTAGATTCGAAATTTCATTCGAGATTTGGGAGGATTTAAATAAAATATTAAATTCAAATATAAATTAACATAAAAAAAAGCAGACGCGTTTTAAATATAAGTTGAACTTGTGCTCTATCATTTAAAACCTGAGCTCAACTCGATCTGACATGTATGCAATATATTATTTTATTCTTATATATAATATATAATATATAATTTATATATCATAAAAAAATTAAATCTATAAAAAATAAGTTAATTTATCCATATTTAAAATTTTAATAAAATAAAAACATATTAAATTAAAAATGTTAAATTTTTGTAAAAGATAATATAAACAAGCTTAAAACGAGTTTAAGTTGGCCATTTACAATTTTTGGTAGGTTTGAACAAAATTTGAGATTCATATTTCAAATAGAGTCAAGCTTAGACAAATTTAAAGAACAATAATATCATATAAAAGTCTAACTTGATCCATAAATATCTCTACTACAATAGAAATTTTTTATATATATAATTAATTCTATCCACAAATTTTGTATATAAAGTATGATAATATCATATAAAAAATTTATTTTTTTTTAATAATATCATTATAAATTATGGTCATATATGTTTTTTTTATATCATGTCTAGAACTACACATAATCTCTTAAATCCATAAATAGGAAGATAATACGATTCAGTACACTCGAACCCACGTCCTTTTATATTGACAATAATATCTATATTAATCGAGTTAAGACTCAACCGAATGGTTGAAATAAAATTTGAATTTTTTTTCTTAAATTATAATGTATGACGAAATGGTTGGGTTTTGCTTATATTCTTTAAAATGTACTAAATTGATTTCTTTTATACAATAATTTCAACAAATCATCAAATTTTAAATAAATAAAGTACTAAACAAGTTGTTTAAACGTGTATGCATTACTTCACACGTTCATTAGTACACAAATAATAGATTTATTCCATTTGAATTTTAAACCATCAACTTGCGTCGTTGCCTGCAAAATTATCATTTTTAATAAATCATACCATTCAAAGATAGATGTCGATTGAGTCTTAACTCGATTAATATGAGTATAATTGTCAATGCAATAGGACATGAGTTTGATTGCGTTGAAACACAATCCTCTTATTTATGGATCGAAAAATAACTATAAATAATTTTAGACATAAATTTTATAACTGAAATCAACGATTTGATTGACTTAGTATTTAATATATTTTTAATTATTTTAAATATATTCATACTTTTATTAATTATTTTAAATAAATCGATTCGATTAAATCGGGTTATAGCACACAAATGGGAAAAGAAAACAACCGCGTGAGTAGAAGGGTAACGCGGCAATCCCGTTCAAAGCACCGTTTTATATAAAGGAATAATTCGGCTACTTTCTCATTACTCTTTCTTTCCCCTTTGAACGAATAAAAATAAAAACAGAACTCTATTCCTTCCTCTCTCCCAAACCAAACAGCGGAAAGGGAAATATGTTCACTCTGTTCCTAATTTAGTTTTCTTTTTTCCTCTTTTCTGTAAAAGTCCCCCTCTCCCTCCTTTTTGTTTTGGTTTATTAAATCTGTATGGCAGCGACGACGTCGTATTGGTGTTACCAATGCAATCGGTTCTTCTTGATTTCCAACGAGGATCCGATTACTTGCCCCGACTGTGACGGCGGATTCATCGAACAGATCGATAACGTGCCTCATGCAGCGCGTGCTCTCCACGCTGACTCCCGTCTCGTCCGCGGCAATGGATTCTCAACTACCCTCCGTCGAAGCCGGATGAACGGTGGCGATCGTTCTCCTTTTAATCCCCTCATTGTCTTAGCGTCGCCTTCCGGGGGAAGTACAAATGTCGAACAGAGTGGGAGGGGGTTTGAGCTTTATTATGACGACGGAGGTGGATTGGGTTTGCGGCCTTTACCGGCGAGATTGTCGGAGTTTCTGTTAGGTCCTGGGTTTGACCGGTTAATTGAGCAGTTATCAGAAATGGAAATCCAAAACATTGGGCGTCACGACCAACCGCCGGCGTCGAAAGCGGCGGTTGAAGCGATGCCAATGGTGGAAATAGACGATACCCACATCCAAAACGAGCTGTTCTGTGCGGTATGCAAAGAACAGTTCGAGTTAGGAACCAAAGTTTTAAACATGCCTTGTAACCATTTGTACCATTCAAACTGTTTACTCCCTTGGCTTCGGTTACGAAATTCATGCCCCGTTTGCCGCCATGAATTGCCGGCGGCTGTGGGGGAAGAAGGGGACGGGAGTTCAAATTCATTGGATGAGACCCCCGTGGGGTTGACCATTTGGAGATTACCGGGTGGAGGGTTCGCGGTGGGGAGGTTTTCAGGTGGAGAGAATAGAGAGTTTCCTGGTGTCTATACGGAAATGGACGGTGGTTTTAGCGGCGGAGGGTTGGTGCCGCGGAGGGTTTCATGGGGGAGTGGAGGGAGGGAACGAGGAGGGTATGTCAGAAGGGTGCTGGGGAATATGTTCGGGTGTTTTAGTGGTTCAAGTTCTTCTCCTAGGTTGGATTCAAGGATACGTAGAAGTGGTAGATCATTTTCCATTTTCAGTCCTTCAAGGAGAAGAGGTTGGGCTCTTGAACTTGATAATGCAAGATCTAGAAGTAGGAGAAGAAGAAGGTAATGGGTTATGATTTTGAACATAATTCACACATGTACTAAGAGCCATACAAAGTGGTTCTATTGAGTGGGATGTTTTTTCTTATCATTGTAAATACCGAGGAAAGAAAGGGGATGAAATGGTTTTTTTCTTTTCATCTCATAATAAAATGCAAGGAAAAAACATATCTCATGATAAATTGTGGATGAATTAATTCTGTATATTTATATGATATGATTATTATTCATAGATAAATTCATGTTACGCATCTTCATTTTGGGTTTCGTTTACACAACGTATATATAAAATCATATAAAATATAAATCAAGATCTTACGAACTAGTAATTATAACAGAAATCCAAGTGTTTTGACCTAAATTTTTAATCAACTTCTTGCAAGTAGTACCTTTTTGAGTCTTTATTGCCGAACATCCAAGACTTTCTACTCATTCAATGTTTGACTAGAGGTGTTCAAAATATGTCAGCTATGGGATAGAAATGGTGCTTAAAATTCATTGCATTTCATGGTTTGGTTACATGATCTTAGTTACTTTCTTGTTGACAGAAAAAGAAAATTATCAAGTTTGAATGCGTATTAATTAACCATGCTTTGAATCAGTCTTGGAAAAAAGACATTGCCAAAAGAGGTTTTTGCATTAGAAGTAATTAAGGAGTAAATTGATCTTTTTCAACATATTCGATTCTTTTTTTTTAATAAATTGGTATGATTACATGGTAATATCTGTTCATACTTTATTAATCTTTTGACAACACACACACACTTTGCACGCACAGGCGCTCGAACCCGGAACCCCTAAGATGAGCAACATCTTTTTTTTCATTGGAGCCACTTATTGGGTTCTAACCTATCCGATTCTTAATATAAGGATCACCATAATATTTTTATCAAATAACGTCTAATCTATTTAATTCAGACTCAGGGTTGTTGGCAATATACCCGTGCTTTAAATTCGTATCCGATTCATGAATATATTGTACTTGTATCCTATACTTTAGCCAAATTTGAGAAACATATAAAACAGGTGGTGGAAGAGCTTTGCCTAGACAAATGGAAATGGTGCTGAATTATGAGTCCTTGTGTGAGGGACTTATTAAAATATATTGAGTAAACAATTTGCTAAGCTGTATAAAAGATTCGAGTGAGACAAGAGAATCGAACAAGGTCACATAGAGTGAGTGAGTGAGTGAATCTCCCTCCCAGTCATAGCTTAACTGTAATGCTAAGCTGGCCACTATTGTCTTTTCTAGGGTTCATGAGAAGTTGACAATTTATCTTCAAAGAAACTATTTCATTTGAAGCATGAAACTTAAACAATTGCACATGGATAAAGCTGTACATGTACTACTTAAGTTTTGTATGCTTAAATTTCGATTGATTTCATTGATTTTTTTTTTTTTTTTTATAATACTTAAAACTATTCATAACCATTCGGAGAACAACACGCTTCAACGTACTCGAACTCATTAAGATTCAATAAAAAATATATATATGTTTTTACTTTTTCTTTGGTGTTTAACAAAGTGATGGGAATAGTTTGCCTTTTGCTTCCCTGTGTAACCATCGAGGGAGGGAAGAAATAAAATTGCAGATTTCCCTTTGATAAAATTATAGTTATGCTTGCTGGTTTTGGTATGACCGAATGATCTAAGTGCTATCCGATTTAAGTAGAAAGCCCGATTGTAAAAGGCCCAGTTGGGACCGATTGACAATTTGGTTTTTAATGGCCCAAATATGGAAAATGAATTGCAAATCTATATGACTATAGATTAAAACAATATTCAGAACATTTTTCCAATCCATAAATAAAAATATAAATACGTTTTAGTGCGTACTCAAACCACATTTTCCTACATTATTAACAATGTGCTTATACCAATCTAGCTCAAATTCAATTGATCATGCATATACGATAATTTTATATTAAGATTAAATTTGTGATTTAACCTCTATAGTTTAATTTATATACTCGGAATACCAAAAGGAATTCATTATGTAACATGGGTCACAATTGTTTTTTTAGACTATACAATAATAATATTTCAATCCTTATACTATGCTTAAATTTGTGATCTAGTCTCTATAATTTAATTGGTATATGCTATATAAAAAGAATGCCAAAAGGCATTTCTTACGTGACACGTGCCATAAATTTTTTTTTTTTTAAATTTTCATTAGTTAATCTAAATACTTTATTCTGATTGAAATATTCATGTTATTTTAAAATTTGTTAACATCGTTAAAATTTTCTACTAAACTGAGATCCATTATAATGTCATCTTTTTGTCATATGACTACCAAGTATTAATTTCAAAATATAACACTAATAAATTTAATAGAAGAATTTAATAATATTAACAACTAGACTTGAATTTCCAAATCCAAAATGTAAAGGGACTAAATTATTTAAAATAAATTTAAATTTTGACCACAATATTTTTTTTTGGTGAATTACAAACAGCGACTAGCGTGACTCGAACCTAGGCCACGCTTGGAGCAGTGAACACCTTAACCATCAAGCCAATACACTTGAACCCACGTCCTCTTATACTGACAACAATGCTCATACCAGTCGAACTAAGACTCAATCAGTATGAATCTTTTTTATTTAAGCTTCATAGGTTTAGTTAGAAATGTAAAATTAGTGCTCATGTCTTCTTATTTCGTGTTTGATTCGTTAAATGTAACATTATAGTCTGTAATGTTATATTCCAAAATAAGATTATGGTATTCGGGTTGTCAATGTTCCGATGATCCTATAATCTTACATTATGGATCAATGCCAAGATATCGTAATATAGGATATAAGCTCATTATAGCTCATTCCTTAAGTTATATTAGATTACGAGCATAATCTTAAATTTTGAACCAATTTACCTTTTGTTTTTTTATTTTAATCAAGTTATGCTTTTTTTTAAATAAAATTTAAGACTAATTGAAAACAAACAAAAATAATAATAATAATAATGAATCAGTAAATGCCATACATAACAATACAATTATTATATTTTATTTAATAATTTATTAAGAAAATTAATTACGATTATAATTATAATTATGATTGGTGTTGCAATCACTTTTCATGAATTATTATAATTATGATTTATATAAATTTATTTTAAAATCATACTTTTACTTATTAATCTACAAATTATAATAAAAAGTAAAAATTATAATAATTTATCATAATTTTATGAAAATTGAGACTAACAAATATTAAAGATAATAAAGATAAATGAGTAAAATATATTTTTAAGTAATATTATATTGCATCAACTAAATATTTGAATATTACATTTCAATCAAATGAAGCAAGTAAGATAATCTCGTATTCCACTCGTAATTTTATTACGAAACAAAATCTAATATTCAACTAACCAAAATGTACCCTAAATGCATTAATCCCATGATATATAAATTTTAAAATTTTTCAATTTCGCTTACGATTTAATGTTCAAAATTCATCATCGTCTTGTTTCACAAAATCATCTTCAAAAGACAAGAAACATGAAGTAGAGGATGGATAGGAAGTACACCTAATCCACTAGAATTGGGGGTACCCAACAAAGGCCAAAACCCTTTGTGAAGGAATGGTGTCCCATTCCCCATGTAGTTCCAAGCCAACCCATGTGACTTATGGTCCCATTTGGAAGGTAACTGGCCAACGGGGAGATGACAAGTGGTTCACTTCCGGTTTCAGGGGTTTATCATACTTCTCAACCTTACGTGTCCTGATGTGACCGTTGACCAAACAAGGACCTGAAGGTTCTGCCCTATTTCCTAGACCTTTTGTCCTATATAAAGGAAAATTTCTGAGGGTTAGGGCCAGGTCCACAGTAGTAGTATTGGCTTTGGGGTTAGTTTATTTTATTTCCTCTTTTTTTTTTTTTTTTTTTATGTTTTTTCTTAAATACCTTGTTTGGTTTAGTGTTTGTTTTTTGGTGATGAAAGCAAATCAAGCCGTTTGATTTATAAGAAGATGAGATTTCAAGGATTTCTGCGAACAAATTTTCAAATTTCTGCACACCTATTTCTTTTTTAGAAGTTATTTTGGTTAGATTTGGGAATATGCTTAAGAATATATT
The DNA here is from genome assembly GCA_039519145.1 of Kokia cookei. Lineage (NCBI taxonomy): Eukaryota > Viridiplantae > Streptophyta > Magnoliopsida > Malvales > Malvaceae > Kokia > Kokia cookei. The sequence goes on from CM076910.1 coordinate 1,704,492, forward strand.
ATCCTCCTTACATTATAATTATAATTTGTTGGATTCGTTTGAGTAATGCGAAATTTAATTTCACCGATATATTATCTTGATTGAATTGTCATCCTATTGAAACTTTGTTTTCAAAGAATAATCATTCCATCTAAAATACTCCATAATTCAATATAAAAAATTAAGCGTTTTCCTAAAAAATAATTATATTCAAAAATTCAATCCCCATTATCATCTCGTAGCACTCTCCCAACGACTACAAATCTTGAGTCCAACTTGACAGCATCATTAATATTTAAGAAAACTCAATCACTTATCAGTAGTTGACTATACTCGTGACGACAATTTGACTTATCTCTGTGAGCAAAGATCTATTGTTTAACCTAACTGCAAGAGATTTCAATACTCTCTATCAAACTCCAAGATATGTCTTGAATGATAAATAAAATTTTATTTTATCCAAAGAGCTCCAATATATTGTTTGGTTTAATACTTTTTAAGGTTTGGACCGAAATCTATTAACCCCTTTTATCTAAAGGTTGGATATGCATAAATGGGGTGTCATAAATTTTTGTGAATTTAATGGATACAATGGCAGTGTTTCGCTTAAACTATGGACCACTTTATTACAAAATTTGATCCAAGTAATTCCATTTATTCTTTAATAGTTTGTTTTGCCAAAAATAAACATCAATAAAATAACTTAACATTTGATATATAACTAGTTACGAATTTCAATTATTAGATTAAATGTAGCTTTTCATCTTTCTTATCAAATTTAGTAAATGTTAGGTATTATGATAATTTAATTTTTTATTTTTTAAATTTTTAAATATGACCGTCTACATGATAATTCATGTATATTTTTAATTTATAAGTGCATGTTGATACATTTTTTTAAAAACTGCAATGCAAACGTGACTATTTTTTTTTGGGTAAATTACAATAAGAGAATAAAGTCTCGATCATCATCGCGATCAGCGCGATTTGAACTTATGCCACACCTAAAACGATAAACACCCTGACCATTATAACAACACATAATGTTCGAATATTGATACACATTGGAACCAAATAAAAGGACAAAATCTTGACTTATTGGGAATAAATTTTTGTATTTTATATATGCTATGGTCACAAAGCTAAGATTCCATAATCAATTAGCTAAAGAAAAAAAAGGAAGAGAAAGATTTGGTTGCATATAAATTAAGAAAAGGCAAAAATGGTTTTATCATTGTAATCCAAAATGTAATGATCAAAAAATCAACATGTAAATATAAATCAAAGATATTAATCATCTTTGTTAAGATTTGTGGGGTGACTAATGTTTTTCTCCCACTTTTTTTCTTTGACCTATTGAGGTATAGGCCACCCTATAATTAAAGTGTACAAATTAGTTGCCTTTATATATATATACTTCCTCTCTTTCTTTATCAATTTTGTAGGTTATAATTTTAGGGTCCCATTTAGCACCCCCAACCTAAAAATTAATCTTTTAATGTTCAAATCTTGATCTAGCCATTGAGTAATGTTTCATTGATCACTTAGAAAATGCATGCCATGAGAAAAAAAATATGAAGAAAAGGAAAAAAATGGTTTTTTTGGGCTAAATAAGGGAATATGTCGATTTTGGAGAGAAAGTGTGAAAGCGCGTTCAGTTGGAAGAGTTTTTTGTACAGTTGGCAGGAAAGCTCGTTCAACTAGACGAGCTTTCTATTGACATGTCAGGGAAAGCGCGCCTAGCTGGACGTGTTTCCTTTGAAATTTTCAGAAAATGCTTTCAATTGGATATGCTTTCCCTGAAATGTCAATAGAAAACTCGTCTAACTGAACATACTTTTATACCGTCTTTTCAAAATCGATCTATTTTTCTAAATCTTAAAAAAAATTATCTATTTGATCAATTAAAAAGATCGATATATTTAACCTATTTGATCGAATCTTTTAACTTAAATTTATTTATGAGGAGGACCCAAAAAAAAGTGAGAGAGATAAAAAAAAAAATCAATGTAAGTGAAACACTAAAGCCAAAAAGAAAATCTTTTTGTACCGATTTGTCTTAGCCCACACAATGGACATTTGAGAAGCGATAAGTTCTTATCAATAACCTCAAAAAAATCGGCTACCAAGAAAATTACTAAAGTTTTGTGATTAAAGTGAATTAATTTTCTTTTTATGAAAAAAAGTCAAAATTTGTGTGAAATTGTAATTGGAATGTATTGAAGGATTTTTTTTTTCTAATAATCTCATTATAAGTTTTTTTTATATTTGTTTTTTTTTACATAATATTTAGAATTACTCAAAATCTCTTTTCAACTCATAAATAGAATGATAATACGTTTCAACATACTTGAACCCACTTTTTCTTGTATTGATAATGATACTTATACCAATCAAGTTAAGACTCAATCGATTATATTGATGAATTTTTATTTTTTTTTAAAAATTCATAAGCATATTTAAAGTAATAACAGGTGTCTCTTAAAATATATTTAAAAATTATAAATAAATAAATTCAACACATATCATCTTAATTTTTTTTATTATTGTAAATTATTTATACTAACTTTTCTAAAGTTAATTCACCCTATTTTCAATTTTCAATTTTTTTTATGTAAATAGAGATATTAGATTATTTTGAATTATTATACTAGTGAAAAAATATTAATTTTATCTTTTTTTAATGAATAATTATATTTTTATTATTGAAATAAATATACATAATGAAATTTGTTAGTATTCAAGTCTTAAAGTACCCTTAATCTTTAAATCAAAAGATAATATGTGTACACTTGAATCTATACTCTCTTTGTGAAATCATAGAGCACCGTGATTCTGATTGGCCTCCAAGATGATGAGAAGGGTAGATCATTCGCGACTTAATTTATTATGTATAATTCACGTGATGGGATATCTCTCGGAGGTTGAATTAATCTGATCATGATGATGGCGCTACAATGCAATTATCGGCAATTTTGTTCTTACAGCTTCCAATGTGATTTATTTATTTATTTATTAAAATATGTTGTAATCTTTACAAATATAGAATTTAGTACACTAAATTTAAAATTTATAAAGAGTTCAAATTATTATGATAGATTTGATAATAATCTTATTTTCGAAAGAAATTATTTTATGAATCTTTCCCACCACATTATCCATAGTTCTTTATGATACTTTAATGACATTTCAGTAATTTTTTCCCCATCGTTAACACGTAATTTTGGTATTTTTTGTTACCCTAAACCTCAAACCCGAAATCTTGAATCTCGAACCCCAAGTTCGAACCCTAAATTCTAAACCTTCAAATCCAAACCCAAATCTTAAACCTTGGTTTGAAATTCGGGTTCAAGATTTAGAAATTAAGGTTTAAGATTCTAGTTTTAAGGTAAAAAAAAATACAAAAATTATATGTCAATGACATGAAAAATATTTGTTAAAATATTATTAAATAATTGAAAAAGGCCCATGAATGATAAATTTTCTATATTATAAATTCAAAACACAATATTTAAAATTACCGATAGCCCATTCACAATCATAAATAAAAAGATAAGACGCTTTAACATATTCGAATTCATATAATTTTATATTAACAATAATATTCATATTATTTGAACTAAAATTGAATCTACCGCTCGAACTAAAATTGAATTCATAATTAAAATAGAAAAAAGAATTTATTAATAGAAAAACTCTTTGATTCCCGAAGTTGTAAAAAGAAAAAAAAAAAAGAATGTAATAATAAAACTGTAGATGACTTGTTTTAGTACTGAAAACTTTATGATTCCCAAAAATGGTCAGATCAGATCCCATTCATTATCACACTTCACCACCCACAGTATCTCCCACTCTGAAACCCAGCTGTATTCTTTTCCTTTTGACATGAATACCCTCTTGATTCCCCTCTATTTACTTCAATCTTCCATTACCACTGAAAACCATAAAATAAAGGATACACTATCACCATTTTCACTTACTAATATGTCCCTTTTGAGGATGGTCTATGACCGGTCAAACCACTACGTAGCAGGATAATTCGGTCATTTCGATATCTTTTCCACAGAAACATCGAGATTAGTGCCCAATTACTTCTCCTCACATTCCTTTTTCTCTTTCAAACATTTGTGCTTAAGTTTTATCATCACTAAAGGTGAATTTGAGTAAACAATCCCTTGCGTTTAACTTATTTTTTATATTTTATATTAATAATAAATAAACATTATGTTCATTCAAATCTATTTTTAAACTTGTTCAATAAAATTAATTTTATATATCCGTCTGAATTAAACAAAGAATTTACTACTAAATTTATAATACAAGTTGATGCACAAAGAGAGAATAAAAATGGCATCTTCACTCTCCCATGTTCAAATGTGACTAACTTGAAAGGAAATCAAAATATCATTGAAAAATAATAAAATAATAATGGTGCAAATTAACACCCAGATCCAAACCAGAACCAAACTTGCATATGAATTTTTACGTTCTTAGATCTCAAAACTACAGAAAAACCCAGAAAGAAAAAGAATACAGCAAATATGAAGGAACAAAAATGGAGAAACCTATACTTTGATGATGATCCCTTCTAATTTATATTAATATTTTGAAAGCAACAGTCACATTTAGAAGAAACCCATAACTCCTTAAAAGGAGAGAGATTCAAAGAACAACTCTTTATATACCAGTGTAAATATACATATATAGCTTATGATATCTACTTTATTCTTCTTCTTCTTCGTCTTCCTTCTTGCTTGGATGCCATTGATAAACCCCTAGCTAGTTAAAATTAACTCAGCAAAAAGAAAAAACCCATCACAAAGGAAGGTTTTTTTGGTTCAAGAATCAGTGTAGTCACGCCAGCAAATAAGCATGGTAACACAACGCCTCATGATGTAAAAACGAGCCCTTTGTTCTTTCACTAACCTCGCACATTTCCTTGTGAAAGCACATCTTTTATTAGAAGGGTTCTTGATGATGAATGATAAACGGCTCCTTATTGATGATGATGAAGTTTCTTTCTTTGATAACTTCCATTTCTCATCCAAGTAGAAACTCGGTGGTGATGAAGTTGAACATGTTGTTGTGAGACTTGAAGCCATTGATGATAAGGTTTTGAAAAAGGATCAATGGAGGTCCTTTTTCTTTCTGGATTTTTCTTTTTGAGTTCCCTATTGGAAGCTGAAACAGTGAAGTGAATTGTTGAGTAAAAGTAGATTTTTTTTTGGTTGGGGAGATAATGAGAGAGGAGTGAAGAAATGGAGTAAGGGGTGAGTATTTATAGTAAGTTAAAAGAAGATGAAATGGAAAAAGAAATGGAGAGAGAAAGATAGCATGTGTGTGTTGCAGTGGGCATCACGTCGGCTTCTTTGCCTCGATAGGCCCACCAAATAGTAAATAATTCTACACGTAGATTTCAATAAACCACGTAAAATATTAAAGATGAATTTGAATGAACCATGGATTTAATTTATTTTTTATTTGATGTTACGATATTATTTTAATATTTAATTTTATCATAATTATTATATTTATATTAATAGTAGATAAATGTATCGTTCATCTAATTTCATCTTAAATTTTTTTATAGCATTTAGGGATGTTAATGAATACTGGAATAAGTTTAAATTTTAAAGTTGATATTTGGTTTATATATATTTAGAGATACGTTTGTTTTTAAATTGAAATGGTGCTCATAATTTCAAGTATTGTTTTATTGTTCTACTCATCCGTTTTAAAGAGTTAATAAATTTTAGGACGAAAGCATTGGACGATTTATTTTGAAGATATTTGGATGTGTAATGTTCATTCATTATTGTTAATGGGTTTTAAAAATTTAAGCTTTGAGACAGATTTGTAACTAAAGACAATGAAATCAAAAAGAAAAAAGATGAAGATGAAGAAAAGAGGCACGTGAAAATGGGTTTAGGGTTTTTCAGTTAAGGTTTAGGGTTTAAAAAATTTAATTAATTAACGATCTATTATCATATCATTTGAAAATCCAAGTTGACACTTAAAATCTAGTTGGACTGCCACACGAGATTACCGTTAAAGAGATAACATATTTTAACGGCAGAGTGGTCACTTCGTAACAAAATAATAACATAAATCACTAAAACGTAATATTTCAAACATAAGTGATTAAAAGTGACTATTTTTGTAGTTTACCTATAAGTTTATATCTTTTCATATCTCTTTGTAAGATTAATATATTAACAATTCAACCATTCAATTTATTATTCCATTCATATAAAACATGCACGTCAAACTTGATGCAAATTAAAATTTTATAACTATTTATTTTAGGTAAAAAAACTTTCAACCTTTAAATAAATATTAATATATATATATATATATATAGTATTTTAGATAGATATTATGGAGATATCGGATTGGTTTAAAAATTTACATGCACGACAAATACAATTTATATTGATGGATTCAACGATTGGATCATTAAAATATTAATTGTACAAAGAGATACAAAATTATGTAAAACTACTTTAATTTTATACCAGTGTAAGCAAATTCATCTCCTCTAAATAATAATTTTTATATTTAGCAAATTGACCCTTTTAAAAAAATTAGAGCAATTTAATCCATATTAATTTTGAAAGTGAGCAACTAAGGACTATTAATCACAACATTAATGTTTTCCGTTAATTGTAAATACTTTTTTACTAGTATAATAATAAATTAGCCCTCGATGTTTGCATATTATATGTAAATGTTGTAGACTAAATTTGTTAAATCGAGATCAAATTGATAGAATGTGTAAGCTTTGAAGGCTAAATTTATAATTATGCCAATGAAAATATGTATAATGGATGAAAAGAATTAATATTGTGATTAATTATCCTTCATTGCTCTTGTATTTTTTAAAGAAACCAATTTACTCAATATCAAAATTGAGAGAGACCAAAGATGATTTTATCGAAATCAAGATTGAGATATTAATATTAGGCATGTGCATCGAGAACACAATAAGATGATTGATTATTTAGCAAAGGCGAAAGAAAAAATGGTTATTGACTTTTACTCTTGTTCCCAACCTCCTGATTTTGCTTCGAGTATGCTACATGAGGATATTACTAATTTATCTTTTCCTAAATTGATTGCTATGTAATGACTTATACCCTCTTTCTTAATAAAATTTATAATCCATATGCTTAATCTATTTTCCCCCTTTTTCAAAGAATTTGGATAATACATGCTATATATATATATATAGCATAAGATATTATTTATTTAGATTCAAGGAAAACGGTTTTTTTATTATATTTTAATTTTATATAAAATCTGGAAAAATATACTCAATGCACGATTTTTAATATTTTAACTTTGCCGTTTTTATTAATATCTCATATTTTAATGTATTTTTTTTTATAAATTTTTAGTCTATCATTTCAACCAAAATTTTATTTAATTTTTATATCAAAATTTTATAAATATATCATTTAATTTAGTTTATTGTAGGTGTGCGGTGGGTTGAGGGTTAAAATTAAATTATATATTTTTACGATAGTAAAAAAATATTTTTATCATTTTAATAGTTTATATTTTTATAATTTTTATTATTTTTAGAGGGACTAAAATATAATTTTACCATTATTAATTTTAAATTTTATAAATTAAAAATTTATGATTTTATGGGGACCATGCTCCTGAGTCTCCAGTATACTCCGCCGCTATAACTATGGTTGAAAAACCAGAGGAGAAAGATGTAGAAGAAGCGTCGACTGAGATGCTGATAGCTATGGTGTAACATCCGTGTGTTTGAACTGGATTTGGAATAGTGATAAAATAGAATAGAGAATTATAAATGTTTAGTGAAGTAAGGAAGGTTAGAAAAAAATTTAAGGATTAAAATAGTAAAGGAGAGAAAATATGGGGGATTAAATAGCGAATTATCCGAAATGAATTTTGAGTCATCATGGGAATTAAATTGATTGAGGAGGGGCAAAAGAGTAATTTGGTGGAAGATATTTTTGGAGGCAAAGTTTTGGGCCAAAGTGAAAAGTTGAAAGGCTCAAGGACTAAGAGTGTAATTTTACCATTTTTCTTAAGTGAGATATTTTAAGTGAAAATTCTAGAGAATTTGAGAGAAGAAAAAAGCTGGTTAAAAAGATGAAAATATCATCTTTTTCATTAAGTTAGCAGTCCATAGCCTTTTCTTCCATTTTTAACTTTTGCTTTTATTCCAAATAAGTCCTTCCATAATTTTTAAGCTTTCCAAACTCCAAAACCTTCCATTTTCTTTGGAATTTCTGAAAGAAAGTCATAAAAGATAGTTAGTAGACACCTTAAACTTCTTATAGAATTAATTTTGAGGTGTTAGAGAGATAAAGGACTAAATCGAGAAAATTTGAATTAAAGGGTTAAGGTAAGAAATGATTAAATCCTCATGATATACATGTATTTTACTGTTATTTAGCATGAAAATCATTGAATTATAGCATTTAGCTTACATGTGTTTGTGTGAAATTGAAGAGAAAGAGAAGAGAAGCAAGGATCAAATTGAAGACAAAGGAAAAGAATAGAACAAGGGGTAAAAGAGAAGGAAATCAGCCTCTTTGTTGTAAGTACTACAAGAGTTTTGAACTATAGTTTAATTTCTCTAATGGTATATGAATTATTAGCATAGAAATTGTTAGATAGGTACATGATTTGAATGTTTATAATGATAAAATGAAGGGATTAATGTGTGATTTAGTAAAACAGTTTGGACAGAACAGAGGATTAACTTCGAAAATTCACTAAAAATTGTATATAAAGATTTAAGGGTCCTATTATATATGAAATTAAATCTTATTGAGTTTAGTTTCATATGGAAGAAACGGTGATGGAAATGGATCTGTAAATTCTGAGATACAATTGATTTTGTGTAACAAGGTCAGAGTAGGTACGAGTTCCCCTGTTCTGACTTTAAAAAATTATAGAAAAATGTAGAAAAATTATTAGACACTGAAATTTATATGGATTAATCCTTAATGAGTCTATTTTCAATACAAACAGACATAAATATCATTTGATCTTTGTACTAAAAGATAGATAATTTTTAGTGAAGAAAGGTCGAAACTGTCAGGCAGCAGCGAAAGGGTAAATTGAAAGAATTTACTGTACAAATTTGCTAAATTAAAAATTCTGGAAATTTTATGGAAAAAATATGATTGAGTCTAGTTTCAGAAACATCAAGCGGATTATGATTTCGAATTCTGTAGTTCAAGATATAAATAATTTAGTGACTGTGACGCAAGTGAACAGCTTTGAAAATATAAATGTGAAGTATTTGATAATGTATTTATGTGAGATATATCATTTATGAGAAATGATGCTAATTGAGATTGTGCCCAAGTAGACAAATTAGAACCATTGTGATAGTAGTGGCATGCCATTAAGGAACACTAGCGCGCTCTCTGATTAGCACTGTGCTCTCTGATTAGCACTTTGTGTGCTCTCTGATTAGTACTTTGTGTGCTCTCTGTTTAGCACTCTGTGTGCTCTCTGTTTTCCAGCACTTATGTGCTCTCTGTTTGTTCCGTATATCCTAACGGTTCTATGATAGTCTACTATGGGCTAAACTACAGAAAGTGGATAAAAGTGTAAGTTGTGTCATCGTGGTAAGTTACAGGTTACATGTAAGAAAAACAAGAAGTTTATATGCATGAGTACTTAAATGATCATTCATTACTTTTGTAGTGCTTACTAAGCCTTCACCGGCTTAACGCGTAGGTACAAGGAATACAAGAAGGTAGATCGGGACCTCTCATTTCATCACATCACTTGGAGTTCAAATTTTGGTATATTACTCTTGATGTAAAATGACATGTACTATGGAACTTATATGTGTACTTATTAGATAAACAAAAATGTTGTTTTGTGTGACGAAATGAAATGAGGTATTTTGGATAAATATATAAAAAAGTTGCATGACTCGGTTTATTTTAATGTAATACTTTTATATCGGGTTTATGCATATGAACCGGATATAAGGGTGTTACATATGGCCACAAAATGAAGCAAATTGAGGTTAACATGTTTTGGGGATTTATTAAGTGTAAGGTCCAATACAGTGTGACACTTTGTAGTACAATAATAGAAGTCCCATGTGATTATTTTCAGTATTATACATACTTTATGTGACTTCAAACAAGTGTATATAAACAAAGCAAAGCTATTCTTTATTCTGACCTTAATACTGGAATACTTTGCTCATTCCAAAAGAAATTGTGAGGATCAGCTAAAGTCTTCACCCGAACCAGTCTATTGAAATTATGGTTGAAGTATTTCAAACCCCATTGGCGTGCTTCCTCATAGCTTGTATTTGGGTAACTGTTCCTCCCCAAATCAAGATCCCTGTAATTGAAATATGCAGCCCTCGGTGCTGTTGAGACATGAGGTTCCATGTACTTGTACAACCTTCTCATCCACCCCATGTGTTTCCCTGTTTCCTCTGCTGCATCCCAACTAATCATATATTGTATCCCATATAAATACTCATTTCTGTAAGGAAATGGAGTTGCTGAACTCTTTATTTGCTTCATTCTTCCTCCGTAAGGCGTTAATATCAACATCGATGTTTCTTCCTCCGCGACCATTTTAAATAGTCCTTCGAGCCCCGTTTTGGGGATTGCTTCCTTTACGTAGTCGGACTTGGCTTTGAACGACTGCGTAGATTGTGTTGTCCTGTTGAGTAAAACGTCTGTGGATTCTGCAATTGAGTGGCCAGCAAAGTAAAGGACGGATTGGATCCAAGTCATTTCAGTGGCCAGCAAAGTAAAGGACGGATTGGATCCAAGTCATTTCAGTGCAGTTTTCTTGAGTTACGCCTAGCTCGGGGAAACGACGTTGTATCGAAGAGAGGAGTCTTTCGGTAGTCCCAAGAAACAAGCAATCGAAAGAAACTTGAACGGTTGGGTTCGGATTAGTAACTTGTATAACTGCATGGAGGAAAAGGTCACGGTGAAGCTTATGTGCAATGTTTTGCCACTTCTGAACAAGTTTGGTTGCTCCTTGTTCCAATGTCTTCACGGTTTTAAACACAGTTACGGTCGGAGGAACACGAACCAACTTGAGTTTCCATGAGAAAATAACACCAAAGCTCGCTCCTCCACCGCCTCTGATGGCCCAAAACAGATCTTCTCCCATTCATTTCCTGTCAAGAACATTTCCATTAACGTCGATCATCTTGGCATCGATAACATTGTCGGCTGCTAAACCGTATTTTCTGAATATCGTACCGAATCCACCTCCACTGATGTGTCCCCCCACTCCTACAGTGGGACAACTCCCCGCAGGGAATCCATGGACATTACTTTTGGCAGATATACTATAATATAATTCACCAAGAGTTGCTCCAGCTCCAACCCATGCATATTCATTTCTTATATCTACCATAACAGACCGGATATGGAAAAGATCTATAACTATAAATGGAACATCAGATATGTAAGAGAGGCCTTCATAGTCATGTCCACCACTTCGAACTCTAACATGCATGTCATGTTCCTTGGAACAGATTATGGCTGACTGGATATGATCTTCGTTGTAGGGAGTAACCAAGTAACGTGGTTTCGAAGCATTCGAGAACCGTAAGTTCCGTATGGAAGACTGCAATATGGATGAATACTGAGAACTGTTTTGGGTGAAGATAACATCATAAGTTATGTTGGAAGGTGGTAAATGAGATGAAATGCATTGCTGGAAACTTTGGTCTGTTGAAGAGCAAAATGAGATGCAAAGGAGGAACAATAATATCGACATTCCCAACTTTGGACTCGCCATCTTTACATCACCATCTTTGAGCTCCCTTTTATGAGCTCGACTGATTTTTCCGACCATCGTCCGTGGCTCAATCCCAATGTCAGAATAATAATATATATAGTATATAGTACTGCCACCCACAGATTCTTAAAGTTCATTAAGACGATGGGAAGATGGAATTTGTGATGTTTACGAGTGAGAGAAGAAAATTTCAAAGCAAATTGGTTATTTCCATGTGAATGTAGGAAGATTCTTAAATATATACCTAAACTGATTATGAAAACCAAGGTTTTGGTTAAGCTAAATAATCGTTAATTCGATATCCATAATTTCTTTTCAACTCATGAATAGAAAGATAATACCCTTTTAACGGATTTAAATCCACATTTTTCTGCATAACAACAACGTCCATACCAATCGAACTAATTATCCAAACCAATATTTTAAACAATTCAATTTTAAAAACTTTACAAATTTGTCAAAGTAGTAGCAAAGATGGAATTGATTGACCGGCTTCACAAGTAAAACAAGGACTTTGAAATTAATTAAGATGGAATAGATGGCATTAATTGACCGCCAACGCATGTGGAAAGAATCAAACTTTTTTATCCATAACAATTGAATAATCTATCCAACATAATAAGCTTAAAATTACATTAAAATTTGTTTTAAAGAGACGTATCTGCTAGGGCTGACCACATATGACTGGTATCCTACGTAGAAACAAAGTACATACATAAAATGTAAACAAGTAAACATAGCAAAGTAGCTGTTGTTTATCAAGGGATGACACATACAAGAATTTTAAAAGAAAATATAGTGCAAGTTTCTATGAAAAAGGGTCCATTGGCTCATTAGCCAGTCTGCAATTACCCCAGTGGCTAAACATAGAATAATAATGGCTTGGGTCTAGGATTTAGTAGCATATCTTGTAACTTCCTTAATCCGATTTAAATATTATGACCGAATCATGAAGGTTACGTTAGTCACCGAAATGATTAAGTAAATTCTCTAATCCTTTAAAAATCTTAATCCGACTCTGAAGAAAAATCGTTGTTGTTCTTTCAAATTAGATTAAAACATCTGTTTGTTAAGCGGTCTGTAGTTAACTTGGATTTGAAATTGTAAAACTTGATTTGCATTCATGTGTTTTTTCAATCAGACTCTATTTCATGGTTTACTTTGAATTTGCTTATGGCTTGTATCATGTGCTTAATGAGGTTTGTAATTGTTGAATGATATGCCGTCACAGATCCGACGAAACTTTGGTGACTTTCATCAGATATCCCACCAGCCACGTCTCCTCCGTCTTCTTCTTTGTCAAAACTTTTACGATTGGATGAAAGGTGGCAACGTTCAACCCACCATTTCCCACCGTTCCAAATTATAATTTCTTTAGTATGCAACATAGTTTGACTCTATTATCGTAACCAAGAGATAAGATTTGTCATAAGGGTAAATTATTTAGATGATCACCCAACTTTTAAGTAAGTTTCATTTTAGTCACTCAATTTTAAAAATGTCATTCTTATCGTTACCCTTTTCAAGATTTAAAATTTTAGTTACCTACCATTAAATATTTAACGGGAAGCTGACGTGGGTCTTTTTTATTGGTCTAATAACAAATTTATCCCTCATGTTTACACATTTTATTAATATGATTCTAAATCTAAAAATTCAACGAATTCAGCTCTCAAAATTTACAAAATTTATCATTTAGTTCTAATTCTAAAAAAAATAATAAATTTAGCCCCAAACATTTAAAAAAAAATTCAATTTAATTCTAATTTTAAAAGTAAAAAAAGAAAAATATTTTAAAAAATCATTTTTGGATAAAAAATGATAAAAGTGGTTTTAAAGAAACTAAAAAGCATAAATAAATTATAAATAAAAAATTAAAACATATATATCTTAAAAAAACAAAAAATATATAAAAAAATGATTCAAAAAGAAATGAACACAAAATAGATTGATGAGTATTTGAGAGAGATGAAGTTAGGCATCCTCATGGGATATGGAATTGACAAAATTATCTCCCTTAATCTAGTTTAGCTCGTATTTTCAATTACTAAATTAGATCTCTTGTGATTTTGTTTGTTTGACTGACGTGCTTGAAATACCAAAGTTTGGAAGTTATTGAAAACATGTTCTGGTCAATAAAACAAGAGGGAAGAAAATTTTTTAAAGATTTTTCAATTGATGAAAGATTTCATATTGCATAGTTTTTTCTACTCGAAAATTAGGTCTTATATATTTAACAAAGCTTCTTTTTCTTTAACCTTGATCCGGAAAAACTCCATATCTGAAAATTGTAATGATTCTAAACTTGATGGATTAAATGGATATTGAAGATGATAAAAGATTAAATTGTTAATATTTTTTTACTGTTAAAAATGTGCAGTTTTATTGATTTAGTCTTTAGCTCGAATGACATGAGCATTGTTGTCAATACAATAAAAGGATATGAGTTCAAGTGCGCTGAAACGCATTATTCTCCTATTTATGAGTTGAAAAAATATTATGAGTAATTTTAAGTACGATGCAATACTCAATAATGTTTACCATTAATATCTCTACGTAAATATAAATATGCCATGATGATCCTTAAAATTTTCAACTGCTTTCTTTTTAAGCCATAAAACAGTCAAGACATAGTTGAAGCTTGCATGATCTTGCTTTAATCTTTGCCTTTTTTTTTTTTTTTGTGGGAGAAAGTGAGAGTGGTTGGCAGGTAAAAGTCCAATTCAGTATTTGACACAATTGAAGCAGTTTGATATCACATTCCCTATATTTGCCTAAATCTAATCTTCAGTTTATATATATATATATATATATATTCCTTTTGCAGAGAGGATTCATTTTTGTAGCTATTAGTCTGTTTTTGCTTAATGAACAGTTGCTTCCATTGGGGTTTCCTCCATATTCCTCCATGACCTGTTTATTCATTAAAACTTAATAGGAGCATGGGATCTAACTCTGAAATGACTGCTTGATGTAAACCCTGAAATATGCTTTACCACAAATAAATGGTAGGTAAATGTCAGTGTGATGTTTGGGGCTAATGATATATGATACCATCGAATGTTACAGAATTGCTTCGTTGGTTCCAAGTTTCACCCATGAAGATAATGTGGGTTTTGTACTATTAACATAGAAATAAGCTCAGAATCATGTCCATTATGGGACATAGCATGACATTCATGTAGTATAGATTTCTTTGTTTAGTATAAAGCTTTGACTTATCTTTGACACCACTCTAAAGTTGTTCCAACAACTGGTCTGGATCATACTGAAGTTTACTGAGATAGTTTCCGTCATCTAATACACACCAAACACCCTTTTGCCTTTACTATATAGACACACTTTTGTATTCTTCAATGAATACATACTCAATGAGTAGTTCGTAAGTTCACTCAAAACGGAAGAGAAATCAGACCAAGAAAAGAAAATGGGGGTTTCTCTTCTTCCATCAACATCATCTCTGGTTTTCTTCTCATTTCTCACTTTCTGTCTACTTGTTGACACTGTATTTGGGATCACCAGGCACTACAAGTTTGATGTATGTATTAATTTGGTATTATTATCAACCAAATATCTGTTTGATTGTAACTTCATGTACCTTAACCATTTTGTAGGTCAAGTTGCATAATGTGACACGTTTGTGCCATACAAGGAGCATTGTTTCAGTGAATGGACAATTTCCAGGGCCTCGCATTGTAGCAAGGGAGGGTGATCAGGTTCTTATAAAAGTGGTCAACCATGTGCCTAACAATGTTTCTATCCACTGGTATTGAAGTTTACCTTGAAAATGCATTCCGTAGAGATTACAAGTTGAATAAATGTTCCCATATGCTTAATGAGGGAAGTTCTAAATTGAATGCTATGGTGATGTATTTTTGAAACAGGCATGGCATTCGACAACTTCGAAGTGGGTGGGCAGATGGGCCAGCATATGTGACTCAGTGTCCCATACAAACTGGTCGAAGCTACGTTTACAACTTCACCATTGTAGGCCAAAGAGGAACTCTCTTCTGGCACGCCCATATATCATGGCTAAGAGCCACTCTTTATGGTCCCATTGTCATTCTTCCCAAGCGAGGCGTACCTTACCCTTTTGCTAAGCCTTACAAGGAATTTCCTATCGTCTTCGGTAATGAAATCATCGATGAACTGATTTCATTAAGATTCTACATTTATTTTGCTAAATCAAATTGACATGAACCACTTTATGATAAAATTGCAGGAGAGTGGTTCAATGCAGATCCTGAGGCTGTTATTAGCCAGGCACTCCAGACTGGTGGAGGTCCAAATGTCTCTGATGCTTATACCATCAATGGTCTCCCTGGACCACTTTATAACTGCTCAGCCAAAGGTAATAAGTAGCTAAAATTTTGTGGTAATAAATATATATACACACACATGCACACATACATTACAGAGCTATGGGATTCGCTTGCGGACTAATAACTTTGACAGATACATTCAAGCTGAAGGTGAAGCCTGGAAAAACTTACCTTCTGCGTTTAATCAATGCGGCACTCAACGATGAGCTCTTCTTCAGCATAGCAAATCACACAATAACTGTTGTTGATGTCGATGCCATTTATGTTAAACCATTTGAGACTGAAACACTTCTCATCACCCCTGGTCAAACTACAAATGTGATCCTTAAGACTAAATCAAGCTATCCAAATGCCACTTTCTCAATGACTGCTAGACCTTATGTGACAGGCCAAGGAACATTTGATAATTCAACTGTTGCGGGTATTTTAGAATACGAGTCACCACCCAACAGCCTTCATTCAAGCAAAATGTTGCCCTTGTTTAAACCAATTCCACCTGCTTTGAATGACACTTCATTTGCTACAAATTTCGCGAGTAAACTCCGTAGCTTGGCCAGTGCTCAATATCCTGCCAATGTGCCTCAGAAGGTCGATAAGCATTTTTTCTTCACAGTTGGTCTCGGAACCAGCCCATGCCAGCATAACCAAACCTGCCAAGGACCTAATGGAACCAAGTTCGCAGCTTCAGTGAATAATGTATCGTTTGCAATGCCGATTACAGCATTACTCCAGGCTCATTTCTTCGGTCAATCTAACGGAGTTTACACCTCTGATTTTCCTAGCCCTCCTATAACTCCATTTAACTATACAGGCTCACCACCTAACAATACTATGGTAAGCAACGGAACAAAGGTAGTAGTTCTTCCTTTTAACACTTCCGTGGAGCTAGTCATGCAGGACACGAGCATTCTTGGAGCTGAAAGCCACCCTCTTCATCTACATGGCTTCAATTTCTTCGTTGTCGGCCAGGGTTTTGGCAACTTTGATCCAAATAAGGACCCTGCAAAGTTCAACCTGATTGATCCTAATGAAAGGAACACTGTTGGTGTGCCATCAGGAGGTTGGGTTGCAATTCGTTTTCTAGTAGACAATCCAGGTAAATGACATGTTCAACACCAATTAGGTTCATCAAATGCTTGCTTTTGAGTTGATGATGATGACCAATGACAACAAGAACCACATGCTTGCAGGGGTATGGTTCATGCATTGCCATCTAGAAGTGCACACCAGTTGGGGCTTGAAGATGGCTTGGATTGTCTTGGATGGTGAACTTCCCACTCAGAAACTGTTGCCTCCTCCAGCAGATCTTCCGAAATGTTGATCAATATGACACTTCCTTGGTTCATTTAGACCAAAAACCTACCTGACTTCTCTTTATTTCAACTATTTTGATTTATTGAATTTTTTTTGCATTGACCTATCATTGGTCCAAATTTGTTTTCTTGATTCTTGCGGAGTTAGGATAGTAAGCGAGCAATTTATTTTGTAACGTGTAAAAATTTCAATTCAAAGAAGTCTCAATAATACATCCGCATCCTTTCGTACTTTCAATGTTAGCCATTGAATAAAGAGTACTATTTATTGCTCGAATAAAGAGTAATTGGTATCCACTTATATTATGAAAATGGAGTTCATCCGTTAAGTCGAATGACTATCATTATTGTTTTAGTGAAACTCTATTTGAGTTAATTTTATTTGAACTCAAATAAATCTTTTTTTTTTTTTTTATCTTTTTTTTTCCACTGGTGGTGAAAAGAATTATTATGACTACTTCCTTATTGATTATTGTAGTTTCACCTACCACGTTCACGATTACATCATTCGGATTTATTATGTATTGTTGCATCAACTTCCGGGGATGAAGCAGACCTAGTAGGACGAGTTTCTTGGTTTTCATTAATAGCTTGTTATTTTGTTCAAGCATAAGTAAACATTTAAAATCTTTTTCACGATAATGCTACTACAGGAGCACGTTTGAAAAATGAAGAGTTGAAATAAAATCTCTAACAAGTTCTCATTAGGAATACAGAAACACATTTGAAGTATGAAATCGTAATGAGCTTTAAATAGGAGATCTTGCAACTCCAAGTGCATAAAATTATCGTATTCTGAAGACCATATCTTTCAGATTTTAACATTTACGTGGATAAACTTCACATCTAAAATATAAAAATTTGACATGTTTTATTTTTCATAATCACCATCACAAACATGCATGAATTTCAATTCAAAACCGATAATCATAGTAAAATATACTTGAAAACTTTAACACCATCGTCATCACATTAACTATTATCACGAGCATAAATACAAATGCTAAAACAACTTTGCTTTCATAACAACATTTATAAATTAATAGTAAAAATTATTTATAAAACAATCAATAGAATGCTTGAAAGTTATTCGATACACATTTTACTAAATTTCAATATCACGTATACATTATAAAATTTTACGACGTTCTGATAAAATATTTATAAATTATAATTCAATTTAAAAAATATAATACAATCATTCAACAATAACAAATTAATAAAACTCAATTACGTCCTATCAAATTTCCCTTTATTCAACAATAACAGGTTAATAACACTCTCCATCACAATTTTAATTAATTCCAAGCATATTTAATGACAATAATTTAATAATCTAAATAATTTTCTTTTTCCAAACATATTTAATTATATTTTTTTTCTTGAATGTTATGTAAAATCGATATAATGATAAATATATGAGATATATGGAATTTACAAAAACAGTCCACATCATAATTTATCTTCTACATTAAGTATCATTTAAAGCAAATATTATTAATAATAAATATATTATGATTAATACAGGGACCTGAATCTGTAAATTAGCCTACTTTTTTAGCCTATTTTTATTCAATATGAAATTTTTTTAATAATTATCAGATTTTTTTTTTCTCTTTTTGGTACATAAAATTTAAAGCTTAGTACAGACATACCCACTGAAAATTCTCTGCTGTTTTTGCATCTGAAAAGTTTATGAAGTACCAGCCAGAAACCCTAATAATCAATATTATCAAGTTTTTTTATGAGGTTATTAACATAAAAAAGTGAAACATTGAAGTAAAATGGGATCATGTCACCTTCTTCGTAGAGATCATCCTACTCATGATCATAGAAATGATCGTATAGCTCACGGGGATTCAACTTTTGGAAAGAAAATTTAGCCATTTATTGCCGCTGCAGCATCATCAAGATTCTCATATATATTCAAAGGATGATCTTCACCATTAATATTCGATTGCCCTAAGATTGATACGTGAATCTTGATGATGCTCCATCTGCAAACAATGACTGTTGTATCACCATCATGATCAAGACCCTATAAGGTTAAAAAAACCCTAAACCCTAAATCAGAAACCTCATCTCCCAAGTGAGATACAAAAAAAGGGGGGTTTAAAAAGAACCCCAAAGCTAAAAGAGGGTGAAAAGATGGGATGATGGAGGAGAAGTGAGGGATAATGGGGGGTTTAGAGAGGGTATAAATAGATGAGAGGAAGAGAGAGTTAATGAACAGGTTGGAAATGTTTGGTGAGTTTCGGTGTGTGTGAGAGAGGGACTTAGTCCCCACAACAGTTAAACATCGTAATCCTTCGTACCAAATTCACCAATACTTCTTTACTCTTTTCTCATACTCGGTTTTGCCAATAATTTCTCATTAGTCAATTCAAGAACTGGAAAATAAAAATAATTCCCCACTAATTAATATTATCCTTTAACCCAAATCATTAACATGGAAAAAATTTTCATCAGTCAACCAATTGATTTTTTAAAGAAAAATGGGAAATTCACAATCCTTTGTTTCATTTAAAAGGTGAGACTTGTGTTTGGAGTGGTGGGTTCTTTGTCTAGGGGATGGGAACAGTACGTCCTCTTTGATAGTAGTGTTTGCATAATCACTGCATTTGGTATGATTTTTTGGATGGAAGGTATGTTTATTTGTAATTAGCGTAAAAATAGTATAGCTGGTGAGATTAGATACGTAGTGATACTGTAACGTGAGACAAAAAAAAATAAAAACATCGCACTAGAAGTAAACATCCGTCCAAAGAGGCCTTAAGTAAATTTAAACGTTGTCAATGCATCTTTAACCGATTGAATTGAATGAATCAAAATCGATTCAATTGCTACCATAATACTAGAGAAGGATTGAATTAATAGAAGGTTGGTTAAATTAGAAAAAAAATTATTGAGTGTTTTTTTCTGTCTCTCTTAAATGATGGTATTTGTCTATTTATACAATATGAGTATTGTTCATTGACATGACGTGCTCGGTAGATTCCATGCATATAGACACGTATCATACTCTAAACTTAACACGTGTTTATATGGTCTTATGCACGTGTAACTTCACAAGAGAGAGGATGATCTTACCTTACAAACTCATTAGAATCTGGCTCCAACTCATTTGAATTTTGAGCCGTTAATAATCATCCTAACAAAATTGAATAAATTTAGTCAGTAATTCAATCAAATAAACTAAAAGCCATCGATTTAATTAATTCCGTCATCCATCCTATTCTAACCCCATTAATGGTGAGCTAAAAGGGTTTTTGCATATGTTGCGTCCTCTACAAGCATTATTTTGATGAAGTGGTGATGGAATATAGGAATTGACAGGGCCCTGACTTGACCCTATTCAAATTATACTATCTATCTAGTTATGGGGGAAAAGCTTTTCTCTCTTTTCCTATACTTTCCTTCCTCAGCTACCTATTTATTACTTAGGGTTTTCTCTGCCACCTTCTTTCCAGGTTTTGTTCCCATCACTTTCCATTTTTGCTGCTTCTTTTTTCCAGTCTCAATTTTGTAAGTTCTTTACCATTTTATGGCACATCTTTAAGTTTCCAATTACCAATTTACCATGTTTTAGTTTATGCATAAACAATCAATTGTACTTCAATTAGAGAAGAGTTTTAAAATTTTCATCAACAAATTTAACTAGGATTATTAATAAAATGTTACAATATATCATAAGTACTTGGACTCTTTGAAAAAGTTATTGTACTTCAATTTTTAGAAATTTAATCCGTACATGTTTTAAGATTTCAAACTTCAGGACCAATCACCAAAACTTGGGTGTGGGATTTAAGACTTGGGGTTCCAAGTTTGGGATTTAGGATTCGAGATCTGGGGTTCAAAGTTTATAATCTTGGTTTTGAGACTTGAGGTTCAAGGTTTAAAGCTACCAAAATCGTGTGTCGATTGGCATGGAAAAAAATGTTGAAATATCTTTAAATAATTGAAAATAGACCATAAATGACATGATGGGAAGGGTTTATAAAATAATTTCTCACGAAATAGTTATGAAACACAATCGATTTTAAGTTGAATATAAATTAATTGAGTTGATCGAATTTACTTTCAAAATTTGTGCCTAAAAATAGTTACTAAATGCACAAGTATTGTGCTATCACATTCCTTGGTTAATCTAAACAAATCATGCAATATATAAAAGTCATAAGACTTGTTGAATTACAATCACTTAAACCATTAAAAAGGTGTTCGGATAATCATTATAGTGGCAAAAATCTTTTAACAATCGAACTCCACCGAAAATCAGATCTTTTATTCATGAAAACTTCAAGTCTAATTTTTTTTGGCTTCAATTCTTACTCCAGAATTTAATAAATTTATTTAAAATATGCCAAAGTTATATTATTCTATGAATTTTTCCTTAAGTCGCAATTTGTATTGAAATTTATGAATAGTTTTTAATTAAGAAAATTATGAAATAATGAAAGGTGGATTACATCATTCATTATGGTTTTAAATAGGTTATTTGCCATGACAATCTAAAAAGGCATTAATTATGATTTTTTTTTTTTGAATTATAAAAAAAAATTCAAATCCGAATCACGTTTAAAATAGTAAATATCTTGACTATCATATTAACACAAAATTCATTAATCATGGTATCAAGGTAGAGTAATCTAAAAAAATCCAGCCTTTTTATCAGTAGAAACTAGAAAGTGGATATGTTGCAGTTTTGCCCAACTCATCCTCGCATGGACAAAATACTGACACTTGTTTTTTTTATTTTCGATTACTGTGTAACAGTACAATAAAATATAATAACAATAATACCATCCAATAGAATTGTTTTGAATATGATGGAACGTGGTTAAAATTATCATTTTCATATTTATGAATTGAAAAAAATTATAAATAATTTTAAATATTATACTAAAAGAATATTAGTTCGAATGTGTGGTGCTATAGATATTACAAAATAAAAGTAACTAAATAGAATTTTTGTTTTTCTTATGTAATAAAAGAAAAGAAAGAAAGAAATTGTGTAGTAGAACCTGAAAATTGTGGCCTACCCAACTGAATACAAAATAATTAGAGACAAATAGGCAGAAACGCGTGACAGTCTAACCCATCAACCCTCTGCTGCCAACCATATATTCTCTCCTTTCTTCCCAAAATCCTTAAAACCACCTCACTCTTTTCCACATTTTCTCAATACATAATAAATTTTAAAAATTTTACTATCATTCTTTTATGCAATGCTTAAGACTATTCATTTTATCTTCCAACCCGTAAATAGATAATAAAATATGCTCGAGTGTGCTCGAATTCACTGCCCACGTACTTCTACTCTAAGAACAATGTCAGTATCAATTGAGCTGTATAAAACTCAATCAACAATTTTCTACTAAATTTACCTTCATCTATTAGAGAGAAATCTACTTACACGAACATAAAACTAACATGATTTTATACCTATTTAAAATTTCGATTATTTTTTCCTTTTTATATCATATTCTAATAATTTAATTTCTTCACCTTCCAAAATAAAATGTGCCCATTTATTTGGTTCCATCAGTGGCTAAACAGAATATAAGGTAGTGGGAGAATGAGGCATCACAATTTTGGCTAAACCTATTCAATTTAGTCATACTAATATATACAAAATTGTTCACTTAACCACAATCCTTATAAACAATTAAGGATGTAACACCCAAATCAATTTTTAATTTTTAGGGATAATACCATATTTAGTCCTTTAATAAAATGTTCAATGTCATATTTGTACTTAAATAATCAATATGTGTTTTATTATGGTATTTGTACTTTCATAAAATATCCGATATGGCACTTATACTTTGAAAATGTTCAATGCGGTACATGAACTGTGTCATAAATAATTATATAATCCATTTACTTTTATTTTAAGAAGGTTAAATTCTTCTATTAGTCTTTGTATTTTGTGAAAGTTATGAATTTAGTCCTTGTATTTTTATTTGATCAATTTTAGTTATTGTAGTTTTCAAATTTTGAAATTTTAGTCCTGAGCCAAATAACAACAGTTAAATCCGTTTGGTTAAATTCAATCACTTGTCCTATACTATGCATACAACTATAGATTTAGTCCATTTTCTCTAATTGGATCATTCTAAGTCCTTATACTTTTTGAATTTTAAAATTTCAATCTTGACGCAAATGATAATCATTAATTCATTAACTGGATTTTGGTGAGAAATATGTGGAAATAATAAGTTGACATGGCATTACACATGATAATATATTTGGTGCATCAGAGTTTGGAAATAACATAACTTTACTTGATGAATTTAATAGTTATTGCTTGGCGAGGATCAAAATTTTAAAATTTAGAAAGTACAGGGTCTAAAAATGACCAAATAAAAATACATGAATTAATTCCACAATTTTTTCAAAATACAGGGACTAATAGCATAATTTAACCTTTTAAGAATTTAATCCTAATTTTTATATTTAAAAATATAAGTCGATTAATTGTCAATATTGTTACAATTTTTTTTGTTAAATTAAATATTCATTAGAACATCATTTTCTTTGCTACATGAGTAAGTATTTTTTATTTACTAGTGAATTTAACTAAAAAATTTAACGGTGTTAACAATCATTTTTAAATTTTAAAATTCAAAAAGTATAAGGACTAAATTTTAAATGTAAAAAAACTACATAGACTTAAAACATATTTTAACCTGTGAAATAATTATCCATCTATACATTTTGTAAGAAAAAAAATGTCGATTCGATTCAATTCGTAAATCAATAACATCATTAAAAAATTAGTACAATTTTACGTTGATGTATTGTACACATAAATAATTATATTAATCTAATATGAAAATAAATATACGTAAGTATATACAATTAAATCGAAATTAAAATTTCATATATAAATATGAACCGCAAATCAAATTTTATATATATATATATATATATATATAAAATGATCAAATTAAAATTCATATATCAAATTACCTATTAAATCAAATTATATATATAAATTTACCATTTTTCTTTTGGGGGCACACTGTGAAATCCTTTGAACCAGTTTTCCTTTGACACCTTCACGATTCCTTTGTGGAAAGTGAAGCCTTAATTTGAGCAGCTCATCTTTCGAAGAGAAAGAAAATGTACCTCACTCATCTCATCCATCACCTGACAACCTTATTCCACGAGTAAATAAATGCATCAAATCAACATGCAACTATTTACCTGCATAAAATCAATTACTTATAATTGTTTTAATATCACCATCTTTCGTGACACTGATAATCGAATTAATGTATCATTTGATATTTATATTTAGTTTTAAATTTAGTTTCGATGTTTATTGAATTAATATAAAGAACATTCTTATTTTGTAATTATCAAATAAGTTATTGTAACGAGTTGTCGTTCGGATAGTATCTGTTGTGTGTTAAGTGTTTATTGGATGTTTTTTTTTTTTTTTTTGTAACATCTTCAAATGCTAATTGGTTGTGTGATTTTTCAATGGTTTTTTTTTGTTTTTTTTTTGTAAGAATTCTGTCTTCAAAGTAGAAGTAAGGGCAGTATTGGAATAATGGTTTTAGACAGATAGAGGTTGAACGTGCTAATGCATTTCTGGTGGAGTTATTTTTTTTTATGGTGGGAGAGAAAATTACAGTTTGGTGGAGTTACAATTGCTACATGAAATCCTGAGAAGAGTTAGAGAGTAAAGATTAATCATTTTCAATAATTCATAATGAAGTTATTGATCATTTGGCTAAATGTTATAATCTTGGAGTTTCAAGTTTGCAAGTATACAACAATCCCCCGGATACGGTGAGAAGTTTACTGTTAGCTAATTTAGCTCGGTCGATGTCGGGTTAAGATATAATTGATTAATGTTTCACTTTATGTTGTTATTTTGTACCGAAAAGAAAAGACCTATGTGTTTTTTATTAGAGTATGTGTGTCAAATATTTATCGGGCCACGTGATGTTGTTTAGTTTGAGTATCAAATTGAACATTGAAATCAAACTTTAATACCAAATTGAACAATAAAACCAAATATAAGTATCAAATGATATATTAACTCTATTTTTATGGGAATCCTTGCATAAGAGGCTGTGCTTTGCATGGCGTCATCATCGATCAACATCAGCAATATCATTATCATATATATATATTCGTGCATGTGATCACGTCCTCCATCAATACAGTGATACCTACTTAGACGTATTAGAGAGTTCATGGTACTGAGAAATTAAATAACATGAAAAAGGGAGATGACTAAAAGGGAAATAGAATGCAAGTGGTTTGTTTACCTCGATCCACAAGAACCCCACAGGCCATAGTTATTAGGGTTTTCAAAAAAGCTGTCATCTCCATCACTTAGATTCCCTTAACTCACCCACACCCAAATCCAAGTCATTAATAAAAGCAATCCTTTTACTCAGTTTCTCTCGATCGTTTCTCCTTGATAACATGTCATTTCATTTGGCGTTGGAAAACACGTCTTCCCACAAATCCTTCTTTGTTTTTCTCATATGTTTTGGTTGACATTTATACATTGAAATATGAACACTAATGAACACACCATGCTTTTCTCATATTAAGAGAAGTAAAGAGATGTATTTGTGGTGGATAAAGAGAGGGCTAAGAACATTAGAAGCAAAGAAAGAGGAGAGGGATGGGTGGCGTGTAAAGTTGGAAGAAAAGAAAGGTGGCAGGTGAAAGAATGTAGGCGGGTATAGGAGGAGTAGGGCTGACAAACGTTTGGGGTTTCTATTTGGAGAAAGGTAGAATAAGGGTTGCCATTTGCCAATGGTGCTTGGAATTTCATATGCTCAATGGTCACCTCCTGCTGTGGGATATCTCAAATTTAATGTTGACGGTGCCTCGAGAGGATCTTCGAGTCAAGCCGGTTGCGGTGGTGTTCTTAGAGACGAATTGAGGAAGAGGATTGCTTTATTTTCCAAACCGATGTTGATTAAGTTGAGCTTAATTCCATTAAATTAATTCGGTTAATTTAATTATGTGATATCATGTCAATTGATTCAATCAAATTAAATTAATATCGATCAAATATAAATAATTAACTAAACTGATCGTTTTAATTGATTGCTCATCCCTATTCCATACAATAAAAGACTTTTTGCTAAGGTATGAATCTTATATAAATGCCAAGCAGTGTATCAGTCAGAATTAATCAAGTATTTGTCTAAATACATAAGAAAAAAATATTTTTTAAGATTTATACGACGTGATAGTTTATTATGTAGTTGAAATTTTTTTTAAGAGATAAAATTTTGGTATAAAATGAGTAATAGAAGACTAGTTTAACTACCGCGTGTGATAAAAAAAGAGTTGAGGTACCAACTTGAAGATAATAGTATACTTTAGGTACTAATTTGTAGATTGAACTTTTTTTAAAATAGATTTAATGGTTTGAGTGACGAAAGTATCAATTTGAGTGAAAAATAATAATTTAGATACCAAAATGTGAAAAAATAATAATTTAGATACCGAAATGTGAAAAATGATATAATTTAAGTATTAATTTGTGGATTAAACCTAATAATATATAGGGATTGAAGAGCATAAGAAATTTCATCTACCAGTACTACGACTCTTCTCTCCTCCTTCACTCAGCCTCAAATGGTGTTACGTGCAGTGCAGGCAACTGCAGCTTTTAACACTTGCTTTCTATCCCTCAGCTTTTGCTCACATTCCATTTATGTCTATAATGGTTTTTAAGGATTAATGGGTTTAAATATGTGAGAAGTCCCTATATATATTTTTTATTTTTATAGCGATGAAAAAATACATAGCAATGAAGCTGCACAATGATTCCAGAAACACTTAAAAAATACCTGAAATATTCTTTTTATTTGTCTTATTTTTATTTCTATTTTCTCAGTTCAATGATATGAATTACAAATTGAAAATGAAATGAAGTAAGGACCCATGTTTTATCCAATGAATTTACATAAATGCCAATGGCTCCATGATCTGTAAGCTGGCAAAGAATCGAAGTTGAGTGTGAAAATATTACATCAAACCTGAATCAATTTGTACATGTTCTTTCTTTTTCCCCCTGTTCATTGTCATTTGTTATTTTACCCTTTTCTTCTTCTTTTACATCGTCATGGTCGGAATAGCGACCGCAACACCGTTTCTGTCAGCTTGGGAGTCAGTAATTCTCAAGGTTCCGGGATGATGCTTACCTTGTTGTTTAGCTTGATGCGGAGACCAGTAATCATGAGCAGCCATGACCCGATCCAATAGTTCTTGGGGTACCGGTTCCCCTCGTCTTTGCTGAGGCGAAATTTTTGCTGTGTGAACCAATGTTTTCCATTTATCCTGGTGACAACAGTAACATAGTTTAGTAACAGCCGATTTGACTATTTCTGACAAGATATACCAGTTGTGTAAAACACATTACGTAAAGAGATTAGTGAATCGATATAGCAACTTATTATCTCCCGGCTCATTTATTACTTTCCGAATGATGCCCCCAGAATCTGCCATATCGGTTACCATTCATGGTGATTCCTCTTCGTCATCCATTTCCTCTTCATAACAAACAAAATAGTTAAAAGGGAAAAGGCTTTTACCTTCAGATCCACGTAAGTTCGATGGTCAACATTCTCAAAAGCTCGAAATTTAACATCCCGCCACCTGCAGATGCCGGAAGAAGAATGATTTCAAATTCTTGACATCATTTTAAGCTGCATCCTCTTCAATGAGCCAATCAAAACAAAAGAAACAATCGCTTTTATACCTTCCGGTACCGAGCTCCTCAACGGCCTGCACCAATGCTTCTACTTCTGACACGGAAAATGGCCTCCTGGTTCTACGCTGTGCAAGCTCAGATTTCCGAATTTTCTGGTTGACAGGAACAACAGCTAGTGCCTCGACATTCATCGCTGGAACTGGAACCAGAGCTCTAGACTCCGACAGGTTTTGATCGGTTAGCATGTCAGTTTGGGAGGAATTGGGTTCATAATTACTATCCACAGGTTTTGCTGAATTGGTCAGTAAAGGTGGGTCAGGTGTGGCATCTGGAATCACCGTATCTACGGCTGGAGTGACTACTACTAAAGAGCTGGTAACAAAGCACTAGTTAATCGAAGATACAAGTAACTCGTAATGTATACACACGAAACAAAGAGATTTAAACCAACAACGATGTATCACAACCAATCATGAAACACAAAAAAAATCACCTTGTTAAATTTTGAGGGGCAGAGCCACACGGCAACTGTAGAGGGGGTTCTTCGGAGCATATAGGTGGAGGAGCTATCACTGGACCAGGCTCCAAAGTGAAACCTAGAGCATCCAAATTATCTTCAGATGAAATACCGGTTTGTAATAGAGTTCGACTATCATCTCTCACTTTCTTCCCTTGTAGGAGTACCCCAACACGGATTCTACCTCCAAGTAAGGCAGTCACCGCCTCCATTACAGTCCTCTACTCACATTTAAGTATCACTAATATTAGAAGTTTTGCATTAATTAAATGAAAAAAATAATAACACAGCATTTCAATACCTTCAATGAACCGACAGTTGCAGTTTCCGGCACCTCGATATAAAGTTCTGGTATCCTAAAGGACTTAATGCTGAGCTTCACTGTACAAAAGAGCAAACCTTGAGTAAGACATTCCACAAAACCTCGAGTAATTTGCAACAACGCATAAAAAATGTTCATACCATGAGAATCATCGGACTTATGGGATGCTTGGTGACCTGTAAGCAAGGAGGCAATCTCACATGCTACACAGCAGAACAAAATAGTTTAGTGAGAACAGTTGACATCTCAATCTTGAAACCTATAAATTATAAGATAATTTCAGTAGGAGAAGCACCTCCATGCGACATTACCACCGAGTGACAATTATTTTCGTTCGTAACTTTCTCAGGTGAATTAGAAACATTTTCACTACCGATCCCCCTATCAGAAGTTACTATTGAGCTACGGTCAAAGAACTTCCTCCTTTTATAAAGTGTGTCATATTGACATTTGTCATAGTTATAGTATGTCTTCCGCTTGTGATGTAGAGCCTTTATTCCTCCATCTAGAAATATAAAGAAATACAAAATCACCAAGAGGATAATTCATGAACTTCAACGTAAGATTTAAATGAACTACAGTTGCAAATGGCAAATATACAAAGAAGCATGCTATGAATTCTAAAACCATTCGAAACACTTACCAGCTCGAGAATCTTCAAAATCCTTCAACTTTGGAGTGGCTTTCCAGTATTTGGATGTTAGCAACTTCCTTATTCTTCGATCTTCGAAACGTGTTGCAGGCCTAGAAACCTTAAGCCTGTTGCTAAGTTTATTAAACCTAGAAAATTTTTCATCATCATCTCTACTACCTAACTTAATATCATTCCTATGCCTTGAAAAAGAAGCATTAGGAACAGAATCACTACACGATGGCAATTTGACATCTCTATCAGAATTAATGGGTGCAGGAAATGTCATAGACAATTCTAATGGATCCATTGTGGGGCAATTATTAGCCTCTACCTCTCGTTTAACACCATTCTCACTGAAACCATCACACAACTCCCCGAAATTAGGGGAGCAACCATCTAAATTACCAGGAAAGCTCCCATATCCTACATTGTGTTTCCGAATTGTATACTTTAAATCATCATTAATTTGCTCTGAGGAAGCAGGAGGCGCCTTTTTCAAAGTAGGTTTCAGAATAGCATTGTTTTCAGAATGTTTATGTTCCTTCGAATTGTCACTGTTTTCAGAGGTCCAATCAGAGGTAACAACACTCACATCACAGCTTACATGCTCGACGCATTCAGTTTTCAACGGTTTATCATCATACCGAGTTTCCAGTTTAACATCTTTACCTATAGAAACATGATCATGTCCTGCAGATGCATTGCTAGAAGCAGAGCTTTTACCCTCCTCCAGTAGCTTCCCAGCTAAAGAAGCTAACAATTCAAATGCGCGTATTCGACTATCTTCACCCGCCCTCTTAGCCCGATCCCTCTTCTGAAACCCCAAAAAAACCCATCATTTTATTAACCAAGTTGGAACAAAATTCAACATGATCAAAGCTAGCAGAAAATCAACAGAAATCCTTAAATGATACAAAAAAAGGCATACCCGAATCGATCGAGGGGCTCGAGGTACATTCGAGACACTAAAGGCATTAAATCCACAATCTAACCTCTTCTTAAACACCATATCTCAGGCATGTATGACAGCCAACTCATCAATCAGAAAGATAATTTAATCTCTCCAGATTCAAATTCTCTGTATATAAGCCAATCCAAAAATGAAAAACAGAGCATATATCAGCACAATTACAAAGATAATCGCACAAACCTTATAATTAGTTTACAGAAAGGAATCAAATTATTTGTCTTTGTCCATGAATAATCAGATCGGCAGATCTATAAGAGGAGAAAAAAACATAAACCCAAGAATTTAAAAATAAAATTAAAAGAACGAACCAATCAATTCAGATATCAAAACCCAAAATAGTACACAAGAGAAGATCATAGTTGCGTTAACTTTGATTAAAAAAATCAAAATTCCGTTAAAATTAATTTACTAAAGTAGCATTAAATTGCTTGAAAAACTCTCCAAGTCAATCAAGAACTTGAATCATTAAACACACACAAAATCCCATAAACCTCGAAATTGACCTCGAGTTTTAAATTTGGCATGAACTCAAAGACAAAAACCAAGAACAGATCTCGATCCAAAAGCAGTAGAAACCGAAATTCACTTGTGAAATACACAATTTGCTTCATCATTTGGCATAATTCAATGGAATAAGAAAACTCACTCCCACGAAAAAAGGAAGAAACCAAGAATTCAAGTAAAAATAAAAACCAACAGCTCACCTTTTAAATTGAAATGATCTCCAGTTTCTTAAATCTCAATATACATATATACAGGAAAGAATATTTTTTTTTTTAAAAACGAAAATTTTCCCGAGAAATGTCCTTGAAAATTTATTGAGAAACAAAGATAAGGGATTTCAAAAAATCCCAAATTAAATTCAACTGAAATCCATCGAAACAAGATCCATTTTTTATTAAAGTTTTACGTGATTTGGAATGGTGAAGAAATTTTAAGACAAAACCCCCTTAAAGAAAACCCACCAAGAAAATAAATAAATAGAAGACAAAGTGCTTAAACCCATATAACTTTGACCACAAAACCGGATCGACCGGTGAATTAGAGATGGTTTACCGGCAATAGAAGGTAACTAAAACCCCTCCCCTTCGTTCTAGTTGTGACCGGTTCTTAATTCCTTTCTTTGAATCAAAAAATCAGATAGTACTTCCACGTGGACCAATCATGATTTTAGAAAAAGAAAAGTTTATGATATTTATTTTTCATTAATAAAAAATGAAAAAATGTTTAAGGCCCATATTTTCCGTTAAATGTTAGTATTGTAAGAAGTATTTTGTATTGAATATTTTAAATTTTAATTTATTTTAAGTTTTGAAATTTTAGAAAAAAAAATTAAATATCAACTCAGTAAAATAACTATGTATCAGTATTACCAGAAATTAAAATTATTATTTTTTGGTAAATAATAATCATAAGCTAAGCTTAGAAAAAATAAAGCACTTAATATTCTTATCAAAAATTATTTTATGAATCATTCTTATCACATCATTTATAACCATTACCAATAAAAAATAAACATATCGTATATACAGTGGTAAGAAAATAATGTATGCAAAATAAGGTCTATATGCTGTTTTTTATAATTAATTAGGGGTTTATACCTGTTTTAAAAATATTTAGGGGAATAGACGTTTTTGGAAAATTTTAAAAATATTTTATTTAGTTAGTTATTTTATTTATTTAGTTAATTAATTAATTAATTATTTTATTTATTTAGTTAATTATTTAGTTATTTATTTATTTACTTATTTACTTATTTATTAATTTATTTACATCGTAAAATTTATAAAGACGAAAATATGAATGAAAAATATCAATTTATTTATTAATAAAATATTTTTTTACATCACAAAATAAAATAAATACATCAATCAATCGGCTCAAATCAATTGGGTCGTCGAGGAGAATGTGTGCCGCAAGGCGGTGCACGACGGTCACGTGGACAATTTTTGAGTACCACAGGTCGTACAACTACAAGGTAATTCGGAGGTAGAACCGGAGGTGCATATGAAAGTATACCTTAAAGTGCATGCCTGAAGACTTCCTCGTCGTCGTCATCATAGTTATCAACTGCATACGACCTTAACCTTACCCTCTAAGCAGCAAAATTATCTTCTTCGTCCGTCGATTGAGTCGTCGTCCTCGCTTGCCATCGTGTATCTGCCACTCCCTCGTCCAGCTGTTGCGACGATGATCCACCAACGTAAAACAGCGATGCACGCGGTGTTTAACCCACTATAGGAATGTAACCATGTGTATCGGGCACGTTAGAAAGGTACTCGTCATCGACTGTTGGGTCGACATCTGCGTTGGTATCGTCGTTTGTGATGGTGCATAAGTCGGTGTCTGTCTCAACATTGACATCGACGCTTGCATCAGGGTGTAGTATGCGGGGACGTCTGTTGCACGAAATAGGAACTTGCATGAATTGAAGAATCGACCACTTGCGATAGTGATCTATAGTGCGGTGGTGCTTGTGAATAATACATGAGGTTAATTAATTGAATGAGAATAAGTGGAGGGAACTAACTCGGAGGAGAATATACTGTGGACACAGGTGACGCATCTTCTGTCGGAGTAGATGATGAACCCATCGTGCAACCACATCCCCTCCTACGATGTTGTGGCGATCAACGTTGTCTCTTCTGTCAAATTTGTCAACTCCTCTACTCTGATGTTTGCATATATGGCTTGCCGACGGCTCTAAACCATGCATGTAGCCACCATCTACCATTGTGTCCGTTGAGTAGAATTATTCGCGTGGTGATAAGGATTGCATCCTACGATCCCATGCCTTAATGTACTCTCGGTGCCGTTGCGACTAGTCGATATCATCCTTCCCCCACATGTCAATCTCGTGCAGGTCCTTCAGGCATTGCGGTGGCGACGGATTTCGTTGCTTCCATCCGGACTATCGCAACACACAGTCCAATTCGTGAATTTTTACAGTTGTGTACACTACCATCCACACCTTTGAGTCTTACATCCGTCTGTTGGCCAACACTTTCAGCGATATGCAAGAAATGACATCGGTGTTGGCGTACGGCATCCACTCAAACTGAAAAAAAAGTTATAAATATCATTATGTATGAATTTTTGTAACCAATCATAAAGTAATCAATATAAGTTGAAAGAATAAGTAATTAACGTCGTGTTTTGAGCATTGATCTAATAAAAGCCTAATATCTTCTAACTCATCGGGCACTTCCACGTAGCTCGGCCCATGGTTCCACCTATACAAGCGATGTGTTAGTCGAAATGTATAAAAAATAATTTATGTACTACGTATTTGTTAAGAAATGATGTTTACCTCATCACCAACGGAAAAATGTATGGGCTGATCACCTTGGGACATAGAAACGGTAGTCGCCACCAAGCCCACGACTGCAGCAGTAGCAGATAGCCACCGATCGACGCAGCATGCGAAGTCGTAGCCTGACACATCTTTCGGTATAACATCACGAGGATGACAGATCCTCAACTAAATTTTCCGCACTCCTCAAAGTCCAACATATGTACAAAACCACCTTACGTGCATCAAATTATGAGATTTATCGGGAATTATAAATCCAACCGCTTACGAATGGCCACAAATTTTAGGAATCGGAGGCTTTGCCATATTATGTATGAAGCCCTCCAAAACACGATCATCAGTCTGTTTACAAAAATATATATATTAAAATTAATAAAAATAAATTTAACAGTATTTAAATTAACAAAATTTAAATTTTTGTATTACCATTGCCAATTGGGCATCAGAAATATGTTGAATTTCATATTGGAGTACAAAAGCAAGAGCAAGAGCGGTCATTTTTTAAAAATCGAGTTAAAAAATTGGTCATGTATTTAAAAATATCGAAAATAATTAAAACGATAAAATAAAAAAATTGTTTCTGTATTTGAGAGAGTTGAGTGAAAAAAAAAATGAAGGGGGAGGGGTATTTAAAGGTTAATTTTTTTTACCATTGGGGTCAACGTTCAAAATTTTAATCGTTTAGAAAGCATGTCCAACTAGGCGAGTTTTCTTGACACGTGTAAGGAAAGCTCGCCCAGTTGGACGAGCTTTCCTCAAAAACGATCTATTCCTCTAAATATTTTTAAAACTGATGTAAACCCCTAATTAATTATAAAAAACGACATATTCTTCTAAAAAAGCAGATAATGTGGCAAGAAGGGTTCATAAAACAATTTCTCCAATACTACATATTTTCGAACTCTTTTAAAAAATGTATGAATCTTTATATTTTATTTTTTCAATATTTACTAATAATATATAACTTTTTATTGTTGCGGGTTATTAATTTATTGATTAAAATATGCCATAAATTCTTATATTTTTTTTATAATTTTGGAATTTAGTTATTATATTTTTATTTTTAAAAATTTTGTTTATTTTACTTTTTAGATTTTAAAATTCAGATTTAACTGTTAAGACAATTAAAATCGTTTTGGTAAATTCACAATCATTACAATATTATTCTTTTAGTTGCATTACTTGAGGTTTTATTTTTTATTTTTTATTTCAAAATATCGCATCAACCAATATAATAATATTAACAATTAGATTTGAATTTTAAAATATAAAAAATAAAGAAACTAAATTTCTGGACATAAAAGTATAAAAATTAAATTTAAACAATGTTAATCAATGTCACGTCAACGTATTTTAACAATGTTAATTAAGTGCCTAGAAAAAAGTATCATATTAACTTACGATTTTCAAATTTTAGTACCACTTAAATCCCAAAAAAAATTTAGATACCAAATACATAAAATTATTAAATTCAACAATCTCTATATATTAACTGAAAAGAAAAAAAATGTATATAGGATTTGGAAATTATTGTGGGTTTGGCAAGTGTCAATAAGTTGGTTTAATTTGGTTAATTCGATTAAAAAATTAAAAAGTTTGATTAATTCGATTAATATTAATTTGGTTCGGTTAATCAATCGTTTAATATTTTGAACACTCCTACTCACGTTAAAAATTAAAACGGAAAGCCGAAGATACAAATTATTGATTTATTTGTTTTGATTTGAATTTTGAAAGCAATCCCTTTTAATATATTATATAAATAATTTGTGTATTCTATAATGTTATGACAAAAAGTAATATATTATTTTTTATAACAAAAAATAATTTACATGTTATAAAAGTGTTAAAATATATTTATCTACAAAAATTTATAGCCAATAATTATAAACATAACTTATTCGCGTGTTCATGCTATATATTATAAAAATAATATGTTTATTCATATAAAATATTATAATTTTTTTATCATAACTTATTTATAAAAAATATCTTTCAAAAGTTAAAAATTAATATATATATATATATATATATATATAACATTATAAAACACATAAATTATTCTTATAATATATTTTTAAGATTTATAATATAAGAAATTTTTTATCATAATCACTTCGAATACTAATACATGTTCATTCTTATAATAAAAGTTTTATAATTTATATAGAAATATTTTTTGAAAAAATTAGATTTAGGTGTAATTAATTGTGTAGTTACTCCAATTTTCACCCTTCCTCTTAAGAATTAGAAAGTGTAATAATTGGGGGTATTCCAATTACACACAATTCGGTGAGACTCATCAATTACAATGGTTATTCAAACATGTTACCATTGTGTAGACTTACTCATGAGTTAAGTCATTTGCCCAAGCTTGAATATTTGCTCGAAAAGTGTGATGATTTGGGCAAAAATATAAGTCCAAAAAATAAGATTAGATAAAAAAAGCCCATTTTCTAAATGGACTGGGTCTTGGGTAAAATTTTTTAGGTTGCAACTATATTAGTGTTATTAAATATAGATACTTTTTTAATGTATTTCAATTTGTTGGGAAACATTTGTTTCGATGTTGTTAGTGTATTTGAGGTATTATATTTTAAAATTTGTTTTTATATAAAAAATAATATTAAAAATTTTAATACGGGCGGATTGGGTTAAGCTCAAGTTTAGAATTTTTTATTTGGGTCGGGCTTGGATAAAATTTAGACTCATTTTCAACTCGGGTCAGGCCTAGGTTTAGCCTAAAATTTGGCATCGGCTCAGCCCGAATCCGGCCCATAATCAGGCCTACTCTTGTGTAATTACAAGCAATTACATCCAAATCCAATCACCATGCGACTTTCCAAATAAAACATCGATTAAAATTTTTAATTATTTTTTAAATAATATTTAAATTAATTATATAAATAATATTTAAATTAATTATAATGTCTTCAACTTTCAAAATGAAATACATTATGCGTTTAAATTTACAATCTTTCAAATTATGTAATTTGTTTTTCTAAATGTGTAGTGTTTTATTTTAGTATATTACATTTAAAATTTTATTTTTGGAATTCTGCTCTCTTCATAATGGTTGAAAAAGTTGGGGGCTAATTTTTCTTTCATTATTTGTTTATTTTGAATTTTGAAAGTAATCGCTTTTAATATATTTTATTCTAGTTTTGAAAATAATTTCTAAAATATTTGTC
Source organism: Kokia cookei (assembly GCA_039519145.1). NCBI lineage: Eukaryota > Viridiplantae > Streptophyta > Magnoliopsida > Malvales > Malvaceae > Kokia > Kokia cookei. Next base: position 1,741,536 of record CM076910.1, read on the forward strand.
CTCAATTGAAAAAAAAAAAAAAAGAATAAATCCAATGTCAGGCAAGACGTTTAATAAATAATGGTGGAATTGAATCAAATCAATTAAGGTACTGGTTTGAAGAATGGTATTTGATCGATTAAATTGTAAATTAGTTTGAATCGGTTGAATCAATTAAAAAAATAAATTGAAAATTTTTTATTTTTATTTTTATGAAATTGTAATAATTGTTTAACTAAATCTATCAAACTAATGAACTTATAACCTTATCAGTTCGATCATCTATTCTATTTTAAAAATATTAACTTTAATTATTGCTGTAAACAAATCCTAGCTATAACTTTAATTGAATTAACTTGATTTTTAATATATTTAAAGACTTATATGATCGTGAGTTTCATTGAAAATTATAAACATGATTATAATTATAGATTTATTTATGAATAACTATTTGATATACCTTCAAGTGACAAGTGTCACATTTATTTATATAATTATTTTAATCATAAACCATCGTGTTGAGTATTTTAATCATAAACCATTGGGCTTAAATAATCTTTGAACTATTCCTCATGTGATGATCATAGGGAATCTTCAAACAAAATTATTTAGGTGTTGGGTCATTAACTAATAATTTAAGTCATGAATTCCTTTCCATCTATTTATATTTTTCAATTCTTTTACTAATATAAGATTATCAAACTTTACCTGTTAGCATGCAATTAAATTAATTTTAATTACTCCTGCAACATATACATTTCCTTCATTAAAAGGTATAATTTTTTAGAACAAATAACTGGTGGTCAGCAAGCACACAGTAGCCAATTGAAAAGCAAAAACGCAGAAGCTTGTGCCAAGAACTTTGGTTGGTGCAACAATGGGTAATGGAAGGAGCAGTCACCCACTATTTTTGGATTTTTGAGGCAAACGGTGGAGCAATTAGAAGCATGTGGAATGACAATTTGAATGGTAATGGAGCAGAAATAATGGGTTAACCATGAGATGGAAATAAATTAAGACTAATGGGTGGGGAGATTTAAGCCAAATAGTAGCAGATTTTTGTACATGTTCAGTGGCTGGTTTGTACAACAAAATGCAGCAATTTTGGAACATCAAACGGTGACCAATAGCAGCTTGATTTACAAGTGAGGAATTACATAATTTAGCAGGAATTTTTGGTAAATGGCAGCAAAATAGCAATACCTTGGAGGTGAAGCAAGTACCAGCAGCAGCAGCAGTTTATGAAGCAAAGTAAGCACCGAATCAAGGCCAATTGAGGCTTGCAGCAGACCAACAAACAAAGCATATTACCATAACATGAAACAAATTAGAGTGAAAGGCAATTCCAAACATACCAAAATATGCTTAACAGCCAGCTATAAGCGACCAAAGAGGTCAATGGAGTTACCATCTAATAAGCACACAAGTTAGAACATTTCTGCACATAAATACATCATTACTTACCGCTCTATTTGTCTTCAGACTTGCAAAATTTCAAAGCCAACTTAGCTTGCTCAGCCACAAAGTCAATTCGCTCCGCAAACACCTCCAACTGCGCGATTTGCAATTTCCTCCATTTTGCCTCCAAAGCCGCCGCCTTTTCACCAGCAACCATATCCAACCCCACCTTTACAGCTTCCTCTTCCATGTCAGAGACACCAAATTTCTTATCAAGTAAACTACTGGAACTGTTAGACACCACCTTATCGACTTCATCAGATTCATTGTTAGCGGTTTCAAGCTTTCTGGGTGGTGGGCTCTTCCGTTTCAATGGATTAGACTGGGTTTTTTGGTCTTCCTCAGAAGAAGTCAGCTCTTCATCTTCTTCAGAGGAAATTGCGGCTGGTGGGACTTCAATAGGGTTTGAACGGTTTGGTGCCATCGAGAAAGAGAGAGGGGGGGATGCTACTAAATTGATTGTTCAGAGAATCACACTTTAAACTTCTTTCAATGGCAAGACCAAAGACTACAAGCAACCTAAGAGTATTCACTTGCATGGATGAGGAATTCCATTATATTCAAAAGGTTCAATATATAGATTGGCTTAGAAATTTTTTCAAATTGATCCCTAATTTTTTTGGATCACATTGGTCCCTATTGTTGGCATTCGTTTCAAAAATTGGTTCTTATGGCTATCATCGTTGGTATTTTTAAGGCTTAATATATAAAATGGCACCTGAACTCGATAACTTTTCTCATATTAGTTCTTAAACCTTTTTTTTATCATATTAATCTCTAAAGTTGATATCCATTATACAGATTGATCGCTATGTTAACATAGTTTATTTTTGAAGAATTTGTTGATGTGAACAAGTATGGAGGCGACACGTAGAGAAATAAGGGAACGTGTGGATTCATCTTTAATCATACTTAAAAATTTAAAAAAAAAAAACCTTAAAATTTTGAAAAGAAATTCAGAAGAAAATTTAATTTTTTAAGAGATGTTATATATTATAAAAATTCAAAAAATTGAATATAAAAAAATAAAGTTAAATTTAACATTTAAAACCTTAATCTTCAAATATTCAACTTAAAAAATAAAAATATTTTTTAAAATCTAAAAATATATAACAATTAAAACTAAAAAATTTACAAAAAAAAATAAAAAAAATATAATGAAAAATTGGTATCTACCGAAGTTCATCGAGCTTGACTAACATTGACCGACCCTATTCAGGAAGTTGACCAACGTCAACTAGTCAATTTTTGTTTCTTTAATGTTTAAAATATTTTTAATTTTATATTTTATTTTTTTACAAGTTCTTGTAATTTACTAAAAATTTTAAACAATTTTATTGATTTATCAATTTAATATTAGGTATACTACTAACAGGTCAGGCTCAGGGGGTCGTTTAGAGGTGCGGTCGCTTAAGGTCAAAGACTAAAAAGGGTCTAAAATTTTGTTTTTTTAACTTTTAAAGGTTCAAAATTTTTTTTACTAACTTTTAAGGGGTCCAAATTTTTTTTTTTTTCAATTTTTAAAGAACCTAAAATCTTATTTTATTATTTTGCCTAAGATTCCAAAAATGTTAAGAACGAGCTTGACTACTAATTTATATATTAGATTTCCTTTTAACAACTTTAAATGATTTATCAATTTAATAGATTAACTTAAAATGATTTTTTAAATAGTCTTATTGATGATTATGATATTAATTTAATTATTTAATTCACTTCATACATGTATAAATGAAATTAGACCATATTGTTTTTTTACAAAACCAAAATTTGATAAAAACCATTGAACCGAGCCAAACCAAATTACAACTATCGATTTTAGATATTTCAACTTTTATTCTATAAAGTTTCAAATGAAAAACCGAATTAAACAATTCAATTCAATTCAATTTTTATCCAAAAACCGAACCGAAATGAATACACTCTTAGTGAAACTTCATTAATAACACTTTAAAAAGAAAAAACTCGATTTGTGTTATTGATTGTAAAGTTGTCTGAGTTTTAAGAGCAAGACCTCCCATACACGATTACTGTCTGTAAACATCATAAAGCTTATTATACTTGAAAAACAGCAATCAATTGTTGTTCAGTGGTTAGGATATCTGGCTTTCACCCAGGAGACCCGGGTTCAATTCCCGGCAGTGGAATATTTTTTACTGAAACGTGGCACACACTCACCAGCTTTTTTTTTTTCTTCTTTTTCATTTTATAAATCAGTTAATTTTCAACTTTAGTCCTTTTAATTTGTTTAAATTTGAGATTTAATTCTTATACTTTAATTTCAATTTTAGTCTTAATATGCTTAAATTTGATATTTAATCCTTATACTTTAATCTCCAACATCGTATATAGTAAGTTTTGTCACCAATCTTTTTAAGGTTTCTCTTAATTTTCTTTTATCAAATATATTGATTTATTACTGTTATTATCTTTTTGTAAAGATTCTTGTAATTTTTTATGTGTTTTGTTTTAGTAATAATTATGTCAAACATTATAAAACTCGAGTTTGTGGCTCTTGATATAATTGGGAAAAGCTACTTATCATGGATATTTGAATAGTTAAATAAAAACTTTCGAATAGTTTAGAGATCAAATTATATTTTTTTTGGCTTAATATAATATTTGGTACTTGAATTTGACACTTTTTCTTAATTTGATACCTAAATTTTTTTTTGACTCAACTTGGTACCTTTCTAATTTGGTACCTAAACTTTTTTGGACCGGATTTGGTACTTGAACTTGGTATTTTTTCCTAATTTGGTACCTAAGCTTTTTTTTAGATTCAAATTGGTACCTAAATTTATTAAATATTATAAAAATTACACAAACAATAACGGTGTTGAAATTTTTTTTTGTTATGCTACAAAAATATTTTCAGTTTTAGAAAAAAAAATGTTAAAAATAGGTATTGAGCTACACTTAACAAATTGATATTAAAAAAATTAGGTACCAAATTAGAAAAAAATAGTCAAGTTCAGATACCAAATTAGATCCCCAAAAGTATTAGTACCAACTTAAAAAAAAGTGTTAAGTTTAGGCACCAAATTAGAAAAAAGTGTCAAGTTTGAGTACCAAGTTGAATAAAAAAAAAAGTTTAGATATCAAATTAGGAAAAAAATGTCAAGTTCAGATACCAAATGTTATATTTAGCCTGTTTTTTTTTTTAGTAAAGTGACCAAAATGAAAAATTACCCATACTTAGTGACTAATGGTGTAGTTTACCCAAAAAGTTGAAAAGACTTGGGCCAATAGTGGCATTTTAGATATGAACCTCTTTGAACCATTTTGATATGGGCTTGACCCAATAATGATATTTTAGATATCAACCATTAAAATCATATTTTGTACTTTGAAATTGAAGTATTAAAAATGGAATTGAATTTGAACTTTGGGCCTAATTGAATTCAAATTAAAGTTTGAAATATCAACACAACATAATTTCGAGTTGAGTTGAATTTTGACTTTTGTTAATATAAAGTTAAGTTAAATATATAAACATACCCTTTTTGTATTATAATATATACATATATTCAATCAAATTACATAATCTAGTGGCGGAATAGAGATCAGGGGAGTCATGGTTCCCTTAAAATGGTAAAATTTTAATTTAGACCCTTTATAATTTATAAAATTTTTAATCAGTAGTAATATAATTTTACTTTGGCCCCTCAAAAATGATAAAAAATTAATTTAACCCTTTAAAAATTATGAAGATATAAAATATTAAAATGGTGAAATTACATTTTTACTATCGTAAAAATGTACAATTTAATTCCAACCCTCCAAAAAAAATTCAAGCTTAGCCACTAACATAATCCTAAATCAATAAGAGTTATGATAATGAGTTATTATGCTTGATTATTAACTTATATCCAAACCTATATATGGTAGTATTAATATTACGTTCATACAAGTAATTAATATAGGTTGTTGCTTTGAATGAATTTCACTCTTGTCAAAAATGATGGGTCTATTCATTTTTGTTCAAAGTTTCATACAAAATGATTGTGGATAGAATCAATTAGTAATAATATATTAAACTCTTTCATTATTTTACCCAAAAAAAATATACGAATAAAAGTCAAATCTTTTATATATATATATGTTTAAAAATTATTATTAAAAAAAAATAAAAGAAACATGATTTTGTATATTAATATTTTTAAAATATAATATAGAATTAAATTTAAATTTAAATAAAAATAATTTTTATCAATGAAATTGTTCATACTCTTCTTCTTTTTTTGTTGCTTTAATTTTTAAAATTTTGAAAAATTATATAAAGAGTATAAAATGACCAATTTTGAGAGAATAAAAAGGAGAGATTAAATCTGCACAAATAAATAAGAACATGGACTATCCTTAGAATTTAACCTATTTTTAAAATAATACAGACTATTTATCAAATTTTAAAGGTATTTACAATATATTCAAATATAATTTTATCAATAAGTATGGGGTGTAGTTGTAAGTCATATCGCATTTCGAAAGAGAGATTATATGTTTAAATCTTGAAGATATATTATAAGAAAGACAATCACAAATCTCGATCATAAATAATAATCGAAAGAATAAAAAAAAAAAAAAAATCTCCCCAAAAACCTTCTGATGGCGGTTAGGTTGGTTAATGAGTTAGGTACACTGTTCATGCAACTTAAAGTAAGATTCCAAGTGAGACAGCCAAAAGGTCAAAGATGAGGACTAAAAAAAATATATTGGAATTTAAATTTAAATATAAATTTAAAATAATTATATTTTGGGTTTATTTTCAAAATTTATTAAAATTATATTTCACAATTATATCAATAATTATCATATGTTTAGATCAATAAATACTAGGTGGAGTGGTAAAGCGCATTGTATTACCTAAAAAATAATTCAAGTCTTAATTTTGAAAATAACATTATTAGAAGCAATAATCACAAATTACGAAAAATTAATTTTAATGGATCGTAAAATCGACATAAAAAATATCTTAATTATACGAAGAAAAAATCATATATGTTTTGAAAAGTTAAAAGAAGAGAGATAATTTTTTTGAACATTAATTTCAATAAATTCTTATCATATCTATTTTTTTTTATACAATACCTGAAATTATTCATAGTCTCTACTCAACCCTTAAATAGGAGAATAATATGCTTTAGCGTAATTGAACCCACTTTCTTTTATACTGACAATAATATTGATGTTAATCGAATTAAAACTCGATCGTCGAAGAGATATAAATTTTAAATCAAAGGCAAAGATAGAGAATAAGAATGAACGATATATTGCATGAAAAGGAGCAAAGAAAGTTGAAGATATGATTCCAATTTTGCTTGCTCAAGAAACTAGGAAGCATTTTGGTTTTTTTCAAATGGGATAGCGTAAAGCTAAGTAAAACAAATAAATTATAATGGAACATGTTTTTGTTGTAAAGAAGAGACATAATTTGGGCAATGGTCCCTTGACAAGCAACTGGTCTGCTAAAAGATCAAACAAATGGTCCTTCTGACAAATCTCGCTATAAATTTTGATCATTTTTTTTTTTTGGATACAATGTTTAGAATTATTCATAATCTCTTCCAATTCATAAATAGGAAGATAATATGTTTCAACGCAATCAAACACACGTCATTTTGCATTATCAATCATGTCCATACTAATCGAACTAAGACTCAATCGATTATGTATAAGAAATTTGACGATAACACTTTATTTTCCCTTTTATATTTCTCTTATAACCATTGTCCTCTATGCCATGTTAATTAAATCTCAAACACTTATTAGTCCTTCTTAAATGTGGTAATTAATGTTAATTAATCTTTGAACGGAACAAATTAACTCATACATAATTTTCAAATGATGGGGTTTGAATTTGAATATTAAAGATCTTAGATTCAGTTATTGTTAAGGTTTAGATCAGTTCATAGATCGGATTATGAAAGTCCGTCTAAAAGTTGGAAAGGTTTAATAAAAAAAAAAAATTAGACTTGAAAAAAAGGTTTGAGCAAAAAATTAAGTTTATTTAAAACTTGAGTTGAGCTTAGACTTCAATGTTTAATGCCCGAGTTAGGCTTGGCCTGGCACATTTTTAAAGTTTATAATATATTATATAATTTTTATATATTATATAATTTATATTACATAAAAATTAAATCTATAGTAATATATAACACTACAATGTAAACATAAAAAAAGTTAAAATGACAAAATATATAATTATTAAATATTAGATTAAAAAATATAAACATTTTTAAAAAAATAATACGAGATGGTGCAAAATGAGCTTGGGTTAGTTATTTATAAAAAATGACAGATTTTGATAAAATTTTAGGTCCATATTTTGAGTCCGATCGAACTTAAATAAGTATAAAATATACTAATACTATGTTTAAGTTTGACTTTAATCCGACCCAACCCGACCAAGGAATAACTTTAATAAGGCTACTAAAACCTTTTTGTTTTGTCATTGTTTCAAGGGTAAATTATCCAGTTGGTCACTTAACTTTTAGGGCATTTTCATTTTGGTCACTCAAAAAGAAATCCTTGTAGTTTCAACACCCAACTTTTAGGATGCTATCATTTTAATCATCCAAATATTAAATCTCTAACAACGGTTGACTGTACACGTCACATCATATTTACACTTTCATTTTAGTCGCCCAACTTCTAAATCACTTTCATTTTAGGCAGATTCTAAGTACTTATGTCGTTATTTTTTTTAGACATGATAATTAAGGCGGTATGCATTAATTCTTATATATAGGTGGAGATTTGTGTTATTAATTGTCTTTTTGTTTAAATCAAATCAAGTCAGATGAGTTTTAAGAGGATGACCTTTCATACTTAATATCAGTCGATTTTGTAAAAGCAATACTACTAATAACGTGTACTATATTTGATAAACGGCAATCCATTGTCGTCCAGTGGTTAGGATATCTGGCTTTCACCCAGGAGACCCGGGTTCAATTCCCGGCAATGGAATTTTTAAAATTTTTATTGCTGCCCTTTTCTCTTATCGACACTCGTGGCACACACCCACCAGCTTTTTTTTTCTTTCTTTTTCACTTTATAAATCGGTTAATTTTCAACTTTAGTCATTTTAGTATGCTTAAATTTAAGATTTAATTCTTATACTTTAATTTCAATTTTAGTCCTAATATGCTTAAATTTGATATTTAATCCTTATACTTTAATTTCTAACATCATTTGATCTTATATTTTTATTATTTTAGTAATTGTTTCAAATAGTTAATATCGTTATCTTTTCAATTAAACATGGTTACATATAATTTGAAAACGAATTTTTAAATTCAAATAATTTAACCTTTGAATTACCTAGCTTGAGCAAAACCTTTAAATGACCTAGTTGGCTTGAATTTAAATTAAAATAATTTTATAAAATGTATTCAAATTTTAATTATAAAATATATAAATATTAATATAAAATCATACTTTTTAATATTTTATTATTTTTGAGATAGTAAAATGACTTATTTGGGTGAGTCAAGTTGGGACGAAATTACGCTTCGAGTATAGAAATGTTTTTAAAATCGAGTCGGGATCAAATTTATGGACACTTTTAATGTTGACTCATCCATTTTTGTTGATGTCGCGATTAACATAGCTGACTTTGATGAGGTGATATTATATTTTAATTAATATGTCATATCAATAAATAATCTAAAATTTTTCAATATAAATATATATATATAAAAGCAGCAAGTGTCCTCACTATCAGTTTTCTTTTTCTTCCCTATTTAACTTTTCTATTTGCTATTTGGAGATTTATGTTTTTTTAATATATAATATATATAAGTTTGTTAATTTCCACTTTTTTCCATTTTTTTTAAAAAAGTGTTTGAATTTTTTAAATTTTAATAATTTTTAAATTATTTATTGATATAATACAATAAGACAAAACAGTGCAATGTCATCAAAATCAACCACATGACCACCACGTAAACAAAAACGGATAAGTCAACTTAGTTAATGGTCAAAGACAAAAATTATTGATCAAAGTGTTTGATTGATGCAATTTAGAACTTGAGGACTCAATTGAGTCCTCAAAATAATACAATTTACTTTATAAATTGAAAGTATTTTTATCTTCTCAATTGAATTGGTACATGATTAATCCGTGACACCAGTTTAATTAGGAGTTTTATAATAAGTACATATAGATAATATTTGTATAAGTTATCTATTAAGTGTAAAAAATTTTATTCGAATTGGATTGATTGATAAAGAATGTTTTGTATAATTCATATTAGCTAAATTCAATTAGATAAGGAATGGGATAACATCAAATTTAGTTCTCAAAATATTTACATATTGTCAATATAAATTAAATTTGGCCTTCAACCTTTCAAAAAAAACCAAATTTAATCAAGAATCTTTCAAAAAGAGTAAAATTATTTTTTAATGAAAAAAGGGGCTAAAATATTCAAATTTTAAACATTTTAACCCGCAAGGCAATCCACATGTACTATATACTAGTTTTTTTTTTTTTTAATTTTTAATCTTTTAAATGTTTTTTTTTATAAATTTTAAATTATCTATTCACGTAGTATATAAGACAAATATTTTCATGTCAATATGAAACATACGTAAACTGCTATGCGGGTTATCATGCTAGCATCATTAAAAAAATTAATATTGTTAATACAAGAGATCAATAAAGGAGGAGACAATGAGAAGAAAGTGATTGGAGTTCAAAACGATTCACTCTTGTAAGCGGAAAATGATCAATGATGAAAGTGAAGAGAGAAAAAATATATATATATATATAAAAAAACCTTCGACTATAAAATAAAATAAAGGAAGAACCCCAAAATAAGACCCTTCATCTTACTCTAATCCCAAGAAGAGTATATATATGGGTTTGTTATGGAATTCACATGGTGATCAAAATTTACATGTTTTAGCTATCATTTTATTAAAAAAGAGAGATTTGATTTTATTAGAAAAGATTAATAATCAAATTTAGTTAAAATAATAATAATTAAATTGACAAAAAATATAAACGTTAAAATTTACTTGCAATATTTTGCCTCGAAGGATCCGACCAATTAAGTGATAATAGATAGAGTGGAGGAAGGTAGGAGGGGAGGGGGTTTGGTAGCAACATCACATGCAAAAAGCAAAAAAACTAAGTTGAGGAACTTAATTTGGTCACATTCAAAATCTCTACGTACGATTTGGGGGATTTGTTGTTCAACAACAAAGCTATGATTTGTTGGTGACGTGTTCCATTTCTTCACATTTCATACCTTCCTCTGGATTTCATTATATTAAATGCTTTCATCTACACACCTCTTCCTCCTAACTGTTTTCTACCTTTGCCCTATTTTTTATACATTAATTCTCTCATTTTCCATGCATTATTAACCTACTTTTGCCATTTCTACTACATATAATTATACTCGATTGATATTGATATTGTTGTTGGTGCAGGAAGACGTATGTTTGAGTGCACTGAAGCGCATTATCCTCGTATTTAAGAGTTGGGGAAGAGACTATGATTAATTTTAAGCATTGCATCAAAAAGAACAGATATGATAAAGAACAAGTTGATACATAGTATCAACATAAATGGAGAGCCTGGAAGAGGATGAAGAAGCACCGAAACAAGAAGTCCCCTCCCTTTGGGATGTCTGTCACCTTTTCTTATACCAAGTTGAATTTCGAGTTGAGGCATTTTAATTATAATTATATAACAAAACATCTAATGAAATTAGTGTTAACAAAATTATTAGAATTTTAGTCTCGAAATTCAAATTTTATTATGTGTCAATTTGGTGTAATTTCATGTTAAATTGACTTCTTTTTTAAACTTAATTCATTGCTTTACTTAGGGGCAAACCAAAAGTTTTCTTTAGGGACTCAGCTATAAAATTTTGGGTTCTTTGTATAAAAAAGCCGAAAATAGAATTAATAAAATTTATCCATTTAATTAAAAGTAAAAAAAATGTTAAATTGAATATTTTAATTTTTAAGAGGTATTTAAAATTAAAAAAAATATTAATGTTTGGTCAAAGCCCCTGGTGAGTGGTGACACCCTTGGTTTTAACATGAGATGTAATAATTTCGACAATTAGTCATTGGTGTCATGAAAATGAACATATTATGTCTTTGTTGACTTGAGGCTATGGGTTCATACATGAAAACCCTTTTATTTAGTATAATTTCAATATAAAAACCTTATTTTTATATTTGTATTTATTCCCAATTTTTTTCCTAATGAATGTGCTATATATTAAAACAAAAATTGAGTGGATAATGAACTATAAAGTGTAATATGATGATGGTTTCATCTTTTAATCATATGATCAAGGATTCGATATTCGTCTCATAAAAATAAAACGTATTTCATAATTAATTTTCTTGTGATCAGAACGTTCGATTTCTACTCAAAAAAATAAAACATATTTTATGATTAACTGTTTATTTTTTTCAAAAACATTCATCGCGAAAATTTATTCATTACTATTACCGATAGATAGCCTGGTTAGAACAAAATAAATATTTTTATTACAAGATCAATCGCTTTCACTAAGAGAAGACTGATAGAACAAATTCTTAAAACCTCGACTTTTTTTTTAAATAATTAAAAAAGAAAATAAAAAAAGGAAAGGACTGAAAAACTTTTTGACTTTACAGTTTACACATTTGTATCGAAGGTAATGAAAGTGTACAAAAAAAAATGAAACCATCGTAAGGCTAATGCACGGCGTAATACTTGGCCCGATGAATGCGGTTTCTGGGTCCCACTTCTCTCCTTTGAAAATTGCTGTTTTTGTTCTTTAGAATCATGTAATTTCAAAATAATCCCCAAATTAACGTGTGAATGTATAATCAATCTAGAATCTCCAAATGCATGCATGCATTAGCTGTTTTTATTTGACCATTTTCCACTTGTTTTTTCCCCTATTTTTCTATATATTTTTTTAAAAATTAAAAAAATTAATTAAATAATGATATATCATTTACGCGTATGCAAAGTTAACAAATATTAACGATTTCATTCATTTTGGAGTGCTTTAAAAAAATACAAATTTAATGACTAAAAAAAGTGAAAAATTAAATAGAGGACTGAAATTATTTTATTTTTATTAGAGGACTAGAAAAATCTTTATGCCTAAACAAAACAAAATAGTGAAGAAGGGTGAGACCCAAGATCCTATATTCAAAAGTAATTAATATGTATTTATAATAGTTATTATTAATGTATAATTATGTTTAAATAAAATTATTAATATTTATTTAAAAGCCTTCATATTTTTTTGTTTAAAAAAAATTCGAAATCTAGATTTAGTATAAAAAATAAAAAACGAAATCAAATTATCATAAAATATGAAAAATCTTAAAAAAAAAAATCAATTGAATCAAATCCAACTCTCCTTATTTGCAATAAATAGAGTTATTTAAAAAAAAAAAATCAATTAACTTGATTATAACAAAATTAGAGCTATACATACTTAATGTTCAAAATTACAACAAAATCAATTAATCAGATCTATCTAAAAAAAGTTATTATACTATTTGGTACTTGAGTTTAGTTTTAATGTTTAATTTGGTATCTTAGTTTTTTTTTTTAGTATAGTATTTAAGTTTGACTTCAATGTTTAATTTCATACACAAACCAATTGACATCATATGGTCCAATGAATGTTAAAACATGTGTGCTTTGGTAAAAAAAAGACATAGATTTGAACAAAAAATTCAGATAGTGAACTAAACATCGAAGTTAAACTCATTTACTTAACTAAGACAAAAAAAAGTATCAAATTGAAAAAACTCATGTACCAAAGTGAACATTAAAGATAAACTCAAGTACAGACAAAAAAATTTAAATACAAATTTCTTTGTGAACAATCTCATTATAGGTTCTTATCATATATGTTCTTTTTGGCACAATACCTAGAATTAACCATAACCTTTCCCCAACCCATAAATAGAAGGATAATACACTTCAGTGCATTCGGACCCATGTTCTCTCACATTAACAGTAATATTTTATGCCAATCGAATTAAGATTCAATCGACAAAATAATAACATAATTAAATGGAATATATTGAAGCAAATCTATCCGTACATTTCTTGACCCCACATTTCCCTCCATTTGAAGCTTAGAAAGAGGGAAGATGGAATAAAGAAAGAAAAGGAAGATATTGTTCGTAGCAACTAGGCGAAGAAGTTTTCTACAATTGATGGCACAACTTGTAGCTAAAGCAAAGACATTTTCATATCAGCCCTTGGTGTTGGAAGGCAGACAATAGCACCAAACTTCATAATTCCACTCCACACCCCTTGTCTTTTCATCAAATCTCTCACCTTTTGTTATAATAATTCTTAAGATACAAGGATAATCATGTCATTGTAAAATAAATCGCAATATAAGAATAACAAATAAGTTGCCAACGAAGTACTAGTCTAGTTCGTACCGGGGTTGTCAAAGACTCTTGAAATCAAGGGTGAATCTTGAAATTCTTTTAGGGACCCAAAATTGAATTGTAAATTTTTGAGATGTCAAATATAGATTTTATCATTTTTAAAGAGACTGTATAGAATGTTTTTTATTTTTGGGGGACCAAAGCATAATTTCCCTATATTAATTTATAATTTGATCATTCATAAAAGGGTTAGAATTGTAATTTTTCAATTTTGGGGAGGGAGGGGTCTAGGGCCTTGTCAGCCACCCTTGTATGTGCCCTTGCTTGAAAGTTGTGGATTAGGGTGAAATATCTCTACTAATATTGAATTTTTTACTGAGTTTGATGTCACGAGTAAATTAGATATCAAATTGATTGGATAATGAAAAAAATATCCTTACTTTACAATGTAAATTTTATCTCTACTAACATTAAACTTTTTCTTGAATTTGGTATTATGAGTAAATTAGACATCAATTTAGTTGAAAAATGACAAAAATACAATTTCTTTATAAAGTAAAATATATTATTTTGAGTGTGTTTTTATCATTTTATATCTTTTATATAAAAAAATAAAAATAAAAATACACATGATAGGATTCCTACCTGAGTCTATAAATATATTTATTACAAAATTCTATTTTTCACTTATATTGTTTGTGTGCTATAATCAGTAGTTTAAAAAATGTGTCAAAGAGAATCCAATAAGTGGTTCTAGTGAAAAAGAGGATGTTATTCATCTTAGGGGTCTTAGATTTGAGCGTCTATGTGTACAAGGTATGTGTGCGTTGTCAAAAAGTGAAAAAAGTATGAACAAGTACTATTATATAATCACACTAATATATTAAAAAAAAAATTGTAAAATAAAAGTACAATTGAAAGAAAAAAAAGTTGAAATTTAAATGAATTACCGCCAAGATGAAACTTGAAAGAGTAAAAGAAAAAACAGAAGGGAACTCCATTGCTGTAATTAACTAGGGACCAAAATTGCACTAATTAAGGAGATAAAATGATAATATTTGGATCTGCAAAAATTTTCAACTTTTTTGACAATGTTCATATCTTCCTTTTTTTTTCTCTCTCTTCCACTCCATAAATAGCAGTTCACACTCCACCCTTAACCCATTCATCCTTTAGCTGTTTCCCTCTCTTTCTTTTGTCAAAGTATACAATATGGCAGTTCGGGTTGATACTTTCTTTGTTTCATTGCTTTTCATTATTGCTGCTGTTGAAGCTAGACTTAATGGTGTTTACTCTGGTGGTGCTTGGCAAAGTGCCCATGCCACTTTCTATGGTGGCAGCGATGCTTCTGGCACAATGGGTACTTTTTTGTTTCTCAAAACCAAAATGATTTTGACTTCAAAATCTGACCTTTTTCTTTTTTGATGATTTTTAGGTGGAGCTTGTGGCTATGGAAACTTATACGGTCAAGGGTATGGTGTCAACACAGCTGCTTTGAGTACTGCTCTTTTCAACAATGGGTTCAGCTGTGGTGCCTGTTTTGAAATCAAATGTGTGAATCAACCACAATGGTGTCATTCTGGTAGTCCTTCAATTTTCATCACAGCAACCAATTTTTGCCCTCCAAATTATGCTCTTCCAAATGACAATGGCGGATGGTGTAACCCTCCTCGCCCTCATTTTGATCTCGCCATGCCAATGTTCCTTAAGATTGCTGAATACCGGGCTGGCATTGTCCCTGTCTCTTATCGCAGGTAAACAAATAAGAAGTCTTCCTTCCCCTTTTTTTTCCCGAGAAACAAACAGAAACAATTAAAATTTTTCTTTCTTCTTTTTGTTATTCTGCAGGATTCCATGCCGTAAGCGAGGTGGAATCAGGTTCACAATCAACGGCTTCCGTTACTTCAACTTGATTCTGATTACTAACGTGGCAGGCTCTGGTGATATCGTGAAGGCAAGCATTAAAGGATCGAAAACAGGGTGGATGAGCTTGAGCCGAAACTGGGGCCAAAACTGGCAATCCAATGCCGTATTAGTTGGCCAATCTTTGTCTTTTAGGGTCACCGGCAGTGATCGTAGGACCTCTACTTCAATGAACGTTGCTCCTTCCAATTGGCGGTTTGGTCAAACCTTCGCTGGCAAAAATTTCAGGGTCTAAAACATAATGGTAAGATTGTTTTGACGGCGGGGGAAAATTGGGTTTTTACCCGTTTATCTAATGGGGCTGTTTACTTTTAGGGTTTACTTTTTTTTCTCTGGGGTGATAAGGTGAGATAGAGAGGGTAAAGGTAAAAAAAAAAGTGGACTGAAATGGGGGCTGAAGTGGCTTGGAAAGAAGTTGTAGCCCGCAGCTTTAATACTTTTTCTTATATAAGTTGAATTTAATGAAACGAGTGTCTTAATTCAATAATGTTTCTTGTGTATGTTATTTTATTCCCTCAAACAATATTTCATCACAAAAAGAATAAAGTGTTAGTACCAATATGATCAGTGCAACTTTGATTCATGCTATATTTAAAATAGCAAACACTCTAATTATTAGGTTGACGCATATAATTTTATTTCATTCTATATTTAAGGTTCAGAATGCAATGTCGTGATAAGTAAAATTTTGACTCTCTATTAGAGCTTTACTTTTATTTAAAAGTTAAACTTTGAATTTAACCCAAGCTCAATATAATTATAAATTATTAGAGGTCTAAAAAGAACAAAAATTCTTAAATAAAAACACTAGTAATTTAAAAAGGTTGAAAAAGTAATCAAAATGGATCTAAAATAATATTTTTTGAAGAGAGAAAAAGTGAGATAGGTAATGATACAAAGGATTGTTCATTGTTATGTGCTATAGCCGAAAGAGTGTCATTGGATTCCTAATGTAAACATGCAATACTTGAATGCCTTTTTCTTGACTACCTAAGGCTAAGATCATGAATTAGGAGGGCATTGGTCTCCATTTCC
Organism: Kokia cookei; assembly: GCA_039519145.1. Classification (NCBI taxonomy): domain Eukaryota; kingdom Viridiplantae; phylum Streptophyta; class Magnoliopsida; order Malvales; family Malvaceae; genus Kokia; species Kokia cookei. The sequence continues at coordinate 1,758,312 of CM076910.1, forward strand.
ATTTCACTTTTGTACTGTTTTTTTTTTTTGGCTTGATAACACGAACCAAAGTCTCAAGCTGTTTTTTTTTTTTGTCTCATTTTCTTTCTTCAAAACATAACATTTAACGACAAAATAGTTACAAAAAGTGGTCATGGTCGGTGATAGCCTTCAACCCTTTTAACACTCCCAATTCTCCAATTCAACAACCTTAATTTAAGCAGATTGAGTCTTAACTCGATTAGTACGGATATAATTCTCCAATTCAATAATCTTAATTTGAACCGATCGAGTCTTAGTTCGATTACTATGAGTGTTGCTGTTAATGCAGAAGTACATGCGTTCAAGTGTGCTGAAGAGCATTATATTTCTATTTATGAATTAGGGAGGAACTATGACATTATGTCAAAAAGAGCCGATTTGATCAAAACCTATAATTATATTATTAAAAAAAAACTTAATTTGATTTAGTGAGGTAGCTATTTGGTGTAAAAGGAATAATATTTTATTATTTGGATAGATAAATATAAAAGGGATAACTGGATGAGTATAAAATAAAAAGATGTATATTATTATTCGAGTAAATTACATTCGAGGTCATTAAACTATTAGCAAGTTTATATTTTAGTCACTTAACTTCAAAATATTATAAAACCATCACTGACTTATTCGAAAGTTTTTATTTAAGTCATCGAGCTATTAATTTTTTTTAAAATGGCCCGACTAGTGAGATTCAAGCGACAATTTGATGATCGATACAATGAATCAATACCCATTGACAAATAGAATAACATACTTTAGATCCAAGTCGATCTGACAGTTAGTATCGGAGATCAGAGAAGAAAGTTATTTGGATTTTGGTTTACAAATTTATAACATTCAAAGCTATTTCATGGAAAAAGCTTAATTGCAGAAGAGAAGGGGAATAAGAGCTTTTAATTGGTGCTGGTAATGCAAATAGAGAAAGTCATATAATAGCAATTTTAATAATCTAATGACTTAAATGAAAATTTTTGAAGAATTTAATGACTATTTTATAACTTTTAAAAGTTGAATGAACAAAACATAAACTCATGTATAGTTTACTTATATGGTATTTACTTTCTATCACTTTTGTTAGGTGTTGACTTTATCACATGTAATGAAGTCTCTCATGCTTGAACTACCTGTTTTTTGTCTTTTTCATTTTATTTCTAGGAAAAGTATTCAAAATTCCTCCAAATCTACTTATTTCCTCTTAGGTCTAAAAAAAAATATATATAAAATATTATAAACTTAAAAATGGGTTGGGTCGGGTTCAAGTTTTGAATGTTCAAATTCGAGCCTAATCTATATTTTAGATGAACTTATTTTTTTGCCCAACTCCATTTTTTGAGCCTAATATTTTTACCCAAATCCTTCCAAATTTTGAGCAGGCTTTCAAGCTTGGACAAATAACCTAACCCATGAATAGGTTTAGTGCCAAGCATACTTGAGTCGTTAAAACCTTTATTTAACTTGAGGTGCAAGGTGCAAAAAAAATACTCGTCCGAATAAACGAAGGCATAAGCATAAGCATATAAATATATATGTAAAATGTATATAAAAACATATATAAGTAATACTTATAATTATTTAGAACTAAGTAATTAGTAAAAAAATATAAATTTAAATATAGTTGAATTTATAAATTCAAAATATTGTTGAATAGTTTATTGTAAAACAAAAACACCATAAGAACATAATTAAATATATTATCATCATCAGAAACGTGCTCTAAATTTCCTTCATCTTCTCTTGAATCATAACAATGTACATCTCGTTGTGCTTCAATGTCGTCATGTTGGTCAAAAGTAGGCGAGAAGTTGATGCACTTGATCTCAATCTCATTTGCACTCTACTACAGTGCCTTGATTCGCCAACACCGACGACACTAACAACATGGAAGTGGTCACTTGCCCTTAAGATTTCCTTGCTTCTTCTCACATGCATCTTTAATGTTTAATTCTTGCTTATGAGAGAGATGATCGAATCAATAGGAGAATTCTCTTTGTTAAGACATGGACTTTAGGGTGCTGAACAATGTAAGTAACACCAAAAGGGTCATGGGCTCTCTTGATATAGGCCTTGCACTTACGACTGGAACTCCAGACTACCCATTTCACAGGTGGATCCATTCAAAGACAAAATGTCTTTGTATTCAGGATGATAAAGGCCCTGTAAAAAACGTTGCATGTCCAGGAGAGGAATGTAAGGCGATGGCTTTGGAGGAGAGTAGTGTGAACCTATGATGTGGGTATAGGAACAGATGGGGGAAAACAACCCAGTGCAAGATCAGGTATCATCAAACATGAGAGGGGATCAAAATACACTATTAAGGGGACCCCAAGGAAGCTCCAGGATGAGGGGGAGAAGTCACAGTATCTCCCCACCAGAGAGAAGCTGTCCGGTGGATGCAAGAGGCCATTTTAGCCGATTATTCTAATATTGGTGCCGCCTATGTGGCCATCCCCAATACAACCCTCCGCACCATCCTCTCATGACAACCAGATGCGTGGAGTAATGCGAGGGAGACTCAATGGTTTATCGAAATCCTCCGTTACCTCTCCATAAAGACCATGAAATAATCTTACATTTTATCAATCCATGAATATGGTATAACATATTGAACATTTTACTTGTAATCTTATATTTCCATAAATTTATTATATAAAATATATTGTTGACTTTAAATGCTTTGCCTTGAGGTTTGGGCAATGTCGGTGGTTTTAATGCAAAAGTGACGTTCATATATGCATCTACACATTAACCGAATTATTATTAATCAATGTCTACAAAAAGACCGTTGATTGATGATTTTTTTTCCTTTAAAAAAATTCATATTTTAGTCCTGACCCAATGGTAATTATTAAATTCATTAAATTTTATTATTTTTGAAATTTGATAAGCCAAACATATTACCACGCGTGTAATATTATGTCAGTTTGTTATTTTTATATATTACTTAAAAAATATCAATTAATAGATTTAATGACTATCATCTACCACGCATGTAATGCTATGTTATCATATTATTTTCATATATTACTTATAAAAAAAATTAGTTAATAGATTTAACGACTGTCATTTATATTAATACTGAAATTTCGAAATTCAAAAAATATAACGATTAAGAATGATCTAGTTGAAGAACATGGCCTAAGTCTATAGCTTTACGCCTAGTACATGAATAACAGCATAATTTAGCTAAACATATTTAATTGCTACCATTTAGTTAAAATTAAAATTTCAAAATTATAAAAACATAAAGACTAAAATTGGTCAAATTAAAGTTCAGGTACCGAATCCATAACTTCTTGCTAATTAAGCAGTTTAAGACATAATATAAAATAGATGGTTATTTATCACTTAATATTAAAATTGTTAAGTTGATTTTAAAATAAATTATTTTCAAAAAATATTCAAATGACCATATTTATTTTTATCTAAAACTTTCCAAAAGATTAAAAAAAAATCTAAAATAACATAAATTTGGAATTTTAAAAATTCTCATATTCATTTTATTTTTTAAAAATATTTCTTAAATTTAATCTTATTATTAATACTAATATTAGGTCAGGATGAATGAGATATTAGATTATTTTTAAAAAATATTTGGTATATTAATAAAATTCAGTATTGAATGTAATTATGTTGTTTGATACAATTAGTTTTATTTAAAAAAAAATCTTAAATTTAATTTTGTTATTAATATTAATATTAATAATATTTTATTTTATTTTACATAATTTTTATAAAAATAAATATAAAATTTTATTGAACATTTTTCTGTTGAAAACAGTGTATTAATTAAAAAATTAATAAGATTATCAAACACATTTAAAAAATTAAATATTGAAAATTTTCATTTCAATAAAATGAGAATTTTCATACTTTATCAAACACATCCCGTTATACTATACGTATATAACGACAATAGGAATGATTGTAAAGCAATAAGAAAGAAAAATAAAAACATGCAGATTTTGCGTACAAAACCCTTATCGGGAAAAATCATGAGCAGGGTTAAACAACCCGTCTAATAAAAGAAGTATAGTCCTATATAGATTCAACTTGTGAGGCAAGTTCTGTACAGATCCCAATTTTGCCTCTCTATTTTATTTATTTAACAAGTGAGTTGTGCATCAAATTTTTCAAGCCAAATCAAACGGAATTCAGATCATACAATACTAACACATCCTAATTTCTTAAATTAAAAGAAAAAGCCGTTGAATATTTTGGTATATATATATTTTGAATTATATTAAAAGATAGAAAACAAAATGGAGGGGACAAAGAAACCTGGCAATGGGAGGATGGTCCCAATATCCAGGAGTACTGTATACAGTTGGTCTTCTCTGAACCTTTGAAATTTCTTTCCCATGAATGATTAAAGGCTAAGGTGCCTTTGGAAGGCAATCAACTTTAATGCCTTCACTTATGTTTAGTGAGGTGAGCCGCCCTTATCTTTCCATTCAACACTACCAATCAAAATGTAACCACTTGTTCTTCATTATTCACTCTTAAACGTATATTATCTTTTAATTTGCAAGTTTAAAGGGTTATCCGAAATTACATTAGTAAGACACAATGTCAGATTTAGGGTGTTTTTGAATGGACGATATGTGTGGTGTAGTCCCCCACTTTTTTTTAACATTATCGAAGGTAAACGCACCGCCCATCCAAAAGCACCCTTAATTTTTAATATTTACATATTTTTTCAATTTGATCCTTATTTCTTTTAGTTAAATTTAACCCTTTACATTTTAAAAGAAGTCAAATTTGACTAGAGTTGAATTATTGACTAAAATATTAAATTTTTAAACATGACAACCCGCATGACAACTCACATTTATTTCTTGCTATCTTTGTTTTAATACTTTTATGTATTTTTTAATTTTGAATTTTTTTATAATTTTAAAATTATTTGTTGACATGACATATAAAAACAAATAGTGTCATGTTAACATGAAATACTTATAAATCACCACACGATTCGATACATCAACATGGTTAAAAAATAATATTTTAGTCAATATTTAACAATTTGATTCTTTTTGAAAAATTAGTGACTAAATTACATTATGAAAAATTATTTATATCCCAAAAAATCAAATATATATAATTTAGTTATTTTTATTAAAAAAAACCCATAATAATAAAATAAAACAAAAACACATTGACCAAATATTTAATCTTAATCCCATTGATAAATGATGAAATGATTGTAAAAGAAGATCATGTGAATTGATAGAAGGGCATCAATGTTAAAGGTGCTCCCTACATGAAAGGAAGTGGTAACCATCATTAGCTTGCTATGGCTGGCCACTCAATAACTCCAACCCACTCCACCTCTACAACCCACTTTATATAATACTTTCACATAACTTCATACATTAAAAAATTTATTTTATATAAAATAAAATATATCATCTAATTTCATAAGAAATAAAGAAATTAGATAAAATTGAATCTCATATATTAATTTGATAATTAAAATTTTATTGTTCTAAATATGTATTTGAGTCGTATTAATTGCCTGATAAGAATTATCCTCTTTTTATAATTAAAAAAAATGATAAAAATAAAAGAGGGGAAAAGGGATAGTGAGAGAGAAGGGAACAAATAACTTGGCACCACCAAAAATCTTTAGATTGGTTTTGCTATCACACTCGACTCAACAACAAAAACACCTTTCCTTCCCCCAAACCCCAAAACTATGGAAGAGAAGGAAAAGAAGAAGAACAAGAAGCAAAAACATCAACACCCCAATGATCAAACAACTAAATCATCAGCACCAGCAGCATCGGATTTTTCATTCAAGCCAAGCAATGAAGTAAAGGGTCTAAGATTTGGTGGACAGTTCATTGTAAAATCATTCACAATCAGGCGATCAAGGCCTCTAGAACTACCCAAACTACTTGATTTCCCACCATTGTTGAACAAAAACAAGCAGCTTCCTTTCCCTACTACCACAGCTTTTTTACCTACAAACTTCACCATCTTAGCTCACCATGCTTGGCATACACTCACCTTAGGTCTCGGCACCAAGAAATCCAAAGTGGTTCTATTTGTTTTCGAATCGGAAGCCATGAAGTTGGCTGCAGATAGAGTTTGGCCATCAGAGATCCCACTTGGTGAAGTCAACAAGAAGCTGATAAGGGGGCTAAAAGGGTGTGAAATGGCGAGGTTTAAGTTCAGGAAAGGGTGTATTACGTTCTACGTTTTTGCAGTTAGAGGGATTGGGACTATGGGATTTTCATCTGCTGATGATTTAAGGACTATTTTGCAATCAGTTGTGGCACTCAAAGACTTCTTGGATCATACTGCTATGCTTGCTATGCCTAATCAGAGAAGCCTTAATTACTCTCCTCAACTTGCAATGGCTCATTAATCTTTCATTTTTCTTCTTTTTATCTTTGTTTAGTTTTACTTCTGGGGGGAGATTGGTTTATTTATTGGATCATTTTTGTTCATCTTTTTAATTTTCTTATATATATTTCAACAAATTTGTAGTATGAATAAATTTGCAAAAAAAAATTTCAACATTTAAACGTGCTTGAATCGTATTATCTTAATTGTTACAACGATAATGATATCAATTAAATTAAAGTTCAATCCGTGGTATATTTACTTACTAATTTCACAACTCAATCCATCCAAAGTTTTCCTCATTTACTTGGGTGAATCTTGTGAATTAAATGGAAAAAATTAGCATATAAATGTGGTAACATTTCAATGATGTAAAATTGTATGATATATTGCTTAAAGTCTGACGGTGCTGCATGAATCATGAATTAAATTGTACATATATGTCATTTTTTTAAATTGGTTAAATAGATCGTTTTTTCAAGATTTAGGAAAATATGTTAATTTTGAAGAGAAAGTATGAAAGCGCATCCAGTTGAACGAGTTTTTATTAACATGTCAAGAAAGCACGTCTAGTTGGAAGCGTTTTCTGAAAATTTCAAAGAGAATGAGTCCAGCTAGGCACGTTTTACCTGGCATGTAAGCAAAAGCTAATTCAACTAGACGTGTTTTCTTGCCAACTGTGTAGAAAGCTTGCCCAACTGGACGAACTTTCTTAACAACCACGTAAAAAAAATGCCCAATTGAACACACTTTTCATACCCTCTCTCCAAAATCAACTTATTTCCTTAAATCTTAAAAAAACGACCTATTTGATTAATTAAAAAGATAACGACATACATGATTAATTTAACCATAATTCATTTCCTTAAGAGAAAAAAGAAAATATTTTTTTTTTTAAAAAGAGAGAGAATTAGGATGGTTTGGATTCTTTATTTGAATGAAATGATGGAAGTAGAGATGGAGACCCAAAGGCAGGGTTTTATTATGGTCTAAAAAGTCAAAGAAAAAGAAAAAGCTTTTATTTTCTTTTTCTGATTTGTTCTTGCGGCATTAATCATGCCATGCACCACTTTGGTTTCTATTTTTAAATATTAAATTAAATTTTGAGATCAATTTATCCTAAAAACGATAGCCATTCGATGCTTAAGTTAATATTTATATAAAGATTGAATACGAAATATAATCTTTTCTCTTAAAATTAAAGGATATTTTAATATTTATTTTTTTTATTTCAATAATATTATAAAAATTAAATCGATTCAAATCACTAATCCTCAATTCAATTCAAATTCGAAGCTGATTGGAGGATTAAAATGTTTTGATCTTTCATAGCTACAAATGGACTAGGTCCATTAACGTTGAGTAAGTGGACTGGATCCATTAAGATGAGGTATAACAGCTCCAATTTAGTTCATCGACTCGATCACTTTCGTATCTTATTTTATAAAAGAGATAAATTGATTTATGTTCAGGATGTGCGATTACCACTTTTTAATAAGATCATCCCCATAGTTCAAATTTTATTTTATTTTAAATGTAAGTGTATTATCATTATATCCAACACTTATTAGAAAATTTCAAAAAAGAAAAGAATGTATGGTTGAAGTTTTAGCCTTTAAGATACCCTTAGAGCATGCCAAATACATGGGTGAAATTGCTAAGGTTATGGTTTTGTAATGATTAAGAATTCATGTCACCATCAGGGGATTATCATGAAGGTTTCGACTTTTGAAGATGATACAAACTATGAGAACAAAATCTTCAGAGAAAACATTATTTTTAGAATCAAATAGAATCAATCAATACATCGATTCGGAATAATAGGTTGAAATTACCAAATTTTAAAGATTTTCAAAAACAACAATCTAACCACTGGTGCTCTCAATATACCATCACTTAATTCTCATAAGGATATTTGGGTTTACTTGAAAAGTAAAAATTGTAAAAATGCATAATAATTTTGTGAAAATTTTAGCCATATAAACCAAAGTAATCTCATCTTATATCTCTGTACTCCTGTCACGAAATGTAGTCTAAAACTCAACAAATATTTCCGGCATAACGACAAGGTAAAACTAGTTAAACGAAAAAACAAAAATGTGGGGTTATTTTCTTTCGATCAGAATCTAAACTCTATGCATATTCAAATTTCAAACGAATAACAAAATGGGAAAGAAGTTGAAGCTTTTAAATGAAGAGAAAAAGACATTTCAGTTCTTGAAATCCATCCATTCTCAACCTACTAAGGATTCAAATTCAATCACAGCCACCAATCCCGGCTAAAAATTGTATGGAAATAACACTTTTCTATATCATTACATTTATCAATTTCATAGGTTTATTTGAATTTGAAATTTCAATTTCTAAGTAAAATTATTTCAAGTTTGAATTACTCGTTCGGGTTGATATTTTAACACCTCAGATTCAAGTCATTTAAACTTATTTGATCCAGTCATTCAAGTTTGGGTATTAATAAATTTTGAATGCAAAATAGTAATGGGAAGAAGATGAGATTCCACAGAAACCAGATATAGATGGTAAAGAAACCAACTTCTCATTAAAAAAAGAATTGAAAGAATTGGTCCACGATGTTTGATCTTTTTATCCGACAAGAGAATAAACACATGTTGATATAACGAAGCTCCAAAGAAGCAAAGTTGCAAAGCTGCATCATGTCGGAAAACATTTAGAAGCATTTCCCGTGGACAATTGATGGACCCGATTCATCGTACTCTGCCTTGGAATGTGCTAAGGGAAGCCAAGATGGAACCGCCGATCCAGACACTATACTTCCTCTCACGTGGAGCAACAACCTTAATCTTCATGCTGCTAGGAGCTAATGCCGAGATCTCCTTTGTCATTCTTTCAGCGATACCGGGGAACATAGTTGTACCACCACTCAGTACAATGTTACTGTACAAGTCTTTCCTGATATCCACGTCACATTTCATTATCGAGTTGTAAGTTGTCTCGTGGATGCCTGCAGCTTCCATACCGATCATCGATGGTTGGAAAAGCACTTCAGGGCATCTAAAACGCTCGGCCCCGATGGTAATAATCTGACCGTCGGGTAACTCGTAAGTCTTCTCCACCGATGAGTTTGTTTTAGAGGTCTCTAGTTCCTGCTCGAAATCCAGAGCAATGTATGATAGCTTTTCCTTCACGTCCCTAACGATTTCCCGCTCGGCTGTGGTCGTGAATGAATATCCACGCTCCGTCAAAATTTCATAAGGTTATCGGTGAGGTCACGGCCAGCCAAGTCGATACGAAGAATAGCATGCGGGAGGGAATAACCCTCGTATATAGGGACCGTGTGGCTAACGCCATCTCCAGAATCCAACACAATACCTACAGAAGAAGACGTAATTATGAAAACCATACTAGAATCATTAAAATCATTAGCCACTCAATGGTTACTTACCGGTGGTACGACCACTGGCATAAAGAGAGAGCACGGCCTGAACGGCGACATACATAGCAGGTGTGTTGAAGGTCTCGAACATAACTTGGGTCATCTTCTCACGATTTGCTTTAGGGTTAAGAGGGGCTTCGGTGAGCAAAATGGGGTGTTCTTCCGGGGCAATACGAAGCTCGTTGTAAAAAGTACGATGCCAAATCTTTTCCATATCATCCCAGTTGTTAACTATACAATGTTCAATAGGGTATTTCAATGTCAAAATACCCCTTTTTGATTGAGCTTCATCACCAACATATGCATCTTTTTGGCCCATACCAACCATCACACCGGTGTCCTAGGCCGACCGACGATGCTAGGAAACACAGCTCATGGTGCATCATCCCCAGCAAATCCAGCCTAAACATAAACATTTTATAAACCTTTAAACTTAACATTACACAACAAAAATAATAATAATAAAAAGAGAGGCAATTTTAATGATTTACCTTAACCATTCCTGTTCCATTGTCGCAAACAAGAGGTTGGATATCCTCGCCCTCTGCCATCTTCTACAACCTGCTATACATTAACAAATGACAATTCAGTGATGCCAACCCAGAAAAGTAAACGGAAAAATGAAGGGGAAAGGACCTTGAGAAAATGAGGAAGTGGTTGATGGCGGGGGAATGTGAGGATTAAAGCGAGAAGCAGACGACGAGGGAAGAGAGGAGAGGAAGGGGAATTTATAAAGGGGATGAGAGAGCCGTTGGATTAATTTGTTTTTATTCATATATTTTTGGAAAAAAAAAAAAGATTGGCTCCCCATTCTTAACGGATTTTTAAGTTATTTTTCACTGTTTTTTTGCCATTTGGTATTTGTTAAATGCCACTCATTTTCTAATGTTTGATTTTGTTTTTTTCTCTTTTATTTATTAATTATAACTTAAATTTAAATAATATAATTATATTATTTTTATTATTATTTTAAATCATGTCAAATAAGATCTGACATAAATAAAATGAACTATTTTAATAACAGAAAAAAGTTATTGATATAACATCAACAATTTCATAAAGTAATTAGAATATTTTAAAATTTGAAATTAATTTAAAATAAAATTTATGATATAAAGATGTTTAATGCAATTATACATTATATGTAAAATTAATTAAGATTTAATATAGTTATATTGACTTGTTCAAATTTTCTATTGCCATCCATTGTGAATGATTGGATTCCTTAACAACCTTTCCTCTTATAAATAAAAAATAAGATATAAATTTACAACGTATAAAATCATAAATATATTTTTAAACACAAATTGTATAATAAAAGTCATATCGTCATCAAGAATAAGTCTAAAAATAAATTAATAAATCAATTTAAATGGCCAATTGAGTTTTAATTTAATTAGCATAAATATTATTGTCAAAGTAGGAAGACGTGAATTCGAGTGTGTTAAGCGTATTATCCTTTTATTTATGGATTGAAAAGAGACTATAATTACTTAACTGAAACAAAAAAAAGTATTAAATTGAAAAAACTCAAGTGTTAAAACATTATAACTAAATTCAAATACCAAACAATATATTAAATATACAATGTTGAATTCAATTTCAAGAATAAATAAATAGGAAGTAGTTACCAACTAAATTTGTTATAACAAATTATGGATTAGAATAAGTAAGGATAGATATTGTATTAATTAAAAATGCAAATGGAGAGAACCCCATGTGATGGCCTGATGGCCTGATAGTCAAGGGCATTTATCGTCTCAGGTGTGGTTTAAGTTCGAGTCGTATTAATCGCGTTGGTTATTCGGGCTTTGCCCTGTTATTATAATTCACCAAAAAAAAAAATGTAAGTGGAGAACTTCATGTGGTGACCTGATAATTAAGGATGTTCATCACTTCAGGTGTGATTTGAGTTTAAGTCTTGCTAATCACGTTTGTTGTTCGAAATTTGTCCTATTATTATAATTCACCAAAAAAAATGTAAATGGAAAGTAAAATCGAAAAGAGTTTGATGTTTATAAGGTATTGATTTTAATTATTAATTTAACATTTCATAATTTTGAGTGCATGGCTAGTTGAGTTATAGGGTATTGGACAAGTTTCACCATCATGATTTTGTATTAAAATTTAAATTTGGAATGTCTAAGTTAGATTTTGGAACAAGTATTTGAGTTAATTTATTGGTAATTGACAATCCCTTAATAATTAAAGATATTGTCCCTCGATGACGATTTTGTCTCCCATGCTTTGCCAAGAATCAATATGTCATGAGCAATTGCTTAGTGAACCTAGTTCACATACTTTAAATTTAAAAAATGGCATGAGAAATATCCAAATAAATTTAAAAAAAATTTTAAATTTCGTTATTAGTCATTCTCTATACATAAGTTATGGATTTAGTTTATATACTTTAATTTGATCATTTTTTGACATTGTACTTTTAGAATTTTGAAAAGTTTTGGATAAATGGTAGCTATTAAGTCCATTAAATTAAGTTCTATTATTTTCAAAATTTGATGCGGCAAACATATTATCGCATGTAATTTGCCATGTCAACTTATTATTTTCACATATTGTGCTCACAAAAAAAAAATTTAATAAATTTAATGACTATTGTTTGCGTTAAGATCAAAATTTCAAAATTCAAAAAAAAAATACAGTGACTAAGAATGATCCAATTCAAAAACATGAACTAAATCTACAACTTTACACATAACACATGACTAATAGCAAAATTTAATCGAACAAATTTAACTGCTACTATTTGATCTGGACTAAACCTATCCATGAGCTGAGTCATAGCTCGATTCAAAAGAAAATTTGATGCCTAAGCCCATTTTCAACCAACCCGCTCAAAAATGTCACTTCACTATTAAAAAGCGAATAAAATATTAAAATATATTTTTTATATTAGTATTTATATATTTTTATAATTAAATTCGGGCGATCTAACACAATTGAAGACATAAAAAACCTTGGCACATCCCGAACCAACTTGGCCTGGGCCTATTGGGTTGGACAACTTATTAATATTGTTAATAGATTTAATGGAAGCTAAAATTTTAAAATAATATATATATATATATATAAATTAAAATTTAAAAATAACAAAGACTAAAATTAATAAATTAAAATGTAATACTAAATCCAAGTAATAGCATAGCAGAATAACCCCAACAAAAACATTTTTACATAAAAAGTTTCAATCACTCAGTACCAAGCATTGATAATCAACTATACACCACAATACTAGAAAATGAAAAAAACAAGAGCAAATAATTTTCAAGAGTTCTTCTCAAGTCCTCCTTTTTTCGTCAATTCCTTTCAAGACAGCAGTAAGTAATTCACTAATATTGAACTGGGTTTGCGGGAAGAAAAGATTTATAAACAAAATCACCAGAAAGATCAGTCCATGCATCGCCACCATGACCGCCGCCGCCCCCAGCCCAGTATTGATCACTTACAGCTTCCAGCTGAGCAATCCAACTTTCCAATGGCTTAGACCGAAGCTGATGATGACCACCATAACTTGATGCCTCCACACCTTCAGCTCCCAATGGATATAACCCAGTTGGAGTCTCCAAACCAGTTAAAAATGGAAACTGTTGAACTAATCCATTTGTTAACATTGACCCATCACCATGTGAGCTATTCCCAATCTGAAACTCCATGTTACTACTAGCTCTTGTTCCACCAGAAATATAGTCACCAAGATAATGTAAAGGGTGCAATAATAGAGGCAACTGCGGCGGTGTTGGGTTCATTTTGCCTATTGATGGATACTTTGTTGGTTTACTTCCTTTGCTTCTCTTGTTGGTTCGACAACCACCACCGATCGGCACGTTCCTTAAAGCACCGCCTCTGGTCCAGTAGCGCTTACAGGTTTTACAGAAGTAGCGAGGCTGTGAAAGGCTGTAATTGTTGAAGTAACAAAATTTAGTGTGCGTTGATTCACATCGAGGGCATTTAAGAGCTTTCTCAGGCTTTTGTATGTTGGCTAGCCTAGCTCGTTCCGTCATTGAACCAGGCCTATTAACACGAACACCACCACCAGCTGGTGGTGGCGGTGGAAGCTGAGGATTATGGATAAGATGGTGATTGTCTTTAGCGAAAACTTGATCTTGTTGATGACTTGGTGGCTACAAAATTCAACAAATACATAGAGAAAAACATAAAAAAGAAGATTATTCACCTTTAACTGGCTTTTTCTTCTTTTTCGGAGAAGAAAAAGAGAAGAAAAGAAGGGTAGTAAGGAATGAAAAGAAGATTATTACCTGTGGCCAATTGAGTGGATCTATGAGTGGAACAAATGAGAAAACCATGGTGTAATGAACATGAACTTTCTATGTTTCGTAAAAGGTTTTGGAGTAATGGTGGAGAATCACATCAAAACAAGTGTATTGCAGAGAAAGATTAAAAACATGAAAAACTAATCGGTGTTGACCGCCTCACATGTAATCTGGGTTCGAATCATGTGTTGTTGTTAGAATTTTATCTTTCTCTAGTAATTTACCCGACAAAATTTTCAAATTATTATTGAAAATTATAATAAATAGATGACTTTCACTATTGATAACCTTTTCTTAACCCTTAAATATATATATGATTATAATGATATCTATACTTTTAATTGAGTTGGGTCAAAAAGACACCAATTCAATTGAAAAATTACTAAATAAACTTACATATTACCAAAGCTTTATTTTGATTTTTATACCTTTTAATGTTATTACACAAGTTTTCACACACATTATTAGTATAGTAGTATAATATCATGTTTAGCTCTTAACGTTTATATTTTTTGTCAATTTGATTCTTATTTTTTTAATTAAATTTAGCTTTCAACTTTTTAAAAAAGAGTTAATTTTAACCATCAACTTTTTAAAAAAGAATCGATATGATGTTTTTTAACGAGGGTACTAACTAAAACGTTAAAATTTTAAATATGGCAACTTGCATGAAAATCATCGTGCACTCTATGCTATTTTTTTGGGGAATTTTTTTGAACTTTTTATATATATTTTTTAATTTTACAATTTTTGAATTATTTATTGACATGACATGTAAACAATTGATGTGCACATGGACTGTCATACAAGTTGTCACGCAAACAATGTTAAAAATTAATGTTTTAGTCATTGTTTCCATTAAAAAAAAAAAAACAATTTGACTCTTTTTTGAAAGGTTAAAGGTAAAATTTAGCTAAAAAAAGAATAAGGACTAAATTGAAAAAACTACAAATATTAAGGGCTAAATTTATCATTATGCCTTAAATTTTTATAATTATTTTTTTATTTTGAATTTTTCACCAATATGATAACATTTTGATGTGTTATAGAAAAATGACAATATCATAATAAACAATTTGAGTGCATTTAATATTTTTAATATGATGTATTTATCTATTTAAATGCCTTTCTACACACAATTCAAACTAAAATTTTCATTTTAATTTCGAACATATTGGATATGTGTTATTATTATTAGTTTAAAACCATATTTTTGTATTTACTATATGTTACTTTTAAATGAATACTTGTGTTCTAAATATATGTTATCCACACACATACTCGTATGATAGAATTTCTAATAATAGCAACAGCAACAATAATAATATAATATTTAGGATTTGAACTTGACACTTTTTCCTATTTGGGTATCTAGATTTTTTTGTCCAAATTGCTCCAATATACAACAATGTTCTTCTCTATGAAGTAGCAAAAATAATCAATGTATGATCGACATGTGGCGGATGACATGGAATTTTTTTATATTTTAAATATCCAATTACTTTTAGTTTAATTAACTTAATTTAATTTAATAATTAATTTAACATAATAAATTTCTTTTGTTTTGCATCTTAAAACTCTTTTTTGTTCATTCTTCTAGATTCATTTGTTAAATATAGCTCAAAACACAACTTTTAACACAAATTTTTTGATACCGATGATATTTTTGTGAAATTGAGGGTTTTGTGAAGATCATGTCATGTGTTAAACTTGTGCTCTCTCTTGCCACTAACAATTAAAGTAACCTCAACACCTATAAAAAAAATAGAACTTGAACATATTATTTAACGAAATAGAGAAAATTCCAATAAAAATAATAATTCATACCATTAAATTCTATGTTATTTGTCACATGTGGATCATAAATTAACTATTTATTCTCCTTATAAAAAATACTAATTATCGTTAATATTTTGAGATAATGTATATAATATGTGACAAATTTAGATAATAAAATATCTCATTCAAATACGAAATGTTATATAATAATTGAATTTGAATCCAAAGAAGAAAAGTTTGTGTTAGTGGTGGGCGGGGGGATGTGTCACAATCGACTAGTAGCTTTGTGTTTTTGGTCCCTTAAACATTATTTTTAGTTACAAAATTAGGGTTACCTGATGAATTTCTTTTATATTATTGTTGTAAATTTAATTATGTATTTTTTTAAATAATTTCATTATAAGTTTTGATTATATTTATTTTTTGGTACAATGTCTAGTGCTATCTATGGTCCTTCTTCAACTCATAAATAAAAGGATAATACGTTTCAACGCATTCAAACTTATATATTTCTGCATTAACAATAATACTCAAACTAATCGAGTTAAGACTTAATCGACCTTAATTATATACTTTTTTGCTTGGATTATTTGAAAATAATTTTTTATTTGTTTTTTTCTATAAATCATATTTTTTTTCAGTACTACAGTCAGATTTTGACAGAATTATTTTTTTTTGGTAATCAAATTTGGAAGAATTATTACGTACCATGAAAGAAAAAGTTACATAAGATGTTTAGACAAATCATCATCTACTTCATAAGTTTCTTTGGGGAGCTTGAAATTTTATGCCAAGTCTTCAACAGCTACCTCAAGGGTCCAAGGATTGTTAGAGGAAGAGACCATATCTATGTCATTTGCATTTTGCCTAACAGCATATATATGTTAAACAAACGAACATAATGACAATAAAAAAACGATCGTGAAATAATGAAAAAAGGAAAATTAAAAACACAAAGATTTTATCTGAAAAACTCTTTCTGGAAAAGCCACGGGCATAGGAGAAGAAAATTCACTAATGTCGAATTCGAATGATATAAGAAGAGTTTTAACTACATGTATTTAAAGGTTGAAAAACCTAATTCTAATCAATGTCAAATAGAAGAAGTATAGTTCTATACGAAATTTAATTGTGCGGCTTTAAGCCCTACACAGACCTCTTAGTTTTACCATTTTATTTATTTTAACAAAAATTCGGGTCACACAACTCTAACAAAATAATTCTAGAGGCTTCTACTCCATCATGTCAAGCTCCAAGCCGATGTTAGGGTAATCTAGATGCATGTTCCTTTCTTATCTATGAACATTCAGAAGGGCTACTTTGTTATTAAGCTGTCGCTGAGCTTGAAGGGTTGGTTGGCCCCAAGCCCTTTAAAGGTTGTAAATGCATGTGTTTTGTTGAGAGAAGGTGGTCTGGAAGCTTTCCATGGAGGGATTGTCGATGGTAAGTTGATTTTCAAGGATGGTCTCATCAAGATGAGCCATGTTGTCTAGGCTCATTACGCCAAATGATTGATACAAGGAATGTGTTAGAGGTGAAGGCGAGGATTCATTTGGTGGAGGAAGACCATTTGAAGAGTTAAGGTAGATAAGGAAATTTGAGCAAAGTTTTTGTTAGGTATGAGGGTCATACCCCTTGATCAAGGAAAATGGGGATATTTGTATTGAAGGCTTGGCTAATAGCCACTTCTAGCTAAATAAATCTAGGGCTATGCTTCTCTCTTAAATCTGCTTGCCGACATCTTTTCTTTTTAGTCCTTTAAGAAATAAAAAAGCTAATGTGTGAAGACCAATGATAAAGGCATGTTGCACAAATTATTTATACTTAACTTTATTATGGATATGATATGTAAGGCATAGCATCCCCTATTCATGAATTGAATGCCATACTCACAATTATCTCAGGCCTAATTTGGACTAACCAAATGAAAAATGTTAATTTTATATTTAAATTTAGTAAATCATTGGGATGTTGTTTAAATTTGGATAAATTAAAAAATAATTACCGTGGGTGAGTAGGCTTTGTCCCATTTTTTTAAAATTAGTCTAGTGTTGTATTTGTAGTTTTAATTGTTACAATTTTAACAATGTCGATGTGATAACTCACATGACAGTCTACGTGTACTTCACTGCTAGTGTATATGGTCTTTTTTTTTTAAATGTTATGAACATTTTTTAATTATTTTTTTGAGAATTTTAATAATTTTATGCATTTTAAATTTTTTTTATTATAAATTACACATGAATTGTCACACGAGCTGTCAAGTTAGTGCTATTAAAATTTTAACAGTTTAGTTAACTTTTTCATCCAAATAACAACTATTTGACTAAATATAAAAGTTTGAGGATTAAAATGATCTAAAAATAAAATTATATGATGAAGTGACAAAATGATGTCATATATAATTTTAAAAAATAAAAATTATTAAAATATTAAATTAAAAATAATATATTTAAAAAATATGAGCGGATATAAAATGGATTTAAACTAGTAATTTACAAATATGGATAAACTCGGACAAAATTTCAGGTCCATAATTCGAATTGAACCAAGCTTAATTAAACATAAAATGTGTCAATATCATATTTAAGTTCGATTCAAACTTATCTCAACCCACGAATGACACATATCATATTTTTTATAAAAAAATTACATACCTTAAACGTATGTATCACATGTTAATCTCTTATACAATCGAAAAACTTTTATAACATAACATAAATTTTCATATATATATATATATATATATATGTATTATACATGGGTTTGTAGGACAAGTGATGATAAGTCTGTACCATACTTTGTTTTTGGACCAATTGTAGCTTCTTTATCCCAAGAAAAAGAGATGGAAAGCACAATTCACAACCGCATGCTTCAAACAAGAGAAAGAGAGAGTGAAAGATGAATATCATGGCATGGGAAAGCTGGTGGAATTCAACTTTAATGTCATATGGCAACAGTGATGTACTCTACCCCCCAAAATAAGAAGAATAATAAAAATTAGGAAACATTGCTATTGAAACTGAAAAAGAACGAAACATATTTCAAGACTGTGTCCCTCTCATCCCATCAAAGAAATTTGTGGTCCAAAGTCTCCATCTCATTCACAAATACTTCTCTTCTTCTTCTTCTTTTTCAAAAACTAATTATAGCTATGGTTTATCTTTAATTACCCCAAGCTTTCACACTTTGTTGATGTTGGACTAGTCACGAAATTGGTTATGGTTTATCTTTTTCAGTTACGAACTTGGCTAGTCACATTATCAGATAGTTCCGAACATTTCTATGTGTTGACCTTTTTGACATGAATTTTTTTTAAAGTAAATGGGTCCCATAAAAAACCTCATTTTTGTTCTCGAAAATCGAAATTATTAACCGAAACATTATGTGAAGAGATTGGATTTATGAATGAAGTTGAATTCAACTTTGGATTAAAGAGAAAATTTCCTCTACTCTAAGACGTTATCTATTGAGGCTTACTGCACATTAGAGAATATGAAAGAAGGAAACTTCGTGACCAGACTCCAATTGTGCATAGTGAACCGAATTGCATAAACATAAACTTACACTCATTATTGGATGTCACATCAGCTAACTACCTTTGAAATATTTTCTTGGGGTTTGTAAGAGAATGTGTTAAAGAAGGCAGAGTTGTTGAATTATGGACTTACTTGAGTTTGTGTTTGTAATTAGGGTTGGTGAAAACTCCAATCATGCTTCAAGTAATCATTAATGGTTCCAAAACTTTCGTTAGTTATAGTGAAATTTGTCTCAAACTTTCACATCTTTTAATTTCGTAAGTTATGATCAAATAACAATCTCTAACCTTTCCTACTAATTTCTTCAATATATATAGCTTACAATGTTATGCACATGTGACGTATATCAAACGTATGCAACTAAATTAAATCTCAAATTTAAGAATTACAATTTGGCTGATTGGGTTTTAACTCAATTAGTATGAAAATTGTTATCGATGCATAAAGACGTGAGTTTGAGTTGCGTCGAAACTCATTATATGATCAGAAATTATAATGAGATTATTAAAAAAAATTATAATTTGGTATTATATCTCAATTTGATATTTTACACTGAAAATTGGTTTTACAAAAAATGTTTAATGGGTATTAAGAATTAAAGGTGCCATAAATTTGAACCCGACGAGTGGTTCCAGTGTTTAAGAAGATATTTTTCATCCTAGTAGACTCGGGTTCGAGTACTTATGTGTGTAAGGCGTGTGTGTGCGTTGTCAAAGGGTTAAGAAAATATAAATAAATACTACTATGTATTCACAAAGTATATTAAAAAAAAATGTCATAAATTTGGCTTGTGATTTGAGGTATGAGCTATCAATTTTGTATTTCAGTATGTGTAATTTAACATGGAGTTTTCAAAGAGTGGGTTTAATTAGGTGGAATAGATTTTTTTTTTTTTTTTTTTCCTTTTGGATTTTTTAAATTATCTATAATAATTCAATTCAGTTGATTTTTTTCATATTAATTTTGGGATTTGAGTTTTTGTGCTTATAATATTTATTTTGATGTTTTTAGACTCATTTTCATAAAAATTTACAAAAAATAATAATTTTTCAAGTAGACTAATTGTAGATAGCCAATAAATATTTTGGACCATGGAGCGTGTAAATTTTGATTGGTATTAGATAATTTTATATTTTTAAAAGTAGACTAGTTAGGTCAATAAGTTAAATTGCTTAGTAGACTAGAGGCGATCAGATTTAATGGAAAAAATGTATAAATTGTGTCATAGGATAAAAGAATTGTGTAAATACTTGTAGATGAATTGATGGTTGTTCATTCGAATAAATGTAAGTATGACAGAAAGCGAGTCATGTGAAATATTTCGGGAAGGACCTAAGCATTTGTTTGTTTAGACTAGAGCCAAAAAGACTTACCTTTGCGATAGATGCCCTTAGCTTCCATAATTTGAGCCTCGAACAGCCCCTTCTTGATGAGTCTTGTTGTGGAAACCTTGAGCCTAAAACGAGTAAAAACTTGAACCTTCCCTGTCCCAGTTCGTAAATGCACTATTAAATGGATGTCGAGCCATGGACATTGAGGGCTAGGTAGAAACATTATGGTGGTTTCGTTGTGCACTTTAGAGAAAAAGAAGAGAGTGCATGATATGGTATGTATAGACCCTTGCTAAGAAATCGAAAGAGAAAATTGCATGCATAAAAGCAAAGTGAGTGAAATAAAAGCATGAGTAGCGTTAAAAGAATTGTGAGTGAAAAGTGCAAAGAATTAGAAAAAGGACTCAAATGAAAAATCAATTGAGTCTCGTAAGAAATCTTTCAATTCATAATGTATCAGTACTTTCTACTTGTTATACATACCAATATCCAACACTATCTTTTAAATTTTAGGAAATTGGGGGCGAATAGGGAACAATGCCGTGTGTTTCACTGTTTCTAGTGCTTGAAATCAGTTTGAGCTACTTTTTGTTTTAAATTCTAACCGTCCTAAGCCTCAAAATGTTATAAGCCTAGAAGACCTAAAGGACCCAAACATTTCACGTGCACAATCCACTTGACTTGCATATGTTTACTTTGATCAATACTTTCATTTTGATGTGTCTATAATGTATCTATATGGTTCATTTTGATGGATAACACGATAGTACATATATTCGTTTGAATTGCCTCTAGATTTGTTAGCCTTTTAACATGTTGAATTAAATTTGTTTGCTTTCAGAATATTCGAATTAGCTAAATATCATTCTTAGGTTGCATGTAAGATAGTCTTTATACAAATTCAATATTTAACGACCATGTTGCCTTTTTGCTCGATTTAGTCCAAGGGTCATCTCTTGCATGTGTTGTGGGTTTGCTTAAGGACAAGCAAAGACTTAAGTGTGGGAGAGTTTAATCTGCTATAATTTGACATGTCAAATTAGGCTCCTCGTTACGCTTAAAGAGCTTGCTTTCGAGCAATCTATATGTTTTTGTCATGTTTTTACTCTTTGCCTTAATTAGTGAAATAATGAGTTTTATGCCACTTTTGAGGCCCGAAATGGCCAAATGCACCATTGGGGACCTAACGGTTGATTGAGTGTTGTAGGGAGTCATCGGATGCCCGAACATAAGTGAAAACATCACCTAGAAGGTGGTATCGTGATATCAAAACTTGAAAGTCGTGATACCCTTAACAGTGCTGAATTGAAGAGGATCAAGGCCAATTACAATGATATCGCGATACCCAACTCTCAAGGATTCCCCCAAGTTAAGACTGACTTGGGTATCGTTGTGCCCCTAACGATAGGAGATAAAAAATGACTACAAAGATAGTCCTTGTCCAACTTCAACACCAATAAAAAAACTAACTAATGTGAAGCATGTGTTTTTGAACCTTATAATTTATCAAAATTTCAAGATAATTTTTTGGAATGAAGAAATCAATAAAATCAGCGCCATATTTACTTGTAGTTCCACAAGAATCTTGGCTTGAAACCTATTAATATTGTATTGAAATTGAAAAAAAAAACACTTTAAAGTGACTAAATTTTTTTTATCATGAATGTTTGATAAAACATGAGGACTATTCATGATATTTTCCTTTTTCCATTTGAGCAAAAAAAAAGGATTACATATAATTGATTTCAACCATTTTTCTCTATGTTTCTAAATATATTTTTTGATTTTATATATGAAAAGAAAAAAACCACCTTATTTTTTTTAGTGAATTAAAAAGAGGACAAAACCCTAATAACAACGCGAATAATGTGACTTAAATTTAAACCACACTTAAAATAGTGAACACTTTAATCATCGAATCAATATGCGAAATTAAAAAAACCCACTTTATTAATAATATATTGATTATTTGTGAAAATAATAAAGTGTTCATATCTACTGTTAAGGGTAATGATTATTAGTGACTAAAATTATGGGGATGTGAATCCCAATTGGGCCACCACCTGATTTTGCAATTTGCAAATTGGCTCAACATTCTACCTCTTCAATTGAGAGTCCCAATCATCAATAATTTTGATTGTAATTATGAAACTAATATATGCTTTACAAAGTGTGTTTAACATCCCAATCTTTGGATTTGATGTTAAACATGATTCTTACCAACATTTTACCATTATTTTTGTCTATGGGGTTATATGTTTAAATTGAAATCCACTCACATTTATATCACTTAGCTGCACCAAGCTTTTTATAATTCAACTTCTTAAGTTTGAGTGATTAAATTTGTTCATCTATTTTCTTATTAGAGCTTGATTAAGTTCGCACATGTTCAAGTTCAACTAAACTTCAAGTTAATAATATATATTAAGGACAATAACATAATTTAATAATATAAAATATTTAAAATATATGTTAAAAATGAAAAGTTTAATAAGGTTTGTGAGTTATTCGAGTAGAGTATTACTAAATTTGAATTTCATTTGATAATTATCAAATCGAATTCGAATTTTGTCGAGTCGAACTTAAATAATTTACGAGTATTAGGGTCTTGTTTATACCATAAAACCAATGCAAGAAAAGAAATTCAAAATTTTTTGAATAATATGCTGGCTGAATTTATTAGAAATTAAAATAGAGAAGCATTCCAAACGAAATTAAAATGTAACAGCAAAATAACAAAACAAAAATAAACTAAAAAAACTAGAAAACGAAACATCAGACTAGCAAAACACGTTCAGTGAGTTGCAATGATAGAGATGAGATGAAACACTGGAGAAAGGAAGCAGGAAACAAAACTCTTTGCCTCCATCCACCTACACGCCTAAGGATCGAAGTAGAAGTGGTGAGCAAAACCAACAATCTTGCAGATTCTTTCGCAAAATAGATTTGACTGCATCGGCAAACGAACCGCAAAACAGGATCAAACTATTGAAAGATCACTGATAATCGCAAATCAGAACTGAACGTTGTGAGAAAACTATCCATAAACACAAATCTATCACAAAAGTAGACGAAAACGTGCACAGAAACATGCTACAAGACAGAAGAAAAACGTGTCACAAATACAAATAAAAACTAAAAAAAAAACCAAAATATAAAAGAAATAAGAATTAAATATAAAAATAAAAGAAAAAGAATATCGACAATCAACAACCAGCATTACAACTTACATCGCCTTAAAGAAATTCAATATTTGGCCCCAATGGTTTTCTAAAGATCATTTTTAAAAAAATAATAATAATAATTGCGTGATTGGATAACTAAAAAAAGAAGTTCAATATGGGCTTTTGGTCTATTCATTCCTTCGTTTAAGCCTGGAGCCAGATCGATCTACAGTTCCCTCCCCAAAAAACTTGGCTATTGGGCCAGGCTGAACCTGTCACAACATTGGTTTTAAAACATTTATGTCCAAGCCCGAACTCTGCTCAAGTTATGGCTCAATCGGTTAGTGTGGATCGTGTTCTCTTTTTTTTTTTCTCGATATAATATCTAAAATTACTCATAATCTCTCTCCATTTTTAAATAAGAGGATAAACATATTTCAATACACTTAAATTCATATCTTCTTGTAAGAAATTTAGAGGGTCAAATAAATGATTTTGAAAAGGAAAAAAAACTTTGCAGGCCTGTATAAACCCACGAGACAGTTCCACGGGCTTCTTTGTTTCTTTCGAAAAAGCCCAAAGTCATCGCTACCCCTTTTTCTCTTTTTTTCAGTTGTCATTTTCTTGAATTTTTTTAATATATTTTTGTATTTATACAATATTTTCCTTTTTTATATCTTTATTAAATTTAGTATCTTTGGATCAAGTGACATGATTCAGAAATTTTTTTTTATTATATATATTATATTTATTTATATTTAAAATTAAAGTTGTCTCAACTGAATCGAAAATCAATCGAGATATTAATTCAATAAAAAAAAATAAAAAAACTGATTAAACTACGAACTAATACTAATTGATTGAATCAAGCTAAAAATCAATTCAACCGTGTTAATAATTTTTAATAATTTTTATTTTTTAAATTTAAATACAATAAAAATTCTAGCCCATGTTCTTGGCCCACTGGAAACCCCACTTCCATCCACCTTTGTCAGATGTTTACCCCACGGTTCGCATCACACCACAGTCCAAATTTCTACTGACAGAAATTTTTTATATAAAATATTCTTTATAAATTTAAAATTTATTCTTTATTTTTATATTTTATTTTTCTCTTAAATTTTTAAAAAAATTAATTAAACTCTCTTAAAATTTTCAATTAAGCTCTCAATTCTTTTCTTTTTTTTTTTTTTAAATTCTCGTTTAAATCCTAAATATTTTGAAATTTTTATTAAATCTCTCAAAACTTAATCCCAGAATCTAAATTTGGATTTCAATCTAGAAACTAAAATGTCAATTTTCTTTTTTTTTTTTTAATGCAGAAGAAAGAAAATTAATAAATAAATTCACTCAAAAATGGAGGTTGAAAATAAAAACAAGTAACCCCCACTGGTCCACTCCCACATGCTCTACAACACATTACATATCAAATTAGAAAAGAAAGAAAGAAATAATAAATCAAACCCTAAAAGGCTTTTTTTCTCTTTTTGAAAGAAAATTCTCAATTTTTGTTTTTGGTCAGATGGAACTAATCACTTAGAGGAATTACCTGTTGATGACTGTGATTATTATTAACAATGATTGTGATAAAAGATTCATCTTCTTCATCTTTGAGGTACTTTGAAGGAGGTGTCATTTCACCATTTTCTTCATCACATCCACCACTGTTATTACCATCATTATCCTCATCATCAACCATTAACATTCTTTTATGAAGCTTCTCTTCTGCTTCTTGCAAGAACTTGAACTTTGGGGGTGGCGATGATCTTAACTTACTGAACTCAGCATCTGTTGTAGCTTCAAACAAAGGGTTGAACGCTTGTTGTTGAGTGGCTTCATCCACCTTTGGTGTATGGGGAGGTGTTAAAAATGGTGGGGAAGCAAGTGGGGTTGAAAATGGGGTTTCAACACTCATATCTCTTGACCCAAACTTACCCTTGGGTTTACCTTCTTCCAACTCCAAATCCTCCTTTGTTTCTTCAACAATGGTGAAGAGAAACCTTGGTGTTGGCCTCATCAACTCATGATGATGATGATGTTGATGGTCATCAAATGGCTTCAACATCCCATCTTTGTTTGAATGCAAATTATGATGATGATGATGATGATGAACATGATCTTCATTTGTTGATGGTGACGGTGATGAAGATGATGAAGTTTGCAAACAAAACATGTAGAAGAAATCCCTTCTACTTGTTAATCTCTTCTTCCACCATAGCAAATAATATAACTCACCAACCAAAGCTAACAAAAGAGAAGCAAAAACTATGCTCAAACCAATCCCCACACTGCTCAATGATTCCATATCTTCTCCTTCTCCTTCTCCTTCTAATTTTACATTACAAAACAGAACTAAAAATTCTTCAAACTTTCCCTCAAAAATAAATAAACCTTCTTTGGGGGAAAAGTTGCCATCAATGAAGTAGTTGAAAATATCACTTCATTGGTACGTACAAGAAACAAGTGAAAACCCCAAGGAAAAAAAGAAGAATGAAGAAGAACCAAAAGATTCAATGAGAGGTCTTAATCTTCACAAAACACAAAAATGAAAAAGCCCAGGAAGCATTGCAAGAACCCAGGTCTTCAAGTTTGACTAGAATCTCACCTCATTAGTGAATAAAATAAAGCTCTTTTCCCTGTTTTGGTAAATTCTGCTATCAGTCCCTATACTCTGTGAATGCCATGGATTTAGTCCTTTTTGCTTTAATTTGATCAATTTTATTTCCTTTACGAATTTTGAAATTTTAGTTCTGAGATTTGATCAATTTTAGTCTTTGTAGTTTTCAAATTTTGAAAATTTAGCCTTGACCCAATAGTAACACTTAGGGGTGTTCAAACGGTTAACCGAACCGAACTAGTATTAACTGAATTAATTGAACTTTTTAATCCTTTAACCGTTAACTGAACCAAAATTTTTCAAAAAAATTTAACCGAACCGAAATATTTCGATTAATTCCATCAGATAACCGAATTACCCGAAATTTATATGATTTTTTTTTTTTGTTAAAACAAATATAAAACATATCAAAAAATAAATTGATAGTGTTCATTTGACCGAATTATTCGAATTAACCAAATTAGCAATAGCCTAATACATATAATATATAATATTATTTGTTAAGTTCGGTTAATTACTCAATTTCGAACCGAATTAACCGTTAATCGAAATTCTAAAAAACCTTTAATCGAACTCCGATCGAACTAGATCGGTTAACCGACCGTTTAACCAAATTAGTCAGTTCAGTCAATTAGTTCGATTTTAACCGAAATTTGAACACCCCTAGTAACAGTTAAATTTGTTCGGTTAAATTATGTCATTAATACTGTATTATGCGTAAAGTTATAGATTTAATCCACGTTCACCAATTGGATCATTCTTAGTGGCTATATTCTTTGAATTTCACAATTTTAGTCTTAATGCAATCGATAGTCATTATTAACTGATTTTTTTTGTGCATAATATGTGAAAATAACAAATAGACATAGCATTACACTTGTGATAATATGTTTGACACATCAAATTTTAAAAATAACAAAACTTAACTTAATGAATTTAATAGTTATCATTTGGTTAAGACTAAAATTTTCAAATTCTAAAAATACAAGGACTAAAATGACCAAATTAAATTACTGGTACTAAATCCACAACTTACGCAAAGTACAGGGTTTAGTAGAATAATTTGATCTAAATTCTTCAAGTTAAATTCAATTACTAGTCCTGTATTATGCATACGAATGTAGACTCTGTTTATATTCTCTAACTGGATCATTCTAAGTCTCTATACTTTTTGAATTTTGAAATTTCAATCTTGACACAAATGACATTCATTAATCCATTAATTGAATTTTTAGTGAGTAATATGTATATATAACAAGCTAATATGGCATTACACATATGATAATATGTTTGTCACATCAGATTTTGGAATTAATGAATTTAACAGTTATCGTTTGGTGAAGACTATAATTTTGAAATTTGAGAAGTATAAGGACTAAAAATGACCAATTTAAAGTATATGGATTAAATCCACTATTTTTGCAAAGTAAAAGAACTAATAACAAAATTTAACCCTTTTTTTTCTCAAAAGAATTAGCGACATACCTCCCCTTCTTTGGCTTTATCTGAGAAAAAAAAAGTAATAATAGTAACAGTGTCCTAAAACCCTTGTACTATATATAAAAAATAACCCTAAAAAGCTCTCTTTTCTGTGAATATTATACTATTTTTCATCATTAAGCATGATTATAAAAAGCAAAAAAATTATTATTTAAAATTAATATAGAGCAAAAATAATAATTAAAAAGTTTAATTGGTCAAATAGTTGTTGTTTTTTTTTTGAAGATTTAGGTAAATAAATCGATTTTGAAGAAAAAGTATGAAAAGCACATTTAATTAGACGTGCTCTCTGCATAGTTGTCAATAAAATTTGTCCAACTGAGTGAGCTTTCTGCACAGTTAGCAGGAGAGCTCGTTCAGCTAGACATGCTTTCACACTTTCTTTTCAAAATTGATCTATTTTTCTAAATCTTGAAAAACGATCTATCTAGTCTATTAACAAAAAAAAAAGACATATATGCACAATTTAACCAAATGCAGAATATAGATAACTACAATTTTTTTTAACGATTTCTCTAAACACATAATAGTACATTTTTAATCTTAAAAAGTGTTTTTTTTTTAATTTTAAAAATTATGTAAAAATTATATTTATTAAAAATTCATATAAAAATCCGTCCATACTTTGATTATAATAGTAAAGTTAATTGTTTACCATGCATGGTATGGTATTGTGGTTTCAACTTTTATTATGCTCAATTTTTTATCGATTTATTATATGAAAAAAAAATGAAAATACCCTCATAAAAAATATATTTTAATTTGTATATGAGAGGGTGTTTTGATAATTTCATGATTAAGTTGATACCTGTTTAACTCGTGATACTAATTTAAAAAAACATTTAAAATAAATATATATATATATATATATATAAATATATATTAAATTATGACACAATCATGAGATGGGTGAAAACAATTATGTAAGAATTTTATTGAACTTTGAGTGATTAAGTTGAGAAATAAATGTTATGAAGTCTTGGACACAGATATTATCATATACATTTTTTGGGGATGGGAGATTTTATATAAAAAAAATAAAAAAATATTTAAAGTAATATTTATTATTTAATAATTGAATTGAAATTCGATTAAAAGGAGACATTAATTCAATTAAATTATTTATAAATAATATAAATATTAAAAATATATAATTTGATTTGTCAAATTTAATCCGAATTCAAAAATCCAATCTAATTAGTTGAATCTAAACTTAACCCAATCTAATTAGGCAATAAAAGAAAACAACAATTTAAATTTAAAATAATCTGAATTCAAACGTAAACGCAAAATAATTTAAATTCGAAATAATTTAAATCCAAAATTAATCGAATAAGTAAGGGAAAGAGGGGTGGACAAATGGCTTTGTATTATTCGAGGTTGATGGGTCGCTGGCTTCGAGGAGGGATGCCTTATCACATGGGATCACAATTCACAAATAAAAAGGAAAATGATGTGTCATTGGCCTTTAGTTTCTTAATACTTTTCCTTTTATCTTTTTCCCATTTTACTCTAATTACCCTTGAAAAACTTATGTTGATTTTTTTAACAAGGGTAATTTGGGAATAAAAATTTGGATCCTAAAAGTTCGTAACATTTTTTGACTAATCTTATTATAAATTTTGATTATATTTTTTTTTTGTGACACAATGCTTAGAATTATTCATAACTTTTCTTTAACCCATAAATAGGAGGATAATGTGCTTCAGCGCACTCAAACTCACATCCTCCTATAACATCCGCATTCTTGAACCGGATTTGGAATAGTAATAGAGTAGAATTGAGAATTAGACTATATAGCTAAAATAAGAAAAAAGTCAGAAAATTAAGGATTAATTAGTAATTGTGAGAAAGGAGGAAGGACTAAATAGTAATTTGTCCAAATTGAATAATGAGTCATCATGGGAATTAGATTGATTAAGGAGGGGCAAAAGAGTAATTTGGTGGAAGATATTTTTGGAGGCAATGATTTGGGTCAAAGTGTAAAGTTGGAAGGCCCAAGGACTAAAAGTGTAATTTTACCATTTTATTAAAGAGAGAGATTTTTAGTGGAGAAATCTAGAGAATTAGAGAAAGGGAAAAGAATTAAAAGATGAAAATATCAGCTTTTCTTTTCATTTCACAGCCGTCACATGCATGTCTCCTTCCACCCAACTTTTCCTTTATTGCAATTAAGTCCTTCCACCATTGTTAAACCTTCCAAGCTTCAAAAACCTTCATTTTCTTTGAAATTTCTGAAAGAAAGGAATAGAAGAGAGTTAGTAGACACCTCGATTCTCATATAGAGTCTCTTTTGAGGTGTTAAAGAGTTAAGGGATTGAATTAGAATTTTGGGTTTTCATGAAATAAGAGAAAGGAAAGAAGGAAAGGGACCAAATTGAAAACAAAGGAAAAGAGAAGAGCAAGGAGTAAAAAGAGGAGAAAACCAGTCTTTTTGTTGTAAGTACTACAAGATTTTAAATTGAAAATTTATTCTCTTTAAAGTATATGATTAATTGTGATAAAAATGAGTAAAATGACATGTTTAGTTATAAATATGGTAATTAGGTGTGATTAAATGAAATTTAGTGCAAAGGAAATATGAGAAAGGAAAAATTCACTTCAAAATAGTTTGGACAGTAACAGGGGACTAACTTCGAAAATTCACCAAAAATTGTATATAATGATTTAAGGGTCGAATTATATATGTAATTAAAGCTTATTGAGTGTAGTTTCATATGGAAGAAACAGTGAAAGAAAAGGAACTGTATATTTCGAGATATACTAGTTTTAGTGTAACAAGGTCAGAGTAGATTCGAGTTCCCCTGTTCTGACTTTGAAAACTAATAGAAAAATGTAGAAAAATTATTAGAGACTGAAATTTATATGGATGAATCCTTAATGAGTCTATTTTCAAAGGAAATAGACAGGGACATCATTTGATCTCTGTACGAAAAGATAAATAATTTTTAGTGAAGAAAGGTCGAAATTGTCAAGCTGCAGAGAAGGGGTAAATTGAAAGAATTTACTGTACAAATTGGCTAAAGTAAAAATTCTAAAAATTTTATGGTAAAAAGATATTTGAGTCTAATTTCAGAAACATCAAGCGGTTTATAATTTCGAATTCTGTAGTTCAAGATATAAATAATTTAGTGACTGTGACGCAAGTGGACAGTTTTGAAAATTAATGTGAAAATAAGAGTAAAGAGGTATATGATGATATATATGTGATGAAGAATGTATATGTGAAATATTATGTGTTTAATTATGAATATTGATTATATGATAAAATGGTGATATTGTGTAAGCCTTTGAGTAAATAAAGGTGAAAAATACATGATTATGTATATGTGAAGAGAAATGTAAACGTGATATATGAAATTATGAGAAATGATGAATATGAGAGATTATGCCCATGTAGACAAGTTAGAACCATTGTGATAATAGTGGCATGCCATTAAGGAATGCTAGCGCGCTTACTGTTCAGTAGTGTGTGTGCTTACTGTTTCACACTTTGTGTGCCTACTGATTTGCGCTATGTGCGTCTACTGACTGCACTGTGTATGCCTACTGGATTGCACGGTGTGTGCTTACTGTTTCCCAACACTTGTGTGCTTACTGTTAAGTACTTCGGTACTTTCTGTTCCGTTTATTTGATGGGTTCTATAGAAGTTTATTATGGGCCAAGTGAATAAATAAGCCAAGTGAGCTATGGTTAAGAAAGCTATAATGACTAAACTGTGAAAAGTGAAAGAATGTGCAAATTATGACATTGGGGTAAGTGAAATGATGAATACATGAACGATAAATATTATATGTGTATGTGTAATTAAATGTTAATAATTAAGTGAACTAATGTGATTGAAATGACTAAGTTGTGAAAAAGGGATGAAAATGTAAAATCTACCATTGAGGTAAGTTGGAGTATTAGGATGAATGTGTGTTATGGTGACATTACGGTAAGTTAAATGTTACATGCAAGAAAGGTTAAAAATTTTATACGCATGAGTAATTAAATGTTTGATAAAATTAAGTAATAAATAAATAATCATCTATTATGTTTGTAGTGCTTATTAAGCCTTCACCGACTTAACGCATTTATTTTAACGCGTAAGTACAAAAGTTACGGAAAGCTGGAGTCGAGCAAGGGACCTCTCATCACATCACATCACTTTTGAAGCTCAAGTTTTGGTAATTTACTTTGAAGAAAAATGACATGTACAAATGATACTTACATGTGACCCTAATGGAATGAAAAATGTTGATTTGGGATGCTTTGAGTTGATGAAATGAAATGATGAATTTTGGTTGAAATTGTGTTTTGGACTAAAAATCATATTTTATTTTTTTAAAAATCGGGTTTAAGTCTCGATTTTAATTATACATTATTAATTTAAGATATTTTGAATCAAGAAGCCTAAAAATGTGTCGTTTGATGAAAAAAAAAATTTCTTACATGACTCGATTTTTTTTTTCTATACTGAACTTTAATGTAATACGTCTATACTGGTTTTATACAGATGAATCGGGTATAGGGATGTTACACCTCCTATATTAACAATAATACGCATACTAATCGTGTTAAGACTTAATCGACATGTATTAAATTCTTTAGTTACTCGAGTGGTTAGTGTCTCATTTGTTTTAGGCATTACTATGATTTTTTTGGACCTAAACAATTTTACAATGATAATAATTTAATAGTTTGTCAACATTTTATTTGAATAAATAATTAATTTAATTTTAAATTTAAAATCATTAATTAGCATATTTTAATATTTTTATTTTATTAATGAAATTTTGAATGAAACGGTATGGCTGAAGTTTTGAATTTTTTTTTGAATATACTGGTGTGTTTACATGGTAACATCTATTCATATTTTCTTAATCTTTTGACAAGGCACACACACCTTGCACCCGGGACTCTTAGGATGAACAACATTCTCTTTTCAAGTTTGAGTACTATATGTATAAATCATGTGTGAGCAAGTTAGTGAAGTTAAAATAATTTGAATTAAATTAATTGTATAATTTAGTGTTTGTAATAGTTTAAGGTTTTATCAAATTTTGGATTTTGAGTTTTTGATTCTAGATTTGTGTTTAAATAATGTTATTAATATTTATTTATAAGTTCATTTTTTTATTCTCTCGTGAAGAAAAGGTTTAATTGTTTATTGATTGTGCATGAGATTCAAATAATACATATATGAGTTACTTTTTTTTCTTCTTCTTTTTAAAGTAGACATCAATTTAAGTTTGAAAGATTTGAAATGATATTTGCAGGCAAATTCAAGCAATGTCAAAAGCAATGTTTACGAGCAGTGTCAACTATTTCAAGCACGGGTGATGAACAAAGTAGGAAAAAC
The DNA here is from genome assembly GCA_039519145.1 of Kokia cookei. NCBI lineage: Eukaryota > Viridiplantae > Streptophyta > Magnoliopsida > Malvales > Malvaceae > Kokia > Kokia cookei. The sequence goes on from CM076910.1 coordinate 1,791,657, forward strand.
AATGAACACTTGATATATTTACAAAGGTCAGTTATCTTATATCTCCAGAGTCTTGCTTAGAGAGATAATTTATTATCTTAACAACTTATATAACAAATGATTACAATCTCTAATACTGATTAGATTAGACTGCTTATTTTTGCACGTAAAATCTAAACAATACTCTTCTAAGTTTTCAAGGACTCCTAAATTTTCTTCCTGAAAAATTAGAACAATCAAGTCACATATTTGATGTTGCATTCAATGCTCACAAGAAGCATTCCTAAATAATTTAGGTATTACTGTTTGATAAAAAAAAATTTAGATATCAAGAGGAGAAAAAGACATAATTAAAATACGAATTAAGAATTAAAATAAATATTTATTTTAGAGGAATAAAGATTAATTAAAGAGGTTAAATTTCTCAATCATTCCACCAATGAACTTAACAAGAAATGATTTTAAAAAAGTTTTAAAAATCTTGCAAAATGAATTCTCTAATGGATCAACATTCCCTAGTTGTAGGTTTTCATTACCTATATGGATCCCTTATGAGAAAAGTACTTTAACTTGTTTGGAATTCACTACGAGGGAAAAAATAGAACAAATAAATAAATGGATAATGATCCTATAACCCAACTTTTTTATTTCATCAAATATTTTCAACAGCTGTTAATTAAATTTTAATTTGATTGATATGAATATTATTATCAATACAATAGGGCATGAGATTAAGTGCGGTGAAACACATTATCTTTCTATTTATAAATAAGAGAGAAACTATGAATAATTTTAAAAATTATGTTAAAAAAACATATATAATTAGAAGAAACTATACAATTGTTTTTTAATGAGTTAATTTTTTTCAATTATGGTATTAGTCAATTGTGGATTTTATTTTTATACTTTAATTTGATTAATTTTAATCTTATACCAAACAATAATCTTTTTTTGTAAAAATAGCAAGTTGGTTTAGCATTACAAATTTAATTAAATGACAAGCGATAATATGTTTGATAACATAATAATTTGAGAATAGCAAAATTTAACTTGACAATTTCAACTACTGTTTGAGTCAGAATTGAAAATACATTAAATTTAAACTCGAAATAACCTTAATTTAAAATTATTTAAACATGAAACTAACATGAAGCCAAACAATCCGAACCTAAAATATCAAAAAAATATATTAGAAAACCTAAATAAATTTTGTTCAAATAGAACTAACATAGTATAATATAAATTCATATCAGAAGTAGGAGTCTAATACGAATATATTATTTTTTTCTAAATTAGTTTCATATATATGAAAAGAAAAACATAATTAGTTCAGTTTCCTTCATATTTTGGGTCAGCCATCACGTAATGGTAAGCAATTACCAGCGCAAATATAAAAATGCCTAGAAAATTGGCGAGAAATCCCAGTTGTTCATCATCAATCATCTGCATTACCACATAAAATATTTTTAAACAAATACTGGCAATACATCCATAATCTGAATGAAAGTTTAAAACTCCAAATAACATACACTCAGTCCCATTTACGCATGTTCGACCTAAAAAATCCACATATGTTGGATCAAAGAATAAACTAATCTTTTTGTTAAAAATTTCATCAATTTCTATTGTTAAAAACCGATCCCTATACATTATCATGAGGTACACGTGACACGCCACATGTCATTATTTGATTATTCCATTGGCCATACCAATTTTTAATAGTACAAATGAATGAAATTTTTAACAAAAAAATCAATTTACTCTTTACTCTAACGTACAAGGACTAATTTGCTCACTTTTTAAATAGAGGAGGCAAAATACAATCTGACTCCTAGTACAGAGCCTCCGTGATACTTTTACCACCTCAACCAATAACTAAACTTCCGTAGGAGAATAAAAGCATAAAACTGCTGGATGAGGCAAACTGTGTTGACTCTAAAGTGAATGTTAGATTTAAATTTTTGTTTTCATGTATTTGAAGAAGGATCCTAATATGTAATTATTGCGATACAAGTGTTGGGTATAAGTATTTTATAAAAAAAGTGAAGAATTGGAGCAACATAAGATAAAACACATTATAGACTAACATTCATAAAAACTTGCTGATTCTAATCTTAATAAAAGCTAACATGGAATCTGGCAGTAATTACAAGACAATATTCACAGTTTCAACACCAACATGAAGTAAACAAAGATATGGATGATTATACAGTTCATTCACTAGCAATTTTAACCCAAATTTGATATAGAATTATTTGGTATGAATAAGAGTAACTATACAGTTCATACACCTCTATATAACTCTGCTTCAACTAGGTACCCCACAATGGCTTGGCGTATAAAAAATCTCTTAAACTATTTGTTCTTCACTTCATACCAAATTAGAGTGAGCTATTGCTGACCGAAAGAAAAACAGATATGGTTGAACTTGAAGCACTAAGTCCTCATCAAAAGCTAATTGTCAAAAAAGTATTTCACTTTTTATAAGAGAGATTTAGTTATTAGAGATGTTAGATGGAGACTTGACTATGTCTTCCCATAAAGTAAATTGCCCACCTATTGTAGGTAATTTAAGTAAAATAAGAACTCAGTGTAGAAGAAGACTAGATCCATTTTTTTGCAGTGAAAATATCTTTAATACGGGTCTCAAAGTAAATGGTATGTGATTCCTTCAATCTTTGCAAGCTTCACCATGGATCACTACCTGTACCACCATTTGAGGACCTTAAGCCATAGTTGTCTAAGGGCAATAATGACGGCTTGTTTGGTGAACTAGATCTTCATATAAATCTTTGTAAACTGTATTAGCAATGATCAAGAAAATGTCTTCAACTCTTTTGCAAATCAGTGAAATGGAGATATATCAGGTGGGATCTTCATGTTGGGAGCTGGGAAGTGAAAGAGATGGCTGAAGACCTTAAGGCTAGGAAGTTGATCAAAGCTTAAAAATAAAATAGAGGAAGTCGACACCTCTTGACTTTGAAGTTGATTCCACTAGGTACCGAGTTATCAAATGGTGGAGTGAAAATCGGTTTTTGGAGGTGACAACTTTGAAGTCGACCCTCTAGACTCTGACTTCAAGCTAACACTGTAAAAATGCATCTACTTCGATAAATAATTGGTGATCACATATACTTTGCTAAATATTTTTTTGTATCCCATGCATATGGGGTGGGAGGGGGGGAGAAGCCACAATTTAGCTACAAAGTGATATAACACCTTTTCTCAAATTTCTATAGAGGAGGCTCAAAAAGGAAATAAACAATCCAATACTTTTAGAATAACTTCTCTTAGTCGTGTGCTGCAACTATTTCCAATAAATTCAAAGTTGAACATAACACTCAACATATGAAAATCAAGACACTATAAAAAATACGTGAAAAATTATATGCAAAATTCGGGGAAATAATGGATTTGGGTGGGATGATAATTTGGAGATGATATGTTATAATAGAACATGTGATAAGCAATTATAGTAATCTTTATTTACTCTTCTTGTTATTTTAATTGTGAATAATTTCATATAGGCATACCTGAAGCATGTAACAGTTTTTGAATAAAAATTTGAGCTTTATGATAAGATGGCTTTGGTTGTTGGCAAAGATATGGCAACAAAAAGCTTTGTCAAAACATTTGCTCGTATAGATTTGGGAGGATGCTAATGGAAGGTTAGGTGCTTGTAAACTTTCTGATTGAAAATAACGAGACGATCAAAATAAAAGCATCTTCTTCTATTAGAACATCAAAACGTAAAAAGAAAAATATCTAAGAATCTACTGATGATGATAACATTTAATGTATAACAGAAAAACTTGATGAGATTGCTAACGTGTTGACAAGTATTGACAAAAGAAGGATTTAATAAATAATCTTTCTCGTGTCTTTGATCATCCATCAAAGCATAAAGAATAAGCTAAAGCTTTCTTGATTTAAAATAAGAACCTTAAGAAAAAAACTTCAAAAAATTCTTCTAAGGTTAAAAATAATATCTTGGTAGATTGGACTATTTGGTGCTTCCTGATAATATGGTTCTATTGTATGGACAATATGATTGTGATTAGTAGCTTTAGTTATGTTTGTAGACAATATTGTACCAGTAATTTTGATATGGAATTATTTGGTATGTATAAGAGTATTCTTTGATATTCAATGTTTCCCATCACATACTTAAATTTTATAAAAAATCTTATACATAATGATAAATATTTTAAACAAATCATCCAAACACCAAACAGATCAATTTGTCTACAAAATAAATTCAAATTTTCAAAATTTATTTTTCACAAAACAAATACCACCCTAAACCTCATAACTGAATACCACATGCACGGGCAAACTATCTGATCCAAACGTTTAAAGTCATCAATCAAAAGCCGAAACCTAATTGTGCTTCAATCCAACCTACATTCCTTACTAATTTTTTTCTTAAATGCTCTGAAACAAAAATTACCATGATTGCTACGACTCACTATTCAATAACTGAAAAACCTAAAAATATTCGAATGAGCAAACAAAAATTAAGGGAAGAAATATAATCTACGTGTAGACAGTGAATCCTAAAAGAAATCGGCGATCTGTTTTACGATAGGGATAATTTACTATGCCTATTAAAGATAGAAAACTGCAGATATTGAATATAAAATGGGGTACCTTTTCGGATCGAGAAAAAGCCGGGAAAATGTGCCAAAGGAGCAGATCTCTGAAAGGAACGGCTCCAACTCAAAGATGAAAGCCTTTTATTTCGACTTTTACTCTTCGAAGTCTTCGTAAATTATATGAAGGGGTTTTATGAAATTAAAAACGACGGCGTTTTTGAGCTATTATCAACTGAGAAAAAATTTGTGTACTGTGGCTGCTGGGATTCGAGCCCAGGTCTCCACGGCCACAACGTGGAATTCTTACCACTAAACTACAGCCACAAGTTGTTATATGGCTTGCAAATAAAAATATATAACAACTTATTATTTATGTTTTTGTTAATTAGTTTAGATTCAGGGCGAATGAATTTGGACAGAATATTTTTAATTAATATTAGAGTCATAGCACAAATATGTATGGTAACTCAAAAGTTTGTTTGAAGATTACTTAGAAACTCTTTAAATGCGCGTTTATTTTTAGTGCAATGTATTTAAATTTTTTTATTTATCTCACGCTACAGTATTATTATAATATTTAGTTTCATTGTTATTGTTGTTTTTATACATACCGTAGATAAATGCATCACTCATTCAGAAAAGCTCATACGATGGTAAACCAAGTTTATAACTGTTTTCTTTGCATGTCATAAAGATAAGCCTAGCTCACATTATGCCACATCCATGGGTAAAAGAGGACCTGTTTTCCATGCTAAGGTTCCACTTATGAGCTCCATTTTGGTTAACGTCTATTTGGTAACGGATCAGGCTTGGAGATAATATTTTTACTGAAGTGAGATGAGCTTGGATGCTATCGGACTTTGTGAGATAAAGGTCTGTTTGAAACGGTTTTTCGATATGGAAGCAAGGTCAAAAGCAGTCATAAAGAAAACAAAAAAAAAAAAAAAAATTGTAGAAAAAAAAGAGAAGATTGAGGTCTTTTGTATGAGCAGTGTGTTTATCCGCGGTTAGTATAAAAGCAACAATGATGGTGATATTAGATATTGTAACAATACTGTAACGTGAGATAAAAAAGAAAACAAAATACACTGCACTAAAAATAAATGCTTATCCAAAGAGACCTTAAAAAAAAACCTATGAAAAATCCATGGTATGATAAGCATATGGATGTGATAAATTATTTATGAAGCATGGATGAATAGCATTTTATTAGTCTAATGAAACATATAATTAAAGAACATGAAATAATAATCAAACGTATAATTAACAAATTGATGGAACTAATTTAATTTGAAATAATTCAAACTCAAAATATAATTTAAATTAGGGTAAATTGCATTTAAGGTCACTAAATTCAAGATATAATTCAAATTAAGGTAAATTCTTAACATTCACAGCGATTTCATAAAAAAAATAAACTGTAAAAAAAAAAAAATTTCGATTGATGCAGGTGGTACGAACAGAAAATGTCATATATCAATGACTTTAACAACTCAATGATTTAAATTAAAACTTTCGAATAATTCAGTAACATTTTGTAATTTTTTTAAGTGGACTTTTTCCAATGAATTAAAATCCATTTTGAAAAGTTGGATTCATAGATTGGATTCACTATTTTGAACATAGATTAAGTTTGAGGGTTTAATAGATTTGAATCACGTGTGGTTAAATTAGATTGATAAGAGGTTATTTGCAATTATTTGGCCACTTTTTGTTTTTTCCTTTCAACTTGCATCACAGTCGGCAATTAAGAAGGTTTCATTGTCCCTTTCACCTATTGTCTTTTTGGGATTTTAAATAAATTCTACTATTAGTCCTTGTAATTTATAAAAATTGTAGATTTAATCATCATATTTTAATTTGATCATTTTTAACTCTTGTACTATTTAAAATTTAAAATTTCAGTTTTTACCGAACGAAGAACTGTTAAATTCATTAAGCTAAGTTTTGCTATTTCCAAAAAATTAATGCAACAAACATATTTTCATGTATGTAATGACATATCGGCTTATTATTTCCGCATATTACTCATTAAAACTTCAGTTAATAGATTAGAGATTGTCAGTTGTGTCAAGATTGAAATTTCAAATTACAAAAAATATAAGGATTTAGAATGATTCAATTGGAAAATATGAACTAAATCTACAACTATACATATAGTACATGACTGGTAATTGAATTTAAATAAACGAATTTAATTACTATTGTTTGGTTCATGTTGGGGATAAACTCGTGTAAGCAACGAACAAGAAAAGTAATGAAGAATTTGAAAAGATCGAACATACAAATTTTACGTGAAAAAATCTCTTCGAAGAGGAAAAAAACGACAGCCAAATATAATTTCACTAAACTGGCAAAAACGAAGAGTACAAAGATGGAGATAAAAACTAAACCCTGAAACTCAAAAATAATAACCCTCAAAATTTAAATACAAAATTCCCTAAAAGCTTGTAAAAGCTAATATTAAATGTGTTATGAGTTCATCTTTTTAGGGTAGAAAAGGATCTATTTATAAGTTAAATTGGTAGGTCAAATAATTTTAAAATAATCTATACTAATCAGAGTTTGACTGAGATAAATAATCATAATTTGACTGAAAGAAGAAAACCGAGAAAATTGCATGACATGTCGTCACATCCCCTATCGTGTCATCGCGACGTTGTTTCTGCTTATCCCTTGTTTCGTCATCGCGATTTCACTTTTTGTTTGTGTCTTAATTCAATCGAAATGCGAGGCATACTCTACAGTTAAAGATTAAGATTTCAAATTTTGAAAAGCACAAAAACTAAAATTGACCATTTCAAAATGTCTAAGAACTAAACTCACAACTCTTGTAAAATACAAAGGTGAATGGCAAAATTTAACCTATCTAAAATGATAAAATATTTTACGAAATTATTTAAAAAAATCTCTATAAAAGTAGTAAAAATCACATTTATAATTTTTTTTTTAAAAAAACGCCTATATGTCAAAATCATTTTTAAATACTGTGGAAATATTTCTAAATTAGAAATGGTGGGAGTGGTATATGTTATCTATTAAAAAAAAGAAATATATTAATCTAGAAAATGATAAGGGCTGCTGGCAGCTGAGTTATGTTCTCATTGCTTCATTGGTTGTTTTCTATTTTTCTTTCTACTGTGTGGTAGCAAAGAAAATAAAATTTGTCCCCATTTTAGTAGTTTGATGTCTTTGTCAAGTAACATTATTTCTAATCAACGGCTGTTATTTGTTAGTTTAAAGTACAATCCTTCAATTTTTTTAATTATAAGAGACAAGCAAAGTTTTAAAAATAATACGATTAGTGTGATTCGAATTCAACTCACACTTAAAATGGTGAACATTTTTATTATCAAACCAATACACGAAATTCTAATTCGTCAATTTTTCTTCTACGAAATTATGATAACGGGCCGTACGCTTTAATTGCCTATGAGTTGACTATAATGGGTAAATTATATTTATTGTGACTTGACTATTTGTATTTTTTTTTTTATCATTCAATTGTAAAAAGTTGTAAAATAATCATTTAATTATTTTATTTTTCTTTTCTTTTTTGGTCAACAACGGTTAAATGGTTGACGAGAGAATAACATGATAACTATTAAGATTGGCATAATAACTGTTGGGGATCGACCTGATTAAGCAACGAACAAGTTAAAAATAGTGGAAGAAATTGAGAAATTGAACACACGAATTTAACGTAGAAAAACTCATTCGAAGAGGGTAAAAAATCACGGACAAAGATAATTTTACTATAATGGCAAAGAACAAATAGTACAAAACATGGAGATAAAAACTAAACCCCAAAAACCCGAAAATAAAGAACCCTCAAAACATAAACACTAAATTCTCCAAAAGTGTTAGGAGTTCTAAACTATGATGGGTAAGTCTAAATAGGTGTTTTTTCTAAGATTGTAAAAGATTCTATTTATAGGCTAAATTCTTAAGTCAAATAATAATAAAATAATATAGACTAATAAGAATTTGACTCAAACAACTAAACAGAGTTTAATTGAAACAAATAAACAGAGTTTAACTGAAAGATTACTTCTCAAATTTGACTTGAAATAGGAGTTATAATTCAACAAATCTCCACCTTGACTCGTATTTCCACAATGCCATCTTTGCCAAAGCCCGTCACGGGCCTATCTTGAACTATACAGGGAATTAACTGAGTCGAATCTGTTCTTAGGAGCTGGAAGTCTTCTAGCCTTCGACTTGTGCACTGTCGAATCAAAACTAACCCAGGTTTGATTTTCACGAACACAGTGCCTTAACTTTTCGAAACCTGCATCCAAAAGAGAATCTCTTTTCAACGAAACTGTCATACACTTTTCCCTCCTATGATCAAGTTGTCTCCGCTCCAAATGAGTTGACTTCAACTCCGTAAAGGACGAGGGACGTCCGATTTCATCGGTCACTATAAAACCTTCCATAATATAAAGACTGTCGATCTTTTTACCTTTTAACAAAACAAGAGCCCCACGAGATACCTTATTGTCGCTCGACTCAATGTTGATTCTGCAACCTTTTGAGTCTAAAATACTTAAGGAGATAAGATTCTTTCGTAAATCAGGTACATACCTGACATCTGGTAGTGTCCTAATCGTACCATCGTGCATATTAATTTTAATAGTACAATTACCGATTACCTTACTGAATGAATCGTTTTCCATGTTCACAACTTCACCTTCAATTGAACTATATGTGGAGAACCATTCTCTGTTGGGACATATGTGGAAAGAACATCCTGAACCTAGGATCCACTCAGACGTAACCTCGGAGCTTTCGCTCGTTGACACTAACAAGAAATCATCAACACTTTCATCGACCAAATTAGCACCAGATAAATATTTCTCGTTACTCTTAGTAGCCTTTTTATTTCGCAGTTTGTAACAATCTGCTTTGACGTGACCTAATTTCTTACAATAGCAACGCCTTTTGTCTCGCTTATTTGATGCTACCAAAACAGAAGCTTGCTTATCTGCCTTGCTATCTGAACCAAACTCATTGTCGAGTTTGTCTTTACTTAACAAATGACCCTTCACATCCTCAAACGAGAGTTTATCACTACCATAAATCAAAGTCTCTCTATAAAGGGGGTAAATAGCACAACAATAGCATAGCCTGATCCTTATCGTCAATCTAAACCTCAACATTATTTAAATCATTCAAAAGACTAATAAATTGATTAATGTGATCTCTAAGAAGCTCACCTTCGTTCATGCGAAACGTAAATAGACGTTGTTTCAACACTAAACGGTTAGCCAGAGACTTAGTTGCATAAAAAGTTTCTAGCCTTTTCCATAAGGCGAATGAAGTCTTCTCCATCAATACCTCCTGCAATACCTTATTCGCGAGACACAACTGGATTGCAAACAAGGCCTTTTCATCAAGCTATTCTCATTCTAACTGATCTAGATTATCGGGTTTTTTCCCGGTAACGACCTTTTTCAAACCGATTTGAACTAGAATTGCCATCATCCGAACTTGCCCATCAAACTTCTCAATATCGAACCTTGTTGCTACCATCTCTGAATGGGCTGATCTGCGAAAAATGAACTAGCTCTGATACCACTTGTTAGGGATCGACCCGATTAAGCAACGAACAAGTTAAAAATAGCTGAAGAAATTGAGAAGTTAAACACATAAATTTAATGTGGAAAAACCCCTCCGAATAGGATAAAAAATCACGGGTAAAGATAATTTTACTATAATGGCAAAGAACGAAGAGTACAAAAGATGAAGATAAAAACTAAACCCCAAAAACTCGAAAATAAAGAACCCTCAAAACGTAAACACTAAATTCTTTAAAAGTCTTAGGAGTTCTAAACTATGATGGGTAAGTCTAAATTAGCGTTTTTTCTAAGGTTGTAAAAGATCCTATTTATAGGTTAAATTCTTAAGTCAAATAATAATAAAATAATTTAGACTAATAAGAATTTGACTCAAACAACTAAAAAGAGTTTAATTGAAACAAATAAATAGAGTTTAATTGAAATAAATAAACAGAGTTTAACTGAAAGATTATTTCTCAAATTTGACTTGAAATAAGAGTCATAATTCAACAATAACAATTTTAACCTTGAATATTTATATATTAGATTCATTTAGTTTTGATTCTAAAGAAATTGAAAAGATCGAACATACAAATTTTACGTGAAAAAATCTCTTCGAAGAGGAAAAAGACGACAGCCAAATATAATTTCACTAAACTGGCAAAAACGAAAAGTACAAAGATGGAGATAAAAACTAAACACTGAAACTCGAAATTAATAACCCTCAAAATTTAAATACAAAATTCCCTAAAAGCTTGTAAAAGCTAATATTAAATGTGTTATGAGTTCATCTTTTTAGGGTAGAAAAGGATCTGTTTATAAGTTAAATTGGTAGGTCAAATAATTTTAAAATAATCTATACTAATCAGAGTTTGACTGAGATAAATAATCATAATTTGACTGAAAGAAGAAAACCGAGAAAATTGCATGACATGTCGTCACATCCCCTATCGTGTCATCGCGACGTTGTTTCTGCTTATCCCCTGTTTCGTCATCGCGATTTCACTTTTTGTTTGTTCCTTAACTTTTCAAAACCTGCATCCAAAAGAGAACCTCTCTTCAACGAAACTGTCATACACTTTTCCCTCCTATGACCAAGTTGCCTCCGCTCCAAATGAGTTGACTTCAACTCCGTAAAGGACGAGGGACGTCCGATTTCATCGGTCACTGTAAAACCTTCCAGAATATAAAGACTGTCGATCTTTTTACCTTTTAACAAAACAAGAGCCCCACGAGATACCTTATTGTCGCTCGACTCAATGTTGATTCTGCAACCTTCTGAGTCTAAAATACTTAAGGAGATAAGATTCTTTCGTAAATCAGGTACATACCTGACATCTGTAGTGTCCTAATCGTACCATCGTGCATCTTAATTTTAACAATACCATTACCGATTATCTTACTGAATGAATCGTTTTCCATGTGCACAACTCCACCTTCAATTGAACTATATGTAGAGAATCATTCTCTGTTGGGACACATGTGGAAAGAACATCCTGAATCTAGGATCTTCTCAGACGTAACCTCGGAGCTTTCGCTCGTTGACACTAAAAAGAAATCATCACCACTTTCATCGACCAAATTAGCACCAGATAAATCTTTCTCGTTACTCTTAGTAGCCTTTTTATTTCGCAGTTTGTAATAATCTACTTTGACGTGACCTAATTTCTTACAATAGCGACACCTTTTGTCTCGCTTATTTGATGCTACCAAAACAGAAGCTTGCTTATCTGCCTTGCTATCTGAACTAAACTCATTGTCGAGTTTGTCTTTGCTTAACAAATGACCCTTCACATCCTCAAACAAGAGTTTATCTCTACCATAAATCAAGGTCTCTCTATAAAGGGGGTAAATAGCACAACAATAGAATAGCCTGATCTTTATCGTCAATCTAAACCTCAACATTATTTAAATCATTCAAAAGACTAATAAATTGATTGATGTGATCTCTAAGAAGCTCACCTTTGTTCATGCAAAACGTAAATAGACGTTGTTTCAGCACTAAACGGTTAGCCAGAGACTTAGTTGCATAAAGAGTTTCTAGCATTTTCCATAAGGCGAATGAAGTCTTCTCCATCAATACCTCCTACAATACCCTATTCGCGAGACACAACTGGAGTGCAGACAAGGCCTTTTCATCAAGCTCTTCCCATTCTAAATGATCTAGATTATCGAGCTTTTTCCCGGTAAAGACCTTTTTCAAACCGATCTGAACTAGAATTGCCATCATCCGAACTTGCCACAAATTAAAATTTATGGCACCATCAAACTTCTCAATATTGAACCTTGTTGCTACCATCTCTGAACGGGCTGATCTGCGAAAAACGAACTAGCTCTGATACCACTTGTTAGGGATCGACCCGATTAAGCAACAAACAAGTTAAAAATAGCTGAAGAAATTGAGAAGTTAAACACATAAATTTAATGTGGAAAAACCCCTCCGAATAGGATAAAAAATCACGGGTAAAGATAATTTTACTATAATGGGAAAGAACGAATAGTACAAAAGATGAAGATAAAAACTAAATCCCAAAAACCCGAAATTAAAGAACCCTCAAAACGTAAATACTAAATTCTTTAAAAGTCTTAAGAGTTCTAAACTATGATGGGTAAGTCTAAATTGACGTTTTTTCTAAGGTTGTAAAAGATCCTATTTATAGGCTAAATTCTTAAGTCAAATAATAATAAAATAATTTAGTCTAATAAGAATTTGACTCAAACAACTAAAAATAGTTTAATTGAAACAAATAAATAGAGTTTAATTGAAATAAATAAATAGAGTTTAACTGAAAGATTATTTCTCAAATTTGACTTGAAATAGGAGTCATAATTCAACAATAACAATTTTAACCTTGAATATTTATATATTGGATTCATTTAGTTTTGATTCTAAAGAAATTAACTCTTAATGTTTACACATTGATAATTTCACATTTTTTTTAAAAATATCATTTTTTGAAAAAATAATAAAACTTTTATATAAAAAAAATACACATGAAACAACATGTGTTACCACAAACATGGATTGAGCAAACAACAAGTGACACATGCATCAATTACTTAATCAATGCAAAAAATAAAGCTATATAAAAACATTTTTAATAGTTTGTACTTAATCAATGTGGGATATATTTACTAACAACAACCCTTCGCATTACCAACTTTTATTATCGAAGAAAAAAATAATGGAAAAATTTGAAGAATTTTAGGTTAATGAATTGGCCAAAAGTTGCAATTGAGATTTGAGATGATGAAGTTAAATATAGGAAAAATTGAATTTTTTAATATATTTTGGGAGTGGGATTAATTTAATTTTGGTAAAGTAAAATTGTAATAATTATTTTGAGGTCCCTTGACTCTATGCTAAAGTGTCATATATTATCATAATATTGATCAAAGTTCTGCCTCAATAAAAAAGTTAACATGGATATTAAATTAAGAATTTTACCATTCAATAATTAAATATAAAATAGATGTGTCATATCGATTGAGTTTTAGTTTAATTAGTGTAGGTATTGTTGTCAATGTAGAAAGACGTGAGTTCAAGTACATTGAAGCGCATTGAAATGGAACATTGCTTTTACTAGTTCGAATTGATGGGTGATATAAAATTGGTCTATTTCCGACATTATATCCATAGTTAATGTATTATTTTCCTATTTATGGATTAGGGAAAGACTATAATTAATTTTAGATATTATCTCAAAAAGAGCAAATATTACCAGAATATATAATGAGATTGTTAAAAGATAGAGGCACCATTTGTAAAATTAATCCCATGAATATATAGCGTGACAATTTTATAAACACAGAGCCACTAAAATCCAGCGTAGATTCCCCTGCACCTTCATCACCACCAGCTCACGGTTGAAAATTACTAAAACACCCTTCATCTAACACCAACAGTACGTGTTCCCACGTCACCATATGACGTGGACAACAAGAAGCGGGTCCCACTTAAAGAGCCAACAAAAGAACAAACCTCAAAAATAAAAATAAAAATCCCAGCTCCTCCATATTTAATCAAAACCTCGCCGCCATAGCCCCCTCCCATCCTCTCTCTGCGCCGACATTGATTCCGCCGCCGACAACCCTTTTGAAAGACCAACCGGAAATGGGTATTCCAAGTGACGACGTCGTTCTAATCCAATTACCCAAAGACCCATCGGAACCCACCATCGTCACCGTCAATTGCCCTGATAAGCCCGGTCTCGGCTGTGATACTTGCCGTACCCTTCTCGAATTCGGACTTTCAATCACCAGAGCAGGTACCTTTAAATCTGTTTTAATTAAATGCGTGTTAAATTAATAATATTAATGTCTTTTTTTAATATAATTATTATTGTTAGATTTTTCGACGGATGGAAGATGGTGTTACATGGTATTTTGGTTGGTTCCCAATGTTTCGGGTTCATGTAAAATTGATTGGGAAAGCTTGAAGAATAGGCTTGTTTCGATGTGCCCTTCGTGTTTGGTTCCATTTTTTCCCTTTAATTATCAGCAAGGAGGAGATGGAAATGGAAGCACAACCCATCTTTCGATTTATTTGTTGAAACTTTGTTGCTTGGACCGCAAGGGATTACTTCATGGTTAGGGACCTAGAACCCTTTTAAATCTTCTACGCTTTTTGATTGATTCGTTCACTATGTTTAGATTAGTAGCTAAATTATGGGATTTTTCTAAATAGATGTTACAAGGATACTGTCGGAGCTCCAGTTTACAATTCAAAGAGTGAAAGTTATGACAACGCCAGATGGAAGAGTTATGTACTTGGTTTTCATCACGGATGGAATGTGAGTGTTTATGTTATAAAGAAGTTTTTTTTTTCGACTGAATTATATAGTATGCAAATTTTGATTTCTTTTAACTTTGTATAGCATTTTTTCGACTCTCGTTGTCTTGGATGTATACCTAGTTTTGAGTCAGCACCCCTTGCGGTGTAGAACAAGCTCTTAACATCATTATGATGACTTATTGATATGCTATATTTTTTCCTTTAAGTGTTGCTGGTTCTTGTTTAAACCTTTGTGAATGTTGATTCCTGTAATGGTGTATTTTTGTTGATTAAGATTTATAGTCTAGTAGATTTTTGGCTGAGATTGAGATGAAGAAGGTGGAGCTGTAGAAATTTGTATATATGAAAGCAGCGTAATAGAGTATACTTGTTCTATGGTCGAAACTTTCGAAAAATAGACATTCTTTCTGATTTTAGACCAGCCATTCCGTCCTGATCTTCTGATATTTTTTATACCTTGTCTCCTAAGTTAAATCTACTTTATCTGGTGGAAACTTTTATTACCCGTTGTTACTGCATAGCTGTCTCATTACAGGGAACTCTTACATACAAAAAATAGACAACATGACACAAGGGAGCATCTAATTTCTGTTTTGAAGAATTATTGTATCAGCTGTGAGCTTCTGTTGGCAGGGCCGGAATATGAGAACCTGAAGGCCTTGCCTTCTCTCCCTCCTGCAGTAGCAGAAGAGTTATTTACCTACGAGTTGGCTGGCAAAGAAGCTAACACAAAGGAACTCAAATCAGATAAGATGACATTGAAGAAGGCCACTGTTACTGTAGATAATCTATTGAGCCCTGCTCATACATTGCTTCAAATACAATGTGTTGATCAGAAAGGACTCTTTTATGACATTTTGAGGACTTCAAAGGACTTTGATTTTCCGGTAATTATCATGAGATTTCTGTTATTTGACTTCTTCTGATTACTGTTGTTATCTAGGCTCTTTTGCAGTTACTTTTAATGAGGAAAAGTATCAACCCTGTTGTTGTAAGATGCTTGATATATTTGGAGTCAAGTAGGGACTGTCCTTTATATCCTTATCGCCTTTGCTATCAAGTTAGGATGCTTTTATTTCTAAATTTACTGAGACTAGAGCACTAGAATTTCTTTTGAAAATGTGGCTTTGATACACATTTTTTGTTTTATTAGCCAGCAGTGCCCGCAATTTTACCGATACATGGTTGTTGTTGTTTATCATTTAGATTGCTTATGGTAGATTCTCTTCAAGTGTGAAAAGCTACCGCAGTTTGGACCTTTTTATTCGGCAAGCAAATGGAAACAAAATTGTTGATCCCAAGCATCTGAATGCTTTATGTTCTCGTTTACAAGAGGAGATGCTTCAACCTTTTCGAGTGATTGTTGTCAATCGAGGCCCTGATACTGAACTCTTGGTTGCTAACCCGGTCGAGTCATCTGGAAAGGGAAGGCCCCGAGTTTTCTACGATGTTACATTGGCTCTTAAAATGCTAGGGATACGCATTTTCTTGGTAAGTATTTACATTGGGATTTCTTGCCTGTGTTTTAGCTTTCTCTTTTCTTTGCTGAATATCTGTTAGCATGCATGAACGTGATTTCTTTGCCATATCCTTGTAGGCTGAAATTGGAAGGCATTCGACTTGTGATCGTCAGTGGGAAGTCTATAGATTTCTTTTGGATGACAGCCATGAATTCCCGTTAACAAGTTGTCGAGCTCGAAATCAGCTTGTGGACAAAGTACGAAGAACATTGATGGGCTGGTGAACTGATCGAATACATTGACAGCGGCCTGATGGTTTTGCTCTTGCTGTATGTTTCTGAAACACTCCTATCCCCATGCAGCATATCATGCAACTCCTTGTTGGAACCAACTGATCCCAACACCACTATCACGCTAACATCTGGATTCGAACATGTTCGAAAGCACGGTTCGAGACACTTTTTTGAGCTGTGTAAGATTGCAATGGGAGCCATCTGCTGCAACCTTTTCTGGCTTTTGGGGTTCTTAAAAACGTAACTTTATACTCCTTTAATGTATAAGTAGTGTTTGCTTTCAATCGAAAGATTCTGAAATGTATGCTTCCAAATCCGAATTCAGGTTTATGAAAGCATAAACTTTTAGAAATTAGTACTTCTTTATGTTGTTCTTCCTCGAAACAAATATTGTACGTACAACGATTTTGATGAAGCTGTTGTTAATTTGATAATAAGAAAGGAAGTGTTTCAGTTTGTAATTATATGGTGGCACCTAATAGCATGCAGTTGTTACTCTTGCTAATTCTAAAGCTTCATGTTTTTATCTTTTGTTAATCTCAATTATATTAAAATACATATAATAAAAATGACCTTTCGCGAAAGGCACAGTCATCAGGGTCCATAGCTCAGTGGTAGAGCATTTGACTGCAGATCAAGGGGTCACCGGTTCGAACCCGGTTGGGCCCTTTCTTTAAATTTTGCAAAATCCATCCTTTCATAATTTTAAATGTAGCAACCTAAATTTGTATCACAATTGGGTCCATAGCTCAGTGGTAGAGCATTTGACTGCAGATCAAGAGGTCACCGGTTCGAACCCGGTTGGGCCCTCTCTTTAATTTTTTATTTTGCCAAGTCCGATCCTTTCATACTTATATAAGTAGCAACCAAACTTGTATCAGATTTGGGTCTATAGCTCAGTGGTAGAGCATTTGACTGCAGATCAAGAGGTCACCGGTTCGAACCCGGTTGGGCCCTTTCTTTAATTTTTTATTTTGCCAAGTCAGTCCTTCCATAGTTATATATGTAATTACCAAAGTAAACTTGTATCACAATTGGGTCCATAGCTCAGTGGTAGAGCATTTGACTGCAGATCAAGATGTCACCGGTTCAAACCCGGTTTAGCCCTTTCTTTAATTTTTTTTGCCAAGCCCGTCCTTCCGTTGTTTGTATACAAGGAACCAGAGATAGCATCTCCATAGGGTCCATAGCTCAGTGGTAGAGCATTTGACTGCAGATCAAGAGGTCACCGGTTCGAACCTGGTTGGGCCCTTTGAATTTTATATTTTTGCGAATTGCGTCCTTCCATAGTTTATACATGTAGCAGCCAAAGTAAATTAAAAATACAATGGGGTTATCAGTTCCAGCCATGTTGTTCCGTTTTATATTTTGCCCCGTCCTCTAGACTTTACATTGTGATTAGTGGTGGATGCATGCGAATCAATTGTGATGAGATGAATTGGAGTGAGGATATGAAATGATGACTAAAGTTATTAAACTAAAACTTCTATATGATTTTACTTCTAACATATTTAAAATTTTAATAATATAAAATATTTACACTGTTTATACTGTTAATAAAACTTTTGATTGGGTTGGTGTTAATAAAAAATTACCAAAAATAGAATAAATAATATATTATTTATAAAGGTAAGTATTTGGTACACTCACTGTACTTTTTTTTATTTCACAAATAATTTTAACTGTTTCTTTTTTTAAATATATCTTTTAAAATATTTTACTAATATTTCTATAAGACATTTATCAATCTTTTAACCCTACTTGTAAAATCTAAAAATTTTATCGACAATGTACCAAATATTTTCCCACTCTTTTTATTATTTAAAAAATAGCATATAATACAGAAAATAACATTATAAACGAGACCACCTAACTTGATAACAAGTCTACCCAAGGCCATAAATAATTTGCAATTGTTCAAATGCAAGTAATATGGAAGTTTAGTGCACCGATAATACATAATTTCAGCTATGTTTATACAATCCAACATAAAAGGAAAGGTATGTAATAGACAAATTGTTATGAAATTTGGCACCCCAAAGGGGGAACACACACATACCCCATAAGATTCCACAGATATAACCCAATGTCAAAGCAAGTTCCAAGATACAAAGTTGATATAGACATTACATTTATGTGAACCACATAGTATAAAGTTCCATTTCAAAGTAGAAATGATACATACATTTCAATTGGCACGGCTCCTTATGACATCGAGACCCATCTCGGTAGGGTCGGTAGCTTGCAACTCTACCTGGATACCGTCCAATTCCCTTTTGAACCTGTCCTTTGAGCTCGCATAGATCATCTTGCTTCTTACTCTTGATGTATCAGGAGACCTTCAAGCACATAATGTTAACATATCAGTGAAGCAATTCAGGAGAGGTCACAAATATTACAAATGCATAATCACTTGTTACCAGGCAATGAAAATAATTCTGCTCTTCTGGCAGTTCTCATCGGTCACAAAATCGAAGTCATACACAGCGTACCGACACTCATCGGCTGGAAGGCTAGCAGTGAAATCCTCATAGCTCTCAATAGGTTCACCAACCTTTTCCACAACAACTTGTTTTTGCTTTTCTTCGATCTTGAAAACTATGAAGCGGTAAGTCCTTTTAGCCTTCAGTTCTAAAAATTTCAGCTTGCAATCATCATGCACAGCCATTCCTGAAGCCGCGTTTGCCTGTGAACCATGAAAAACCTCAGCCAGTATCATGTATCAACTAAGACAAACAGAAATCCAGATTGCTAGATAACAACTGAATAGTCAAACATTATAATAAGAGCCCCCGAATTACTAAGAATTTAGTCCATAATCATGTGTTATAAATAAAGCCTTCTTCGTTTAAGAGAGCAAATCACATTGTTAGGAGGGGGTCTCAGAAAATTTAGTTTCCCATTAGCTAAACAAACTGATTGTTTCACCCTCCAAACCATTCCATTACTGGCCAATATGTACCGTTCCGCTTTTAAATTTCGGACACACTCCTTCAACTCGACGGACCTATTACTCATATTTATCCTATTCAATCAAATGGTTTTACAAACAGATAAATGACAACAATAACCAGAAAACTCAAAAGATTTTTTTTTGAAGCAAGAACAAAAAGGCCAATTCCCACTAAACATAAAACCCATAAGATTGCCAAGTTAAATAATTTATTCCGTTCACTATAAATTGCTTAGCGAAAACATTGTAAATTATTCCATCCTATTTTCTCAAGCACACCATTAACATTTTATTTTATATTCCTAAATTCCCAAATCCTAACTGTAATAATCAAGAAATTCAAATAGGCAAATTCTTTTGCGAAATTGTTCCAACACAATCAGCAGTCAAATATTGATCACGTTTTGACACCAAGCATTAACCATAGGACGATGAGCAGAAAAAAAATGATTTGTAAAAAAAACTAAAATTAGAAATCATAATTATATTCTAAAATCTAAACAAGTAAATAAAAAAATGCAAAATGAAGCAAACCGGATGAGAGAAAAAAATAATCGAACAAGAAAATCAACTCTTGAAAATCAAACACGTAACCGCAATCGCTCAAAAGGTCAAACGTGAAGATCGAATCGAACATTGAAACCAGATCGGTGGAACTAAAAGAAAGCCTAAACAAAACCTAAATTGAAGAAATATTAGGCTTAATGTTATAAAAACTATACCTAATTCAACAGATAAAAAAATTAATGCATCAAATAAAAATGAAAAATAAATTGAAAAAAAAAAGAGAACTGAATATAATTCAGAGGATAGGAAACAAGGAATAGTGAAGTAAAAAAAGAGAGTTGATGAGAAGAGTCTTTTTACCATTTTTTTCCCGAGAAAGCGAGGGAAAGAGCAAGAAAGGCCGAGAAAATCTAGGGCTTCTTCTTTGGAGAGAAAAATAATGGGAAAGAGATTTGTAGTGATAATTGATGGACTTAAGAGTTTAAATTGCTTTTTTCTTTTTTGGGGTTGGCGATAGCCGATAACTGCTTGAAAAAACCAAGGCTTTTCATTTTTATATTTTTTGATAGAATATTCTATTTTTTTGAATTGATAAACTATAAAAATAGTCACTTTTATTTGATTAAGATTATATTTGAGTCACTTATGTTTAAAATTTTACGTTTTAGTCACTTACGTTATCATTTTGTTAAGAAGTAGTCACTTTGTCGTTAAGCTCCATTACCTCCCTAACGATAATCCTACATGGCAATCTAAATAGGTTTGAAATGCCAACTTGGATGTAGAGGTGTAAATGAACAGAACATTCGATGAACTATTCGTGAATCGTTCGTATAACGTTTGTTTATGTTCGTTTATTAAGTTAAATAAACGAATATGAACAAAATTTTTATGTTCATTTAATAAACGAATGAATACAAATAGATGTGTCTTCGGTTCGTTTATATTTACGAACAAGCTCATTTATTGACTCATTTATAAACTCATTAATTTATTGTTTGTTTGTTTATTATTCATTAACATGTTCGTTTAATGTTTGTGAACATATTCAATTAAGTTAAATGAATATGTTCCTGAATATTAAACAGACGAACATGAACACACATAATTTTAAATAAACAAACATGAATAAAAAATTTGAAATTTTTAACGAACACAAACCGAATTAAAAAAATTAACAAACAAACATGAACAAAGGTTTGTTCGTTTAAGCTCGGTTCATTTACAGCCCGGCTTGGATGTCCAACTGAGATGAGAAGAGTTTTTTCAGCCAAAATGAAAAAAAAAACTAAAAAAAAAAGAAAAACGATTTTCTTTTTCAATTCAAGAAGTAATTAATTTAAAAAATTTAATTAATTAAATTTATTTAATTAAAAATATATTCTCGTTCCAATTGGACATCTAAGTTGGCATTTAAAACTCATTTGGACTATCACGTAGGATTGTCGTTAGGGAGGTAACGAAATTTAATGGCATAATAATCACTTCATAACAAAACGATAACATAAATGACCAAAACATAACATTTCAAACATAAATGACTAAAATATAATTTGAGGCAAATAAAAGTGACTATTTTTAAAGTTTACCCTTTATTTTATTTTAATTCGGTACTTTCCTTTTTCTCTTCTTTTTCCTTATTCTTTTTCTTGCTTTCACGTTTTTCCTTTTCGGTGCGTGTCGCCGCGTGTGGTATCATTTCTAAAGTTACACTGACTGTCACAAATTTAGTGATATTTCCCAATTACAAGATGACACGTTGTTTTATTATGTAGAAAACGCGCCACGTTGTGGGACTTTGACAGTGGCATTTTTTTTAGATAAAGAGGAAAGTGGGGGGAAATTCCCGTCAAGAAAAAAGGTTGATGGTGTAATACGGTGCCGTTTGATGAACTTTGGAATTTTTATTTTTTTATTTGTCTTCGTTATCAATTGAAAAACAACAAGCATTTTTAATCACAACCATTTTTTAAATTTCAGAGAAGATATTAGAATCAATGTAAAAAAATTTATAATTCATATTTGGGATTTGAATTTGTTTCTTTTGTTTTTAAGGTTTAAACCTGTATTATTTACTTTAAGAGTACGAAATGTATTATTATATATTTATTGGGATTATTTTTTATAAGCAACGATAAAATAAAATAGAAAATATTTAACGTACAAATATTTATGTGAAAAATTCTTTTGAATACCTAAAAAAATCCTAATATGATTAAAATATTTTTTACTAATAATGGAAACTTTTAAAATTGATAAAATAACAATTTTAACCTTCAAAATTTATATATTGTGCCAATTTAATTTTGATTTTAAAAAATCAAAACCTCAACATTTACATATTATGTAATTTTTTTTTTTTTCAATTTTTTTTTTCTTTGTGACTCTTTCACATAAAAAACTAAAAAAAAAAAAAAAATTTATCAGCTAAATTTGACTGAAAATATATAAAAATAGAAACACCCAAAATTCAAGATAATAATTTTTATATTTTCTCATTCTTTTAAATTAACCCTTAATGTCATAAAAAACAAAATTGCAAGAAAAAAAAGACCAATTTTCAAAATGTGTAAATGTTGAGGGTTAAAGTTGTTATTATGTCAATTTTAAAAGTTGCCACTATTACCCTGCTGGTGACCAAAAAAAGATAAAATTGAATTGTTAGGTAACCAAAAAAGAAATTTATTAATAGTTGGGTTATCATTTTGTAACTTTTCATAGTTGAGTGACTAAATTTTTTTACTAATAGTTAGATGACTATTAATATAATTTAACCTTTATTTTATTTTATTTTGTTGAAGGAGTTGTTTTTCTACAAGTCTAATGCAATCACAAAAAAATACTAAAATATATATATATATTGAATATATTTGTGTGATTATATGGTAGTATATGTTTATATTTTATTAACCTTTTGACAACGCACACATATCTTACACACAGGTGCTCGAACTCGGATCTCTTAATATGAACATCATCCTCTGTTTCACTGAAACCACTCGTTAGATTCACTACTAATTATATATTTAAAACAAACACATATACGAGTGTGAAAATAACATATATTAAATAAGGTCACGTATGGTTTCAAACTAATAACACCATAATATGTACAATATGCACAAAATTAAATAAAAACATATAGTAGTTCATATTTTACATTAAAATAAATAAATACATCTAATAAAAAATATTAAATGCACTCTAATTATTTTTCTTACTCATTTTGTTATTTATTTATTTAATGTCAAAATTTTACAATGTTAGAAAGCTTTAAAGATATATTAGAAATAAATCTCATGTGTTGGTCTGATGGTTAAGGTGTTCTTCACTCTAAATATTGTTTGAATGTATGTTGCACTAGTCGCGTTGTTGTTAAGATTTTGCCCTCCTTTTGTAATTCACAAAAATTTCTATCACATGTGTATACGTGTAAAAATAATGTATTTAAAATACAAAATCATGTTTAAAAATAACATATAATAAATAATAAAACGCATGTTAAACATTTTCATAATTTCACTAACCGAGTTGATGCCTTATACTCATAACATCAATTCAATCAAGAGTTTAAACAATAAAAATATAAATATATAATTGATAAAAACAATAAAATACGCATAATAAAATTCAAATGTATATATATTTCCCAAGTAAATTTCAAGTATTAAAATTAGAAATATGGTAAATATATAATGGGATAAAACTATGACAATGCTTTTGCATTACATATTATTTAAATTTTGCAAGGATGATTGTTCTTCTTTTGTCACTCTTTGGGTAAATGAAATGGGAACCAAGCAAAGTCCTCTACTTTTTAGATCTTCTTGCTTCTTTCCAATCTCCTATTAAAACAAAATGCAAAGAATTTAATTAAAATAGATAGCAAAAACAACTCAAAAGAACTAAAAATTATTAAAATTATCCTAAGTTAATTGAATTTAATTTTTTATAAAATTTAAATTTAATACGTAAGTTATTAAATAATTTGAGCAGTTTTCAACTCAAATCAAACTTAAAAAAAAGACATATTTATAAATTTTCAAATTAAATTACTAAACCAAATTTATACACTCAATTGAGTTTGAATAGAGTTTTGCAAAATTTTGAAATTGAACTTTCCCTGACTCGATTACAACAATATCTACCGTGTTAATTTATACTACATTATATTATAATTTACCTGTGGATGAATAGCTCTAAGACTCTTATATGAACTGCTCAGCATCTGAAACAAATTCCATGTTGAAGTAAAAAAAAAAAAAAACAAGTTAATGAAATCTAAAAAGAAAGAAGAAGAAAAAACTTAAATTTGGATTTTGAGATATTTAGTGGCAGAGTCGGAAAATTTTTCATTTAAACTTTTTATAATTTATAAAATTTTAAATTAATAATAATAAAATTATACTTTTAACTCTAAAAGATAATAAAAATTTGATTCCGACCTTTAAAAAAATATTTTTTAACTCCACCACCGGAGACATTATCAAGTAATTGAGGAGTTTAATTAATTAATCTAACCTGAATTTGTTCTTGGAGAAGTTTGATATAAAGAGAAGCCTCTTGAAGGACTGAAGCAGTATCAGTCTGCAACAAATTTGAACAAATAAATTTACATTATTTATATAGTTTGAAAGTAATTAAAATTAAAACTTACCTTTCCATAGGGGGAGACCAACTTTTGAAGAGCTGTGATTTTGTCACTTAGCTTTTGGCTTCTCCTCACTGGGATATTCAACTAAAAACAAAATAATACGTCGGTAAATTATATTCGTAATCATCAAACTATGAAAAATTATAAAACGATTACTCAATTATTCAGTTTTATCTTTTTCGATCAACTATTTATTTTGAATTTTTGGATGTTTCCTTTTTTATGTTATTCGACTATTGATAAAAAAAAAACAAAAAAACAAAATTTTCATAGTTGGGTGACAAAAAAAAACCCAAAATAGATTAAACTTTATCATAATTTACTCCAAATTATATTAATTGTTTGGAAAAATCCCATACCCTAAAATCTTTGATTTCTTCTTGACTGCTTCGATGAGATTGCTCAAAGGAGGTTAATAATTTCTTCCTCTTGTTCTTGTCCCTCTCATCCAATGCTGTATTTGGGTCATTATTAAACTCAATCTCACGTTTCCTTCCATTTTGAATGCTTTCCTAAGAACAACCAAATCAATACTTAGTGATTCACATATATTTCGAGAATATAATATTCTTCTAAATATATTAAAAACGAGAAAAAAAAATATATTCATAAATTCTAATAGTTTTGAACAACCTTCAATTTCGATCCAAAAACTTCAATTAAAAAGCTTCCATAAATCTTAATACATGTGTTTTTTTGTAATCGCTTTAAACTGTTCCTTTTTCTATCAAAAATATAATCCTATTGAAATTCGAGTAATATATTTAAAAGTGTTCATTAACTGGACGGAACAAAGCTTATATACTTATAGTGGCAGTTTGTAATAATGCACACTAAAATTTGAGAAAACTTTATTTGTCTCTTGAATTTAAAAAAAAATGTAATTAGGCCCCTCATAATTTTTGGAAATTTTTATTTTTTTTCTTGATGTTATTAGAATTTTTTTTTTTAAATCCTCATTAATCTCACAAAATTTTTTTTAATTAAACCCTAAATTTTTTGAAAATTTTACTAACCACCCAAAACTTATAATCCCAACTCCCAAGACTTACCACTATATACTTACTCAAGTCCGACCCACTTAAAATATATACTTACTTAAATTATGCACATTCTAAATTAGCTTAAATTCATCCATCTTATTTTTTCCCTAATTTTCTATTTTAAAAAATATAATTTTATTTAATATAATTTATTTTTTTATCCTGCATCTCCATTCTAATGTCACCTAAATTTTGATCTTGGAAATACGTGTTTTATCAATACAGATTATTCAACTTTTAAACATAAACAACTTAATTTCTAAATATTTACAACATTCCATTTTTATTTTTCAAATAATATATTACAAAATTGAAAAACTGGTTAAACTGAATCAAACTCGAATTTTATACGTTAGAATTCAAATTCAATCCAAATTTTAAACGAAATTAATTTGTATACACATTTCTAAATATTAATAACTTGACATATAAGCCCTACTAAAAGGAATCAAAGAGCTTACTTACCAATTCAAGATATGGAATTGCTAGCTTGCTGCTAAGTGACATAGATTGCTGAAAATTGTTGTCAAAATTGGAGCTACCATACCCATAATCTAACATCACACAAAAGGATATTTATTTATTTTAAAATTTCTTTTATTATTTGCAACATTGCATGCATAAAATCATAGAAAGAAGGGAATGTTAGGCTGAGATTCACGGAAAAAGATTGTATGAAACAGTGACGTCACGTCATTTATATCGATTATTCAATAATTTAATGTCACATCAATATTTTCATTTTGAATTTCAGTATTTTTCATCCTAAAAAAAATGTCAAATTTAAATGAAAATATCGAAATTTAGAATCAAATTACTGATGTGACACCTGTTTCATACAATCCAAAATAGTAAAAAGTGTGATAGAGATATATAAGAAGCAAACCTTGGAAGAAATTAGAGTTCAAATGGGATTGGTAAGGAATAGCAAAGGCCCCATCTCTTAGTTGGTTGTCATTGTAGAATATTTTGGGTTCCATAGAAAAGCCATCTCCATTCATATTTCTGGTAAGAGTTCAAAAGCAACCACTAATTAAATTTGGGGTTTTTCAATATTTGTAAGTTCTTGACTTGCAAGAATTTTTTGGTTTTTGTTTGTATGACTGTATCTATCACCTTTTTATATTCTTTTTTTGCAATTAAAGTAAAGCCATTCATGAAATCATCAATGAAGTACACTTTTTAATGGTTAATTGAATTTTGAGCTAAATTCAAGACATGCCAACGCGTAAATATACATTTTGGTATCTGAACTTGGTTTTAAGGTTTAAATTGATACTTCAAGGTTTTTTTTTTGTCCAATTAAATATCTAAATTTGGATTTTTGGTTCAAATTGGTACATAAACTTGTTTCATAGTTCAAATTGATTCAAATAGGTAAGTACTAATTTAAACCAAAAAACCAAATTCAGATACCAATTTGAATTAAGAAAGTTCAAGTACCAAATTAATTAAACCTTTAAGCGAAGTTGAAGTACTTAATTGGACAAAACATAACATAGGTAATAATTTGAACCCTGAAACCAAGTTTAGGTATCAAAGTGAAACCATAGGTACTTAAGGGTTTTTTTTGGTCCAATTAAGTTCGTAAACTTGACTTCAAGGTTTAATTTGATGCCTAAACCTTTTTTGTCCAATTAGATACTTGAACTTTTTTTTTGGTTCAAACTGGTTCAAATAATATACCAATTTGAACTACGAAGTCAAGTTCAAGTAACTAATTGGAAAAAAAACATTGCTAGGTACCAATTTCAACCTCGAAACCAAGTTCAAGTACCATAGTGTATATTAATCCTATATATAACAATGAAAAAAAACTATTTAATACTACTCATATTCTTAATTAATTCATAAAATAGCTTATACCCTTTGCTTTCCATCTGCATAAGGACATCCAAGTACGGCATTTGAACTTCACTGTTCCCTAAAACCAAGAAAAAAAACCCAGAAAAGCTAACAATGGTATAGGTGTATGTACATATATAGGGTTTAGATTATAAGATGATGATTATCGTACCAATGTTGTAGAACTGTGATGACAATGGTGGAAGATGAGCTGCTTTCCTCATCTTCAATCAGAATCTTTCACTGCTCAAAGATCAGAAGCTGGAAACCCAAAATCCTTTTAGTTCAAAGCCTAGTTAAAACTCGGTGAGTCAACTTTCTTTAGGAAATGAAGGACAAGAACCATATATATATTGATAAAATTAAACACACCTCTAACCTTCGCCGGCCGGCGGCGACTGACCAAATGAAGAGATTTTGGGTTGGGGTTGTAGCAAAATATGAAGAGGCGATGTAAATCTGGGTAAATTGAAAGATTTCTCTTCAAGGGTTTTTCTTTTGAGTGTAGGAAACTGTTCATTTCCTTTCTTAGAGACAAGTTCGAGGTTTACAGCTTATTTAGCATGAAACATCTAAGGTGACTCATCAAACCCCATTTATTTATATACAAACATATAATATATTATATTATATGGTTAAATTACTTGGTCAGACCTTATAAGACTTAATAGCAAATTTGTCATTCTACTATTTTTATTGGTACATAGGGGTAAATTACATCAATAGTGCTTGAACCTTCATCGTTTAGGTGTCAACAAGGGGTTTTAATCATCACTCCTTATATTGTTGATATAAAGTACCATGGAGGTCTCTGTACTAGGAGTAAGTTAAAATTTATCCATTTTACTAAAAAAATAGGTAAATTAATTCATATATGTTAGATCAAAGAGCAAATTTGTCCGTTTTGTTAAAAATTTCATCCATTTGGACGGTTCAAAACTTTCGTGGCTAATGAAATAATCAAATGGTGCTACATGCTGACGTGTAGGGTCCTTTTTTAACAGTATAAATGGATGAAATATTTAATAGAAGGACTAATTTGCTCTTTAATCTAACGTATAGAGACTAATTTACCTATTTTTTGAATAGAGGGGGATAAAATGCAATTTCAACTCAGATATAGACTCAGGTTTTGTCATGGATTGCTTTGAAAATAATCTAAACTAGATGCAATTTTAACTTATTTTGTTATCTTAATTTTCCCTATATTTCCATGAAGATGATAGTATTAGAACAAAAGAAAATTTAGATCGTTCTTATAATTAAATTCAAAGTTTAATTAAAATTAATTTTAAAAAGCTCACTCAATTTAGATCATTACAAAATTAAAGGTAAAAACACCTATTCAATACCTTTCAATTTTGATATTGAGCAAATTGATCCCTCTAAAAAATCAAAGCAATTTAGTCATTGTCAATTTCAATATGAGCAACTTAAAACAATTTTTCACGATTGATTGTTATAAAAACGAATGTAACTCTCAATGTTTATCTATTTTGTCAATTTAATCTTGAATTCTAAAAAATTCAATAAACTTAACTTCAACATTTATGCATTCAATAAATTTGATGATGATACTACAAAAATAATCTAATTTTTTTTTAAAAAGTGTAATATTTTAAAAATTAATAAAAAATCATACTTAACTTTCAGTGAAATGATAGCTTGAATAATTTTTTACCATAGGCTTTAAGCACGAGTAAGTTTTAAGGGCTAAATCTTTTATTTTATAATCAAAATTATGTACAATTGACGATAAATAATAACACCATTATTAATTGTTTTTTAATTGCTCGCTTTTGGAATTGACAAGGACTAAATTGTTCTTATTTTTTCAGGAGGGATTAATTTGCTCAATTCAAAATAGAGAGGGACCGAGAGGGTCTATTTACACCCCAAAAGAATACTTGCAACATAATGCCATAATGATTAATATGATATTGAAATTGTTTGAAAATATTTATAAATTTGTATAAGGATGTAATTAATAATGCCAGACAAAAGTAGGTTTAAAATGGGTATAAAACCCATTAACAAAACTGGTTTAACTTAGTTTCCCATCTTTATCATTTGCTTAAAATAGAGGAATAATATATTTTGGCCATCTTAATTAATATCATAGTTTCTTTTGCCTTAATTGGTAACATATTGATTAATATCATACTTTAGCTAGCTGGCTGTATATAAAAAAAAATACTGCATTCATATTCATAATTCTGACTTTTATTTCATACCCCCAAATTTGGCAAATGGTATTTTTTTAATTTTGGGGTAATCAAATTGTTGTGAAACTACTTTATTGATCAAAAGGTGGAGGAATATAATGGGGGTGATAATGCAAATCCATACAAATTATTTAGGTATAACGAGGACGTAGATTCGAGTGCACTGAAGCGCATTATCCTCTTATTTATGGGTTGAAGAGGGACTATAAATAGTTTCAGATATTATGTCAAAAAGAGCAGATATGATCAGAACATATAATTGTTGATTGAGTCTTAAATTGGTTGATAGTGGTATTGTTGTCAATATAGGAGGACGTGAGTTTGAGCGTATTGAAGAGCGATCATCCTGTTATTTAAGGGTTGAGTAGGGGTTGTAAATACGTTTAGGCATTGTGTAAAAAAAAAAGATAATTACTTAGCAGACTGTAAGAATTTTTAAGTTTTACCGGATACGATAAAAAGCGTCACATGTTTTTTTGAGGAAGGATAAATTCATTAAAATACAAAATGAAACTACAAAAACTAGAGAGAGGATATGACGACTAGAAATCCCAAGTCATCGTGCTTATCCCATACATCTTGTCCTATGTCCATCCTCCATGGCTTGAGAACTTGCAATATTTGAACTCAAAAGCTTTAATTTAGTACTTATACTTTACAAAAATTGTGGATTTAATCTTTGTATTTTAATTTGATCGTTTTTAGTCTCTATGTTTTTCAAATTTTAAAATCCAATCTTCGCCAAACAATAATAGTTAAATTCATTGAGTGAAATTTTGCTATTTCCAGGATCTGATACACCAAACATATTATTATATGTGTAATGTCAGATAAGCTTGTTTTTTCCACATATTGCTCAGTAAAAATCCAGTTAATGGATCAATAACTATCATTTGTGTCAAGACTGAAATTTCTAGATTTGAAAAGTATCGGGACTTAAAATGATCCGATTAGATAAAATGGACCAAATCTACAAATGTATGCATAGTACATGACTAGTAATTGAATTTAATCAAACGAAATTAACTGTTATTGTTTGGGTCATGACTAAAATTTCAAAATTCAAAGAGAACGTATAGAGACTAAAATTGACCAAATTGAAAAGTACATGGACCAAAGTTGACCAAATTAAGTACATAGACTAAATTTACAATTTCCACAAAGTACATGAACTAATGACAAAATTTAACCAACTCAAAATAGGGACATATAAACTATGAACATCTTGCCAATCAGTGTAGTGCGAATGTAACAAGGCCGCCTATTCCTACGAATCAAGGGTTTTCCTTTATTTTTATTTGGCGTAATAACTTATTTGGCCCTCCAACTTTATAAAAAATTCATTTTGATCATTCATTTAATGTTTTTGCCTTTCTTAGTTGTTAGACTTGTATTTTTTTTTTTTTGTCAAATCGTTTCAAAATAGATGGAAAATTTAACCTTTTTAAACTTTGCCAATATGCCATAAGGAATACCACATGGGTGAAACATCAACATTTAATTGATTTTTTAAAATTTTAAAAAATAAAAAAAAATATAAAAATAATTTTTAACAATTAAAAATCATTGTAATTATTAAAAAGTATAAAAACATAAAAATTAATATTTTTAAAATTTAAAAACTTAATTAAATACTGGAATTTTCATTTTATGATTTATGAAAATTATCCAATTTCGTGATCACCTCTCCAAACAATATCATCTCCAAAATTTAAACCCGATCCTTCCCTCAAAAATACCATATACCTTTCCGATGCACATAATATACACGACAGATCTTTAACTGTGTTATATATATATATAACGTGAAGGTATATACATATGCTTGCTTTCTTTAGCATATCTTTTTCTAAAGTTTTACCTTTCGGTTCTTTTTTTTTCTTTAGATTTTTTTCATAAAACCATGAATTAAAAAAAAAAACTATATATCGAGATTGTTAAAAAAAAATCTGACCAAAAACAGTTTTTTATATTACTACACAATAATTAAAATTAATTAAATTTGATAATTTTAATAGTAGTTTGGAAAGAGATTGATTGTTATAAAATTGTAAAAATAAATTGATAATTTTATTCGAATAAAATTAATATAAACATTTGACCTAGTAAGACCCAAAAGTCAACTACTAAGTTTTCTCTTTGTCCTTTTATGTACAATTTCTTTGCAAAATACGAAGAGAATCCTTAACAATTAACACGTGTCGTAATATACAGGCAGTATTATTTGCATGCAGCATACATAATATTTAATTTAAAATAAATTATATGGTAGAAAAAATAATAAAAAATTTAAGGTCAACGAAGCTTGTCAGTTAGGTATTGTAATTTTTTAAAATGGTTTAATTTGCATGCAGTCCATGAAATTATAAATAATTTCATTTGTGAACATAAGTCCTTTTACTTCAATAAATCAATTTTGTGTAGGCCAGGATACACGATTTTTGCTTGAAAATATAATGATGTTCTCTATTACAAACTAATCCTATGAGTATGACTATGTAGGTAGGAAGAATGATCCGAGATGTTGATGCTATTTTGGTATGTGGTTTTTGGCAATGGGAAAGAAGACGTCTTTTAAATTTGAAGCTTTAGAAGGTCTCTGTTTAGCTTGGGAAAAAGAACTAAAATAGGTTGAGTTGGAACACGACAATGCTTTTCTAGTGGAATCTCTGTTGCCAGGTGGAATTGTTATCAGTTTCATGATTGAGCTACGTTTATTACTGTTAGAATTGGGTGACTAGAATTCTTGTTAAAATAAAATACAGTGGTAAAATAAAATAAAAGTAAAGTTCAAATAAACTAGACTTCTTTTATTTTATTTTAATTAGAATAGATCTTTTTTTTTTAATTAGAATAAGGTGTTTCAACCTTACTACGTTACTTCTATTAGTTGTTGATTGGAATAAGGTTTTTCAACTTATAAATAGGCATAGTCATCTCCTCTTCTAATCATTCGATTTTCGACATTAGTGAATCTTCTTCTCCTCTGCCCGTAGTTTTTTTTCCCGAAAGGGTTTCCACGTAAAATCTGTGTGTGTGTTTTTCCCGTTTTCTTTGCGATATTTCTTCATTGTCGACATTTAATTTTATCAAATTGGTATCAAATCTTTTCGGGTTACTAGTCTCGATTAGAATAATAGCGACATTGAAGTATGATATTCCGCTGTTGGATCACAACACCAGATTCACGTTGTGGCAAGCAAAGATGCAAGCAGTTCTTGTGCAGATGAATTTAGAGAATCAAAAGGTAAAACAACCAAAACAATCCGGTGAAGCTGATGTAGTAGAAGACTATAGTGATGGTGAACTCCTAGTTGCTTCTGTCGACAATTCTAAAGTGAGCGAGGAGTGAATCCTCGATTCTAGTTGCACCTTCCATATGAGTCCCAATCGGGATTGGTTTACAATATGAATTTGTGTCTGAAAGTGTTGTTTTGATGGGAAATAATGCTTCATGTAAAATCGCAAGTGTTGGCACAATCAAAATAAAGATGTTTGATGGGGTTGTTAGAACTCTTAGTGGCGTGCGACATGTACCGAAATTGAAAAGGAATTTGATTTCGTTGAGTACTCTTGATTCAAAAGGACACAGGTACATAACTGAAAGTGGGGTTCTAAAGATTAGTAAGGGTTCCCTCGTTATGATGAAAGGGCAGAGAAAGACTTCCAAATTATATGTTTTGGAAGGTTCAACTATTACTGGTGATGCTGCAGTCACTTTCTCTTCCTTATCAGATGATGATATTACTAGACTTTGGCATATGCGTCTAGGGCATATGAGTGAAAACGACATGACAAAATTGAGTAAAAGAGGACTTCTTGACGGGTAAGACATTAGCAAACTGAAGTTTTGTGAGCATTGCGTTTTTGGGAAGCAAAAGAGAGTTCGATTCACCAGAGGAATCCATAACACGAAGGGAACATTGGATTATATTCATTCTAAGCTTTGGGGACCATCTAGAGTACCTTCGAGAGGTGGAGCTAATTATATGCTAACTCTTATTGATGATTTTTCCAAAAAAGTTTGGGCATTCTTTCCGAAGCAGAAAAGTAATATGTTTTCCGCATTCAAGTCTTGGAAAACTATGGTTGAAAAACAGACAGGAAAACAGATAAAACACTTTCTCACAGATAATAGCTTGGAGTTATGTTTTGATGAGTTTAATGAATTGTGCAAATCAGAAAGGATCATGAGACATTTGATAGTTCGTCATACTCCACAGTAAAACGGCGTTGTAAAACGAATAAACAGAACGATCATGGAGAAAGTTCGATGTATGTTGTCGAATGCTAATTTACCGAAGTCGTTTTGGGCTGCAACAGCCTCTACTGCATGTTTTTTTATCAACCAATCTCTATCAGTTGCCATTAAGAAAAAGACTCCACAAGAGATATAGTCTGGTAAGCCTGCTGATTATTCTGATATAAAGATTTTTGGGTGTCCTGCTTATGCTCTTGTTGATAATGACAAATTGGAATCAAGATCCATTAAATGTGTTTTTCTTGGTTTTAAAGCTGGTGTAAAAAGGTATAAGTTATGGTGTCCTGAAAATAGAAAAGTTATGATTAGCAGAGATGTTTTTTATGAAACTGCTATGTTACCTAACTTATCTCTTAAAGACTCTTCCAGTAAAGAACAACAAAAGCAGGTGGAGTTTCAGATTGAGCCAGTATCTACAACAGAGTCAACTTCTCAAGTTAGTACAGAAGTTCAGAATAGAGTTACTTCATCACCACAATATTCTATTACCAAAAATAGACCTAAAAGAGAAATTAAACCTCTGAACAGGTACGTTGAGGCTGATCTAGTAGCTTATGCTTTAAACGTGACTAAAGATATTGATATAAATCAAGAGCCATATACTTATTCCGAGGCGATAAGCTATGAAGACTCAGAAAAGTGGATGATTACCATGAAAGAAGAGATGGAATCACTCCATAAAAATAAAACGTGGGACTTAGTGAAGCTTCCAAAGGGTAAAAAGGTTGTTCGTTGTAAATGAATATTCAAGAGGAAATAAGGGATTCCAAGAATTGAAAAACCCAGATATAAAGCAAGACTTGTTGCAAAAGGTTACAGTCAGATTCCCGATGTAGACTTCACAAACGTGTTTTCTCCAGTTATGAAACACAGTTCGATTCGAGCCTTACTTGGTATTGTGGCCATGTATGATTTGGAGCTTGATTAATTAGATGTAAAAACAACGTTCTTGAATGGAGAACTTGAGGAAGATATTTACATGCAACAACTAGAGGGCTTCATAGTCTTAGAAAAGGAAGACTATGTTTGCTTATTGAAAAAGTCCTTTTATGGTTTGAAACAGTCACCAAGGCAATGGTACAAGAAGTTTTATTCTTTTATGACTACCCATGATTTCAAAAGAAGCAGTTTTGATATTTGTGTTTATTTTAAGAAAAACTGTGATGGTTCTTTTGCGTATCTACTACTTTATGTTGATGACATGTTGATAGCAACAAAAGATAAATAAGAGATAAGAAAGGTTAAAGCCCAACTTAGTGAAGAATTTGAGATGAAAGATTTGACAGCAACAAAGAAGATGCTTGGGATAGAGATTCTTAAAGATAGAAAGGCATGTAAGTTGTACCTAAGTCAGAAAGGGTACATTGAGAAAGTTCTTTACAGGTTTAATATGTAGAGTGCCAAGCCTATTAGTACTCTATTAGCAACCCACTTTAGACTTTCATCGGCTTTGTCTCCGCAATCAGATGATGAGATTGATTACATGTCACATGTTCCATATTTTAGTGCAGTGGGTTCTCTAATGTATGCTATGGTTTGTTCACGTCTAGATTTATCATATATAGTCAGTGCAGTTAGTAGATACATGACAAATCCCGGTAAAGAACACTAGAAAGCAGTTCAGTGGATTTTGAGATACTTACGCGGTACCACTGATGTTTGCTTATAGTTTGAAAGAACTAAAGATGGAGTCATTGGGTATGTTGATGCTGATTTTGATGGAGACCTAGATAGGAGAAGATCTCTTACAGGGTATGTCTTTACAATTGGGGGTTGTGCAATTAGTTGGAAAGCTACTTTTGCAAACTACAGTTGCTTTGTCTACCACTGAAGCTGAGTACATGGCGATTACCGAGGCTTGTAAAGAAGCTATTTGGTTAAAAGGACTCTTTGGTGAATTCAATAAAGATCTTCAGATTGGTACAATATTTTGTGACAATCAAAGTGCCATTTTTCTTACGAGAGATCAAATGTTTCATGAGAGAACAAAGTAAATTGATGTTCGGTATCATTTTGTGCGTGATATTATTGCTCGTGGAGATGTTGTTGTGAGCAAAGTTAGTAGTCATGAAGATCATGCAGATATGATGACTAAGTCACTTCCCATAACCAAGTTTGAGTATTGCTTGGACTTGGTTGGTGTTCATTGTTGAAGAATACCCCTCAAGGGGTTTTGTGGAAGATGTGGAGAACTTGTTCGTTGAGAGTTCTTGTTCGTAAATAATTCTTGTCAAGGTGGAGATTGTTAGAATTAAGTGACTAGAATTCTTGTTAAAATAAAATACAGTGGTAAAATAAAATAAAAGTAAGATCCAAATAAACTAGACTTTTTTTATTTTATTTTAATTAAAATAGGTCATCTATTTTATTTTAATTAGAATAAGGTGTTTCAACCTTACTACGTTACTTCTATTAGTTGTTGATTGGATAAGGTTTTTCAACCTATAAATAAACATAGTCATCTCCTCTTGTAATCATTCGATTTTCGATATTAGTGAATCTTCTTCTTCTCTGCCCGTGAGTTTTTTTCCCAAAAGGATTTCCACGTAAAATCTGTGTGTGTGTTTTTTTCCCGTTTTCTTTACGATATTTCTTCATTGTCGACATTTAATTTTATCAAATACATTTTCTCTTAGGCAGGAATTGGTAGCTACGTGTGCGTCATGTTCCAAGGGCGCATAATGAAGTTCTAGATCATATGGCTAAGTGTGCAAAAATTGGTTTTATGAGTTTATGTATGTTTGATGGACCGTCATTATCTATTCAAGGATTGTTATTAGCTAATTATAACAACCCTTCACGAGCTTAAGTGTTGCTTTGATGTAATCGTAGTTTGCTGTTATTTTCTACCAAAAAAAAAATCCTATGAGTTTCTTTTCGATTATTATTGTAAATAAATTATTCTAATTTATATCTCTTTTGAGTGTATTAAATTGAAGTTTTACAGCTCATAATTATTCATATATAGTCATTTTAAGCTTACTAAAAATAAAAATCAATTAGATTCCAACGAGTGGCTTCAGTGATAAAGAGGATGTTGTTCATCCTAGGAGACTCGAGTTCGAGCTGTTGTGTGTGCAAGGTGTGTGTGTGCGTTGTCAAAGTGTTAAGAAAATATAAACAAATATAATCATGTAATCATTCTCCAAAAAAAAAAGGTAAAATCAAATTTTTTTTACATATAAATAATTTTTTTAATGTTTACATTTTAGTTATAGTTTGTGTGTGTGTTTGTGTTACAAGTTACATAATATACAAATATAATATAATACTTTACAAAATTAGAGAACGAGTCAGGTTGAACATAATTCAAACCTTAAATATTCAAACACAAACTCAATCCATATTTTAATACTTTTGAGAATAAAGACATTGAAACATAATCCATCATTTTTTTTGAGTTCTAATACTTTTTAAATATTTATTAAAATTTTCATATTTTTTAAAATTTTATGGTTTTTAATTTTTTTAATTTTTAATTAATTTAATTCAAAATGTCATGTCATTGGTTACAGGTCATGACATGTCAACGAAGCCATCACCTGAGGTGGTATGTTATGTTGGACAAAAATGTTGACTATTAGTTGATTAACAATTTCCATCCATTTTAATTTCATTTGAATTTTTTTTACGATGTGATTGAAGTGAAAAAAAATTACAGGATCACATTTAAATAATGAATTTGAACTTATAATTTTCAAATTTTAATATTTTAATTAAGTATCAATTTGAGACGTTACGGGTGCTATAATATTCTTTGTATCTAACCAACTCCTAAACCCAAACTCAGTTTTCTTTGGGTTTCAACATAGACAGTTAAATTATCTTTTTAAAAGGATTTTAAATCTCTTTTGTAAATGATGATCATAATTAGTTAGAAAAACCCCTAATGACTTATTTTCTTAATAAAAACTCGATGCTCAAATTTTTTTTTTTCATTTTCCTCAAATCTTGTCAAGATAATTTCTATTCAAATATGATTTTAACAACAAAGGTCTCAAAGTAGTATTTGAATTAAATGGGTGCAAGGTTGTAAATATAAAAAAAAATAGGAATCTTTTTTGTAGAACACAAATTAAGAAACATTTTTATGATGCATTTAGATGATTTAAATTCATCAAATGTGATTGGATGCTCTTCTAATATGATTGTTGAACTTTGGGTTTTATGGGATGGGTTACATCTTCCATAATAAGCTTCTCAATATTCAAATGTTGGGCAAGTTGTAAGCTATCTCGTAAAGCCCAAAGTTCAACAATCATATTAGAAGAGCATTCAATCACATTCGATGAATTAAGAAAGAATAATAGAAAAGATAAATTAAGTAATTTTGATGTTAAAAGTGCTGAAGATGTTTTTCTTTTGGTAGTTGAATAGTCCAGAGTTTATAGATTTTTTAACAAGAGAGCCTTAATAGTTGAAGAGTCCATACATATTATTTTTGAAGAATCTAATTCTCATCCTAAAAATGATTCTCTCAAGTTGATCCAAATGAAGCATCACAAAAGGAGCAAACCCAAGAAGAGGTGGTTCAAGAGCCCAAGCAAGGTGATCTTCATGAATTAACTCAAGTGGAAATGGAAGCTATCATATGTCAAAGGTGGACATATAATTGGTGATCCATCTAAAGGGTAATTATTAGGTCCTCAATTAGAAATATTTACAATTATGTTGCATTTCTTTCTTAGATGGAACCTAGGAACATAAATGATGCCTTAAATGATGAGTTTTGGATCTTAGTTATGAAAGAAGAATTGAATCAATTTGAGAGAAGCCAAGTATAGAATCTGATTGAGAGACTTAGTGACCACCACCCTACTATAGGAACTAAATGGGTGCTTAGAAACAAGTTAGATGAGATTGACAATACATTTAGAAAAAAAACTAGATCAGTTGCTTAAGGTTATAGTCAAGAGGAAAGAAGATTATGATGAAACCTATGCATCGGTAACTAGATCAGAACCCATTAGGATGCGTTTAGCCTTTACATGTTTTCATCATTTCAAAAAATTTAAAATGAATGTAAAAATTGTATTTTAAAATTTTTCTTATAAATAAGGAAGTTTATGTTGAACAACCTTCCGATTTTGAAAATCCAAAACTTCCTAATCATGTTTTTAAATTGTCCAAAATACTTTATGATTTAAAACAAGCTCCTAGAGATTGATATGAAAAGCTTTTGAAATTTCTTATAGAAAAAGGCCTTGATAAAGGTAAAGTAGATACCACTTTGTTCATTAAGACTAAAGGAAAATGCATATTAGTACTACAATTTATGTTGATGATATCATTTTTGGTGCTACTAATGAGTTTCTTTGTCAAGGATTTTCTAAGATTATACAAGGTGAATGAGATGATAATGATGAAGAGCTCAACTTCTTTTCGGGACTCCAAGTCAAGTAAACTAAGGATGACATCTTTATCATTCAAGTCAAGTACACAAGGGAGATGCTCAAGAAGTTCAAAATAGAGGACTTGAAACCTCAATCTACTCCAATGAGAACATCAACTAAGCTCGAAAAAGATGGAGGAGGTAAGTGTTAACACTAAACTTTATAAGTTTATGATTGATTAATTGCTTTACCTTACCATGAGTAGACCAAGTATAGTGCTTAGTGTATGTTTATGTTCTAGATTTCAATTATCTCCTAGAGAATCACACTTACAAGCCTCTAATAGAATCTTTAGGTATCTTAAGGATACACTAAACTTAGGACTTTGGTACCCCAAAGGTTCTTTTAGTTTGCAAGCTTTTTTTTTTGCTGATTTTGGTGGATGTAAAATAGATAGAAAAAATACTTGTAAATCATGCCAAT
This sequence comes from Kokia cookei, assembly GCA_039519145.1. NCBI lineage: Eukaryota > Viridiplantae > Streptophyta > Magnoliopsida > Malvales > Malvaceae > Kokia > Kokia cookei. The sequence goes on from CM076910.1 coordinate 1,831,644, forward strand.
TCTTAGGAAGCTTGCTTGTTTCTTGGTTCTCCAAGAAACAAAATAGTGTTGATTTGTCTATGACTGAGGTAGAATACGTATTCATTGATAATTGTTGTGCTCAAATTCTAAGAAAGAAGAATAATTAGAAGATAATAGAACTACCATGGATGACATTCCCATAAAATGTGTTAATGCTAGTGTCATATGTTTGACTAAAAATCTAATACAACACTTACAAGTATATAGAAATCAGACATTATTTCATTAGAGACAATATGCAAAAAAAAAAAAAAAAAATAGTTATAGAGTTTGTATACACTTTACATCAATTAGTCAATATTTTTATAAAATTATTAGATAAAGAGAGATTTTGGAAAATTAAACGAGAACTAGGCCTTATAAACATGTCATATAACCGATTATTTAGACATTGTTGATAAACTAAAAAATAAATATTGAATTTAAATATAAAATGTGTTTAATATATTATTTAAAATATAGAATATAATTAAATTGTTTGATAAATGTTTAAAAGTATATATATAGCTTAAAAAATAATAGCATGTGGCCGAGTTTACATAAACAAGGTCTTTGAGCCAATCACATTGCAGAAACTAAATCAAAAAGTGAAGAACAAGAAATAAGGAAAATTCAAAAACAGAAAAAATGAAAAAGGGGAAATTCCCAAATTAGTTATCTCTGTCTCATTTGCTTGCTACCCTCTGCATCTTAGGTTCTCTGTCTCATCTCCTTTCCTCAACTTTAATCTCATCTTATTTTTTTTAAATTATTTTCTTTGATTTTAATTTGGAAATGAATGGTTTTTTTTTTTTTTTTTTGGTTTTATAAATGCAGATAAATAAGAGAAAAGATCAGATTTTTCTATTTTAAATTGGGATTTTTGTGTGTGTGTGTGTGTGTGTGGTTTTTGAGAGGATCCATGGCTGCACCACCGGCAAGAGCACGGGCTGATTATGATTACCTCATTAAGCTTCTTTTGATTGGTGATAGTGGTAAGTTCTTTTAAAACATTGATTGGGTAAAGCAATAATATTGATTGTTTCTACCATTGAAAAATGGAACGTGGGTATTGAAAAAGCTTTGATCTTCTTTTATTTTTTATGGTTTTAATTTATTGGTGTTTAGATTTTGTTGCGAAAGAAACTTGGATTCAGTATGGTTTTTGGTTTGAGATTTTATGACACTGATTGTGTATATTGGGTTTGCAATTTTGAGCTTTTCATTAGTTTTAAAGAAATGGCTTTTCTTCATTTTTATTCTGGCCATACTAATTGCTAATTTTTCATGAGCATTAGATATATTGGGAAATTCAGATTGGAATCATGATGCATGGAACTTTATTTCATTGTAACATAGGAAGTGGCAGATATTTACTGGATTAGCTAAGGATATATATAAAACATATCGGGATATGACCTATGAATAGTGTGAATGTGAATTTTCTTTATCATGAGTCTGCTTCTAGGATTCTATAGCAAATGTGTATTAGTTAGCAAGTGTCCTACACCTGCAGAAAGGGGAATGACCAATTGGAATTTTTGGTGGGGTAAAAGTTAGGAACATGCTTTTGTTGATTTTCTTAATTTTAGAGTCTTCGATATGTATTCTTGATGCTGAGACTTGCATATGGATCATTTGTTGTGCTGTGCCATAGAAAACTTGATGATAGGAAGCTTTGAAACACTATCCGAACCCGATGTAACATAGGAAATAGAATTGCTTTTGTTACATTTGACACTTTTTTGTTGATTTGATGTAGAGAGGCATGCCGTATATGGCTGATCATACATGTTAAAGAGAATGATTATGTACTCATTCTTGAGCTCGAAATAAGCTGCGATGCTGAACTGTGGCCAAGCTAACTCAAAAAGCCTTCAATGCTTTAGTTCATTTATATTTCGCTAAATACCTATATGCAAACATGTATTTAACAGCATGGTCGCATGTGGTAGATCTTAGGATTTGTTCTCTCAAAATGAACCTTCTAACTCCAGCCTAACAATTTGGCTTTATTTTAGAGTGGAATAGCAGTTTCCGTTGTCATATCATTTCTCTATTTTTAATAGCTGGAACTAATGTGGGCTTATGTGGACCCATGCAAAATGGTTTTATTGGTTCCAGCATTGTAGGTCAATAACATGCTTAGTTTTCTCAAGCTTTGATTTTTCCTGACAGTGATTTTCTCATTTGAATTTATGCAGGTGTGGGGAAGAGTTGTCTGCTTTTACGTTTTTCTGATGGTTCCTTTACAACTAGTTTCATAACAACTATTGGGTTTGTATCCCTAGAAACTCCTGAAAATTACTTGTAAAAGTCATTTTGCAGTTTCTTTTCATTTGGCTTGAGAAGTGTGAATACTAAGAGGAGCATTTAGAGTGTAGCATTAGAGGGACTTAATAATGTGACTAACCGTGGAGAACTAAGGATGATTTGCACCAATTGGTTACTACCAAAAAAAATCTGCAACATTCTGGGGATGGAATAGAATTTACCATCCTGCAATCCTAGCTTTCATTCCTCCACTTCTCTACATTATATTGGTTGAGGCATCTATTATGCTCGTACTTTAAGATTGAGAAGTTTTGATAACTTTGTATAACATTTCCTCTTATTGACCGTTCCATTTTCCTTGGCAGCATTGATTTTAAGATAAGAACCATTGAGCTTGATGGTAAGAGGGTCAAATTGCAAATCTGGGATACAGCTGGTCAAGAGCGATTTCGAACTATTACAACAGGTGTGAATAAGCTTCTTCTGGTTGGATTTATATTTTATTTTCGAACTATTATGCCAGAACCATTATGCTTTACGTCTGAATTTACCTATGAATCATGCTTCTGCAGCTTACTACCGTGGAGCCATGGGGATTTTGCTGGTTTATGATGTTACTGATGAGTCATCTTTCAACAGTAATTTCCAACTTCATTAATTCTGTATTTGGCATATAGGTGAAATTGTCAAATTAGACATATTCATAAGCCATTGTTGTTGAATGATTTCTGTCATTTGCATGCTCGTCTCCTTCATTGGGTTAGGCATGAAAGTAATAGTTGATCCTCCTCATCGCATAGTTGATTCTCCTCATTGCTGCTTTTGTTGGGATGGTTTAGGATTTCTATCTGTTGGAATGGAGTTTCTTACAGTGCTCCTACATCTCTTGCAAGTCTTATAGAGCCAGCTTCTATTCTTTTGCAGATATTCGGAATTGGATTCGCAATATTGAACAACATGCTTCAGACAATGTCAATAAGATACTGGTTGGAAACAAGGCTGACATGGATGAGAGCAAAAGGGTAAGACTTTTCCTTACAAGTTTTTATGGAAGATCTTGTTTGTATTGGTGGTTAGGTTGTCGGTTCATTAGGTCTCCTTATTCCTCATACATATATATACATACATATGAGCCAGACACATTTCTCGAGTACTAGTCGGAATTAATCTCTTCTTTCCCAGGCTGTGCCGACCTCCAAAGGTCAAGCCCTCGCCGATGAGTATGGTATCAAGTTCTTCGAAACTGTAAGTTGCATGGTTGCTGCTGACTTGATCTTTTCTTTTGTAATGCAACTGACTATTTTTTTTTTTTTGGCTATTACGAAAACAATGGAAATCTGCAGAGTGCAAAGACAAATTTGAATGTAGAGGAGGTTTTCTTTTCAATAGCCACTGACATTAAGCAAAGGCTTACAGAGTCTGATAAAAAGGCTGAGGTATTCTCTCTTCTTTGGAATTTTTATTTTTCTTTATTCACCTTGATTAACCCTTCAACTGCTACGTGGTCTCAAAATGACGGATGGCTTGTTTTTACGGTTACAGCCTACTGGACTCAAAATTAATAAGCAAGACTCAGCAGCAGCTAGTAGTGAAGCTGCTCAAAAGTCGGGTTGCTGTGGATAAATGGAACAAAAAAAGGCGTGCAGATTCGAAATGGAAGGTTCGGCTTCACAGTCACTCTAAATGTAAAACTAATCGTAACGACATTATGGTGGTTTGATGTATTTATCTCTTATTTTCTTTCCAACTACCAGGCTTAGCTTGTGAAAAGCAGTTCCTTTTCTTCTTCTTTTTTTTTTCAGTTAATTTGTGGAATTTTATAAGCATATCTTTGATCTTATTGAACTCAAGTGACCCATGTTATGTACTTGTCTTGATGTAGATAGATAATCTGAATTCAAGTTCCGGTATAAAGGAGGTCTTAACCTAGGTATAGGGGAAAGGATTCTGATTGCCGGGATTCAATCCCCAAACTTGCTGAATAACACCTCTTGAGGGCGACTGTGTGAATCTGTGTTAAGCTCAGAAGATCTTGGTTCACTTATGTAATATGTAGTTTCATGCTCATTATGTCTATGTTTTTTGGAGATGTCATTATCCTCCATGTTTGTAAGATTCTGAGCCATGAGCTTGGCCTGAAGGGTTGGTGCCCTTTGGATTTTCATGTTCAGGTCTTACAGCCTCTGGATATCTTTTCCAAAGATTCATCCTATGCTTTGCATGGTTGTTTGAACTAGATCAGAAATCGGGTGGGGTATTAGTCCAGGGAGAGGCATCAAACTAGCTGACCAAGAATTGGTATGAACCGTTTGAACCCAACTAAAAAATTGGTTGAACCGGTTTTTATATATAGGATCAAGTCATGCTTTAAAGCTTTTTTTTTTTTTTTTTCTAAGGCTATGTTTGATTACTTGAAAATTAAATGTTGAAAAAATAAATACTAAAAAATTAAGGGTTGAATTTAAGTTATAAAATATGTTTGATATTTTATTTAAAATTAAATATTGAATATAATTAAATTGTTTGATAAAAAACAATATTATAATAATAAACCAAATAAAATAATTATTCATTTTATTAAGTGATAAGTAAGTCTTTATCTACTTTATCATTTTTTTAACATTTTATCAAACAGGGTCTAAGCCTTTTGTTTTGTTCTTAAAACATAATACTATTTTAAATGATTATTTTATATTTGTTCTCAACTCAAATTTTTAAGATTTGTTTGACCCATTATTGTGATCTCGAGGTTTCTTTAATTTTTTTTATGCTAGTGAATATTTCGTACACTGAAAGAATATATTTTTTATTTCATAAGTAATTTTGTAAAAATTATATGTCAACAATAATAGATAAAAAATGGATATGTGAATATGAAAAATTTAAATTGCATTTTATATTTTTTATCATCTTTACAAATGGTATATTGGGAGATTAAATTTTTCGTAGTTTAATATATAAATAAGGGAAGAGTTACAATAAGATGAAAGATTGTGAAAATGAAAGGTTATCCACTTGATAGCATTTATAGCATATGTCTCTTTTTCTGAATAATTATGTTTCTATAACCGACTTCTCAATCTTCTTAGCTACTTCGGAAGTTTAAAAACTCAATAATTTCCCATCAGACGCTGCTCTGTTCTCTCTTTTAAGCGAACACTGTACCTCCAACTCTCCCCCTTCTCCTTTCATCTAATCTCTTCTGTTTTCATCATGAATCGTAATGTTCTTCTTCCTGTTCCTGCCGCTGACCAACGATTACAACAACAGCCTGGCGAACTGGTTAGGCGCGGTCGCGGGGGAGGCCACCCTCCACGTCGTCCTGGCCCTCGGGTCGAGCATCAGCAACAACAACGACCGGCCGGTCCACGCCGGCCGGTGATCCCAGACCTCGAGCCCCCCACCGGACCTCCGCGTCCTGCCTTTCTCCTAACAGAAAACACACCTGAACGCAACGATCCACTCTGGACGACTGGTGTCGCCGGGGCGGAAATGGTGCCTGACCCTGACCTGTAATACGTCTATTCTAGTTTTGAGGCTCTCCCTCACGTTACCTCTGTGCTGTATGGCGCTTATTTCGCCTCAGCACCTGCTTTTGCACGGAGTGTACCTAAAAGCTCTTTTGCGTATTATGCTGCCGTTTGCGGCTGGTTTCGTGTGCTGCACATCCAGAAGGGCAATTCTCTCTTTCTTTCACAGGACGAAGAGAGGTTTGTTGAGCAAGTCTCTGCGTTACAGATCCATCCTCCGTTGCTCCTGGCCTACTATCTATCGGGAGTGGGCAGCACTCGGTTGCCTTCTGGTCGAGACATCCGGGTCAGACTCCAAAACCGTCCTCCTCTTGTGCGTACTCAAAACACTCCAGGATGGTTTGGTCGAGTATCTCCCGACACCCAATGATGGTATTCTTCCTATCCTTGTTTAGCTGTCTACGCTTCTGAAGTCCTGGATGACATTGACCCTGGTGAGTATGCCCGTCATTGGGATTTCCCTCAGGAAATCGTACCTGAAGCTCCCAGTGGGGAAGGCCCTCTCTTTCTCTTTTGGTAATATTTCCTTTTGCCTCAATTTGAATCTCCTTCACGCTCTGCAGAACGAACTTGATGCAGCTAGTGGGATGAAGTCTTCTCCTCTTCTCACTCTTTTGCTTGGGAGCCAGGCACAGCTGGGTCGAGTCTTCTTTGAAGACGAGCTCTCGCTGCAGTTGCGAATGAGACTGCTGTTTTCAAGTGCGCTTACAAGTTACCAGTTGAAATATCTTCTGCTGCTACAGCCTTTTTTTACCGGGTGGTTCATGACACTGATCAACTGGATGAAATGCTTGCCGATCCACCTTGGGTTGTTTGGAGATTCCGTGTTGGTCAGCGTGAAAACACAATTTATGAGTACGCAATCCGCGCCAACCAATGGAGAGATTATGAGCCTTCTTTTCTCAATCTTTCAGCCTTCACTACTACTTCTTACGTCTTGAAGGCGAGATTAGAAGCATTTCAGCTGACTTTATCTGGGTAATACAGGAGTTGAGTCGTTTGTTTGTAAGGCGGTTAATACCACACTGGTGGATGCGTCATTTTGTTTTTTTGAATTTGATGTATACCGATATCTATTTATTTATTTCTGTATATTATTTTTGATTTATTTTTAATTTGCAAATATCAAATAAACAATATTAAATAAATTTCAAATATAAAATATTCATCCACTAACAATGTAAATTAAAATTTTATTTTATAATTTTTTTAATATCTTATTCATGCAGTAGTCTATGCATAATATATACTTCAACAAGTGCAACCAAAATGTTGCGACTGATACAAACTGGAAAAAGGGAGTTGTTTCTATTGACTCGCAAGGCAAATTTATTTACACAACGTCTAAAATTATTTATAGTTTCTCTTCAACTACGAATTCTCAAAATCACGTCATCTTGTATTAAAAACAATTTTTATGTCAATCGAGATAAGATTCAATCAATCTTTCAATATCTTATATAAATATACGCCTCATAGCTTGACTCATGTTGGCAATACATATAAAACATCCGTATAATCCAACATGTTACTCATATCATATGTAGGGAAATAGAAAGACATACTTAGAACATGCTCAGCTCTTGCGCAAATAAGAGAAAGAGAACTAGGCCTGATTCAGTCACAGGTTAAAACATCACATTGATCCCCATCCTTATCCTATATACCAATTATAGAATGTCAGAAATGCAGATTGGTCCATCACATACTAGGAGATCAACAACATACAATGGCAAAGATTGGGACAACTCTAATAGGCCATGCTAGAATGAGGCAGACTATTCACATACTATGCGGCACAAACACCACTCCGACTGAGGGCCTCTGCAAATGGTTGCCCTAGTTTCCATAAAGTTGAAAAGAGACATTGTAAAATGAATGCTTTGACCAACATGATGGACACATATTCAGCAACTCTAGATTTCAATCATAAACATTCAGAAAAGCTAGATTCTATGATTGATCAAAATATAAAGGTCACCATTTAGAAATTTTCAAAAACCCATGATAACTGTTCACATCCATTTACCCAGCTTAATTAAATTCCCGAAACATGTCTATAATTTAGTATAAGGTGCATACTGCTCTGCACAAATCTGACTTGCCTCACAAGCTTTGAAAGGCAGTCTTCATCTCAAGATGACACAACAGCATTGTCCTTTCCATAGATACGCTGAAGTTCGCGGGTGGCAGCTTGATATGATGCTGAGAAAAAAAGGAAGAAGGAATTTGAGAGAGAATTTACGAAATCGACCTTTAAGGTAAGCATCGTGACAGTCAACTGAAACAATCATATTACCTTTCCAGATGCGAAAGTTCTTCTGATTGATTTGAGACCCTGTCACATTTTGAATTACATCAAAAAGCATCTCCTGTGGAGTGTTCTTGAGCTCTTGAACAACGGCATAGATGGTCTTTCCATTCTCAAAGTAAATATGATTGTTGGGGTGTTTGGTCTTGCAATTAGCATGGTGCTCAAACTCATATGCATTCAAAGCCTGTAAAATAAGACAACGGTACTCAAATTTAACAATCTTGTTGGTATATTAAACACTGAAAAGCACTGTCACTATTTGAGTTGCTTACTTTCTTAAAGTTGCAGTCTTTACAGCCACACATATACCCAGTCCCTTGAATGTACCCTTTAAGGCTTTTCTGCGAAGGATAAAGTTACATTGCATAAGTGAAATTCCATGGGTGAAATAGTTTAAGCATAGGAAATAACTCACCTCCCGTGACCAGGAAACATACTTAACAACAACCCCATCAAGCATACCAGTTGACAACAAACTTTTGACATTGGAAGGGAAATTGTTGGGAGAAACCTTTTTAGCTGTCTTTGATTCTTTCTGCTTCGGGTTGGTATCAGTTCTACTAATATTTTTAGGGGCAGTATTTACATTTGATGCTGGATTTGACTCAATTAACTCTACCTGGCTAGGAACTTCTAAAGCTTGTACTGAACTCTGATTATTCATCAACAAGTCATAGCCACTAATAATATTGCCAGAGGGATTTGTCTCGGGTTCATCATTGAAGCTGCCGAAAGATATGGTATTGCTCTCACCCTTCTTGTAGTTTTGATGCATAGATAGAATACTGGACTCTCCTTTATCTTGTGTAGGAGCCATTGCTGTGATGTTACACTCTGCCTTATGATAGGATGGTTGCATTGGTATATTATCATCTTCCTTATCAAAAGAGGGTACCATTGAAATCAGATTCCCATTTGGTTGGCCATATGCAGAGGAAATGAAATTTCCCTGCCCCTTACCATAGGAAGGGCTCAATGAGGTTAAATTGGCATCTCCCTTGTCATATGACTGACCCATTGAAATAAAATTGCCATCTTCCTTGTCGAAAGGCAGACCTACTGACAAGATACTCTCATTTCCCTTGTTGTAATTGTGGCCCATTGATATGAAGTCACCAGCTCTCTTGTTAAAGGGGTGCCCCATTGAAATAAAATTGCCATCTTCCTTTGTAAGTGTGGGGCCCATTGAGATGGTATGTTCATCCCTGCTACCATAAGGAGGGTCCTGCGATATAGCATTGTTACAACTTGTACTGTAAGCAGTAGACATTGAAACTAAGCTATTAACACCTCTACTATATGGGTGTCCCATTGGTGCTGGCATGCCACTGTTGGAATCCTTAACTTGGTTAACTTTAACTTTCCTTATTCCTCCAAAATTGAGACACGAGGCATCTTCACCGGTATGAGATATAGACAAACCCATTGATGAGCTATTAACATACTGATCCTCAAAATCCTTTCTTCCCATATTCATGTTTCCACTATCAAGAGAAGAAATGTTCCTATCAACCAGGTTGACCGTTTGCATAGGCTCAGATCCAAATAGGCGGTCACTGAATTGGCCAGAAACTGACTGAAAGGAAGCAGTGTGCCAAGTAGAAACATTGATGTCTGCAATTCCCGAAACTGGTCGGTTGTCAACTGATTCTATAGCTTGCTTCTTGTTGCTGAACAAATCTGGTGCAGCAGCATCCGTAAACCAGTCATGACCACGCTTTGGTTCAGATCTTGAAGAATTACCATAATTCATGTCTCCATCAGTTAGACATGCATCATCTCTTGGCATCCAAAAACCTTTTTGCTGGAAAGACTGCCCAAAATCAATAATACAAAGAATAAAGTGTGAAATTCAAAGCATTTATCACCATACAATAACAAAGAGGTTAACTACACATTAATTCTATTGGGAACTTTATTGATATAGAGATAACTTTAGATTCATTTGGTTTCTTCTTGGATCAAGTTTCTCAACCGAGTATTTGGATCAAAAATATCTCAACCAAACGTGTAGGATAGAATATTACTAATAAAAATAAAAATCTGAAGTAACAGAATACCGAACGTTACAATTAAAATACCTTGCAAGTTAGAAGCTCATTACGTGATCCTGCAACATTTAGTTACTTCTATTTGCTTTTTCCTTTTATCTTAATATGTTATCTAAATAATGGAGCAAGCAGATGCAAGGCAAGTACAAAAATAATTTGTATCAGACAAGCAGCACGAACAGAAGGCACTCTGGCTCATTCATGTGAGTTATCAACCTTCAGGGTTTTTGTTGTTTCATGTCTAGAAGCTTGGGCATAAGGATGAAGATGAAATAATGACAGTACTAACCAAAAGAATGACATATGTTAATACTATAATGATTGTATTTCTGGATGTTATGAATATATGCACCAGATCATACAATTGAAATGAGAACCATTTTAACCTTTGAAAAGCATGGGCAAATGCCCATGAATTAATCTCTGTTATTGAGTTCGTATGTTTTCTGATGACCAATAAAATGATAAGAGAAAAAAGATCACTTCTGTGGGTGGTCAAGGAAAAACTAAAAGGAAATTTTTTTTTTGTCAAGGTGTTGTTTTTGTACAATTTCATCAAATTTGTACCATGTTCCACTTCAATATTTTAAGAATAGTTGAGCAAATATTTCAGTTGACATAACAAACAAATTAATGGACCTCATCGACCGACCGACCGACCGACTGATCAATCCATCCATCTATCTAACTATATATTTGATTATTTTAAAGTCTATGATAACAACAAATATCTTTTACATAAAAATGCTAAAAGGAATTAAGGGACATCATTGATCTATTCAATTATGTTAAAGTTTAAATAACGACAAAAATCTTTCTGTTTTAGAAGGATACTACATCTTAAACGGCCAATTGACTTTCACACCACCATCCAATGCATATCAAAAGGGAAACATGTAGAAGAACTAGCAGCTTGTAAATGCAAGTGGTTTCAATCAGCATACCAATAAGGTGCCAGAAACTGCTAGCGAAAAAGTTCAAAAATTGTTTTAACCAAATATATATCACCATGTCAAGACATTTAAATTAGTCAATTCCAACATAATGGAACTGCACATAATTCACCTTATCTTCGTACATATGGCACATAATATTTAAACTTAGAAAACAATATATTCAGCAATATCTGCATCAATGTGCTACTTGTGCAGTACAATTAGGTATATTACGAAACTTGAGTTCCTCAAAGCAGCTAAATAACGGAAGCTAAAATCGATCATCATATACACATCTCTTAGATATTTTATCAGTAACGACAACTTTCCTTAAGACCTTTAAATTCCTTACAGCTCCAAAATAATGGAATCTAACACTAATCACAATAACTATGTATCTGAGGCATGTGATCACAATACATTCAAATTTCTTCAAAGTTCCGAAATAACAGAACTTGAATTCCTCAAAGCTACTAAATAACAGAAGCTAAAATCAATCATCACATATGCATCTCTTAGATATTTTATTGGTAAGGTCAACTTTCCTTATGACATTTAGTTCCTTGCAGCTCCAAAATAATGCAATCTAAAACTAATCACCAGAACGTATCCAAGGCAAGTGATAATAATACATTCAAATCTCTTCAAAGTTCCAACATAAGGGAACCAAATACAAATCAACATGCTCATATTTAAGGCAAATAATCATCACGATTACTGTTTTTAGGACATTTAAATTCCTCAAAACTTCAACATATTGCATCCTAACATAAATCAGAAAATAAACATATCTAAAGCACAACAATATCCTGATGACATTTATTTATACATTTTAAATTTCTTGCACCAAATCTTTAGCTGTAATAAAAAAGTTACATTCAACTAATAATATTCAACCTAGTGCAGCAAATTAAAAATTCTCCATGAAAGACTTGAACTCATTTAAACCATTATCAAATCAAACACAAATTAAAATGGATCCAAGAACACCAAACAAAAATGAAATCTTAGAAAAAGAACTCCTAAAACGGAAAAAAAATGGCCAGAAAAAAATAAATTCAAAATCATTAACAAGAAAGAACCGGAACTTAAACAAAACAATTGCATGCAATAAAAAGGGCTAAATAAGTGCTAGGATCATACCATTTCTTAGTAGCTCTCTTGCAATTCAACTCGTCTTCACTCAATCCAAAAACAAGCTTCTTTCACCTTCCATAAAAACCTTGAAAAGATCAAACAAAAAATAATCAAATCAATCGAGTTTTAATCACAAATTGTACATGCATTAATTGAAAATTAACATATTCCATATTTTAGAAAAACTAATAAATATTTTTCTTCTTTTCCACTTTAATTTACAGGGAAGAATTTAAACAGGCCTTTCCGAGCAATGGCTAAAACAAAAAAACCTAGAAATTAAAAATAAATGAAATAGCTTATTTAATACCTTTTCCGGAAAGATTGCCGGTTAGAATTCCCGGCAGCAACTTGCCTGAGAAATTCAACCAAAGTTCCTCTGTAAAATAATTATATTATTTTATTATATTTCCTTTTTTTTTCCTAATTCATTTGAAGTGAAAGAAGTAAAGTAGTATTACACACTGAGAAAACAACTGAAAGCTTTCAAACCTTTAAATAGTGAGCAGAAGAAAGAACCTATAACCTCCACCGCGGCATCATTTTCCATTATGGACCTTTTTAATCTCGGTCGTACATCTCGAGGTGAATACTTGTTTTGGGCCCTACATGATAAAACAGCTTATCTTGACCGTTCAATATGGCTTCCACAAACTGGCTTCGCTTCGTAATGAAACCCCCGTTCAACTATGATTTTGAAATACAAAATGTTGTCTTCCACGTGGCATTTCCTGATTGGTTTACACCTGTCGTTGTCTTCGAAGCGGGAAATTGTCTGTGGTTAAGAGTAGGGAAGAAGGTTTGATATGTATACGTGGACCAATCATAGCTTGCCATGTCATCCATGGGAGGACAAGTTGGTCAACATTGGGGGTAGGTAAGTATCAAATTAATGGTGCTTTGTTATCTTTAATTAAGTTGTTGTTCATAAATGCTTGCCACAAAACTTGCCAAATAGGATCTCATTGGATTTTTTTTTTTAATTTCTTACTTATTTTTGTTAACATTTTTTTTTTAAAATTTGCTTAAAAATGCCTATAAACATCCGTTAAATTTTATATAATTATTATTAACTTAAAATAAATAAAAGGTATGTTTTTCACCATAACAAATATAATTTAACTACCAATTAAATTTTGACACAATTGAAAAGATAAATGTCTTAGGTATTGAGTATTCAAGTTCAAAATCTATAATATGTGTAATTAAATTAAATATATGGGTCTCCGAGTCATATCATGAGCTATTGCCATATGTGAGTTTTAATCCAATTAATTAATTCATTGTTTGGATTGTTCGAATTTATAATTTATTTGTGTTGTAATAATCGAAACCTATCATACGCAATTAAATGTGTAACTCTTCAAGTCTCACCATAAGTTGTTATCATGTGTGAGTTTTAGGGCTAATTTAACAATGCTTTTCAAAAGTGTTTTTTAGTCAAAAAAATATTTTTAAGCTAAAGTTAAAATTTTTTGCTTCTGCTTTTGGCTAAAACAGTGTTTTTTTTTTTGTCTCAAAAATACTTTTAAAACACAATACTAAATTGACTCTTAGTCCAATTAATAAATTCGTGGTTTGGATTGTTACATTCTATAGTTTATCTGTGGAGTAATAATTTGATTCTTTATTCTAGTTCTTAATCCATTTTTATTGTAATAGAAATATAAATACATATTTTTTTGGTGAATTACAAAAAGAGGGTAAAATCTTAACAGCAATATGACTCGAACTCAGGTTACACTTGAAGTGATGAATACCCTAACTATCAGGTCAGCATGCAGAGTTTATAAATACATATATTTTAATTAAATATAATGTGTTATGAGTATTTTGAAAATAAAAAATCTATCAAATCACCATGAAACAATGGATGTTAAGTTTGTTTGATAAGAAAATGATTGGATTAAACACCATTCATATACATGATTGAAATCAAAATCCATGATGGGTTGAAATTGGCATAATAATTTGAACAACATTAGCACATGACATGTTGGAACATAATGTTCATCTTAAATCACTAAACAATGAATCTGAATGGATTTGTGATAAATTGTTTCATGGAATAACAAAATTCTATGAAATTTGGATATAAATGCTTGCTTTTATGATGATTTTATATCATCTTGTTGGCCACTTTGGAAATGATGTGAAACCAATAAATATAATTAAAACCCCATTAATTTTGACAGATCATTTTCCTCTCTATATAAAGTAAAATGTATGTAGTCAATTACTTAAGTAGGCAAAAATAGTTAAAAGAAGAATCTCTCCCACAATTGGCATATGAATTTTAGGGACTTAAATGAAAAGCATTCATTTTTAGGGATAAAGTTTTCCATATTTGAGTTTATATACTAAATATTGCTTCTTCAATTCAAAGACCGCTAGTTTATTCCTTAAAATGCTTTTTTCTTCTTATAAATTCATTTATGAGGACAAATACGAAGGACTCTTTTGAATGGATAAAACGTTTATCTGTTGTTAGTGTAAAAATAACGGTGGCAATGAGATTAGATATTGTAGTCATATTGCAGCGTGAGATAAAAAAAAAAGCTAAATGCACTGCATTGAAGGTAAACACTCATCCAAAGCGGTCCGAAGGATATGGTTGTTGTTTTTTTAATTTAGAATGTGTTTGTAAAATTATTTAATAACTGGATTTGAATTTAATTGTTTGTAATTGTACATGTATGACAAATGTGAATAATCAGTATAATTAGTGAGTTTCATTGAATTGAGTGTAACTAGAACACTCTTTAATTTAAAACAGAATTGAATATTCGAAGAATTACACGGGCAATTAGTCATGACGACTCATTTTTTTAGGTTATGTTTGGATAACACAGAGGAATTGGATGAAATATTACTATTAATATAGTAATTACACCATCTTGTAATTATAATAAATTTTAATTTCCTAAACATTTTTACATGATAAAACGTAAATATGTTGTAATTTATATCATGCTCTTAATATAAATTATAATTACACAACTATATAATTTTAAGTTCTAAAATAAAAGTATTAATTATAATAAAAAATTATCAATAATATTTGATAAAAAAATTCTCTAAATAAGTGATAAAATTTAAAATCAAAATATAATTTTAGTCCAAGAAAATATTCGACAATACGTTTACTAATAAAATTAACTAGAAAAACAAGCATTTTGTGTAATTTTATCTAATTATGCTAACATTCCATGTTTGTTGGTCTATTAACTTTTTAACATTAACCATATACTCATTCTATGCATCGGTATTGCTACCAGTGCAAGATAACGTGGGTTTGAGTGCGTTGAAACATATTATCTTCCTATTTAAGGATTAGGAAAGGGCTATGAATAACTCTAGATATTTTATAAAAAAAATAAATAGTTTTCATTTTCTACCAAATAAATAAACATTTTACATTTAATTTTGAAGGAAGTTTATAAGTGAAGACATTAATTTTAATTTTTAGAAAGGTACAAAATAAATTTAAGACATTAATTTAAGGCCTTTCCAGCAAACAAAAAGTTCACAGCTGATTGTTTTTTTATGGTCCAATTGTACAAAATAAATGTATGTCCTTGATAAAGGCCCAATCTAAAACATGTTTGTTTTATTTGTAATCCAAAATCCTATTATCAATGGCGCAGTAGGAAGGCTGGCAGGTGTTTGATTCTCCCTTAAAATAAAAAAAAAATTTATTTATGTTTTTTTATAAATGTTCGATTCTCCTTAAAATAAAAAAAATTTTATTTATGTTTTTTATAATTTATAAAATTTAAATTTAGTAATGGTAAAATTATATTTTGATTCTTAAAAATGATAAAAATTTAATTTAATACTTTAAAAATTATAAAGATATAGACTATTTAATATACAATTTAATTCCGACCTAAAAAAAATTTTCTGACTCCGTCATTGCCTATTATCAGAACATAATTAATTTGTAATAAACGACAATTAAGCTCAAAGGAATTTGGACTGCTTTGATACAAATTAAAAGACGAAGAGTTATTTTTTTTAAAAAAAGAATTGATTACTTCCTTTAATAAAAAAGCTTCATCTATTTTCTTTTTGTTGTTTTGCAAAAATATATTCTTGGTAGTGGCTGACCCTCCATGAATGATATATTTTTCTTTTATTTAAAGGTTATATATTATTTGGTATCTAAGTTTAGTTTTAATATTCAATTTAGTACATGAGGTTTTTGTCTTTAATTGATACTTGAGTTTGACTTCAATGTTTATTTTGGTACCTAAGTCTTTTCAATTCAATACTTGAGTTTTGTCGGTCCAACTTAAGTACTTGAGTTTGGTTTGAATGTTCGATTTGGTACCTAAATTTTCTTTTTCTTTTTTTTTTTCCAATTAAGTACCTATATATTTTTACTAGAGCACACATGTCAAATTTTCATTGGGCCAACATGATGCCATTTGGTTTCGGTACCTAATTGAACATTGAAGCGAAATTTATGTACCGAATTGGATAAAAAAAACTTAAGTACCAACTTGAATATTAAAACCAAATTCAAGTACCAAATGGTATATTAATCCTTCATTTAATGCACTCCTTTTTCCCACTAAATTTGTCACATAAGGACTTTTAGTAGTCAAACTTTTGTAACTATGACATCTTATATCCTCCCCTTCCCTATTTAACCGGCATCTATCCAGATCTACCAAGTCTTCAACTCTCGTCGGAGCCTCCCTAATCCAATACATTGGGGAGTCGTACCATCTCCCCTCCTTTACCAGACCTTGGGCTGCCTGATTTGCTTGTCGATGTACAAATCTAAAACTTGTTACTTCAAATTTACTAGCCCTTTCTTTACATTCTTTTATTTTGAAACATATTTCGATTTTCAATTGTGTTGGAAAAACGATTTCGGAATCTCATTTCCGTAAACAAGATTCGTAAATATTAAATATGAATATTTATGGAGTTGGTGATCCATCATAATTTGATACGTCAAATTAGACTCTCCATTACACTTAAAGAGCTTATTCTCGAGCAATTTAGATGCCTTTATCCTGTTTTTAGTTAATTTCACCTTTTCGTATTAATAAGTAATTTGTTTCCATGATTTCAAAAAAATAAAAATTATAAAAAAAAAAAAAAAAAAACTAAATTACACTAACCAATTTTAGTCAATTTAAAAGAATTTTTTACACAATGTCTAAATTATCGCTCACTTATTAATCGAAAGATAAAGTGTAATTAAAGGCGCTCGAACTCACATTCTCCTTATTATTACAACATCAAGTATGTCAACGAACCGATACTCAATTGACAATTCAAATAAATAAGTATTATACAAACTAATAGTTTAATTAATCTATAATGAAACGGTAATATCAAATGTCAAAATTTGCTTTTAATTAGGGGAAAAAGGTTAACTTACCGATATTAACCCTAGTCCCTAGCTATTTGATAATAATATTATGCACGGGATATTTTTATTCGTGGTGTGTGAATTGATCGTAATTTAAATTTATTTTCATCAAGAATATATTGGTGAGTTCTAAATTTATCCCCCAAAAAAATATACAAACATGATTTAAAAAAATAAGTAAAATATAATATTATATAATATGAAATAAATATAATAATACACAAAAATATGGATTAAATTGTGCATATATGTCGTTTTTTTTAATTGACTAAATAGGTTATTTTTTCAATATTTAAAGAAAATAAGTCGATTTTAGAGAGAGTGAAAAAAGCTTATCCAGTTAAAAGAGCTTTCCTGACAAACGAGCGGAAAGTGCGCCAATGCATTTTTCATACTCTCTCTACAAAATTAATCTATTTCCCTAAATCTTAAAAAAACAGTTTATTTGACCAATTAAAGAAAAAAAACTCAAATATAACTAATTTAGCCAAAATTATGTCATAAAATAGTAAAATAAAATACTGTAATCTAGGAATTAATTTTGGCTCATTAATAAGAAAGAAAAATGGTGATCTAACATTGAAACGTGAAGAACTGAACAAAGTTAAATCTATAAAAAAATTATTATTTAGCATCAGCCTTAAATCATGCTGATGTAATAAAAACCCCAAAAATTGTATAAGAAAAAATATTAATTTATTTAAAAAAGAAAGTGATGTATGTTGTTATATTTCTATCTATAAAATTAATGAAAAAATACAAATTATTACAAAAATAATAATAGTTTATACCAAAAAATTTATTGTCGGAGCTCCCTTGCCTAGCTTAAACAATTCCAAATCATTCTCCAATGGAGTCAAGTTCAAATCTAAGCACAAAACCCTTCTGTTATTAGATTTCTTCACGATTGGTTCTTCATGCTGGTTTTCACTCAAAACACCCCTATGCCTCCTCATATGTCCACCAAGCGCTTGCCCGACCGAGAACTCGAGCCCACAGATCGAACACTCGTATGTCTTAGGCTTGGTTGACGACGCTTGATTCTCCAACGTCTTGCTATCTACTTCCATCAACCTGGGCTTCTTATGACTTGCTTGATGACCTCCTAGAGCTTGGAACGAATTGAACTGTCGGTTACATTTTTTGCACTCGAAAACCCGGGTCGGGTGACTATCGATCTCGGAGTGTTCGTATCGGTTTCCTCCTTGTGAAAGAAGCATCATACAATTTGCCAAAGCTAAATTATTCTCTTCTCTGTTGAGAAAGCTTCTCTTCATGTTTTTTAGGGTTATGGTGTGAAAATATAAAGTTTTTTTTGGTGTGAAAAGGAGAAGAAGTGAAATAGGACTTTAGGGTATCGTAATGTTTGGTATATTTATAGGTTGGTTAGAGGAAAGGTGTAAGGTTTTTGACTTTTTTTATAGTTGACCCTTTGGAATGACTTTTGTGCCCTTGCTTGGTAAGGCAATAAAGTAAAGGGTATTTTGGAAATAAAAAATTGACTAGAGTGTAAGCTCAGCTCAGCATAACCGAGTAGTTGAGCCAGCCAAGCCTCGTGAGTTGAAGCGAGTTGTGGAATCTTTGTTAGAATCTGTTAGAATCAAAAGATTCTAACTTGCTCAGCAAAATTTGGTGATTGGTCAGATCAAGTGACATCTTCTCATGTGAAATTTTAATCTTTTTAAGTTGCTAGGTGACATACGTGACAGTTTATGGTTGATTCTATGATGTTTCTTATACTAAGTTCGTTTTCATGTAAACGTACACCAAGAAAGAAAAAGGAGAGTTAGCACAGTTTGTGACTTGTATATTACGTGTTTTTTTTCTAAAATACAAATATAAATGGATCGTCTGGGTAATCAATGAGCTGAACTAAAATTTAATCATCATGATGTGATTCAGAGATCGACAAATATAACTGTAGATGATAGATCTCAAACTTGGATACTTAAGATTAAAAATTTCTATATTTATTAATTATGTCAAGATCTCGTTATCGTGTAATATATATAAATTGTTTAAATATTATTTTAAAGTAATTAAAGAGGGGATTTTCATTTAAAGATAAAAGGTTATAATAATAGAGTCAACATATACGATAGGAAAATGTAGAGTGAGTTTCCTTGCAAAAGCTAAACAACACACCTTGTTTTAGGTAGACCATCAATTTGGTTGTCTATTCTTTCGTCACTGTTAGTTTACTGACATCTTCAGTGACGGAATTATAGGGAAAAATCTCTTTCGCGAGACTCTTCTCTACTATGCCTAAGGAACTATCGTGTCAAACAATCTATGGCATTTACTTTTACTATTAGTGACGACATTTAGATTGAGTTCGTGGGCAGTATTAAAAAAATAAATTAGACTCTTTTTTTTAATTTAATGATTAAATTCAATTCTTTTTAAAATGTTATGGGTCAAATTTAATTAAAAAATATTAAATTAACAAAAGATATAAACGTTAAAGACTAAAATTATCATTATACCTATTTTTTAATTGATTTTTCTTAAATTTTCATGCCACTTAAAAAATTAAATTTGAATTTCTCATGTGTTTTCATTGGTTTTACAAAATTTAACATTCGATTTTTTCAAATGATTAATTCAAAAAAAGTTATTATTTCAGTCCCCTAGTTAAATGAGATATTATCAATTTTAGCCCCTTTTGTTTGTCAAGCATTCAATTTAAGTCATTTTTCAGCATAATTTTTACCTTTGCTCCCTTAAAATTTTATAATTTTATTTTGACCCCAATTCCAAGTTCTTGGCTTCCTACTCAAAATCAAACATTGTTGCGAGAAAAAACTATAAAATAATCTTTCATAAACCACGAAACAAACATGAATAATACCTTAATTCCACTAAAAAATAAAAATCTAAAAGTCAAATGAAAATTAAATATTCTAATTCACCATCTTAGAAACTCCTAATTCGCTAAAACAAGCTATAAAACATTTACTTAGTGGAAAATTGCAAATTTTCTTTTTGGTCACAAAAATAGACAAAGCTTGACTTATTTTTTTCCCTTTTAAGAACTTCCCACACGTTTAAGACCAAATTGCATATTACTAAATACAAAAGTTCTATGTATTTTTGTCGAAATTTCCCTAACAAATATACCCTTTGAAACTTACTTTGTGTTATTGTTTTCTAGCGTAAAAAGTTCTTAAACTTTTTTAAAAAAAAGCAATTAAGTTTTTATTTTTTTTTGCACTTAATTGGATACTTGAATTACAAAAATACATAAAAAAAACATCTTTAAATTTTTCTACATTTTTTTTGCACTCAATTAAGTATTTGAACTGTTAAAATGCATAAAAAATCATTTAACCGTTAAAATTAACTTCTCACACGTTAAGACCAAATTGGCACGAGTGATGGACAACTTGCTTTTTAGGTTAATGCATATTACTAAATACAAAAATTCTATGTATAATAATGGAAATTTCCTTTACAAATAGACCGTTTGAGTCTTACTTTGTGTTATTGTAATTTTGAAGTCTCGAGGTCAAGTGCAAGTGGACCTTTCCTTGTCTTTATCATCATTTACTACTACATTTATTACTTTCAAATATTTATCTTCTTTTTTATAGAAAAAAATATATCTTAATTTAGTGATAGGAATAGGTTAACTTATGGGCAAAGTTAGCCTTTTAGATAATCTTAAACCAACTCTTGTTTCAACCTTGTTGGCATATTTTCTTCAAGCGATAAGATTACAAGTTCTAAAATAATTTTTGATTGCGATTTGAGCTTTAGTTTAATTAATATGAGTATTATTGCTAATGTAAGAATATGTGAATTTGAATGTGTTAAAGTATATTATTCTTTTATTTATGAATTGATGAAAGATTATGAATAATTCTAAGTATTTTTTATGTCAAAAAGAGCAGATATGATCAGATGATAAAAAGATTTAATTATAATGGGAAAATTAATTACTTATCATACATAGTATTTCGGGTTTAAATTTCATTATGATCAAAATTATAACTTAATTTATTATGAGAGAGTATTTTTTTAATAATTCACAACTGAATTAATACTCTATTATACATATAAGTTTTTTTTTTTGAATCAATCTAATATATCTATTATATTAAATTAAAATATTGTCTATATTAATATGTTTTTAATGGTTGAAACTTTTTTTTTTATGTAAAATAGATAGTTAAATTCTATTTTACTCTTAACTTGATATGCATGTTGTGGTGGAGCATAGTAGAGACCCAAGGGTCACGGCCTCTACTAAAATGGTAAAATTTTAATTTAGGCTTTTTATATATAATTTATAAAATTTTAAATTAATAATGATAAAATTACATTTTACCCCTCTCAAAATGATAAAAATTTGATTTAACCATTTAAAAATTATAAATATATAGAGTATTAAAATAATGGTTAGATTGTTACAATTTAATTTCGATCTCCCAAAAAAAAAATTTCAAGCTTCGCCACTGCACGTATATAATGGTTAGATTGTTAAGATATAAATCATAAAAAAGTTATGAAATTTTTTTTAAACCAAATTAATTTTACATCGATGTAAGTAAACATGTGATTCACTATTCATCATATTTCTCTTGTCCGTTGCACGGGAATAAAAGAGTAATTTAAATGAGTATATTTTGTTGATTATTAGAAATTATTAACGCTAGAAAGTTCCGTCGGAGATAGTTCATACATGATGCTACAATTATTCAAAAGTTAAAATAGATTAGACTTAAAACATTACTTATACGTAATAAAAATTTTCTCTAATTTATGTCTTATAAACATAAAATTGAGTTCGAATTACATAAATAACTCTTTATATTTTTTTGTACAAAGTTTACTTTGGTGGTAAGTTAAACACATACAAATCAAATAATCAATAGAGCAATTGAGTATTGATTAATAAGGTAGATAGAGACTACTAAATCATTTTCACTATCACAATCCTCATTAATTCACACTTCTCAAACAATTCTATTGCTTTAAGCAAAGCCTAATTCACTCAACACAATTTATACATGAAAATATTATCTACTAAGGTAGATAGAGGAAAAATACCCTTTGGTTAAATCTGGAAAAAAGTTGACTAAAATTTCATTAATGATCGATAAATGACAAAAAACAACATAAAATTTCATTAATGATTGATAAATGAAAAAAAAACAATAGTTTTCTAAAAAAACCGAATATATTATTTTTTGATCACATCTATTTTCAATCCATAAATAAAATGATAATGTACATTAACGCACTGAAACCCATAAACCAAAAAACATATAGATATGAACAACACGTCCACGTTTTTTTTTTTTAATTGTTGAAGCCCAATTCGCCCGGGCCCAATCAGCTTAAATTTATTTTAAAATTAAGTTTATTCTAAATTTAAATTTGGTTGAATTTTAAATTTATTATAAATTTAAATTAATTTTTTTTTTTTTAAATCTCCAAGTACAAAGTCCATTTACAAACTTAGATCCAAATACCAACCTAAGCCCAAATCGGGCCCAGATTCAAATAACCCTAAACCTAAACTTAAATGGCCCGAATAGGCCCAAACCTATTACACCCAAACCCTAGTCTACTAAGTGTTGCTGCTGCCTCCACCTCAGCCAACCAGGACGCGCCATATTAGCAACCAAGTTGCCACCTCCAGCTTCAACTTGCACCTCTGCCATCAGCTGCCATAGCCACCACTGGTACCTGCAAGAAGAAAAGATGGGCATTAAATTGAAAACCATCATTGTAAAACTAGGTATAAGAACAGATTCAAATCCATTGTTCAAGGGGGCTGAAAAGAAAAAGAAAGGAAAAGAAGTATACTTTGAAATATTTGCATACAAGTTTACTTTTGAATTCACTAAACATTCGGCAATAGAATAGGAAAGGATACAGATACGAGGCAATCACAAACAGTCTTAGAATATTCAAGCATTGAATCATCTCAGGTATAACTTTAATGCATTCATTTATTATTGTTTATAATTTAAGTGTTTTAAAACCATTCACATCCCTTTTTACAATCGAAGGCATTGATTGTAACCATTATCATCCATTATTATTTTCGGTTATTTCAAAGTATATTAAATGAAATTTATTATTATTTAAAATATTATTAAAACCATTATTATTAATTAATAATAATAAAAACGAAGAGTCAGTTTAAGTTACTCCCCTTGGTGGTCGCGCCGTCGTCGGAGTCGCCGAAGCTGCCACCGAATGCCGAACGTGCCCCGTTACGCGCAAACCTGCAAAAAAAAATATGAAAATGGATAAAAAAAAAGACAATAATAATAATAAGAATAAGAAATTTTCTTTTACCTCTGATCTCTGTTTTATACATTAAAACCCAGATTTGGGTTTCGAAACCAACCCGGAGACTCAGATCCTGCTTTGAAAACCAGACTCACGCTTTTAAAAAAAATGTATGAGGTTACAAAAGGACGTTTTACCTACTGACGGTCGGAAACGGCGGCGGACGGAGATGAAGAGGCGGCTCATCTTCGACGGGGGTGCGTGGAAGGCGACGACGCGTGTACCAGAAGACCCCTGGCAGTGACGTGCGATGACCACGCGCGGGGGTCGACGGTGCACGTGCGACCCTACGTGAGACAGACGGCGATCGGCCTGACTGGCTGAGGCATGGCCGGTCGGGAAAGGGCGAGAGGATTTTTGGAGAGGATTTTGGTTTTTTTTTAAATAGGGTGAAAGAAAATGTTTTTTTTTTCTCTGAAACAGGGCTTTTATAGGCCCCCAGAACGATGCCATTTTGAGGGCTGAGTTTCAACCCTGAAACGGTACCGTTCTGAGCTTTTACCCGAGTCCGATCCGACCCGACCTAGGATCCGCGTGTTTTTGAAGGAAGGGTTATTTATGCATCTGATCCTTCCGCTTTTTCTCAAATTTTCAATCAGGTCCTTCTCTTACTTTTAATTAATTTCAAATTAGCCCATTCATTCTCAATGCTTTTCAAATTAGCCCATTCAGGTCCTTCTCTTATTTTTAACCATGAAACTTCCAAAATTACCATTTTACCCCCGAACTTTCAAAACTCTCATTTTTTTACCCCGAAACTTCCAAAAATTTCATTTTTAGCACCGAACTTCCAAAATTTCCATTTTAACCCCGAAACTTCCAAAAATTACCATTTTACCCCTAAACTTCCAAAACTCTTATTTTTAACCCTAAAACTTCAAAAAATTCCATTTTTACCCCTAAACTTCTAAAAATCCCATTTTTAACCCCAAAACTTCCAAAAATTCTATTTTTACCCCGAACTTCCAAAAATGCCATTTTTATCTCGAAATTTCCAAAAATTCCATTTTGCCCCCCGGGTATCCGAAAAGTCTCATTTTCAAACCCGATCGCGTCCTTTTTTTTTCCATTATCGATGTTTGTGTTTATTTTAACCATTATGCACTCGTATTCTGCATTTTTTTGTTTTGTTTTTTGTTATTTTGTCTTTTTTTATTTATCTTACTTCGCGTCATTTAATATCCATTATTAACTGCTTATTTATAATTAACTCGCATGCTTGTTTTCAAAATTGTTTTTTTATAAAAACTTAAAAAATCGAGGCAATATTCTTTTATTTCGAGTTTCAAAAATTTTGCCTTAACTCACTAGGTGCAATTTTTCTTCAAATCGAAACAATCGAATACCCTTAATCGAGGCAATGTTTCCTTATCTTCGATTCTGAAATATTGCGCCTTAACTTACTAGGTGCAATCTTTCTACAAATCAAAATAATCGAATATCCTCTTCGTAGAAATTTTAAAAAAAAGTTTTACAAAGGAAAGCTCGTTATTTCTAGATCTTGAAATGTCGTGTCCTAACTCACTGGACGTAACTTTCTTCCTCGATCATTTTGAAATAGTAGGATTTCCAAACAAACTCGATTTCTTTTAAACTTAACTCATGCATTCTAGGATCGTATTTTAAATTTTATTCGAGCTTTTAAATGTTATAAATCAAGACCCGTAAATAATCAATACGGTACCAATTTTGGGCGTATAAGGGTGCTAATCCTTCCTCATGTGTAATCGACTCCCGAACCTATTTCTGGATTTTGAAGACGATATGTTTTCAAAACGGTTTTTAAAACATTTTGTGGTGATCCAATCACACTGAATAAAGGATTGGTGGCGACTCCTTTTTTTTTTCGATCTTAAAATAATTTTCAAAATTCGTCGTTTTCCAAAAAGAGATGGTTTCGACAAAAATATTACATTATAATATTTTTTTTTTGGAAATGTACACTTTTATAAAGAAGATTTTAGTTGGGGAGAAGTAGGACAATTTTTTAGGTGGATTGAAATTAAATTATATATTTTTAGGATAGTAAAATATTTTTATTATTTTAATAATTTATATATTTATAAATTTTAAAAGATTAAATGAAAATTTTATCATTTTTGAAGAATCAAATATAATTTTATCATTATTAATTTAAAATTATAAATTATAAAAAAATTTAAATAAAAAATTTCCATTTTAAAAATTCTGTACTCTACCATGTCCTGACTGTGCCACGAACTTCAGGTAATGTATTCGTATTTAATTTTTTTTGGTACAACTAATCATTTATATATTATTCATTTTACACCATCAACTTTATTAATTTTTATTATGGTCAATATAACTTTTGGTATTTATTATATCAATATTTTTTCATTTGAAATATATTTTATTATTTATAAAATTTGTCATATATATAAATAAGAATTTTATTTTTAAAATATTTGGGCAAATAAATTTACTTAATAAGAAGATTTATCATATTTATAAATATAAATTTTTATTCAATTAAAATATTTTTATTAAAATAAAGAGAAAATATTTAATATATTATCAGAAAAATTTTTAGATTCCATAAGTAAAGTTAGGGATTGATAAGTGTCATACAGGTGTATGGTAAAATATTAAAAAATATATATTTAAATAAAAGAGACATGCCAATTTTTTAAAGCTGGTTGTGGAATAAAAAGAACACACTACTAGTGTACTAAATACTCACCCTAAAATAAAATTATATAATAAATAAAAAAGGTTAATTTTTTTTATATTTAATTACTTTATATTTACATTATTATTTTTCATTAACCCAAAAATTATATATATATATATATATATTGCTCTAGTTTAAATTTTAATTGAAAAAAAAAACATGGGTTTGGAGAATTTTTGGATAAATAAAAGACATAAAAGATAAATTTAGTCTCTAACAGTTATTTATTTTGTCATTTTAGTCCTTATTTTTTTTTTTATCATTTTGGTCCCTAACTTTTAAATTTTAGTTACAGTGCTTGCTTTTTTGATAAAAAAAAACTGTCTGAATCCATAAAATCAATAAAAATCTTACATATAGTAAAGTTTGAACCCATGTCACTAGCATTTATAAAACTCTAACTTTATACTTTCAGTAAAGATTCATTTTAACAAAATTTTTGGATTTGTTAATGTGTTATTATATTAAATCAATTCAACAATGTGGGGACTGAATATAAAGAGTATATCTTCAATTGATTGTGCTTTGAATTTTAATGATGTAATAGCTATTTTCAATAAGTTACTTTGTATTCACTTAAATTCTATGTTAGCAAGTCGAAATTGATATATGCTTTGAGGCTTGTTTAAGTTTTTTGTATGAGAGCTAATTGAGTACATTCTAATCTATTCATTGAGTAACTGTTTTTGTGAGAGAGTGCATACTAAATTGTAAGCTTTTTTTAAGTGTTTATAACCCAAGTTCTCAGGAGAGATTTGAAAGTGAGTGTTCTAGTATTTAGATACAAAGGTGAGATCTCTATTCTTGGGGAGTGATAAAATGCGAATCACTTGTTGTATTTGTGATTAAAGATAGTAGAATTACTCACTGAGCTAGGCTTCGCAGACATAGGGAATCTGAACTGCGTAAACAAATTTTTGATGTTCTTTATTTTGTTTGCACAATTTTCACAATGCCAAGCCGTAGTGACCACTACAGTCAAGCACTTCCATTTACAGATTTGTATTTCAGCAAATAAGCAACTTAAAGTAGCAACAATAAGTAATTTGACTAAAATTTAAAAGTTGAAATCTAAAATGATAAAAAAAGAAGAATAAGGACCAAATGACAAAATGAATAAACATTAAAGGCTAAATTTATCTTTATGCCTAAACAAAAATATATTTTATTGTTAATTATATTATTACATTGACATTTGAATAATATTTTTTATTATTAAATATTAACTATTAAATATTAAAAATATTTTCACTATGATCTAACATTGTTCAAAATTTTAATAAAAATTAATCAATTTTCAATTACGGTTGATATTTTAATTATCAAAATATTTAATATATTTTAATTAGATTAAACAATGTAATTAATGAATTTAAAAAATAAATCTGTAAAATCATGTACAATGAATGTAAAATTAAGGACGGGTATATTATAAAAGGGAGGAATCCACTTACACTGATATAAAATATTGTTTATATTAATATCTATTGAACAGTTGAAATTTTTTTTTTTTTTATATAAAACAAATAATTAATTTTCTTACTAAAAATGTAACATGTATGATCTACATAAATGGAACATAAAATTTAATGGTTGAATTGTTAAAATAATAATTGTAGAAAAAATTATGAAATGGTGTAAAATCGTATTAGTTTTACACAGGTGCAAACGGATCTTTTCTCATTATGAAATATTTAAAAATATATATGAATTTTCAATATTTTTATAATTAAATTTAAATTAAAAATACATTTTTTGTCGTAACCAAGGTATCCACCGTTTAGCAATAATTAATTCTCTCGTCCCGGGGGTTGTATGAAACTTGTTATAGAATTGACACAATGCCTATAATTACCCATAGCCCTTCCCTAACCCATAAATATGAGGATAATGCGCTTCAGTATACTCGAACCTATATCCTCTTGTATTTACAACAATACTCATACTAATCAAACTAAGACTCAATCAACATACATTTTACTAGTTATTATTTATCACTAATAACATTTAAATGAATTTTCATTCAAACAATTTTTTTTTCTCCAATTGATGAATTCATTACATACTCAGAAAAAATAGAACTTTGAATATGACTTAGAAATATCGACTTGAAATTTGCAAATTTCGTGAAGCTTGTGGTGCTCACCGGGTCAAAGTCAAAGGTCCTTTGGATAGGCAATTTGAACCTACCACCACGCACTAGCCAAGTTAGCTGCCAAAAACGACATACCCCCTAAAACCCAATTTTTATTTCAGACCTCAACTCACCATATGTAATTCATTATTAAAATTAAATGAAAATCCTGTATTAAGATTCAGATTGTATTTTGTTTTTTTTATTAAAAAGTAGTAAATTAATTTCTATACGTTAGATTAAAGAAGAAGCTAGTCTGTTTTATTAAAATTTTCATTCATTTTTTTAGTTTAAAATTGACATTGCTGAAAGAATAACCAAACAGTTATACGTATGTATGCTTGATTCTAACATACAAAGATCAAATTTTTGCAGTAGAAATGAATGGAATTTTTAACAGAATGACCAATTTACTTTTTGATCTGTATAGGAATTAATTTACTTATTTTTTAAGTAAAAAAAATGAAATGCAATCCTATTTTTAATACAAATACGATACTTTTATCTATTTTATTACACTAAAATAATCAAAATTGAAATGTCTAATTTTTCAAAACTTTGAAGTTCCATAAATTAATTTCCTATCTTATTCATACTTGATACCCGCTAATGTATTCCACGAGTTGATTAAGATATTGGGAATGTGAATGAAATGTCTAAGAAAATGAGAAATGCTATAATTTTAGTCTTTTTGAAAAATTAATAATTTAATTTA
Source organism: Kokia cookei (assembly GCA_039519145.1). Lineage (NCBI taxonomy): Eukaryota > Viridiplantae > Streptophyta > Magnoliopsida > Malvales > Malvaceae > Kokia > Kokia cookei. Next base: position 1,861,121 of record CM076910.1, read on the forward strand.
AGTATTTTAATACAATTTTTTTAATTCTGATCTCAATTTTATAATCTTATCTCGATCTTTTCTAAACAAGATTTTTAGCTTCACCCCTATTAATAAATTTATTTTATGGTCAAATAGAATTTTGGTTTTTTTTTTACCCGATTCATTGACTTGGATTGACTATTCATTTAATATTGAAAAATCTAAAAAATATTTTTATTTACTTTTTAAAATATTTTACAAATAATTTTAATATAGAAAAATCCACCACATCGCCAAAATACTTGGATTTTTGTCCGTGGTGGCCGGTGTTGTGATTATGGGATAATGACATATTGTTAGGCACTAAATAGGATGATGAGAATGATTTTTTTAATATATTAATGTACATGTTAGTATCTGTTCATATTTTTTTAATATTTTGATAACGCACATACACCTTGCACACACAGTGCTCGAACTCGGGTCTCCTAGGATGAACATTATCTTTTTTTCCACTGGAGCTACTCGTCGGGTTCGATGATGAGAATGATTTTATATTACAACAACCATTAATCCTTTTATATTAGTAAAGTAAATGGTAAAATACACCAATAGTTACTCAATTTTGATTTCAATAATAAAACAATCACTCAACTTTCAATTTAGTCACTAAATTTTAGACAAATAACAAACCAGAACAAGTGACCATTTTTCGTTATAGACGTAACGGAAAATCAACCTGTCATTTAACTGATCATGTTGGCATCCTAGCTATCGTTTAAACGGCCACAATTTAAGAACCCGAGTTGGGTAATAGAAAAAGAAGAAGAGAAGAAATGGAGATGCCGATTGTGATTCCGATGTGTTACTCTGGAAACCTAGCCAATTTAAAGACTTTTTGGTCCGATGTTGCTTTTTCGTTTGGTTTGATTCACCATTGATGTCCTATTCACGAATTGTGTTATTGGGTCTTTCGAAAAAAGTCAAGATACTAGAGGATGCAAGGAAGAGGGTGAGAAATACATGGTTGATGGTGCTATTGTTTGTAATATTGTTGTTGTTTAAATGACAAATAAACTTATGTGATTGCTGGTATTGTTGTTGTTATTGAAATGGAAAACCAGCTTCTTCTTCTTCTTCTTTTGGCAAAAACGGTGTTAAATGATTAAATAAAATTTATGGATTTTATGTTCAAGAAAGAAGCATAAAACATTAGAAAGTTCGATTTATGGAATCTGATTGGAAAGTCTAAATACCTACGTTGATTGCACAGTTATTGTAAAATACTTTAAATTGGATTCTATAAATTAAAACATTAACTCCCAAACCATAAGCATATCTATTTACTTTAAGCAATACAAAATAAAGTACCACAAGCATACTTTTCTTACTTTAAACTATTGTTCACAACATTTTATTTTCTCATTAGACAACAGAGTGCAACAACAAAACCAACATTAGCATTATTCTATAAAGGGTACGTGTTTCAATTAGACTTACATCATGGATCATATTTTAATTCCTCTAAAAATGATAAAATTTTGATTTAATCTTTTAAAAATTATAAAGATAGAGACTATTCAAGTAGTGAAATTACATCTTCACTATCGTAAAAATTAAAATTTAATTTTAACCCCCTAAAAAAATTTCGATCTTCACCCCTAGATCATAATTTCAAATGAAGAACAGAAAAAACTATATATAGAGATATAATTGCACTAGACATCCCTAAACTATTAACTTCATTTTAAATTAGTCTCTAAATTTCAAAATATTCTAATTATATCTCCAAAATATCAATGTTACATCAATCATGTCCTTTTATTATTAAAATCATTAATTTAATCATTAAATGACATGTCAAATATTATGTAGCTAAGTTTAAAATGAAAATTTTAAAGAAATAGAACGTTATCGCATAATTTTTAAAAGTAAAAATTAAAAAACGTGAACAATAAAACTTATGTTAAAACTTTGAAAATTCCAAATTAATATTTTTAAAACATCTATTTTTGTAATATTCACCTTTTTTTTTTTTTTTTGCATTATTAACCTTTTAAATCATAGTACATAACAATTTTAATAACAAAAGAACCTAATTGATACCATCTTGATTTTAGTAATAATTTTTATAATATTACCATATGTCATGGTTGAATGTCCCTTCAATAAAAGCTACTCCAATCCATAGATCGATGTGCGAATCTTTCGGAAATTGGACTTTGTCTTAACCAAGATTCTTCATGTGCGTTTTGAGTTTGTAAAGTGAACTGCAAATTTTGCTACTTATTAGGTGACTTCTTATTATAGGAAAGAGATGTGTATTTTTGACTGATTGTGCCAACCACCATTTTCTTTGATCCATATTCTAGACAAGAACGGCCCATCAATCCCGTTTAGTTAAGTTTTTTTATTTATGTTCTTTTTTTGATTGTTACGTATGGTAATTGAGCTTTTTCTTTTGCCTCAAATGAATTATTGTTTGACCAAACAAAAAACCCACACAACAATCGATCAACCTAACTCTAGTGACTAAAATGAGAAATTTTTTTATTTTATATATATTTGAATCACAAAAGGAAATTGCTAATACTTAAGTCACTATTAGTGTAATTTACCCAAGCATTTAATGAATATTTAATCGACAATTACTAATACCATAAGCTTAAATATGAGTAATGTCCCTTTAGAAATAAAAAGAAAAGTTTTCACCAAAAAAAAATATTTAATTTCACAAAATTCAAAACAATAGATAGCATTAATATATGTCCATTAAATGCATTCATTAATTTTTTTTTCATAAGAATACACCGACATAGCATTTGATTCATTTTTAGAAATTTCCATTTGTGAAATTGAATCTTAGAATTTCTTATAAGTACCAAATTCCTACCTGTCTTGCTTCCTAGTAAAACTCTTACCTAGTTCCTACAGTTCTACAACCCTAACTAAATCGGAAATGAGAAAATATTTTAGAGGATCAAAATTAAATTATAATTTTTAAGATAGTAAAAATGTAATTTTATCATTTTAGTAGTTTATACTTTTATATTTTTTTGAAATTATATCTTTATAATTTTTAAAGGATTAAATTAATTTTTATCATGCTAAGACAGATTAATATATAATTTTACCTTTATTAATTTAAAATTTAAAAAATTTTAAAAAGTATTGTCGAAACCATCCTTTTTTTTTTTTGCAAAACGACGCGTTTCGAAAATAACTTTAATGTTGGAAAATGGGAGTCGCCACCAATCCTTTATTCGGTGTGATTGGATCACCACAAAACGTTTTAAAAACCGTTTTGAAAACATGTAGGTCTTCGAAATCCAGAAAAACAGGTTCGGGAGTCGGTTACGCATGAGGAAGGATTAGCACCCTCATACACCCAAAATTGGTACCGTATTGATTATTTTCGGGTCTTAATTTGTAACATTTAAAAGCTCAAATAAAGTTTAAAATACGATCCTTGAATGCATGAGTTAAGTTCTAAAAAAATCGGGTTTGTTTGGAAATCCCGTTATTTCAAAGTGATCGAGGAAGAAAGTTACGTCCAGTGAGTTAGGATATGACATTTCAAGATCCAGAAATAACGAGCTTTCCTTCGTAAAATTTTTTAAATTTTGGGAAAAGGATGTTCGATTATCTCGATTTGATGAAAGGTTGCACCTAGTAAGTTAAGGCACAAATTTTCAGAATCGAAGATAAGGAAACATTGCCTCGATTAAGGGCATTCGATTATTTCGATTTGAAGAAAAATTACACCTAGTAAGTTAAGGTGCAAATTTTTGAAACTCGAAATAAAATAATATTGCCTCGATTTTAAAGTTTTTATGAAAACAATTTTGAAAACAAACATGCGAGTTTAATATGAATAAGCAGTTAATAATGAATATTAAATAACACGAAGTAAGATAAATAAGAAGATAAATGGTAAAAATCAAAAATGTAAAATACGAGTGCATAATAGTTAAATTCAAATGCAGATATTGATGATGAAGAAAAAATGATGCAATCGGAGTTGAAAATGAGACTTTTCGAATACCTGGGGGGCAAAATGGTAATTTTGGATTTTTGGGGGAAAAATGGTAATTTTGGGAAGTTCGGTTTAAAAACGGAATTTTTACACATTCGGGTGTTAAAGGGTAATTTTGAAAGTTTCGAGGTCGAAAATGGAGATTTTGGAGGTTCGGGGGTAAAAATGGGATTTTTGGAAGTTTCGGGGTAAAAAATGGAATTTTTGGAAGTTCGAGGGTAAAAATGGAATTTTTGGAAGTTCGAGGGAAAAAATGGAAATTTTTTGGAAGTTTTGGGGTCAAAAATGGAATTTTTGGAAGTTCGAGAGTAAACATGGAATTTTCGGACAGTTTAGGGACCTTAAGGGTAATAAAACCAAAAAATAGGTACACGTGGCAGCCCCTCAAGCATCCTGAAGTCAGAGGACTAGTTTGAAAACCATGAAAAATTTCTAGGTCAATTTTGTAATTAAATAGAACTTGATTTAAGGGTTAAATTAAAACAAATCAGAAGTAAGAGGGACCTTATACAGAAATAAGCCAAAATAATGACACGTGCCAACTCATGATGCTTTCAAAAGGTCAAGGGACTAAATTGAAAAGCATTGAAAATTATTAGGCCAGTTTAAAATTAATTAAAAGTATAAAAAGGACCTGATTAAAAATTTGAGAAAAAGCGGAAGGATCGAATGCATAAATATACCATTAATAAAAAACACGCGGATCCTAGGTTGGGTCGGGTAAGAGTCGGGCCGGTCATGGGTTAAAGCTCAAAATGACGCCGTTTTGGAAGCCTATATATGGGCTACTTTAGGTTTTTTTTTCATTTTTTCTTCTCTTTGTACAAAAATTTTTTAAAACCTCTCTCATCTCTCTCTCCCCTCAAATTCGACCAAGCTTCGGCTACCGGTCGTCGCTGGGCTACGCGCCACACACGCCATCGCCCAACACTCGCCGGTGCACGCGCCGTCAACTCCGCCTGTCACGCGCTGTCGTCCACCGTCGACTCCAACGGTCGGTAAGGTAAAACGCCCCTTTTTTTGTATTCTTTTATTTTAAGAAAATGGATCTGGGTTTTGAAAGCTTTAGACATAAAGCACTATTGTCGAAAGTTTGTTTATTCCACTTCTTTTTCGAAATCCCAGGTATGAAATGAAAGATCCAGATTTTTGAATGTTTTAAGAACTTGTTATTTGTTAAAAAAACCATTTTTGTGCATTATTATTATTGTTAACACCTTTGCTTACGCATGTGTCTCGGTCTGCCGGATTCGAGGCGATGTGGACGACAACGCTTGATGCTGCAATCGTTGGGGGAGTCACGAAAGGGTTCCGATCGACGTCGATCCGAGGTGGCCGATCGGAAACAGTAAGTCCTTTGGACTCCCTTTATTTATTTATTATTAATAATATTACTTATTAATATTTTTTTAATATTTATTATACGTTTATTGCTTATTTATTAAATACCACAAAGAAAATATTAACAAAACAATAATGACTCAGTAAATGATATGCATCCATATACGAATAACATAATAGGTTTTTACAAAATATCCAGAATAATAAATGTGCAATAATTATGTATATATTTTAAATGTATACCTTCTTAATATGGGATTCTAGAGGGTCTGATTGTTTGACCTTTGCTTGCTGTTAATTGCTTCTTGGGTTATTAATTGTACCTACACAGTTTATCTTTTTGAGTAAAATGACTATCTTTGTATTGATTTTTTGGATGAACCAAAGTCAGTCTTTACAAAAGATTGAATCTGGTTTTTATAGCTAGTGTTCCAATGATGATTATTTGTTGTTTTACAATTTAATGTCTGTCTTCTTTTCCTTTTGCAGGTTCGGCGGTGGAGGCTTGTAGTAGTGGCGGTGGCAGTGGCAGTCTCAACTGCCAGTGGTTGCAAGTTGAGTCTGGTGGCACTGTCGGTGCTGACGTGACAGGCCCTGGTTGGCTGGGATGGAAGGTGGCTGGTAGCAACTTGCTGCCATGCTTTGACTTGTGAATTTGGGTCAGAGATGTAATTTGGGTTTGGGGTGTAATTGGTTTGTTTGGGTTAATTTTGTAATTGGGTCCCAATTTGGGCTTTTGTGATTGGACACTTGGACTTGGGCTTGTATTTGAACATTCAGTATTTATAAAAAAATTTAAATTTAAATTAAATTTAAATTTTAAATTAAATTTAAATTCAAAATCAATTTAATCTTAAAATAAATCTTAAAATGGGTTTAAATGTTGGGCCCGATCAAAATTGGGCTTCAACAAGTCTAAACGAAATTTTTTTCTATTTTAAAAGTCGAGTGTCTTATCAACCCTTTTAATTAAGCCCCTAACCCTAACCCTAACCATGTCAAAATCCCAATGATTAATTGAATTTGACAAGAAAAAAAGAAGAAGAAAACCTTGAGTTAGAAAAAAAAAAAGGGGTTTTAAGAAAATTTAATAAAAATTGTTTTAATATTTCACAATTGACAATATTGTGAATATAAATGTTGCTATAAATCGAAATGTTAAAAAAATGTAAATAAAATAATGTTTATAAGTTTAAAACTAATAAAGTTGTTTTTTTTAGTATTTTTTATATTTATTTTATTGTTTATAATTAATGATTATCTTTTTCAATAATATTATCTTAAGGTTTGAATCTGTTTTTTCATTGAGACTGCAATATACCTCAACACTTACGGATAAACTAATAAATTTGTTTTTTTTAAATTGTAAAATCATTATTTATTTTTTATTTAATCAAATGATGGTCGATAAAGTTTTAGCACAGTTAGCAAAATTTCAAGCTCTAGACCTCGAAAATTTATATTCGAGTTTTACATTTTGCAATTGTAATATATGAGTATTTCTCTCACATTATGAATATTATTTCCTTTTTTTATGGGAAGGAATTCTTTTACATCGATGTAAATTTTAAATTATTTTACATCATATTATAATTTTTTATATAATTAATATTTTAACAATCTGATATCGCATTATCTAATGATGGTTTAATAATAAAAGTTGAATAATTTATTGGTTTAGTATTACTAATTTTGCTGGATGCTATTATCTTGGAGCGGAATAAGGGTAGATTGAGAGTGAATAAATGGTGATAGATTTTGCTAAAATTGAGATCTCTTACCTTTCATTTGTCATAAGAGACATGTGATATAAAAAGAGCTTTGTACATATCAATGTGAAAGTGTCGGTTTGTATGAGGGGCAACTCAAACAGCTGTCGAATGTGATAGATCTTCCTTTTGACAGGATGCTAGTCAGCGTAAAAAAATTTATGCTTTTCTTTTGATGTTTTCTTTTAAAGTCTAAAATTTATGTTTTATTTAACTGTTTTTTAATATTTTATTTTCATTCGTAAAAAGTTATCGTATTATTAAGATGTCCAACCTTTATTAAAAAAAATAAAAAGAGATTAATTTTGACTTACTTGTACGGTGTACCTAAAATACAACGTTAATTAGGCCTAAAACCGGTGGTTGAGCTTGCACGTGACCTTTCACGTGCTATATCTACTCCGATCCTCACCCAATATTTCCCTACCTACCACCACAAACAGGCTATATAAAACGCACCGTTTCGCTTCCATTTCCCACCCCTGATAAACAGAAACAAAGAAGACCAGCTACCGGAAAATGCCTACGTCACCGTCCGTCACCGAACTCCAGGTGGATAACTTTACCTTCCCTCCGACGGTGAAGCCTCCTGGTACCAGCAAAACTCTGTTCCTTGGTGGCGCAGGTTAGTATTCCGCGCATTCCGTTTTCAGAAGCCGTTTGATTGCTTCATTTTTTTTGTTCAAGTTAATGGGTAGTGCTAACGTGCGCCAGGGGAGAGAGGATTGGAAATCCAAGGAAAGTTCATAAAGTTCACCGCGATTGGAGTTTACCTGGAAGATAGCGCCGTGAATTGCCTCGGCGTTAAGTGGAAGGGTAAGAACGCGGTGGAGTTAACAGAATCCATTGAGTTTTTCAGAGACGTCGTTACAGGTAATTTCCAAATTTTTTCTTACATTTTGTTTATTTGTTGTTTTGTGTTTGATTGCTGGAAAAAGATAAAAAAGTTTTTTATCGAAATTTGTGATAAAAAAACTCAAAAGAATTACGGATTGAATTTTAATTCGATTAACATAAATATTATTATTAAAAATATGTAAGTTTAAATGTATTGAAGCGTATCATCTTCTCAATTATGAATTGAAAAGAGATTATAAATAATTTTAAATATTGTGTTAAAATAATCTATATTATAACAACTATAAAAAGATTATTAAAATAAAATTTTAAGTTAAATTTAAATGTACGATATACCATTAGAATAAAAATAATATTATAAGATGAAATAAAAAATAAGTTAATCGCAGTGAAACTCACCCTTCAAATAATGATTGAGAATTGAGAGCAGAGAAAGTTAGGAAAGACAAAATATGGGTTGTGACAAAAAAAAAATTATTAAACAAGTGGGCCGGGACTTAGTAAATTGACTTGACCCACCTTTTTATTGAAAAGAAATGGATTAGGTCAATCACAAAAGACTGAATCCATTATTTGTTATTAAAATGGATAAATATTCATTTTGGTATATGGATTTGACTTAAAAATTTAAATGGGTACTTAAGGTTTTTTACTTCAATTAGGTACCTGAATTTGATCTCAATGTTCAATTTGGTACTTAAATTTTCTTTTTGATCCAATTAGGTACCTTAACTTAGCTTCATAGCTCAAATTGGTTCAAATAATTAAGTATTAATTTGGACAAAAAAAAATCAAGTTTAGGTACCTAATTGAATCAAAATAAACTTTAGATACCAAAATGAACCTTAAAGTCAAGTTCAAGTACCTAATTGGATAAAATAAAACTTTAGGTACCAATTTGAACTCTAAAAACTAAGTTCAAGTATCAAAATCTATATTTATCTTATTAAAATTTTATATTTTCTTAAATATTTATATATATATATATATATATATATATATATATATCATTTAAGAGTTTATATTCTATACATTGAGTAAAATAAACTTCACAAGTAAATTTAGTACGACATTATTTATTTTTAGAACTCTTACATTATTGTATATTTTTTTAAACATATATAAGTTACTAAATATTTTTAAACAATTAAATGCAAGTTGGTATTTAATGTCAGAGCTAATGATTAGATTAATCAAAATATTTGATTAAAATGCTGCTTTAATTTAAAGATTCAATTGGAATGTTTTTAAAGTTTAAAACCAATTTAAAATTTAGTCAATTTATAAGGGCAGTTGGTGCAATTAAGCTCTTTTTTCATTTTAAGTAGTTCATCTTTTATATCAAGGATGTTTGAATCGGATCAGATCGGGAACCGACAAAAGTATTGATTTGGAGAGAAGTTTTGAATTGATTAGATTGAAAATTAGTATGGGCCGGTTGAAATCTGTTGAACTGGGGTTTTTTTGCTTTTAAATATACTGGTGTGATTACATGATAGTATTAGTTTATATTTTCTTAATCTTTTGACAATGCACACACATTTTGCACACATAGATGCTCGAACCCGGGTTTCCTAGGATGGATATTATCCTATTTTTCACTGGAACCGCTCGTTGGGTTCGAATTGGAGTTTTTTAAATTATTTTGAATGTTTGATGATTTTTTAATCGAAACGATTAGACTGATATCAAAAAGGAAATCCTAATTTTGGGGTGGGGGGAGGTGATGTATATGTATGTAGGTGATTTTGAGAAGTTCATACGGGTGACAATGATATTGCCATTAACGGGTCAACAATACTCTGAGAAAGTATCAGAGAATTGCGTTGCTATTTGGAAATCTCTTGGAATCTACACTGATGCAGAAGCAAAAGCCATTGAACAATTCATTGAAGTCTTCAAGGATGAGAACTTCCCACCTGGCTCTTCCATTCTTTTCACTATTTCAGGCCAAGGTTCCTTAACTGTAAGTCCAAATTCCTTTTCTAATTATTTAACACTCCTTCATTACAGATGGATGATTGACTTTTCACTAAACAAAAATGGAATTTCTGAATTGCCTAATTGATCAACAGTCCAAATAACTAACATGGGTCAAATTCATTGCTCTAAAACAATACAGATTGGGTTCTCCAAAGATAGCTCAGTGCCAGAAGGTGGGAAAGCAGTGATAGAGAATAAACTACTTGCAAACTCAGTGCTGGAATCCATCATTGGTAAGAATGGAGTTTCTCCTGCAGCAAAGGAAAGCTTGGCATCAAGGTTGTCACCATTGTTCAATGACTGTGGAGCCGACAGTGAGATGCCTCAGTCTTAAGTTGAGTTTCAGTGTCTGTTTCAGACCTACCTGCTGATGTTATTGTTTTCTTAAATCTTGTGTGGCCTTTTTATATAGCGATGAAGCAAGTAAAATGTAGTTTGAATTCTAGTTTCGAACTCCAATATTCCACTGAATCATCATCTCTGGGTTATCTTTGTTTTGAGGAAATGTTTCCATATTTGAGAATTCAAAGTCTTATGTATTTTTATGTATTAGCAAATTGGCTGCTCACCCTTTTGATCTTCTGCACTCTCATGTTTGGGTTTGACATTGATTGATGATATTACAGGAGCCACTTGGACTTTTTGGTTACAACATAAGTCAAAAGATGGTATTCTTATTCCTGACTAATTTGCACATTTGAGTTTGGATGGGGAATTCAGTTCATGAATAAATTTAGTTTAAAATAGTAATTTTATCTTCACAAAAGCATCATTAAAATTTTCAAAAACATTTTTTAAAAGCATTTGTCAACCTTCTCATGTAAAAGAAATGGACCATAATACCTTCGTTATATATATGGCAAAGTTTTGTTTTCAGCTGTAAGTTCGTTTAAACAGCACTCTTCAGTACAAGCATAAAAATATATTGTAGCTTCAGTTTGGAGATCGAGAATAAATATATATATATATATATATATATTTTAGGTTGGTGGTTGCTTTTTTAATTAAAGGTATTTATAGATTAGGTCGGGTTTATATATATATATATATACATTAAGTTCATTCAAATTGGGCTCGGCTCTAAATATAGGTTCAAAATTTATATAAACTCGCTCATATTTGCAAGTGTTTATTCTAAACCTATTTTAAGTCGACTCGTATTATTTTTTGAAAAAAATATATTTTTTAATTTAAATTTTAGCCTTTTTTATTAAAATTCTAAATTTTTACAATTTAACATATTTTTTAATGTTTATATGATATTACGATATCATATATTTAATTTTGTGTGATATAAATTACATAATATATGAAAATAAAATAAAAAAATTACAAAAGTAGAAAAAAAATGTTAGGTTGAATTCGGATGTTGAATGTTAAAGCCCAAGCCCAAAATCTTTATTTTAAGCAAAGTTGTTTTTAGGCCAAGCCCATTATTTGAGCCACATATATTGGGCGTCGTCAAGTATTTCGGGTCGAGATATCCAAAGCTTACTTTCACCGTCGTACTCACATGTGTCCGATCAATATCTGGACTGGTCTTTGATAGACCGAAATTAGCAACTTTAGCCATGAAATTCTTGTGGAGTAGTATGCTAGCAGCGTTTGGCTGATCCAACGCTTATCTCGAGCCTCTGTCTCCAACTCAAGCCTGGATGACTTGAGCCATATAGATGATTCTTGAGTGTCCCATTCTCCACGTATAGATGATTCTTGAGTGTCCCATTCTCCACGTACTCATAAATCATACTCGTCTCATTGGAGGAGGTTTGTGCAGCTTCGTTGCAAGGGATAAATTTTTGATAAACCCAGTTTGTTGTTCGGTTCCAATGCTTCAGAGGGGTTCAAAAAGTAGTTGGAGAATCAAGAATGAGAAAAATATTAAGGTAGCCATCCTGGGACAGATTTGGGAGTTCCAGCTTTTTGGGGAAGACCTAAAAGTCAAGTGCTTGATGTGATTAAGGATAAAATGATAGCAAAGATGAAGAATTGGAAGCAGACGACTTTATCTGCTGGAGGAAAGGACACTCTGACTAAACTTGTTGTGAGTGTTCTGCCAACCTATCTCATGTTTTGTTTTAAGTTCCCCAAAAAGTTGTGTGGTGAAATGAATTCAGCAGATAGTCGTTTTGGTGGAGGAAGCCAACAAGAGAAGGGTTCCACACTTCCATTCATTGGAAAAATATGACTTCTTTCTAAATTGGTGGGGAAGTCAACAAGAGAATGATGGAAGCTAGAAAAAGGTAGTCATTTAGAAAGATTTTGGGAAGACAACATTGGCTCTTGGAGTTCTGAACAAGCAGAAAGTTCTTTTTGGAGAGCATGCTCAACCTTTTTATTGAGGAAACTTGAATGAACCCCTATTCTAAGTTTCTTAAAATTAAAACTTAACGTAGCTTTCAAGATCAAGCTGTTTCACAAATTATAAAACATGAAACTTTCATGAAATTTATGACTAAAAACGTTTCAATATCAGTAACTCTATTGTTGCACATTCCCACTTATAAATATTTCTTTTCCTTGATCCATAAACACCTCGCCAACACAAACAAAACAAATCCTTTCCAATGTCGATGTCAAGCAAGTCATTGCTTATCTTTTTAAATCTAGCATTCATGGCTATGTTTGCCACAGCAGGAAACGTTCGACAGCTGTTGCCACCATTTCCATTTGCGCCAACGCCAGGCCTGGCACCTTTTCAGCTCGGTGAAGAGCAGACTTGTTGGTCATCCCTTACCGGCATACAAGGCTGTATGACAGAGATATCTGATTCATTTTTCTATGGACAAATAGGTTCTATTGGCTCTACTTGTTGCCGAGCCATTAATCATATTAATGATGAGTGCTGGTTTAAAATGTTCCCTTTCAACCCTCTTTTCCCCCCTTTTATCAGGATTTATTGTTCATCCCGAACAGCACATGCAAGACCGATAATGAATGGCATTAGCAAAGTGTTGCCAACATTGTCGCCTCGAAGTGAAGGTGAAAGACGTGAAGTTGAAACATGCTGGACATCTCTTTCTAACGTTAATGGGTGTATTATGGAAATTTTTAAGTCACTTTCCGATGGTACAATGCCCAGTCCTACTTGTTGCAATGCCATCGTGAAACTCAATGACGATTGTTGGCCTAAATTGTTCCCTTTTAACCCACTCTTCCCTCCATTGTTGAAGAATCACTGTGGTGGCACGACAGAAATGAACTAAATATCCTCAACTAGTTCAAGCCCTTACAAAGAGAAAATCCTAGAAGATTAGAATTGAAGAAAAAAAGAGGAGGTCCTATGCTTCGATATTTTCCAAGTACATTTAGTTTTGCAAGGAGGATGGTTTCTTTTTGGTGGTTTTAGGGCTGACTTTTGGTTCTTGATAATAAAATTTTGATTTTATATAAAATAAATTATATCAGGATGATATTAAATTTGGGTGAAATATAAGAATCAATATTGAAAATCAATCATTCTTAAATCATCTCAAAAAACAAAAAATAAAGTGATTAGAATTGAAATTTAAGAGGTTTTTTCCATTGATGTTGAAAAGTAATTTTTCACCTCAAATCATGATTTTAAACCAAAAAGATTTGATAAACAAGTATCTTTTCAAGCCAAACATTTATTCTAAAAACCCAAAATTTTTAGCTTTTAGCTTTTGGAAAAGTACTTTTCAACAAAATTACATTTTTGTTCCTCTATTATATTTTCTATTTTACAACATTATGTTTAGATGTGTTCATGAGCCGAGTCAGATTCGGTTAGGCCTAAGCATGATATTAACACACTTCATGTTTGCTCAATCTCGACCCGACCCGACCCGAAATATAGGGTTAAAAATTTTGCCCAAACCCGTCAATATTTATAAATAGCAAACCCAAATTCATTTTAAGCTTGCCCATATTATTTTTAAAAACAACAAAAATATATTTATATTCTTTTTAATTTTATATTTAATGATTTTATATACTTTTTATTTACGAAAGTTTTATATATAGCCATTTATTTATTTTTTTAAATGTTTACATTATATTAGTATTATATGCTACTACAAATTTAATTTTTATGTGTTATAAATTAAATAATATAAAATTTTACAAACTTAAAAATACGGGTCGAGTTAGGGCGAGCTCAAGCCTTGACAAACTCGACCCATATTTTAAATGAGATTAATTTTTTTTACCTAAGCCCATTTTTCAGGTCTAATATTTTTATCCAAACTCTCCCAAATTTTGGATGGACCTTTGAGCTTGGACAAATGAACAAATCTAATCTAAAATAGACATTTTATCTTCTCAAAAGCATTTATGGATAGAGCTAGTAAATACTATCAAAATTTTCAAATACACCTTATCACAACACTTTTTAAAAACACTTTTCAATCTCAATGAAAAGCTGACCTTTAGTAGTTATCTTTTCATGTTTACTCAAATTCGACTAGACTCTAAATATGGGTTCAAAATTTTATCTAAATTCGTTTATATTTGTAAATGATTAATCTAAGCCTAAAATACTTGTTCATATTATTTTTTTGAAAAAATATATATTATTTTTAATTTAATATTTTAGATTTTTTTTCTTTTTATTAAAATTTTAAATTTTTATAACTTAACATATTTTTTAATGTTTACATGGTATTAGATTATTACATATTTAATTTTATGTGATATAAATTACATAATATATGAAAAAAAAAATTATATTACAAAAGTATGAAAGCATAAGTTGGACGTGGGCTTTAAATGTTAAAATCCAAACCTAACCTCTACTTTAATCAAATTTTTTTTTTTTGTCTAAATCTATTATTCGAGTCTCATTTTTCCTCAATTCTTACATATTTCGAGATCTTTGGGATCAAACACAATGAACTAGATCTACACTCCCAACAATATCATTATTATATATAAATTTTTATTTAATTTAATTACAAATATAAAATTTTGATTTTAGCTCAATTCATAAACCATTAATACTGTTGCTTATTAGTACCCTAACAATTATATTTATTGTTCTAAATTTACGTAGTTGAATCAAAAAAAAATTATGAGTACAATTAAATTAAAAACAAATTTTGTTTTACGAGTATAACTATATCAAATTAAAATTTATCTAAAATATAACATATTAAAATCAAAATTTTTGTTTAATTTTGAAATTTGACCATTGAAAACAAAATTGGTTAAGGAAGTACAGAGAATTATATTACAAATGGTCCAAACATATGCAAAACCCAGATGCCAAAATTGACATAACATTTTTCACAAAGAAATATTGACATAACAATTCTTTTTGTAACGAAATATAAATATCAATCACAAAGATAAATCAAATTCATTACAAACAAGCTGATCATCTATCCAAAGTTGCTCGATGATTTCTGTCTGAATTTCCTCAAACATTTTAATATCATGGGAGAGATTTCGCATTACACCGGCAGAATATGAGTTCTCTTAAAAATTTTTATATGATCACCTGCCAATCTTTTCTACAAAGTTCCTAGATTCTTCACTATTCATCAAAGCTCCTTCAGGTGATAATGAATCCATATGAGAAAATCCCAATAAATAGAAAAGCAAAAAAAAATGTTGAGAGATTCCTATAGAATTTGCAACCATAACACAAAGCTTATACAGAAACTGAAATGAAATGAAATTCAGCCCCTCATTTGCTCTTGTTCACTCAACATTTGAGCAAAAACTGTAGTCATTGAAACACCAGCAAGTTCGCCTACGCTACCGGCTCGGCTGAACTCTAAGCTTGTTTCAAAGTGTCCGCCATGGCTGATTTCGGAAGAAGGCTCACCATTGTGATTGGTTTTTGTTTCATTCCCTTGTAGTTGAAGTGCAGACTCCAAGTTCCATAGGACATCTCCCATTGAAGGCCTATAAATTCCATATTTCCCCAAACATTTCTCAGTTATCTCCCAAAACTTGTTTAAAGACTCTTTTTCTATTTCACCAACAACACTAGGATCTACAATGTCTTCCAATCTCCCATTGCGGCGAGCTTTCAATGCCCAGTCAACTAAATTCACCTTTTCTCTCGGAAGGGATGGATCGATAACTGGCCTTCCACAAAGGACTTCAAGCAAAACTACCCCAAAGGAGTAAACATCTGATTTCTCTGTTAGTTTTTGCGTTGTCAAGTATTCCGGGTCGAGATATCCAAAGCTTCCTTTCACCGCCGTACTCACATGTGTCCGATCAATATCTGGACCGGTCTTTGATAGACCGAAATCAGCAACTTTAGCCATGAAATTCTTGTCAAGTAGTATGTTAGCAGACTTGACATCGCGGTGAATTATTGACTTTGTTGAACCGGTATGAAGATAGTGAAGTCCTTTGGCTGATCCAATGCTTATCTCGAGCCTCTGTCTCCAACTCAAGCCTGGATGACTTGAGCCATATAGATGATTCTTGAGTGTCCCATTCTCCATGTACTCATAAATTATGATCATCTCATTGTTTTCATCGCAGTAACCGATCAAAGATACTAAATGGCGGTGCCGGAACTGAGATAGCATTTCGATCTCTGTATGGAATTCTACGAGACCTTGACTCGATTGCGGAGTTCCCCTCTTGACTGCAACTTCGGTTTCATCTCTAAATACTCCTTTATAAACTTTACCAAAACCACCAACCCCAATAACCAAATTTTCACTGAAATTATCAGTGGCCTCTACGAGCTCTATGAAAGGAAAGCGGGCAGTCCCATTGGAGTATACACTTCCTGCAACACGAATATTTTGTCCTCCACCCCCTGAATCCGGCTTTCTTCTTCTTCTTTGGCAGAAAAAGAAGACAAGTGCAGCCAAAACAACGAAAACAAACAATCCAACAGCCACACCAACTATAAGTGTTGTCTTGGAAATTCTTGAGGGGACAACTTCAGGGACATCAAGCCTGCCCTTATCATTATTTATTTTCATGATCTCCAAACCATTGAGAATGACACTAGGGAAGTTGATTATATTCCAGGAACCGACGCTTACATTAAGCTTGCGACTTGCACTGGCCTTTGTGTAGACATCCATGAAATATGGGGCACCTAAAACATGTGATGTCTGAGAACCAAGATCAAGATGACCTGCTGAATGTGTATTGATGAAAATCTCAACAAAGATACCTTGCTGAGTAGAATTACTTACAATATCGCAAAAATGAAGCCGGACAGCATAATCGGATCCTGGATCAACATCAAAGCTCCATGTCAAGTTCGCATTAAGGTTCGGGTCATCCATGTTAAACCGAGTGGCAGTGCCATATACAGAAGCTGGAGCAATATCTTCAGTCACCAATCCTCCAGTAAAATTAACAGCTGAGACATTTGACACAAATGATCCTAGATTTTTGTCTATCAAATATGAATCATCTGAAACCCAAACTCTCCATAAGGTATCATCTTCTGGAAGCACTGTTGAATTCCCCATATCCACCCTTGCAACTGTCTCCAATGCAAGTTCCCTCAAGCTTTTCTTATCACCTTTTCGATCGACTGTTCTCGCTTCTTCGGGAACGACATTCTCAGGGATCGAAAGAACCTCCAAGGCATTAATGAAAGCAAATGACTTGGAATCTGGGATAAAACTAAGAACAAGGTTATTAGAAGTAATGTTTAAGCAGTATTCCTTAACAACAGAAACATTCCCTGATTGGGGTTCTCTAGTAAGGCTAAAGTTTTGAGCTGAAACAGAGAATTTAGCCTTGCTCATATCATACTCTTGGAACACAAATGGAAAGAAATGAAGGCGAATCCAGTGCCTCCCTTGTTCTTTGATTGAAAAGCTGTAATGGGAAGGTCCATTGAAGATTCTAGCAGTTTGATACAGTGTTGAATCATGGTAAAGTGAGATGGAGTTCGAACTAGAATTGGCAAAAATATGCTCTGGGGTTGAAAGTGTATGAGATGAAGTATTTGTATTATCAGCTACAAATTGTCGAACACCTACTGATCTATTTTTGAAGGATCCACAATCTATCAAATAGTTATCTACAGGGTTGAATCCTAGTGAAAGATTAAGTAAACAAAAGAGAAATGAAATCCCAAAAACCAATCTAAAATTCCCAGGATTCTCCATGATAGAACAAACTATAACACAAAAAAGAAGCTAACCTGAGATTTGTAGATAAGAAAACTGATGAGCTAAGAATTTGTAAAAAAAAAAAAAAAAAACCCAGTAAACAAAAAATCAATGAAAAAAAACCCAATTTGAAGAAAGGAACAAAAACAAACAAAGATAATATCACATTATAAAAGTAATGAGGTTCACAAGCTGTTCAAAAATTCAAATTATCTTTCAGAACAACTTATAGGAAAGAAACAAGTAATGAGAAAAAGACTAGAAAAAGTTGATGGTTTAATTGAGTAGAAAAAGGCAAAATAAATATAATAAATAAATGAAAAGGAATGAAAATTTGGGTCCAAAGGGTTTGAAAGTTTGAATAAAAAGTAGATATAATTGAAGTACGAGAGGAGGACAGCTATGGAGGGTGGCTGAGTCTCTCATCTTCCTCCCGTGTCTATGTTAAACACTTGTACTTTTAGTTAAAATTTAAAAGTTGCATTTTGCTTGTTTTATTTAAAAAATTGATAAACATGTTAGATTAAAAATTAAATTGATTTTTTTATAAATAAATGAAATTTTTAATAAAAATAATTAATTACTTTTTAATCTAATATATATATATATATATGGGTTAATTCGTTTTTTTTGTAGAGAGATAAAATATAATTTGATTTTTAATACAAAAGTTTTTATGACACTTTGAACATATTATATTTCAAAAATAAATTATAAAATATTAATCATAAAATCCTAAATTATATTTACATTAGAATAATATTTTTATTATTAAAGTTTATATATTAAAAATATATTTTATGAAAAGTTGAAAGAAATTTCAAATAAAATTTTGGAGAGAGGATTTCAAAACAATATGAATTAATAGCTAAAATAAAACATTTTAAATTTAATTTTTGTTGCAATATTTTAATTGTTTGATATACTTTAACTAATCCATTGATTTAAATAATATTACTACTAAAATAATGTTTTTTTGATAAAATAGTGAAGGTGGGATGGATTGAGAGGGTTCGAATATATGTTAAGCAGTGTTCATTAAAAATTTAACCACTGTTTCATACAAATCCAAACCAGTATAGTATTATTATAGTTAAAAATATCATCGAGATACTTATATTAAAATTTAGATTGTATTTTATTTTTTTATTTAAAATGGGTAAATTAATTATTGTACATCAGATTAAAGAATAAATTAATCATTTCTATTAAAAATTTAATCTATTTGTATTGTTACAAACTGACATGTTTAACAGAATAATCAAACAATGACAGGTGATATGTCATGTATACATCATGCTGACGTATAAATATTAATTTTAATAATAAAAATAAATGAATTTTTAATAAAAGAATCAATGTACAAAAATTAATTTTCTTATTTTTTAGTAGAGAAAATAAAATAAAATTTGATTTTTAATATAAAAACTTTAAAGATACTTTTACCTATTATAATATTATTTTTATTGAAAGAACGTAAAATTCATGATTAGGTTACAACTTGGACCCACAATTTTAATTTTATTATTTTAAGTATTTTGTCTTTTTCGATTAAGAATTACGTTTCATAATTTAATTTTGAAAATACAATAAACAAACAAAATTTGCTGTTTACATAATTCTTTCTATGTTCATCGTTTTATACGTGGATTGAATACGATTCATATTAGTTATATTATTATTATGATTTTGATCTCTTTTTTAAATTTATCAAAAATATTATCGGTTATAGTTTTGGAAACATATTTTTGTTTTAACTTGTCAAACATTTTTTTAAAATTTTAAAAATAAAAAATATTTTCAGAAAACAATAATAAATATAAACATGAAATAAAATATTTATTTTAATAAAGAGTATAATTTTATTTGTTTTTCATTAGTATATTTATATATAAAAATTTTAATGAAACATCCCATTGATGCTGTTTTGTCTCTTGTCGCTGTCGGAATGATATGAAAACGCGTTTCTAAATCATACCGGCGCAAATGAAGGCAAAAGGAAAACACCCACTGCGGCCACGTTCACAGGTTCTTTTTAATACCCAAACAAATTCGACAGTACAACTGTACAACTGTACAACAATCGTATGATGCCCGGCGTCATATACTTTTCCAAATTTATTTATATATTTATTTCAGGTCAAATTTGGTTATAAGTCTAGAAAGTTTATCACATATATAACGGATTTTGAATGTAAGGGTGTGTTAAAAATATAATGTAATAAATAATTAAATATATGGTTTAAAATTAATTAATAATAATTACACATAAAGTATGTATGATAATAAAATAATAAAATAAATTAAATCGTAAGAAAAAAAAATTTTAAACACGAATTATTTTAATTATGAGAAGATATTTTTTTAATTTTTTTAAATAAATTGGTACCCGATTAACTAATGACATCAACTCAGTCAATGACTTAAATAATATTATAAATACTAAAAATTCTATTGAACGTGTATTCATGTAAAGATCACAAATTTTGAACACAAATGTCCATTGGAAAATAATTTATTTATGAATCCAACAAGTAGCTCCGGTGGTAAAGAGGATGTTGTTCATCCTAGGGGTCTCGGGTTCGAGCACCTGTGTGTGCAAGGTATGTGTGCATTGTCAAAGGGTTAAAAAAGTATAAACAGATACTATCATGTAATTACACTAATATATTAAAAAAATAAAAAATAACTTATTTGGCTAGAGTATATAAAAATTCAAAAGAAAAAAAAAACTAAAATACCATCACTCGTTACAAAACCCTTCACACACACATATCACTTATTTCCTCGTAGTAAAACTTAATAAGTGTCACAAATTAACATAAATGAGAATCTTGCATAAAAATATCAAATCATCCAGTTGATAGGCTCGACCTTGGGGTTCCTCTAAAAATATGGTCACTCAGAGCCCAAAGCTGAAAAAGGTCTAAAATAATATTTTCCAATTTTTAAAGGACCCAAAAAATTTCGAACTTTTAAAGGGGCCCCAAAAAATATTTTAGCTTTAAAGGGCCAAAATTTGTTTTTTATCAACTTTTAAGAGACTTAAAAAAAAATTTTCTTACTTTTAAAGAACCTAAAACACCGTTTTATTATTTTATCCAGGGTTTAAAAAATTGTTAAGATCGAACCTACCAATTGGTTTCTAATCAAATTACTTTACAACCTAACACACACAATACTTCAGATAAACAAGACATCCATACCACAATTATCTTTTTACTTAACCAAATGTTTCTCTTAAATAGCAAAATAATCTGAAATAGATTCTTTAGCAGTTACCATACACCCACACGTATGCGTCAAAAGAAACAATCGAGTGGATAACACTTCGTCAAATAGATTATTTCACTAAAACACATTTAAATCTTATATCCGCCAGACGGGAGGTGTAACATAAGCAAGTCATTCGATAGCCTTTATATAGGCGGTGCATATGCAGTATTTGGCTTGGATAACCTCATCCTATCAACTTAAAATTAAACTTTAAATGGCCTTTGAGTAATCAGGAGATCATCCTTGATTTAAAAAATGTGATAGGACAACATGGCCAAAAAGAACAAGGCATAAAGACTGAAGGTGCTCGATGTGGTGTAATGGAAACAAAACCATTGAACATGTCCTGTTCTTTTGTCCATTTGCAGGTGTAGTGTGGGAGGCTTCTAGTCTCAACTATACTCCATAAGGAATGACTTCATATTTTTTAAGTTTGGTTGGAAGGTAGATCCGTTGTTTATATTTTGGGTGTTTGGTGAAATAATAAATTGTGTTTTTTTTTTTTTTTTAATAATTATAAAATATAATACAATAAAATTTGAAAAAATTTTAGTCTGAAAATTTTCCTCCACATTAAAAGTTAAAAATATATATATTTTTTTGGCCCTTTCCAACTTTAGGCTCTAGACAACTGTACTCTCAAACAACCCTCAAAGTCGGATCTATTGGAGAGTATTGTTTCCTCCTTTTCGAACTTCGGCTCCTTTAGCTCGAAAGCACTTATATCGTTTTTTGTTTTGCCACGCTATTTGAAAAACAAAAAATAATTTTGTCACTAATAGCATTGATGGGGATCCTATTTCAACATGGCAAGGAGCTTTCTTGTATTTCAATGTGACAGTCACGTGTACATTATGCTAATGTATAAGGACCAAATTTTAATAGTAGAAATGGGTGAAATTTTTAATAGAAGAACATGTTTGTTCTTTGATCTAATCTACAGAGACAAATTGTTCATTTTTTTAAGTAAAGGAGGCAATATGCAATCCAACTTTTAATACAAATGCTTTCATAATTTTTTACCTTAAAAATAGTCATAATCCCAACTTAAGATTTATTGAATTTTACATAAATTAAGTACTAATTTAAAAATACATATTGGTATACATATAACATTATCCATATGTTTTTTTTTTTATATATATTTCATTCGAATCATAACATCAAAATGATAATAAAAAATTAAAATATGTTGTTAATCCTTATATAGAATTAGAGACTTAGTGCTTACATTTTAAAAACTAAAAAATAATTCTTTTACTTTTGTAATTTAAAAATTTTAATCTAATCGGTTATCATTATTGGTGATTTTATCCAATTTTATCATTTTATTATATTTATTTCTAATCAATCATATGCCATGATTTCAAGTTGACAAATTTTGAAAAAATATACTTATGATTTTAATGATTTAAATAAAAAATAGATTAACTTAATTTTTAACTTTTAAGTACAATAATTAAACCTTAAATTTTATTAGTTATATTTTAACTAAATAAAAATAAATTATCTATTATGAATTTTTTTTTATCTAAACTCAATTTTGAAATTACTCGGATGAAGTTTATAATTTTCTTAATAAAGTTAAAGAAAAATTCTCTATCTCCAATGCTTGCATTATTATTATTATTTTTTGATCAATTTCGTTATAAATTTTGATTAAATTTGTTCTTTTTTATATAATATTTAAAACAACATGTATCCTCTTCAATGCATAAATAACAAGATAATATGTTCCAACTGTAATATAATTATAATAAAAATAACCCGATTCGAAGTTCGACCCTATTTAATAAAATTCTATAGGCATCCCATAGGGGAAGGGTTGCTTCTTCTTCTCGACTTCTTGATCAGATTCCCTCTTTTCCATTT
The DNA here is from genome assembly GCA_039519145.1 of Kokia cookei. Classification (NCBI taxonomy): domain Eukaryota; kingdom Viridiplantae; phylum Streptophyta; class Magnoliopsida; order Malvales; family Malvaceae; genus Kokia; species Kokia cookei. Next base: position 1,884,286 of record CM076910.1, read on the forward strand.
CCACATCCGTTGATCTAATACGTCAACAATACTTAAACTCGTGTCTTCTTACATTAATAACAATTCGTGATTGCAATATTACACAGCTTTCCCTATGTATATTTCTAAAAAATTATCGTAATATTTTGTTTGTTTGTATAAATGACAACAAAGGGTCATTGTTTTCAATGATTTTTTAAAAATAAACTCAATTAATTATTCAATATCTATGAAAAAGAACAGGCCCACGGGCACAATTTTATATAAATTTAATATTTATTTTGTCAATTTGATCCATTTTAGATTAAAATATGGTTTTTAACATTTAATTTAACCATTAATGGTGAAGTTAATTATCCTTCAATTTAACTTTAGCCATCCCTCCCACTCCAAACAAACAAATCATTAAAAAAATCATCTTAGTAGTTATGTTTTTGTATATTTAGAATTTAGCATTGTAATTTTATTTTAAGGAATTTACATTAGATCTGTTCATGGGTCAGGTTACTTGTCTAAGCTCGAAAATCTACTCAAAATTTAAAAGGATTTAAGTAAAAATATTAGGCTCAAAAAATGGGCTTGGGTAAAAAAATTGACTCGTTTAAATTATGGGTTGAGTTTGGGTTTGAACATTCACGGCCTGAATCATTTTTAAATTTATAATATTTTATGTTATTTATTATTATATATTATGTAATTTAGAACACATTAAAAAATGAACATATACTAAATATATAATACTACTCCAATATAAACATTAAAATAATATCAAGATGACTATATAAAAAAAATTTAATAAATAAAAAATATATAAATTTATTAAATATTAAAATAATATAATATAAATATTTTAAAAAATTAAAAATAATATGGGCAGGCCTAAAATGGATTTGAGTTAGTCTTTTACAAATATGAACGAATTTAATCAAAATTTTAAGCTCATATTTTTTAGGTGGGGTCGGACATAGGCAAACATAAAGTATATTAATACCATGATTAGGCCCAACCCAACCCGACCCATAAACACCTCTAAATTACATTCTCTACTTTTCGAATTTAAAAATTAGATAAATTTCTTTATCAAATTCAGATTTATTATAACGTAATTTTGTTTAGTTTAATAATTATAGAGGAATTAAATTCCGTAAAACATAGTATTAAGGACTCATAGGAAATTTTAACCAAAAATACCATGTGCCACGTGTTATGCACCCATTGATCAGAATGATCGCCCACGTACACCTTCCCTCCAAAGAAAGTAGATCTCACATCATATAATTTTGTTCAGCCAAAGAGTATTTACAGAACTAAATATTATTTATAATTATTTTTAAATATTTTAAGTTTAATGCATTTTAAAAATATATATTTTTATAAACCTTAATCCGTTACACTGCCCAATGAAAACCATAATAATAAAATTAATTAATGATAATAATATAATTACCAAATAATTAACATTTTCACGTGAATTCTCAACTTCTATAATATAATAACCAGTTTTGCAGAGATTCATCACGAAAAAAAAAATGTCTCGTATTATAGCTGAAAACAATGGAGGCGGTCATGTACCGGACGCCGGCACAGTAGACGGAACTCCGGTCTATGATACCAGCGTTGATGTCACGAAGCTGCCGTCAATGCCATTTCTTCTTTCTTTCAACCATCTTACTTACAGTGTAAAGGTCGGCAGCAAGATGCCGCTGTTGACCGGCGGCGATAGAACAAAGACGTTGCTTAATGGTATCTCCGGGGTGGCAAGAGACGGCGAGATACTTGCGGTGCTCGGAGCAAGTGGGTCAGGGAAATCAACACTCATCGACGCTTTAGCTAATAGAATAGCTAAAGGCAGTTTGAAAGGTAACATCACTTTAAACGACGAAGTTGTCCAATCTCGGGTGTTGAAATCGATTTCGGCTTACGTTATGCAACAGGATTTGCTCTTCCCGATGCTGACCGTCGAGGAAACCTTAATGTTCGCCGCCGAGTTTCGGCTTGCTCGAACCATGTGTAAATCCAAGAAGAAAACTCGAGTTCAAGCTTTGATTGATCAATTAGGGTTAAGAAATGCAGCTGAAACTGTTATCGGTGACGAAGGCCATCGAGGTGTTTCCGGCGGAGAACAACGTCGTGTGTCGATCGGAATCGATATAATTCATGACCCCATTATTTTGTTCTTAGATGAGCCTACATCAGGGCTTGATTCCACAAGTGCTTTCATGATAGTGAAGGCATTGCAAAGGATTGCTCAAAGTGGAAGCATTGTTATAATGTCAATTCATCAGCCAAGTTATAGAATTCTTGGTTTACTTGACAGATTGATAATTCTGTCTAATGGCCAAACTGTTTACACTGGTTTACCGACGAATCTGTCGCTATATTTCTCTGAATTCGGGTACCCAATACCCGAGAAGGAAAATAAAACCGAGTTCGCTCTCGACTTAATTTGGGAACTCGAAGGATCTCCTCAAGGAACTAAAAGTTTGATCGAATTCAACAAGAAATGGCAGAGCAAAAACACCGAGCGGGTCCATCTCAGTTCGTCATTAAAAGAAGCAATTAGCGTTAGTATTTCTAAAGGCAAACTTGTTTCTACTTCAACAGCCATGGTCCCCAGATTTGCAAACCCTTTCTGGAAAGAAATACTTGTTTTATCGAACAGATCGATCTTAAATTCGAGGAGGTTGCCGGAGTTGTTCGTTACTCGATTAGTGGCGATTTTAGTGACAGGGTTCATTTTAGCAACCATGTTTTGGCAACTAGATAATTCACCAAAAGGGATACAAGAAAGATTAGGGTTGTTCGCTTTCGCAATGTCAACGACGTTTTACGCTTGTACCGACACTCTCCCGGTTCTTCTCCATGAAAGGTACATTTTCATGAGAGAAACAGCTTACAATTCTTACAGAAGATCATCTTACGTGGTATCAACTGCATTGGTCGCTTTACCGGGACTAATCATCCTATCATTTGCTTTCACGACAATAACGTTTTGGGCAATAGGCCTCGACGGCGGATTATCAGGGTTCGTATATTATTTCTTGATCATATTCGCTTCGTTTTGGTCCGGAAGTTCACTCGTCACATTTCTATCCGGTATTATCCCACATTTGACGTTAGGCTACCCGATTGTCGTCGCTATTTTAGCATGTTTCTTGCTCTTTAGCGGATTTTTTATCAATCGGGACCGAATCCCGACCTATTGGATTTGGTTTCACTATTTATCCGTTATCAAGTATCCTTATGAAGCAGTTTTATATAACGAATTCGATAATCCGACGGAGTGTTTCATGAGAGGGATTCAGATATTTGACGACACGCCACTCGGAACAATTCCAAATGCCATGAAAGTGAGATTGTTGCAGTCGTTGAGCGATGTTTTAGGGACGAAGATTACAAGCTCGACATGCTTGACAAGGGGAGTTGATATTTTGAGAAAGCAAGGGATTGCAGATTTGAGCAAATGGGATTGCTTATTCATTACATTGGCATGGGGATTCCTTTTCAGGATTTTGTTTTATTTCTCTTTGTTATTTGGAAGCAAAAACAAGAGAACATGAAAATTGATAAATAAATTTGCATCAATTTGTGTTTTTTTTTTTACTTCAATTTTGTCCATGAGTCCAACAAATTCGAAATTAAAAGTGGGTTTGAATGGACGGTGCGTTTATATGCAATTAATATAAAAACAACTATGCCAGTGAGATTATATATTGTAACAAGAATTATAGGTCAGAAAAAAATGTTGAAAACAGACTTTCATGTTTTAATATGAAATTGATATCCTATATGAGAAAAGATTGTATGAAACATGGATATTATCGTGTCATGCATGCAGTGCTAGCTTGGAAGAACATCCGGAATTCAATCATTCCACAGCAGGTCCAATCTTCTTTCTTTACTTTTTCCAGTTTTTGAATGGTTAAATTGGAACTTGAATGATCAAGGTAAGCTAAAATTCTTAGATGTAGAGTGGTAGTCTTTTTTTGCAATTCTCTGTTGGCTAATTTGGAAATCTAGGAATGAAGCTATTTTTTCAAATCGACATAGAAATTCGCAGCTGATTATTCATACTGGTCGAGGCTGGGCTCGGAGTTTCCATGAGTTACATGTTAATTTGCAGCACACTCCATCTTACTCCACTGTCTCCTCTTGGATCGCTCCGGACGAAGGATGGGTCAAACTTAACACGGATGGAACTGTTTCTTTTTAAGATGCAACCATAGGAGGGGTTATACGAGGCTCCAATGGTGCTTGGCAATGGGGTTTTAATATGGCTTTTGGGAGTAATACGATTTCCAAGGTAGAGGCGAGAGTTCTGTTAGAAAATCTTATCTTGGTATGGGATAAAGGATACCGGAAGATAAAAGTCGAGAGTGACAATGCATTACTCATCAATGTCCTATTAGCGGATGGAGGGACGAATAGCAACCTAGTTGTATTGAGATTATTACAACAACTTTTGAGTCGTAAATGAGAAATTCGGCTTCGTCATATCTCAAGGGATATCAACAAAGTGGCAGACCATAAAGCCAAATTAAGATGCTCAACGGATGCTTTGCTAAAAATTTTTAGAATGCCACCATCCTCGGTTCTGAGATTTCTTGAGGAGGATCGACAAAACCTTTCTAGTATTTCTTGTACTTAATTATGTAATAACTTAATGCTGGTTATTTTCTTTACCAAAAAAAATATGGATATTATCATTTTCTAATAGTTTAATACCACATAATTTATCTTAAATTTCAAGATTTTTCATTTGGATTTGATATTTTTCAAGATGAAAATACTAAAATTTAGAATGAAAATATTAACGTGGCATTAAACTATTGGAAAAATAATACATATGACATGGTGCCATTGTTTCATATAATCCTTTTCCTATAATATATATATTAGTTAAATCTCATGCATTGTTGTTTTGGAAGATCCGTCTTGAAAATGGCTCTGAATTGGTTAGATTGAGAATTGATATGAACCGATTAAATTGATTAAAAACCGATTGAATTGGTAGTTGAATTGAGATTTTTGAAATTCTTTTTTGAAATTTTAATATAGTTTTTAATCAGACTAGCGAACTAGTGTCCTAATTTGTTCGACCACTAGTCCGATTTAAAAAACATTCCTCCCAAGTATATCACTTTTGTCATTTCTTTACTAGCATAATAATTTAATTGGCCCCCAACTTTACGAAAAATCATTTAACCGTTCATTTAATTTTTCATTTATTTTAGCTTTTGAACTTATATTGTTTGTCAAAAATCATCCCTAAAATGAATGAAAAAATTAACTTTGTTGATGTGGCATCACGTGGACTATCACATTAACAATTAATTTATTTTTTAAAATAAAAATATATATTATTTTATACTTTTTGTACTTTTTTAATAATATTTTTAATTTTTAAAATTTTAAAAATATGTCATTGAAGTCAAATAAATATTAAATTTTTTCATTCATTTTGATTGATTTGACAAATAGCACATGTTAAAAGCTAAAAAAAATAAAAATTAAATGAATAATTAGAATAATTTTTTTATAAAATTGAAGAGTAAAATAAATTAATATACATTTTTTATTAATATAATTTTCATTAAGATATGATACTTTAAAAGTTTTCTTCTATTACATGATTCAATCCAATTCGTTAACGACATAAAAGACTAAATTTTTTAACCTAAAACATCGTAACGTGGCATATTCAACCTATTGTAACACACCATGTGGCACATAAAAATACAAGTATCTAATTTTTGTTTTAAATTAAAGTTTTAAAAATTAAAAAAATAGTTACTTTAAATTAACATCTCAAAATAACAATTATTTTTATTTGTATTTCAAATAAAATGAAAAAAAAATTCTGGCAGTAAATGAAAATTAATCACTTTAATGTCTTTACTTAACTTTAATTAGTGAAAAATAATAATTATTCTAAGGACCTCAATTAATAGAAAAAGAGTTACAATTACTAATAATTCCAACGTAAGATTTATAGAAGTTTACATGAATTAAGTACTAATTTAATTCCTACTTAAAATTTTAAATTAATAAAAATAAAATTATATTTTAATCCTTTAAAAATGACAACAATATAATTTAAATTTTAAAAAATTATAAAAATATGAACTATTAAAATAGTAAAATTTCATTTTTTACTTCCCCGATTCTGCATTTCTTATTTTGGAATGTTGGGATTGTAGGGATGGTGAGTTTTGTTCAGAACTGAGCAAAAGGTGACCAACAACCATCAATTTGCATCAAAATCCCAAGGGTAAAGACATACATATATACACAGACAGACATACACTCGACTTGCGTTTGCTAGGATCAACAGAGCTAAATAAGAAAAAGGAAACTAGAATGGAAGAGGATATCCTCGGAGATACGTCGAATCCACACCCGACTCCCGCACCAGTGCCACTCTTCCAGTCCGAGCCACCTTCAACACATTAAACAAAATAAATAAAGGTTGAGTTGACCAACCATATGGGCGTTTTTACCAACTTGGTAAAAGAAACTTGAGCCACAAACCTCACAAATTCCATAGCGCTCTAATAATTTCTGAAGAGCAACCATCTTGTTTAAATCACCGGTCAGCTGTAGAGAGAAGGACAATAGTAATGATCATCGAAATATAGATTCTGAAGAAGGAAGCAATATATCGAATGCGTGAAGGTGACTTAAGGTATATAACGAGATTTGACCTCGAGAGTGATCGTGTGATCAGACACGTCAACAGCTTTAGCTCGGAATATGTTAGCAATGTCAAGGACGTCCCTTCGAGCAGCAGGGTTGACAGCAACTTTTATCAACATTAGCTCTCGCTCTGCAAATGGTGAGTGAGTCATATCCTGCACCTGAACCACATTATTGAAATAAGTCATTTTTTCTTTAACTCAAGGCTGAAATTGTCTAAAATTTAAAGTTCTTGTCCTATGCCTCTCACCTCATAAAGATCTATTAACTTTCGAAGCTGCTGAAACAATTTTTCTAGTGTCTTGTCTGTTCCAGGAATAACAGTTGTAATGCGAGAAAGTCCGTCTTTCTCAGCAGGTCCCACAGCTAGACTCTGCGATAGCCATAAGCCTTAGATGAGCTAAATTGAAGGCATAGAAAAAGCAGCATGAAACAAAACCAAGCTGACCTGAATATTATAGCCTCTTTGGGAAATAACCCCAGTAATCACATTTAGAACACCAGGAGAGTCATTCACAATCATAGATAAAGTATGTGACCAAAGCCCACTTGACTGAACCATTGAATTAAGCACATAAGGCACACACATGAGAAATATATTATTAGTATAATGTAAAGAGGCATAGAGAAAAAGAAAAAGCATCTTACATCTTCGCCATAGAGAATCCCCCAATGAGCATCGAGAACTTGATTTACGGGGAAGACATCAAAAGGTTCCACAGGATATACATCACCCTTAATGCAACAAATAGAAAACTTGAGATTATCTAATTTCCCAAGACTTGATGCATGTACAGAAAAATATTAAATGAAGAGTATAGAGCAATGATAATGCAGATTCAGCGAAACACAGAGACCAAGCTAACCAAATCTATTTGCAAGCTTTTGATTTATCCTCATATGGGACTTGGGATGCATAAATCAGAAAAAAAAAATTACCTCTTGTAAGTGTCCCTTCAATTTCCCAATAACATGATGATATGTATAATTTTAAATGGAAAATTGTTTAATAATCGTTAAATAAAGAGGCGTGTACAGAGAATAGCATGTAAAGCCTTCCAAATAGAAGTAAAAAGTGGATACCTTTGAGTATATATTGATATCACCATTAACTAGTCGTTTTGCATCCCTTATAGCCACACCATTGGTTGATCTACCTTCAAGATCAGGATAAGAGGCAGCAGAAAATCCCCAAAAAGGAGCAGTTTCCCCCATCTTCTCACGCCTAAGAGCAATCTATCGTCATGTTCAACCTTAGTAAACATTTGATATCTCGATAGGAGGCCTCAAAAGGTCCATCCTTTTACGTTAGTATAATTCAGTGGAACTTTCACATTAAGTCACTGTAAGTTCACAAAAGAATGACACTAGAGTGTGATAAGCATCCAACCTAAAATCAATTGACAAAAGAGGAAAGATTCAACTTTAATATAAAACCACAGAAAACAGAAGACTCAATAGTTGTTGATAAAATGAAAATGGGTGGTCCATCTCACATGAGGCTAGGCAAGAAGATGGACTACCTTTGAGTTTTGTTATCTTGTTAAGCATCCAATCTAAAACCAATTGTAAAATACTAAGAGTCGCCCGCATGAATATAAGACCATAGGAAACCCAAGACCTCGTAGATGTGGAATAACACCATTTAACAATGTGAGAGAAGAAAATCAAACAAAGTACTTTTGCTCTCTTTAGCGAACATCTAAGCACATGCACAACAGAGGCAAATAAATACATACATGAAAGGAGAGGCGAAATACATGATTATGATATAGAAAACAGAAAACCAAACCATCAAGCATTAATCCCAATAAATAAAGATATAGTACAAAGACATATTTCATAAACATAGACCATAACTTCATTTGAGGCATGTTCACAAATTACATCAATAACACATGCAAAGCATAGGAAACATCATTGACACGATCCTTTAATCATACCCAGTGACCTTTCCAAGTAGTGTAGCACACCAATGATTCCTGATTCATAGTTTATGAAATAAGATAGTGACTTATTTGAAGATCTCAAGAAGTATAGGAGGCTGGTTAGGGAACTGAACTATCTTACAATAACTTGTCCTGATATTGCATACTCTGTTCGTGCTGTGAGTCAATTCATGTCTTCTCCAACAATTAAATATTAGGCGGCTCTGGAACAAATTCTTTGTTTTCTAAAGGGAACTCTAGGACAACGTCTATTACATAAAAATTATGAACACGTTAACGTTGAGTGTTCCTTAGATGCAGATTAAGGAGGATCGATGATTGACAGAAGATCCACTTTGGGGTGATATTGCATCAACTATTATGTGAAGTCAGTTTAAAAACTACATTGCCGGCAAAACTGTGGTGTGAATCCAAGCTGCTCTTCATATATTCTATAATCCAATGTTTTATGAAAAAACTAAGCATATTGAAATTGACTACATTTTGTCCATGATAAGATTCAAAAATATTTCATCTCTACAGGCTATGTTAAAATTGGAGATCTACTAGGAGATATCTTCACAAAAGCCTTGTTCTACCTTTAAAGGGAATGTTTTAAATTAGTTATAAATTAGGCTAAATCTTAGAGAGATTATTTTGTAAAAACTTTTACACATTTTATTTTCTTTGATTCCATTCCTTTGTTTAACTCGTGTAACTAGTATAAATATAATACCCTACAATGTGAATGCATACAAGTTTTTCTCTTCTCATAATCTCTTCTTAACTTTTTACTTATATAACAATTCCAATTATGCTCTAAATGCTACTAACGAAAATCTATTGAATCTCATGCACATACTATTTTTTCTTCAAGACAAGTTCATGGGAATTTCATACCTTCCCAGTCCTTGCAAGTTCTTTTATCCCAAACTTGCTCAAGTTTCTTTGAACAGCTTCCATCTTTCCTGGGTCTCCAGTAACCTAAGATATGCACATGCATTAAAAAAATAAATGAACAAAAATTTTCAAAACATAAAGACCAATTTTGCTTTTTAATAAGAAAAGGTAAAAAAATCCGCATATTAAGAAGCTTGTAATAAAATCGATTCATTTACAATGCTAATGTCAAGAGCAACTATGACACAATGCCAATGAATAATAAAATGGCCCACTTAGTAATGTCGATTATCATTTGACTCTACAAAGATTGCAAATTATTGTAAAATGAAATAATCACCTCACCTCGAGAAATAAATATCCACCTAAGATTATAAAGTTGTGATAATTTACCGTGTTTTTCTTTTCTTTTCTTTAACAATTTTACTTTTCATAGCTTTTGATATTTTCACTAGTCCCATACCAAGATATTTAAACGTAAATATGTCTAATTGCCAAAATCATACATATACATATAAAACTAATCATGAAATATTAGAAGATCAAGAATCCACCTCAATAGTTAAAAAGTGTTCTGAAGTATCCACAATCCTTGCTCGGAAGATGTCTACTAGCCACATGATCTAAAAAGTATAGTACAAATTAGAAATTAAACGCTGAGATGTAGGGGAAAAAATAGAATTGAAATTAAAGTTTCCAATAACCCTTTAAGAGAACAATTTCCATCAACTTGCCACAAAAATTAGTTGAGCAAATGGTTTTAGATGTTTGCATAATAACAAAAAATTAGCTACTCGAAACAGGTCAATACTTGCTTCCAAACAACACAATACCTCAGCACGAGTGGTTGGATTAGTGTTGAGTTTTATAAGCATTAATTCACGTTCAACATGTGGTTCCATCGAGATATCATCGACCTATTAGACAACGTATTTAATGCAAAAATAGAAAAATAATAGATATTCGTTAGTTCCAATAGAAAATATAAATAATAATACCTATAAGCATTTACTTCAAAAAAATTCCAAGTGATATAAACTCTATGTTTGGTGCTTGAACACCGCCCGAGCAAAGGAAAAAACTGAGAAAACATTGGTAAGATAATCTGCATTACTATCAGTTTGAGATGTATGACGGTTAACTCAAGTTTAGGCAAGAAAATTTGTTACAAAAAATAAATGTGTCATTTTAGTATTCTATAATCTTTTGGCTTACGAAAAGTGTACATTATTGAACCCTCATTGACCAAAAAAAAAAAAACCAATCAAGTAGGTCCTTCCATTAATGAAAACCGCCAGTTGACTGGTTTGGCCGTTAACAACACTAACGTGATTGACAAAGCTGATGCATGGCATGCCACAAGGATAATACACTGACATGGCATACCACAACCATATATTTGTTTTTTTTGCAATTTAGTTCCTCATGCGTTGTATTTAAGCACTTCATCACATGAATAAAAATACTTCATATCAACTGGTCTATCATAGCAAAGATGCTAATAGAAAGGCCTGCATTCAAAGGCGGACCGTTCTGGTGGCTTAGGGAGCCTTGGCCCTCCAAAAATGGGAAATCTTGATTTATCCCTTGAAACTTTTAGAAAATTTTAGTTAGGCCCCAAAATTTTTAGAAAATTCCATTTCTCTCTTGAAGTTTTAGAAAATTTTAATTAAGCCCCCTGAAACTTTTGTAGATTTTCATTATACCTTTTAATTTTTGTTTTGAAAATTTTAATTAAGCTCTCTTAAATTTTTGAAAATTATCACTAATCTCAAAATTTTTAAATATTTTAATTAGACCCCAATTTTTTTTTTTTTTAAATTCTAATTAAACTACAATCATATTTGAAAATTTTTAAAAAATTTTACTAGGCACATCAAAACTTAGTCCCGGTATCCTCCACTTCCTGCATTGTTTTGTTTGTCAGCAGAATATGGAAATTGGGTACTTTGGTTGAATGAATATTATGTTATAAAAACAGATCAAGAAGCAGAAATTATGAAAGCATATCATGATCTAATCGGCCATTTAGAAAGATAAAATCATATCTTAAAGCTAAACTATAATTGTGAAAAAAGACAAAAACGAGTTGAAAAAGTTGAAATTATTATATTACCTTGATGACATTAACAAGCTTGTTTAATTGTTCAACGGCTTGTCGCAAAATCCTTTCAGTCCCAGATACAACAATGGTAAAAAGAGCCTTGTCCTTGTTGAGACCAACAGCAAGGGACTCAATATTGTAACCTCTCCTCGCAAACACCCCTGCTATTCTGTTTATGATCCCACTCTCATCCCCAACGAACACCGAAATTGTGTGGCGTTTAACCCTGTCCCTGAAGTTACAATTTTACAGATCAATTTACAAGAAATGATTCTAAAAGAGAAATAGTTAGTAAAGGCACTGAAACTGTGAATACTTACTTGGCAGCAGTGGGAGGAGATACAGTGTCTATGAGAGGCAACGCATTGGCTTTATCAGTAACGGCAGAGGGTACATGCAAGGCCTTTGAGCTCGAGAATTCAAGTGCTAATTCCTTGGCTTTGAAATTGGGTTTAGACCCAATATTGTTACTACCAATGCGGCTGCGTTTTGTTGAAAATGGGTTCTGAAATGGAATGGTGGCTGAGAGTGAAGCCGCCGCCATGTATGGTTTCTTTGCAAGCTACTGCTACTGGACTTGGTTTAGGGAAGGGGGGAGAGAGTTAAAGTTTAAAGAGGGAAACAGGAAACAAACTCTTTTGTCACGACTTACAAGTTACATGTGAATATGTAACAGTAAGACGCAGATTCGTCAGGTTCAACGGAACACGTGGTTTCATTTGCCAATTTCAATAGATTCCTAGGGTTAAAAGCCTGACTCGTTTTTCCAGAGAGAAAACGCATTTTCATTAACAATTATTAGCTTACTTAGATGATTAACTGTTTTTTTATTTTTAATTAATAACCCTTACATTGGATGCTGAACCCGTAATGTTTAAAGTAATCCAAGAGTATTTTGATTTTTGCTCGAGTATCTACTACATTAACTCGAAAATAATAAATTTTGCAATTGTTGAGGGGCATGATGCGGATAGGATGATGCGACACTTCAATTTTTTACAATGTGTACCGACTTTGCTAGTTGACCTTGGCAGGACTTCAATCATATGTGTTGGCCTATTTGTTCCGTATCTGAATTTGAATTTATATTATTAATATCATCAATATTTTATTTTTCAATGTACTTCTTAAAGAACGAATCATCTCAATTCCATCCACAAATAAAATTATGAAGTATAGAACATGTTAATATGAACCAAAATTATTTTTTATGTTACATTAAAGTCGTGTTAATATGAAAAATCTTTTCTTTAGAACAACAAATATCTTCTCAACTGTATTTTAAAGCTTTGAACGTCTCAAATTAAAGAACTCGCGAGCCATTTTTAATGCATGTATATGACTCTCAAATGAAATCGTACCCTGAATATAGTGCAAGAAAACTTTTTGTATTTGCATAATTAGCATTTACCACACAATATTTGAGTTCACGGTGAAAACAATTAGCAATTTTGATTATAAAAACTTATATAAACTTAATTTAAAGAAAGACTTATACTAGATTATAATTTTTTTTATAATATGTAAGTTAAATAAATAATAATATAAAATTTATAATATATAACATTTATAAAAAAATATTTTATAAAGTGTCTAATAACTTTCCTAACATTTCTAATAAATAATATATATTTTTGCCATAAATTTAAAATGATATTTTTTATAAATAAGTTATAAAAAAAAGTACAATGTACATATTTTTTTATAGATAAATATATTACTTTTTATAATATACAACATGGACATTAAATAAGTTACATCTATAAATTTGGGCCGTAACTTTTAACAATAAGTATATTGTGATACGTAAGAATATATTTTTTTGACCATAACTTTAGAAATATTGTAGGATTTAAATAATATAATTTTTTATTATAACTTTATAAAATACATATAAATTATTTTTATAATATATATTTTTAAGATTTATAATATAACTTTTAAAAATTTTGGCTATAATAATTCGAAACGCTTATATGTATTTATACTTATAATATACTTTTTTATAAGTTAAACTTGTGTGAAAAACAAATTTTTAAAATTAAATTACGAGTGTTTTAAAAGTCATAGGATAATTGGATTTGAATGTAATTATTCCAATTCTCATCCTAAGAATTGAAGCTCTAATTACACTAAATTTAATGGGATTCATACATTACAATGATTACCTAAATATGTCACATATATCTAATTTTAAACAGTTACACCTGAAGGTGAATATTTGATTGAGTTGAGACGAATCGAGTCAAAAAATTTCGAGTTAGTCAAATTGACGAATACTATTTTAACAATCAAACTCAATTTGAAATTTTTTCGAATCGAGTTAACGAATCCTATTATTTATATTTAATGTTGCGATTACATGAACCGGTTATTTAACTAATAAACAAAGTACAAGATTATTTAATTACATAAACAATATAATGGTTTTACCTTTTAATTTAATGGGTAAACATTTATTAAAATGACATAGTTTTACTTTTTAACTTAATGATTTTGACTTTTAACTTTAGAAAATGTAAACATTTATCAAAATGAAATAGTTTTGTATTTTTTTATTCAGATTTTCGAATAACTCGAATTGTGTAATTCGTATTTGAGTTAAACCGAAAAACTTAATTTTTTATTTAAGTTGATCCGAATAACTCGATTAACTCAAATAACTCAAGTTATTTAATTTAAAATTTAAATTTTTATCGAATTTTTCAAATCAAATCGAATTTTACTCACCCCTAAATACATCTAAATCAAATTACTAAGTGAGTTCCAAACACTACTATGAAAACCTTCACATTGTTAAACGACAAGGTCAATATAATATTATATCATCACCACCAAATAATTAAACTTTCCTAAAAAAATTCGTAAAAGTGAAAATCTTAACATTAGTAGATATCAAGATAATCTTTAAAAAATACATTTTAGAAAATAATATCAATTTCATCATGTTTTAGATTTTTTTTTGCAAAAATTTAAATAAATTTAGATGAAATCTGAAAATTTCAATTAATCAGATCTGATTCCAATAAAATTAGCAGCATCAATGATTACATCCGATTTCAATGTAATATTCTCTCATTGTCACTAAATAATTGAACTTTCCTTAAAAAATTATAAAAATAAAAATCTCAACCCTCGTAGATATCAAAATAATTAAAAAAATTTAGAAAATAATCTCAAATTCATCATGTTTTAGTTTTTTTTTTTTTTGGCAAAAATTCAAACAAATTTGGACGGGCCTGAAAATTACTACTGGTCGGATCGGGTCGGGCTCCAGCAAGACCAGCGGCACCAGTGTTTTAAACATTCCCACTTTTGCAAGCCGAATATCGTGATTCCACGAATGTGAATAAGGGTTCTTTTGGTAATTACTGAATCTCTGATCTTTTTGACTGATCCTTATCCTCAGCCCCTATATATAATGAAAACGACGCTGTCTTCTCTCTTCGATAACTCTAGGGTTTTTCACCTTCTTCTTCGCCCCTCTTCTCAAGTTTCATCGTAAGCTTATTTTCTTCTTTAGAATTCCTTTTTTTTTTTTAATTTGAATTCTAATGCCTTTATTTGTTCAATTTCTTGATTTTTTTATCTGTAGATCTGAAAGATTATTGAGCTTTTAAATCTGAAATCGCTCGTTTTTATGTTAATTTTTTCATGCATATTATTCACTGTTTAGGGTTTAGGATCTGTATTTTTTTGGCTTTTTACGTTGTTACAAATTGAATTCCGAAAATTAAATAATACTCAAGGTGTTTAAATTTCATGTTTAAATATAGGTTTCCATAAAAAATTTTATGTTAATTTATGATACTTATAATAAGAGATAATTGATGCATAGAAACAACGAGTTCATTTAGGCACTGTTCGCTGCCGCTTTTATTTCTGGATTTTTACGTGTAATTGAATTCATAGCAAATAATATTTTTGAAGAATTGAAAAAATCTTACTGAATTAGTATTGCATTCTAATGATGTTATTTTAAAATTAATTACGAATTTTATGTTCTACAACAGTAACCTTTTAAGATTTGTCAAGCTTATTGTATACTGTTGGTTTTTGTATTGAAGAGAAGAAATCTTTCTTCTGCTATTTGTTCTAAGAACTAGAGTAATTTTATTATGTAAATATGCGTGATTGTATTATTTTGGTTCTAATGGAAATAATTACTGCAGGTAAAGAAATATGCCAAGGTATGATGACCGACGCGGTGATGACCGACGTGGTGGCACTCGTTTGTATGTTGGTCATTTGTCTTCAAGAACAAGATCACATGATCTAGAGGACATGTTTAGCAGATATGGGAGGTAATCAAGTCTTTTGTCATTGTTGAGTAATTTTTGAAATTTGTAGTTATTGCAATTAGCTCTGATTGGTTTACTGGTTGCATTTTTTTATTTGTTCCATTTCGGTGTTATATTAATTTTTCATGTAATATGGTCATTCAGATAGGTTCAGGGTGGGGGAAAATAGAGTCCTTGTTTTAGTGCTTGAAATCTGGTCTTTCTTATATGAGTGAGAATGTTGTGACCCTCCACGTGTCTGTGTGGTTAACTTGAATGATCTTGTTGAATGTCTGTTGGTTTTTTCCTAACCTGGAGGTCTATGGTGGGAGGGTGACCTTGGTGGATTTGGCGAGTCTTTCTGTAGTGTTATTTCGTGTTTTTAGCGAAATGGCAACAATCTCAAAAGTGGTGTTTTAGGTTCATCTGTGAGGGGCGAACTATCAACCCTTCAATAATTGTGTCATGATGGCCTTACTGTTTCTGGCACCGTTTACGCAGAGTACGTGATGTGGATATGAAGCGTGACTATGCATTTGTTGTATGTATTTCTTCACTCTTTTTATTTAATCCCTAAGAACATTTCTTATCTATAATATTCTTCACTATTTTAGTAAATATGATTATTTTGCTTGGAACTTTTTTCCTTCTTTATGTTTTGTGTATTGTTGGCCTCCTTGATTGTAGGAATTCAGTGATTCTAGAGATGCTGATGATGCAAGGTATGCATTGAATGGTCGAGACTTGGATGGAAGCCGGATAATTGTTGAACTTGCCAAAGGAGTAAGTTTTCTGGTGACTTTTCCACATACCGTAGATTTCGCTAGCTTCTTTTTCTTTTTAATTGTTAATATCTCAAAAATGTAGAGAAGGTAACTAATATATGTAAGCCTTTGGTAATTTGATCTTTTAGTGGTTAATCTTATGGTGTCAAAAACAACTCTTTTACATAGCTACATGATTCGATATCACTATTTGCCACTTGGTTTTCACATATTGATAAAAGTGGTGATGGGGAAAAGCATGTTTTAGATAAACTTTCATTGAAGTTGGACTGGTTTTCCTATTTTGAAGGTTAAACTGGTCTGCATCACTTTATCTTGTTCCCGTAACTCTTTCATCATTATTGTCCTAGGATTCCCCTGTGAGTTAACTAGCTAATATTGTTTGACTGTTGGTTCTGATTTGATTTGAAATTTAGGTGCCCCGTGGTTCAGGTGGATCTCGAGATTACCCTGGAAGAGGTCCCACTCCTGGGTCAGGACGCTGCTTCAACTGTGGAATTGATGGTCATTTGGCTCGTGATTGCAAAGCTGGGGATTGGAAGAACAAGTGTTACCGCTGCGGAGAACGAGGCCATATAGAAAGAAATTGTCAAAACAGTCCAAAGAAACTAAGGTCATCCCCCTATCCTTCCCATTGAATTTTCTTATTCTGCTCGGTTTTATCAGTTAAACATTCAAATCTTCCATTTATTTACTTTGAAAACAACTCTTTTGATGCAGTCGCAGACCACGTAGTTACTCACGCTCACCTAGCCCCTACCGTGGTAGAAGCAGAAGCCGCAGTTACAGCAGGGGACGCAGCGACAGGTCTGGATTTAACTTTCATTGGGCATCTGCTTCTGAAAAGTCAAATTACATTTGACTTTTTATTTTAGTGTTGACCTGGAGTAAATATACTTCCAATTTTTTTTGTTAAAGTGTGCCTATGCAATTCGAGAATCAAGAAAAATAGATCTGTCAGGAAATGATTGTTCTTTATGCTGAATCTTGGCCTTTCTGCAGTAGATCAAGATCACCTGTGAAGAGAGACAGAAGTTACGAGCGCGAGGATAGAAGATCAAGGAGCCCTAAGCGCCACAAGGGTTCTCCATCACCATCTCAAGGGAGGAAGCACAGTCCAGCACCCGACGAAAGAAGGCTCCAAGAGAAGGGTAGTCCTTCCCCAAAGGACTGCAGGCACATCAATGGTTCGGGTTGCAGTGCAAGTCCTAGGGGAAGGAGCAGAAGCCCTGATGCTGATGCTGGGGCTGAGGATGCGGCTTATAGGAGCTCTAGGAAGGAAAATGGCCACAGCCGCAGCCTTAGCCCACCCCCTAGGGATGACCGGAGCCCTGTTTACGATGATGATGATAATCATGTCTCTACCAGACGCAGTGTATCAAATTAAGGCAGGCAGGTGGTAGTTTGAATTGGCAAGTTTTAGGGACATTGTGTGTTTTCGCAACAACTTTGAATTTTTGTCTTATATATTGATGGATATTTAAGGTGGTGTTGAAGACTATATAGATTCATCTTTTTTATTTTTGCATTTAGTTAATTATATTACAGCGGTTTATAATTTCGAACGTATGCAGAAGGTTAAAAATATTGAAAGTTAAATGCAGAGGAAGTAGATGTCAAAATTATCTTAACACGCTTCAGCTCGGTGTTGCAAATCATTCTTCTAATTGCGCAGATATACTTCCCTTTAGTGTCTGTTGGAATTTATATCATTTCAAGTTCAATTAACATTATTAAAAAAATTGGTATGATTTTTTAAAATTAAAAGTTACTCGGTAGCATTATAAAGAATGATATAATAAATTTAAATTTAATAAAATAATTTTAATATTATTATTTAAAAATTGAAAAGATTAAATTCTAAACTTATTGAAGAGTACAGAGAGTACGATGTATTTTAATTTTTTTAACTTTTCTTTGGTAGTCTCAATTGCATGAATTGAAGAATGAATTTTTCTGCTTTTACTTCATTAGTATTTTTGTCTAATTTGGATGGTACATGTGATCAAGGTCATTTGTCACATAATATATATGTGTAAAATAAAATCCAATAATAAAAAGAAACAAGAAAAAATAGACTATTTGATTTGAACGAGTCCCTAAATGGAGACTGGGTTTTACGTTGGGGAGGCATAGGTGTGAATTCTGCAATGATGGAGGCTTTGTGGTGGTATTTAGCACATGGAGTTATCAAAACTTAGCAACCATGGTGGTCCTCAAGATCTTTAAAACTTCATTTTAATCTCCACATTATCTTTAAAATCAAAGTGAAGTAAACGTTTATGATTCAACCAAAAAGATGTATAATTTATAGACTTAGTAATAAAGAGTTCAACGATTAAATTGTTTTTTTAATTTTATGATAGGAATTAATTCAAATTTCAAGAAGCTTATTTTCTTCCAATAAACGAATTTAAAAAAATTAAGAAATAACAATTATGAAAATAAGGGCTTCCGTTGGTAAAATTTGTGAAGTAAATTTAATTTCAAGCAAAAAAAAGAAAAGAAATAGTAAGTTTTTGCTACAAACAAACAAAAGCAAACTTAAGTTACTAATCATTTAACAAATCCCACAAAAGTTTTTCAGTCTGGGCTCAGCCCGGCTCAAAATTGTTTAACTATCTTTTTACTGTTGGCTGTTGCTGTCAATCCCTTATTCCCCTTGTTATTCCCAATCCCCTAATCGCTATCAAACTCTAGAAACTAAATCCCTAACTGCCACTGCCGCTGCCGCTGCCGCTCACAACCTCCACCAGGCACCAGTGACCTCCAGCGCTGCTGCCCGTTCGTCTCCAGCTTCCTCTGTCGCCGGCGCCCATCAGCATTGCGTCGTCCCGCTCCAGCCCATCACCGTTGCGCCGTCCGTCTGCTTCCTCTGTCGCCGGCGTTCAGCCTTCAGCCGTCACCGTCCCACTGGTTTCGTCGGTATGCATATGCACCATACTTCCACTGTTTGATGAGTGGTTTTTTAAAGTACATATGTTTTGTTCTTTTATTTTTCTTATGGAAAAAGAAAAGAATTTTTCAAATGCTTTTTGAGTGTGAAAGTTGATATCAAAGGTGTGGAGGTTGTGGAAAAAGGAATTTAGTGCAAAAAAAACAACAGACTTAATTATATATGAATTAACATTGCATGTCACATTAATGTTTACAATTTTTTTTTCTATGGGTAATGCGTCTTCATTATTGTTGTAAAATTTGAGACTTAACATAATTTAGCTTAATTGGATATTAAAAAATTGAGCTTAACTTGAAATATTATCAAACTATTCAAGTAAACTCATTTATAAATTAACATATGCATATTTATATTCATTTTTTTTACGATGACGTCATAATGAAATAAAAAACTTAATAATCAAATTTATATATTTTTTCCCACCAAAAAATTCCATATATATTTTTTATAATATGCATAATGCATGGATAATGTGATAATGAAATTCACTTATAGTTTTTTTTATAATTATTATATTATTATAAAGATGAAATAAAATAGGTCATAAATTAGTTAAGGCTCTTGCAAGTTTTACAAATAGTTTGTGTAGTGTGAATGGTGGAACAAGATACTTAAGCTATAGGAGAAAGCATAATAAGCACATGATAAGTTGTATTCTCAAATCAGAAGTGATAATTGTTTAATACAAGTTGCAAACTTTTTAATACACATTGCATTATATTTTGTTGATAATGACATATTAATTTTTTATGAATGTCTAATCTGTATGGAATTGTATATTAATTGAGTTTTTATGTTTTCAGGTTTTTAGTATTTGTGACAATGGCTAGTTCGAACACTCCAATACCTGTGGACGATGAGATTAATGAATATGAAAGTGCTTTCAAACGTCAGAAGTCTATTACTTTAAAGGTGTGTGATGAAAGGACAAACCTTGAATGTGAGAACAACAATGAATTGAAAGCACAATCTGATCACTGTAAGAGTATCTCTTTTGCTAAATCTTTTAGTGGAACCTACCATCTAAATAGTTGCTTGAAACAATTTAATACGGACATCACTCAGTACACCATAACCACTGAACCGTCCTTAGGAGGTTTTCCATCTATAAAAAACTACAAGTTTGATGCTGATGAGTGTCGTCAAGTTGTTTCTACTTTTCTTGTGTGTGGTAAGCATTCGTTTAGGACAATTGAAGAACCGAGATTTAGATACATGATATGAGTATTGTTAGTCCTAATTTTAAGAATATAAGTAGACAAATAGTTGTTAGGGATGTTCTAATGTATTATGCAAAAGAGAGAGAACATGTTACAGAAGAGTTGGCTAAAGCACCTCGTTTGATTTGCCTAAGTTTTGATAATTGGAACTCTGAGCATACTAATGATGAATACATTTGCGTTACTGCTTATTGGGTTGACAAAGATTGGAAGTTACAAAAGAGAATCATAAGTTTTAGAGTTTTATCTCCTTTGGATGATGGTTTGAACATAGCAAATAAATTTATTTTAGGTTTATCTCAGTGGGGTATAGACAAGAAAATTTTTAGCATCACTTTGGATAATGCTCTTTATAATGATGTTATGATTTCTTATCTTAAACATCGTTTTCGTGCGAATCGAGCTCTTTTGTGTGGTGGAGTTTTTTTCCAAGTTAGATATTGTGCACTTATATTGAATTTTATAGTTAAAGCTGGTTTGGAACTTGTTGACGATGTTGTTGGTAAGATTTGAAATGGAATTAAGTACATAAAAGAATCAGGAACTCATAGGAAAAGATTTTATGATGTGGTCAACAAAAGCTTTCATTTGAATGTGACCAAAAAGTTGCGCCAAGATGTGTGTGTGTGGAATGGGGTTCTATTTATTTCATGCTTGAATCTGCTCTTTATTATAAAGATGTGTTATATTATTGGGGCCATCGAGATAAAGATTATCAAATATTTGCACTTTTTGATGAGGAGTGGAGAAATGTTGTTATTCTTTGCAAATTTTTGGAAGTCTTTTATGATGTGACTTGTGTTTTTTCTGATTCAAATTATCCAATGACTAATCTTTATTTTAGAAGGGTTTGGAAGGTTCACAAGGTCTTGCTTGATACAGTTAAAGGTCTTCATTCTTTTTTAACTCCAATGGTTAAGCAAATGCCAGAGAAATTTAATAAATATTGGAATGAGTATTCTTTGATATTGTCATGTGCTGCCATTTTAGATCCTCGTTACAAGTTAAATTATGTGCAGTATTGTTTTACCACAATCTATGGTAGTCATGCTTCGGACTTTGTGTAAATGATTCTTAGCAATCTTAAACATTTGTTTGATGAGTATGTTAAGAACTCCAAATCCACATCTTCTTCTTTGGTCGAGGGTTCCAATGTTTTGGATAATGATCTTGTTGATTCTAGTTTGCATCAGCTAATTGTTAATAGGACTGATTTGGGAGGAGATTATGATGAGAGTGATGATTATAAACGATACTTAAGTGAATCCAGTATTAAGAGTGAAAAGTCACAGTTGGACAATTATTAGGAAGAACCAGAGCTTGAGTTGAATAGCCAAATAGATGTACTAGATTATTGGAACAAATGTTCAATTCGATATCACGAGCTTTCATTATTGGCTCGTGATTTTTTGGCAATTTCAATATTGATTGTAGCTTAAACCAAAAACAGTTCAAGTCGTGTTTGTTTTGATGTCTGGATGTGAGCTAAAGGATTTTCAAAGGGTACTTATAATTCTCGATTTATTGTTATAATTTTATAATATTTTATCAATTTGATTACTTAACTATCTATTCTCATTTCATATTTAGAAATTGATTGCAAGAATAATGATGGCGATGATGACAATGACGATGATGATTCTTCGATTGCTTTCTAGGTATATAATTTAGCTTACAATTATAGTTTTTTATAAAATTAAATATGTTGATTGGATAATATATAAATCTTTTAGTTGGTTGATTACATTTTGCAGGTTGTTTTTCTTGTTGTTTCACTGTTATTTTGCTACATTTTTAATGTTGTTTCGTTGTCGCTTTTAATATTGTTTGGATATTGTAGAAGCTTTATTTTACTGTTAATTTTGTTACTATTTTAGTTGCAACTATATTAGTATAAAACTTTTTAATTTATTTTCTATTTGTTGGAAAACATTTGATTTAATGTTTTTAGTGTATTTTGTTAAGTTAAGCTTTATTTGATAAATATTTTGATATAAGTTTGGAATAAAACAAGTGATAATTTGTTTCCAAATATTTTAAACTTATCCAAAATGATAAACAATTTTTTCAAGAAATCCCATAGAAGCCACAAGTGCTGAATTTTCGCCTTCCAAATTTGTATTTGTTCGAGTATGAAAATAAACTGCGACTCTCAAGTCCAATATGATCTCCATGCCTCATTAGCTCACATCGCTCCCGTAATAATTTATTAGATCAATCATTTTAGAGTGTAAAATTATTCTAATGATCAAAAGTATCAATACTTTTTATGTAAATATCACTATCTTGATTCAAGTATCTATACCAAACAGTGGAATCGATGTCAATATCAATTTGAGTTTCGAAGTTCAGAAAATTAAGTAAAAATAAAAAGTGTCGATACCTTCCCTAATATGTTTTTGAATTTTCCTGTTCTTTTTACTTATTTTGGCCTTTTCTTGACTTTTTTAATATAATGAACTAGTTGAATCAATTATCAAACAGGTTGGACTGAAATTGGGTGTTCGGGTAGGCCAAAATCAGCTATATTATGTCGGCAGAAACCAAGTGACCCATATCGTAACACTTGTCCAAAACCAGCCAGACATGGCAGTTTGCAATATTAGTGGTATTCAGTATTCATCAAATCGTACAATACCCTTCTCCTCCAATCAAATAACAAGAACAGCACTACCCAGAACCAAAGCCTTATCTTGTTTCCATCATGCCACAATTTCTGTCCAACCAACCTTCTCTTTTCACTGCAAACCTAAAACCCACTTCCCATTTCGCTCTCCATTGCCTGCTTCAAACAAACCTACCACCATATCTTCAGCAATGTCATCTGGGTATGTAATCCATCCTTTCTTCTTCTTCTTTACTTGATGATGTTAGTCAGTAGGAAAAGCTTTTGATTTCTGGGTTTTTTGTCGTCTTGATTCTTGGTTTCGTATTATTTTATTTCAAACCAATATCTATCTACGTACAGATATGTGCAAGAGGATCTTCCACCAGCTCTTGATTCTACTTCAGATCCACCTCCAATCTTTGATGGAACAACAAGGTGAACTATTTCAGTAATCTGTCGTCTGGGTTTGAGTTTTCTAGATTTGTAATTAAGAATCTGGTTCTTAGCTTTGGTTGGTTTTCCATCGTTACAATGTTTAAGGTTGTATATGTCTTACACATGCCCCTATGCTCAGCGTGTTTGGATTACTCGAAACTGTAAGGTACTTTGCTTTTCCTTATCTAAGTTTACTTGAGTTCGAATAGAAAAACTCGAATTTGATTTGGTAATTATCAAGTCAAGCTCATGCAGCTTGAAATATCAATCAAGTTGAATTTGAGCTTAATCTTTTTGGCTCGAATGATTCATGAGACTTATCAAGCTTTTCATTTTTAATATATATTTTAAATATTTTTGTGTATTATATTACGTTATTACTTTTAATATATATTATTAACCCTAAGCTTAAATTATCTAGTCAGCTTGAGTTCGAGCTAGAGTATGAAAATTGATAAACGAGCTTAATCAAACTCTAATCAGCTTGAGCTTGACAATATTCAAGCTCAGTGCGACTCGACCACTTTTACCCTTTGTTTGGTTACCTTGATAAGTAGAGAGGGAGGAGAAATGTGTTGTGTTATTGTTGATGCTGAAAAACCCGAAAAGGTGGTCATTGAACCGGTGAAACCTTTGGCTCCTGTTGGACTGATTAGTTTGATACATATATACGTGTCTAAGGGTATATGATATGATCCTCCAAATATATGAAAAACAAGTTATTTTACCTGTAGGACTGAACAGTACCATTCTTCTTTGCTATTTCTGAAACCAGGGATTGCAGGACAAGATAAAACTAGTTCCAATCGATCTAAAGAACAGGCCTACTTGGTACAAGGAGAACGTCTACCCTCCTAACAAGGTCAGACCACATGTCTATGAAATATACGGCCTGGACACTTATATACAATAACATAAGATGGCTGCATATTTGTTCCTAGACCACTTGCCAATTAACTGCCCTAAATATTGTGGCAATGAAACTGCCAATTACTAATTTAAGTTTCTCTAGTGATGGTAATGGCTACCAAGAGCATCTACCAGACAAGGATGATGGTATAAAGAAAGTCGAACATTAGATGCTAAAATATGATTCTCGGACTTGGGTGTGACGTGTGAGTGTCGGATACAAGTATGTGTCAGATATGGACATAAGTCTTTCATGTATTCGGAAAGTCCTTGAAGGGTTATATTATTGTACCCAAGTACTTCGAAGAGTTAGGGAAACATATATGCTAAAAGGTCTGGAAAATGTAAAATGACAGAGTATTGTAGACATCTTTTCTGCACTAATGAGAAATCAATGCAGGTGCCAGCATTGGAACACAATAATGAAGTGAAAGGAGAGAGTCTAGACTTGATCAAGTATATAGACAACCACTTCGAAGGGCCTTCACTTTTCCCTGATGTACAATATCAAAAGCTCTTGATTAGTTTGTTTTTCAGCTCCATGGTTCTTATTTCATGTTCATACACTAAATAACAGGACCCTGCAAAGAAGCAGTTTGCAGATGAGTTACTATCCTACATTGACTCATTCTATAAAACAGTGACTTCTTCATTCAAAGGAGAGGGAACTGAAGCAGGTGAGTTTGAAACTTTAATTTCACTTGATTTTGGATTCTGTAAATGAACTTGTGTCACCGTAATCGTAGTGTGTAAACTGCACCAGGCATTGCATTTGACAACATTGAAACAGCTCTTACCAAGTTTGATGATGGACCTTTCTTCCTTGGGCAGTTTAGCCTGGTATGTGACAAAAACTGTATCATTGTTCTTCAGTTATTGATATGCTCCTAGTTTTCATCAAGTTTCAGAAAGTAGATAGTTAAACATTGGCTTCCTTTCCAATGTAATACGTATGTATGTGTATATATAAATATATCTGTGTCATCTTCAGGTGGATATAGCTTATGCACCGTTCATTGAAAGATTTCATCCTTTTTTGTTGGATGTGAAGAAGTATGATATTACTCTTGGCAGACCTAAATTGGCAACTTGGATTGAGGTACTGCTAGACATTGCTTTATTCTTGTTGTGGCGTTGCAATTTCTATAAATTGCAAGATATACCTGAAACTTTCTGTTTTGGCATTCCAGTAAGGGTGGGAAACATGATATTTTGAACTTTGATATCATGGACTAAACCATGGTTCAAAAGTTCTATTTTTTTTTTAAGTCGATTCTCTATCAAAGGGTAATTGATTATCTAAAAAACATGTTCAATGTCAAAATGGCTTCATGATTCTGTGCATATTGTACCAGTTTGGGATTTTTGGCCTTTTGCATATCAATGGTAAATCTATCCTTGACAGGAGATGAACAAAAACGAGGGTTACACACAAACCAGATGTGATCCAAAGGAACTTGTTGAGAGCTACAAGAAACGCTTCATGGTAATCAAAATTTAAGGCTTAAGCAGTATTACAAGTTGTACCCTCTATCCTCTCCCCAACCCACTTTTTTCCCTGATATGTTTCTTTTGCAGGCTCATCTTTGAACAAATGAGGATTCCCTGTTTTTCCTAGTACAAAATCGAGGAACCTAGTCTGTTATTTCCAATGGCAGGTTCTAGTATTGTCTGGTTCATGCTTTTATCATTGTTGAGAAAATAGCTCCCCTTTCCGCCGATCAGAAAATGGAAAAATAAGCATATTACTACAATTATGCAAAATTGATGGACTATTATGCAAATGAGAACTCACCTTGGATTGAAAAGGTTGCTTTATTTCTAAAGCTTTTGCCAGAGATTGGAAAAATGGAGAAGTATCCATTGCTGCTTTGTTCAACAGAATAGAGGACCTCCTGTTATAAAAAAAAATGAAACAAGTATTAACCAGAAAAAAATACGCATGTCTATCTGTTATGTATGGCAGAACTTTTAACGAATATCATTGGAATCTAGTTCTCAAACTCTTCATTTTTACTAAAACACCCGAACACTCGTATAGTTGTTTGACACATTCAAACATGAGTACCAGGACATTATATTTGTGTTAGATATATACTGGTATTAATTACCTCAAATCCTGAAAACATAAGAGGTCAATGCCCAAAGAAACATTACTCATGGGTAGGTCAGACAGCAACTTACTATTGAGAGAGAGACCTACATACAAATGTTTCAGAAGAAGAAGAAGCTTTATTCTCAGGAAACTCCGTGAGGAACTAAATCTGGAATCTGCTGAATTCCCCGTGAAAGCATAAGCCTGCCTTTATGCTGATTGAAGAATATTCAAGGAGTGTGCGCTAATTCTCTAACATCAATTTCATAATCTATTCATCAGAAAACTTAGTTCATAAAAAGACAAACATATAACAGGGAAAGAAATTACATCGTGCATGATATATTCTGCTTCAAATATTATCCATCACTTGTGTATAAGCTGTAAGCAGCTACTTGACTAGTAGTTGGCATTTACAGTAGAATAACTCAGTAAGAATTGATCAATCTCAAGTTGCAGTCACGACTATGGTGTAAAATGTGTTTCTATTGGGACTCAATTTAAGTACTCAGCATCCTCCACAAAAATAAAAGATGGCTCCTCCCAACATCTAAAACCTCATATCATTTAAAATGACCCTAAAACAATTATGAAATTTAAACATAAGAACAGCCCATGAATATATGAATGCTGTCATCACCAAAACAGCTTAATCATAAAGGACATTCCAACACTTGAACTTCAAGAAGCAAGGGCTTTCTAGTTAATCCAGTGAATAAAGGCGGCAGCTTCAATGTGTGAAAATACTCATCAGAAAGGGCATGAAGTAGCATGAGAAATTGCCACAAACAGTCCACGACAAAAGAACGCAGCCATTGCAATCCAGCAGGTGAAGTTAACTACTTCTATAATACTTTCCGTATCTTCTCCATATACACGACCAATGACATTACTGAGAGGCCAGCTGAAAGATAAAGAAAAATAACACCAGAAGCAACTAAGATCCCAGTTTCTCCGAGACTGCATAAAGAGGGAGGAAGAAAAAACATGAACAGTCAGATACTGCAACCAGGCTTGTTTGGCATTTATCATTTCATGTTGGTCAAGGAAGAAATTTAATAAACCTGCTATCTCGTGTAGCCAGAAGGATGGTTAGTGCAGCCATCTGCGTGGCAGTTTTCCACTTCCCCAGCTTATTTACAGCAACAGCCTGATTTATGCATCAAACTTAAAAAATAAGCTAGAAGCAGAACTCAAGCATTTCCTACTTTAATATAGAAGTAAAATAGGTAGTTGTTTGACATCCAAGGGAGAGGAACATACCGCTAAAAGCTTACCATTTTGAGAAGCAGCCCATTCCCTAACAGCGGACATAGTTATCTACAAACAAAATGTCAACAATTTGTAAGATATTTATAAATAATTCATACAAGTATAGAACAAAACCAGCTATGGTATATATTACCTCCCTTCCGATGATGGCTATTGATGGTACATTCAGTAGCCATGGCACTTGCCCAAACACAGCAATGTTCAAAGGTCTAGAACATAATAAGACCAATGTAGCAGCAACCATAAGCTACATTCAACAGGCAGGGATTTCAGTAATTAAACTCAATCCAATGAATAACTTAAATGTTTGGAAAATAAAAAGGAAAAAGAGAACACACCTTGTCTGCAACTGGATCCAAAAGAGCACCAAACGCAGAACATAATCTCATCTGAAAAACACAAGAACGATTTTAATGTGATAAATTATATAGAGTGACTAGCCTCTTATGAAACAAGAGGAAAAAAAAAGGCTTCCATAGTATATCAACAAGGGGGGGTGGTAGAAGGCATACTCTTCGAGCAATGTACCCATCAAGCCAATCGGTTATAGCAGCCGCCATAAATATGCTAGTAGTAGCAGTCCTTCCCCACCAACTATCAACAGAAAAGGCTAAAAAGAAGAAGAAAATCATTTCATTACTCCCGCAACATCGGCAATACAATTAACAATTGCCACTAAGAATCCAAAAGTACACCATCCACACAGCTAACAATAATCCATAGATTTCTTTACACCATCTAAACTATATCACATTGCAACCTATCATCATTGATTGTCATAATTCACAAATATATTTCAAATACAATTACAATCTACAATTGCCAAAAATCATCAGAGTTGATCATAATCCATGGCTCAGAACACGAAAATAGCAAACAAACCAAGCTGACATAAACAGACGCATGATCGTTAAGCGTCATCACTTAAAACATATAATAAACCCAAACGAAACCAAACCAAAAACCTCGGATAGGGACACTTGATTTTTTTTATCCAAACATTAAACAGATCAAAATTAAAGATCCAAACCATGGAGGAAACAACAAATTCAGATTGCACTGCCTCGAAATCGAATGCCATTGTCAAAACATCGTCATCATAATTCGAAAATCCAAATAAATATTCAACAAGTAAACCAAAATCTAAAATCGCAGTTGACAAGAATCCAACTAAAATATTGCAATATACGAAAGTTACGAAAAAAAAGAAGAGGAAACTGAACTGAAAATCAGCAACGGCACGGCGGCGACGCGGCCGAGAGTTAAAACAGTGGGCAAAGTTAAAATTTTGGAAGAAGAATGATTAGAATAAGCTAAACTTGGGTGGTGGTCCAGTTGCTGTTGCAGCAAAGGCGCCGAATCCATATCCGCGAGAATGCCGGAAGACCCGGATCCCGTTAAAGAATCCTTTATTGATCGCTTATGAAGAGGAAGAGAAACAACGCAAGGCAGATCTAATAAAAAGGAAAGATATTTTTGTGTTGTTATTGGGATACAAAATTGGAGATAGAGTTAAAAGGGAAGATTTAATGCGCCGGGTTAGGATGGTGGCTGTGGCGGTCGGGGTCGGGGTCACGGTCACGGTTCACACTTTAATTTAACCATCTTTGAGGTTGTCGGCAGTAAATCTGTCTTTTTCTTTTGTTTAGGCTCGGTTAAAAAACATTTTCCTTCTTTAATTTTTCCTTTCTTTTAACCTTTAATTTATATTATTTTATCATATTAACAATTAATTATTTTTAAAATTAAAAAATATTTTTATATATTTAAATAATTTTAATAATACTTAATTTTATAAAATATTTTTTTAAAATTAAAAAAATAATTTAATCATGATTTGACAAACATCGTAAATTTAAGAGTTAAAATAGGTGAAAAATTAAATGAAATTAAATGAAAAGTAAAAATAATTTTTTTTGTAAAGTTAAAGAATCAAATAAATCATTATGCATTTTTTGTTATTCAACTTTAAAATTTTTATTTAAATACTAACTTTATTGATGTATGAAATTTTGATCATCTTATTGTTAAATCATTAATAAATTGTTCGTTTTATTTTTGTAGTAATAAATTTTTTTTTATGTATAAAATTTTTATCAGTTTAATCTTAATTCTTAAAATTCAATAATTTATAACTTGATTGATTTATTAAGACTATAACATTTATATACGTTTCACAAAAATCGAATGGACACATTAAAGCTTCGAGCTATAAATTTCACAACATTTTCATCTAGGGATCATAACAAGGCAGGTGGAGCAAATTTTTGCCCACCTCGACCTTGACTCTTAAAGAAAAAAAATCCGCCTCGAATTTAATTTAATTGTCTTATTTTTATTTTTAAGCAAATAATAATAATTTATATATTTATTTATTGAAATCAAAAAAACTTAATATATGATATATTAGGGGGATTTTTGTAAATATCTCAAAGTAAAGTGAAACAAATTTACCTCAAATTCAATCTCAACCCATTTTCAACTTCAATTTTCAAAAAAAAAAAATTACCATAATGAATCGAATGGGTCAAAACGCGTTGGATTCAAGTTTTTTTACCATCTCTAATTTCAACCTCTAAATTCACATGGGGGATCTGATGACAAAATCACTTGTTGGTTGGGGATCACCATAAAATTCTCGGTGATGGTGCAATCGTTCACCATGATTAGAATGGATAAGAGAATATTGGCGTTGGTTGATTTTAAAGAAAAAATTAAAAAGTTATATAATTATTTTATTTTCAAATTTTTTTTTGAAAGTATTTTAACTTTTCATCTATTTTTTAATATTTTTCTAAAACCAAGATTAAATTCAATGAATGTGTAAAGTTGAGGGCCAAATATGCTATTTTTTAAAAATTAAGATTAATTTGAGAGAATCTAAAAATATTTGAGGGTTAAATTTGTTATTATGTAAAAAAAATGTTACATCTGGATTTTCTTAATGATTTAATCATGTATGACCAAATTATTAAATATCAATAACATTATTAACTAAATTTTTTGGAGTTAAGTAACCAAAATAGAAGAATGCTAATAGTTGTGTGACTATTGTTATAATTTATCGTAATTTATTTAAGAAAATATTTTAAAATTTACTATTTTTTAATATTACATGTTCTACATGTGATTTATATATTTTCAATTTAATGAATAATATATTTATTATCATTTTTAAATGTTTTATTGAGTTTGTGTCACTTTTAACCGAGTCATTGAATTTTATAAAAAATTCCTCAATCTTAATAAGACATATATATTATTCTAAAGGTAATTTTATCTTTTCATATAAAATTTTAAAAAATACTCGTATGTAATAGTATTTGAACCCAAATTATTGTGATATTTGGTGTTTTAACTTTACCATTTCGATCAAAGATATTTTTGGTTGGGGATAAATACAAAAATTATACATAAACTTTGATACAATTTGCAATGTTATACATCAACTTTATTTTTGTGCATTTGTATATGTCAAAGTTTAATTTTTGTTTAATTTTCAAATTTCACTAACGCTATTATATATATGACACATTTTTTCGTTAAATCAAGTATAAGTTGTTGATATGATATTTTACTAGGGTTAAAAAATAAATTTAAATTATTTCCACCTAATTAAAAAATCAGATTTCCTAAAAGAAATAAGAAACTATTTTTTCAAATGTGTTTATTTTTTTAATCTAAGTAGAAATAATTTAAATTTATTTATTTATTTTTAAACTAATAAAATGTCATGTGACGTTATAATGTCAATAATTTATTTATGATTCAACAGAAATTTTGCCACATAGATAACAGAGTTATTGGAATATTAAAATTGAATTAAAATTAATGTTTAATGCATACAAATACACTAAATTAAAGTTGATATATAACATTGAAAATTTATGTATAATTTTGATATTTAATTTTCTTATTATTATATAATATTTTTAAAAATTATTATATACATTTTCGCTCACATCATTGTGACAAAATCTAGTTTAAGCTAAACTTTTTTATTCAAATTAATTTTCCCTTTACTTAAACTAATTCAAATTAATCTAGTTTTTTTTTTATTCAGAGTGATACGCGGATTAATAAGATGTATTATTTAAAATTTAAATTAATTATAATTGAAAAAAAAATGTTAATTTAGTTGTTATGATAAAAATATACAAATTATGTAAACAATGAAAATGCTAATTTATTATATAATTAGATACATTGAACAATGCTTAAAATTATCTATAATTTCTCTTTAGTTCATATAGAGGATTTTTTTATTCATAAAATATTTCTTAAACATATTGATACAAAATTAATTAATAAATTTAAATATTTATTCTTTATCCTATTGAAATTGCTTCAAATATTTTTTTGATTATTTGTTTTCAACGATTCTATTAATATCATATATTTTCTTATTTATGGTCACAATGTGTTGCATTGGAAAATGATTGTATGAAACACTGAATTCATATTATATATTTTTTTCGATAATTTTATATCATATCAATATTTTTATCTTGAAAAAAATTAAATTCAAATAAAAATCTTGAAATTTAAGATAAAATTATTGATGTGACATAAAATTATTGAAAAAAAAAATAATATCTCCATACAAATAAAAGTTCTAACAATAATAATCATAATTTTCTATTAAAATTTATAAAGAACTTAAATATTGGTTAAAAATAGTTAAATGAAATACTCAAAACAGCAATATTTAAACTTGAAAATATGTTAATCATTTATCAAATAGGATACTTTTGGTCATCCTTGTAAGAAATCACAATAACTTGGATAAGAGTATTATAGTGACTATTATATTTGAAGTCAGAATACATTTTATTTTATTTACTTAAAAATAAATAAATTATTAGATTAATAAGTAAATTGGTTTTTTTATTAAAAATTTTATTTATTTTTATTATTAAAATTTGATCCATATATATCAGCATGAGATATAAATAACATATCATGTGTAATTATTTTTACATGTTTTAATATTTTTTTCATTGAAACCATTTGTTGAATTTTATTTTTTATTTTAATTAAAGGAAGTAAAACATAATCTAACTTATAATACAGGGGGTTTATGGTAGTTTCACCCAAGGGTGGCGCTAATCTCGCATGGACCTGCGCGCCCTTCCATCCACTTTCCCTTCCTTTTTCCTTCCTAACAACCAAAACTGAAACTCCCTCTCCACCCTTTCTCTCGCTTCATTTTCTCTTCCCTTCTTTCCTTTGTTTTCCGTTACAGAAATTCAACCAACCAAGCCACCAAATTCTCAGAACGATCCTCTCTATACGTAACCGTCACCCTCTAAAGTCTCACAGACCAATCAAATCCATCCACCTCATCAAATATTGTAACCAAAATGACATCCTCCACCACCACCACCACCAAAACCGTGAACCCAGATTTAACCTTCGAAAACAAGAGGTACGCTTTGTTCGCCATGTGTCCCTTCTACTCCTCTCTCTCTGATCCATGACAGTTATGATCAGATCCTTTTCCTGTTTTATTAGTGAAAAATGTTTAGACTGTTCTTTTTTTTCTACTCCGGTTTTTTATCCGCGTTTATTGATTTGGATTTTGATAATGTGGGATGTGGTTTAATTCTTTTGAAAACAAATTTGAGTGGAAAATATGAGCATATGTTGTTTTCTACCGTAACTCAGCAATCTTCCGATGCCGATTTCAGGTATATTCAAGCTCCATTTTCATTGAAATTTTCATTTTTACTTTGATGATTTTTTTTGTGATCAAGATCTTATTTAATTTCATCACGGTTTGGTTTAGTAATCGAGGATTGTGCTATCTGGTTGCTAGCGATTTAATTTTGTTTGTTTGTTTATTTTTACGAGAACGTCGGTTGTTTGAAGTTTGCGATCTTTCGTTGAGAAAAAAAGGTTTCATGGAACCTGGTGTGATATTTGTCCAAATTGAGTGGAAAATATGAGCATATGTTGCTTTCTACCGTAACTCGGCAATCTTCGGATGCTGATTTCAGGTATATTCAAGCTCCATTTTGATTGATTTTTCATTTTTATTTTGACGAATTTTTGTGATCAAGATCTTGTTGAATTTTATCACGGTTTGGTTTAGTC
Source organism: Kokia cookei (assembly GCA_039519145.1). NCBI lineage: Eukaryota > Viridiplantae > Streptophyta > Magnoliopsida > Malvales > Malvaceae > Kokia > Kokia cookei. Next base: position 1,918,552 of record CM076910.1, read on the forward strand.
ATCGAGGATTGTGCTATCTGGTTGCTAGAGATTTAATTTTGTTTGTTTATTTTTATGTGAACCTTGTTGAAGTTTGTGATCTTTCATTGAGAAAAAGAAACTTTTATGGAACCTGGTGTGGTATTTGTCCAAATTGAGTGGAAAATGGTGATAATAAGAAGTACACTATTTTAGGTTTGACTAGGATACGTTGTGTTGTACTGTAAGTAGGAAATGTGTGGAAGTTGATTACAGGTACTTTGGAGTTGTGCTTTCGATTAACTTACATTCTATTTTGCTTTTTAGTTTGATGTTTTAGCTTATTTCTTGCTCTAGATTTTATTTTGCTGTACTGTATTGAATTTGATAAGTTTAGGTTAGAAAGTTGTGGAAATTTGCAATCTTTCTTTGAGCTTCTTTTCTTGGAATAATCTGCTGTTAACTTGAAGGTTTGTTGAATTTATGGGGTAATTACATCTATATTTTTATTTTTTTTCATTTTCTAGGGATGCATATGGATTTGCTGTGAGACCTCAGCATGTACAAAGATACCGAGAATATGCTAATATCTACAAGGTATTTTTCATGACTCTGTTACTGCTTTATGTTTTAAGCTCATCGCCTTCTTTCGGCTTCTGAGGAAAAGAAAGGATAATTAAATGCCAACTCTTATATCTTGGTGAACATTGAATTTTTTCAAACCTCTCTCTCTTCCTCATTGTTTGGATACTAAATGATTACAAACTTTAAAGTCAGAAGTCATAACTTTGATTTAATCTCGTATATACTCGTGACTTTAGGAAGAAGAGGCGGAAAGATCAGGTAGGTGGAATGATTTCTTGGAACGCCAAGCTCAATTGCTTACCAATGAGATGCCCTCGGAGGGAAGAAAGGTCTTCTCGCACATTGAAGTTGCAGAGGATGGGAATAATGAAGCACGAAAGGGAGTTGAAGGAGATGATTTATGCAAAAAGAAGTTGGGTTCTGATAGTCTGTCTGCTAAGGATGATGCAGAAAAAGAGAAGGTGCTGCCTGCATCAGAGAAAAGATATCAAACTGCAATATGGACTGAAATTAGACCATCCCTTCGGGCCATTGAAGATATGATGAGTACTCGCGTAAAGAAAGGCAGTTTATCTGAAGAAGAGCAAGAAACCAGTCGAGCAAAGCCATTATCTCCTGCAGAAGATGCTAGATTCACTAAGGGATCATCAGAAGATGATTCTGAGGATGGATTTTTTTATGCTGAGAGGTCTGACCCAGTTCTGGATGCCCCTACACTAGACAGAATCGGTACTAGAAGAGTTGCTGCTGCAAATGCAGCTCCTACAGAATCTTCATTTCCCTGGAAAGAAGAGTTGAAAGTTCTTGTCCGTGGTGGAGTGCCAATGGCTCTTAGGGGAGAGGTATGTATTTGATAAGTCTCTCTCTGTTTGCCACACTCTTTCTTTGTCTCTCTTGTGAATTTGGTCATTACAGATTTGGCAAGCCTTTGTTGGTGTAAGGAGACGCCGAGTAGAGAATTATTACCAGAATCTGCTTGCCAATGAAACTAACTCTGGCAATAACAGCAATCAAAAGAGCTACCAGTCAGATGGTAAGGGTTCAGCCACCAAGTCCACATGTGGGCATGAGAAATGGAAGGGGCAGATTGAGAAGGTTGTTCCATTTGCAGTTTGAAATATGTAGTAGTTTTTATACCCTGCAATAGGTGCTGCCTTCTTTCCTGGTGTTATTAGTTTGAGATCCCTAACTACTGGTTCTGGAAACAGGATTTGCCACGAACATTCCCTGGTCACCCTGCTCTGGATGATGATGGTAGAAATGCTTTGCGACGTTTACTTACAGCCTATGCTCGACATAACCCTTCTGTTGGATACTGTCAGGTATTAGGTTCAGAAATATATTAGCTATGGTCATGGTTCAAGTGTTACGGCTTTCTGGGTTAAGTGTTTTCTTATGCAGGCCATGAATTTCTTTGCTGCCTTTTTACTCCTCTTGATGCCTGAAGAAAATGCGTTCTGGTATGTTGAGAGACTTGGTTGAAAAATTCCTTGCAAATCCAGTATCCATTGTTCTGTGAAATTTTTCAAGGTTACGGAGCAGAGCATATTTTGTTGCTTGAACATGATAATTTTTGTAATCCCATTATTTGCATGTTTTATTGTCTTGTTTATTTGGTGGGAGTTCTCTGTTTTTAATTCATTTTTAAAATTAAGCACATGATTCGTTTTATATTCTTCTAAACTATCGTATTTGCTTCAGGACTTTGAAGGGCATTATTGATGAGTATTTTGATGGCTATTTCTCGGAGGAAATGATTGAATCTCAGGTAATAACTTGCATTACTCCTTTTTTTCTTTGTTGATTGATTTCTACTGTCTGTTTCTCCTAAATGAGATTGTTAAAGTGGTTGATGGGAATAATTATTATTTCGATCTCTCTTGATAACATTGTGGCCTTTTGTTAGGTTGACCAACATGTTTTTGAAGAGTTAGTGCGTGAGAGATTTCCGAAACTTGGTTTGTTTTTTCAATATTCGTCCTTTCTTGTGTTTGACATTTCTCAGATGTTCTCTTTCCATCATGTTTTTTTGGGCAGGCAGTTTATGATTGACAATTTCATGTTTATTGCAGTCAGTCATCTAGATCACCTGGGAGTCCAAGTGGCATGGGTTACTGGACCATGGTTCCTTTCCATTTTTATGAACATGCTTCCATGGGAAAGTGGTCAGGTTTCATACCATGTCTTTTAGCAATATTTAACGACTGCCTTTGTTGCTATTTTACTGGTGTTTGTACTCATTTAATAATTGGAATAACCCGTGCTTAGTTACAAAACTCCTGATTGATTTGTCCTCACTACAGTGCTTCGAGTCTGGGATGTGTTCCTATTTGAAGGAAATCGTGTTATGCTGTTTAGGACAGCACTTGCTCTTATAGAGTTTTATGGTATGGAGTAAAAGACGCAAGTATTTTGAACTTCTATGATATCTTTAGGGTAATTGAAGCCTGAAAATTGTGACTAAATGAACTGCTTTATTAAAATGTTATTTTCTTACAGGCCCTGAATTACTTACAACTAAGGATGCGGGAGATGCAATTACTTTACTACAATCATTAGCTAGCTCAACATTTGACAGCAGTCAACTCGTATTGACAGCTTGTATGGGTTACCAAAATGTAAATGAACAAGTATTACTTGAGTTAAGGGAGAAGCACCGGTCAGTTGTAAAAGCTGCAGTTGATGAAAGATTAAGGGGGCTTCAAATTTGGAGGGAATCACAGGGCCGGGCATCTAAGCTATATAGTTTTAAGCATGATTCTAAGTCAGCGCTTAGGAAAACAAAGAAGACAAGAGAATTGGTTGATTCAAAAACTAATGGAGATCTTTCTCGTTCGAAGTCCGAATCAATGAATGCAGATGAAAATCTTCTTTGTCTGACAGAAGATGCTAAGTTGGATTCTGTTCCAGATCTTCAACAGCAGGTAGTATATAAGTTTTCCTTTTGATGAATACAATATTTCATTACAGACTAAACTAATGTTTGGCAAGTTGAATAGATAATAGGCTACATCCTACTCAAAATGAATATTTGCTTGCCTTAAGTTCATGCATGAGAATTTTGTTGGCCTCTTTTGTGATGTTTCGCTCTTTAATTTATTATAAACATTCACATGCAGGTTGTAGGGTTAAAGGTCGAGTTGTGCAGGTTGCTGGAAGAGAAAAGATCAGCTGTTCTCAGGTTAATAATTTATATTATGTCTACTACTTTTGGTTCTTCGATCGTCAGTTCTCTATAGACAGTAGAGGAAATGTAATTTATTTTCTTGGTTACAGGTTGCTCTTACCTCTGCTATGTCATAATGTTTTATAAGTTGGATATAAGTGACTATTTAATCTTTGCATTTTAAGGAGGAACTTATCCGTTATTTATTTTAGAATTGTCTTTTTTCAGCTGAAATAACCCTTGACAAATGTGACATTGAATTCCTCACTTGTATCAGATCTGATGAACTGGAGACAGCATTGATGGAGATGGTTAAGCAGGACAATCGACGCCAATTATGTGCTAGGGTAAACTGGAATATGTTATTCAATTTGCCAAAATTTACAGTCAATCGCTGACTTGTTTTTAAAGATAATTATAAAACTATGTCATTCCTATTATGCAACTCATTTTGCTTGCTTTTACCTGGCACCTTGGGCTTCTTCATAAAATTTTATGTCAATATGCATTACCAGGACTTGCTAAAAAATCCTTGTTTCTGGTTTTCATGAATCATGAATTGAAAGTTGCTAGTTTTCTTAGCAGGAATATATTGCATACTGAACATCTATTTCTCTTCTTTAGGTAGAGCAATTAGAGCAAGAAGTTGGTGAGCTTCGTAAGGCACTGTTAGTGAAGACTGAACAAGAAACTGCAATGCTTCAGGTTTTATTTGTTTTCGTCATCTTCAATCAGTTTGAAGATTATTTTCTTCTCTCGATATGCACGTCTTTATGATAATGATATTTGTTAAATATTTCATAGATCCTAATGCGAGTTGAGCAAGATCAAAAGGAAACAGAAGATGCTCGTAGATTTGCCGAACAAGATGCAGCAGCACAGAGATATTCTGTTGAAGTGCTTCAGGTACTCCTCGAGTTCAAATCTCTTGTTTTTTTGTTTATAATTTTCCCCCTCAAACATACCTTACTGAGGCACTTAAAAACTTTTTTTTTCTTGTGAAAAATAAGCAAATATTATATGTAATTTTCCCGGTCCCATCACTGCTCTTATCTTCAACATTTATGTTAATGCAGGAGAAGTATGAAAAGGCCATTGTTGCGCTTGCTGAAATGGAGAAAAGAGCGGTAATGGCAGAATCAATGGTGGAGGCTACCTTACATTACCATTCTGGACAAAATAAAGCTCAGCCGTCTCCTTCTGCACGGTGTGTAGTTGACTCCCCACTTTCAAATCTTTTATGCTTGGGTGAAAAACGTTTTATAATGGATGATAAAACCAAACCAGACCAGCTGGTTCAACTAGTCGTACAGAGAACCTGGTAGTTTGACAGTTCAACTATATAAATTGAACTGCAAATTTAAAGAATCAGCCAAAAATCGGTAAAATAAAACTCGGGGACCGTCGCAAAACCGGTCAATTAATTGTTGGCCTGTTGGGTGTGTGGTTTGGGGAAGACTCAATTAAATATTGTTTTCTCTTTCCTATTTTTTGCAGCGCCTTTTGAAAGATTTGCTCTTTACGATGCCTATTATTTATATTTTCCCTTTTCATTATCTACGCTCTTCTCACCAAAAACTTAGTGAAGAACTGAAAGAAAAAATGCTTTAATTTTCAGCACATTATTTATATGTAAAAAAAAAATGTTGTGAGCCTCTCTGTTTTCATTGTATTCTTATCGTTGCTTTTGGATCGGTTTCTGCTATTTAAACATTGGCTTGCAGATCACCCCAGCCAAATTCACCACCACGCAACAATCAAGAGCTACAACAAGAGAATCCTGCCAGCATGCTTAATTTACTTGCTCGACCATTTGTACTTGGCTTGCGCGACAGAATCAAGGTTAGTTTTGACACGTTTATCTTCTTACTAGTTGTGGGTGATCAGATCTGTGTTGGACATACATGTGTTTGACACTAGTATACTCATTTTTTCCCAAGTTTTTCTATGTATTTAGAAACCCTTGTTCTACTTCAAGATTGCATCAGACACTGGTGTCAAAGAAGTAAACCCCTCAATTTTGACCCAAACTCAGAGACTCAACCTATTTTCGCGAGCCAGCTCAATCCAATTTGACTATAAAACATCAACAATCCAAATTTGTCCAACTCGAATCAGAAGTAATCCAAATCCAAAATGATCCGTACTAGAAATGATTGAACCCTTAAAATTTGACCATCACTTTAACACAAAAAGCACAACTTGCAAATCCAAATGACCCGAATTCCAAATAAGCTGAACTTAAAATAATTGAACTCTGAAATGATTCGAACAAAAAATAGCCTGAACCTAAAAATAGACTGAACCTAAAAAGATCCGAAATTGTAGAACTCAAATTGACTGGACCTACGTTGATCGCTTTCAAAACCAATTTAATCCACTTATTGTCCAGGTCTACAAAGAGGGATATATTGGTGTCCTTTCTATTATAAACCTTTTTCATCATTTATGTATTAAACCAAGATTGTTAATATGACCTTTGGAACAAAACAGGGAAAGATCAGTAATGCTGATCGACCAAATGATGGGAAGTCCTCTAGTGAAGATCAGAATACTGCAACACAGCAGAACACAAACACTAAGGAAAACAACGCCGGGAATACAGATGACAAGGAAGCAAATGGAAACGAAGTTCACGGTAAGGAGTGTTCGATTGCGGTTTTTCATGTTAATAATTGCATACATATCCTTCATTTGCTGCCTTCAGTTCTTACATTCATTGGCCTCGGTATGTATTCTTTAACACTGCCATTTCTAGAGAGTAGTTGCTTGCTTGCCTCTTTATTAGAAGAAAGATGATGTTAATTCTAGTTCATAATACTTGTAGATATTTGAAATCTTAGTGCATACTTTTCATTTGAATATATTTGGACTTAAATCTTTTTTCTTGAAATATACTTGGCTGATACATATTTGGATATGAATATAAGATATGATCTTTTTTAAAGGTTTACCTATTCCATATAGGTAAAGATACTTGAAAGGCTTTTCTATTATAAGGATTAGTTCAAAATCAGTCCCTATACTATGAAATAGAATCAAGTTAGTCCTAATATTAAAAAAAAAATGTCATTTTTACTACTTAGGCAAGCTTTTATGGTTTTACAAATAAAACTTTTGTTTGGAGTTGATCTATAAGTAAAAAAATAATAATTTTTTGTCATTTTTTAAATAATAAATTTATTAAAATTTAAGCTTTTTTTATTAATACATAAATTAAATTGATTTATTTAATAATAGAATGATTAGTTTGAAGCAATCCCTATAATAGAGGTATTATGAAATTTGACCCTACAATTATTTAGTTTCTTTGATGCTTGACTTGCTCTTTTTTTTTTTTTTAACAATAATGGTTAAATTTTTATTTTAGTCCCTACTTTTTAATTATATAAAAATAATTAAATTTCAAATTTGGTTTTTATACCATAATAAAATTTGAGATTTGATTTTTATACTTAAGGCCTTCTTTCCTTTACACTTGGCTTGCTTTTTTTTTTTTTGGATTCTTAACAATAATAGTTAATTTTCAATTTTAGTCTCTCTACTTTTTAATTATATAAAAATAGTTAAATTTCAATTTTGATCTCTATACTATATTAAAATTTGAGATTTAATCTTTATACTTTAATTTTTTATATAATTTAGTACTTCAATATTTATAATGTCACTAGTTAATCTAAATATTTTATTCTAATTGAAATGATGACGTAAATTTAAAGAATTGTTAACATATTTAATTTTTTTTATTAAATTCAAGTTCATTATAATGTCATTTTGTGTGTCATGATTATCGAGTGAGTATTATTTTTTTAAATTTTAGAACATCACCAACAAATTTAATAGAAGAATTTTAATAGTATTAACAATTGAAATTAAATTTTTAAATTTGAAAAATAGGATTAAATTCTTACATATAAAAAATTGAAGATTAAAATTTAAATATACAGAGAGTACAAACATTTGTATCATACCGTAACCTTTAAATTTTAACTATTTAGTCCAAAATAATTAATAGGATAATTAATTATGTAAATTTTGAGTTGTTAATAATTCATTTTAATATTTATTTTTTATTTTTGTTTTATGTTTTAGTTCTCTCTCGTATCATGTCTCTCAACTTTCAAAAGTCCACGTCATGGAGGGAAGCTTGGAAGTAATATATAGAAACCTCAGCCAAGCCCAAGGGATACATTTCTTACCTTACAAGCAAGGCTTTTGTTCCCCTTAGCTGCATTGTTCTCTTCTCATTCTTGGAGTGGAAGAATCAACCTATGTCACAATCCTTCAACTGATCCAGTTTTAGGATCCTAATTTCTTTCTTTTTGATAGACACAAGTTATATATCTGTAAAAAATCTATGCAAGTTGTAGTTCTCGATCCAATTATTTGTACAAGTTTTTTTAAAAATATTTGTAACACTCCCGTATCTAATCTGATTGCCAGATTAAGGCACCAGAATGTTACATTCGATCCCAGAGTAACTACAATTAATTGTATATTGAATTTAGCTTTTTATTCAAGTTTTTATGCTCATTACTCACTTAAACATAATTTATAAACAAATCCGAGCTTACGAAAGCTCTCTTAGTGTCCTATAGTTGATTAAGGATTAAAATATAAAATTTCAATTTTTCCAGTTGATGTCGCGACTTTGGGAATTCCTTATCACGATATTACTCACTGACTTAGTTCACCGTGATGAGATGAACATGACATCGCGACCTATGTTTTGTCTCCATGACTCTCATGAATTTCAATTCACAACTCGTAAAACAATGTTCATATACCACATTTCAATCAAATTCAACCATTTGTTTCTAGAAATCCTTTACACATGCTTTATTTTAAGCTATGTACATGTTATACTCTATACCATAAAATTTATTTCCTACCACTTTTCTTCCAACCTTTGATGATATGATGAGATGTGTTGAGGTCGCTACTTCGAACGACTTGAATCTAGAGCTTTAATCCAATCTTTCACCCATGCGTTTAAAATATGCGTTAAGCTCGTGAAAGCTTAGTAAGTACCTGAAGAATTAAACTTACAATTACCTTCATTAAATTTAAGGTGTCAATACTTTAAATATAACATAATGAATTTAATTAAATGATCATTAAATGCTTACTTCCGCTTATAATCTTACTCTATTTCACTTACCGACTCACTATTGATTTCACTTTACACTTTTTGTTTAGCTCACAATAAACTCAACTGAACAATCAGGATCTGTGAAAAGAACACTGAAATGCATCAAAGTGCAGAAACAATGAAATGCTCTGAAGAGTCATCATTAAGTTGCACAAAAGTGTCAGTATCACTAATTTGCATCGAAGTATCACTGTCATATGCACACTGAAAGTTTCCTAATGACATGCCATCTATATCCAACAAGTTCATATATTATCTACTTGAGCATTTGTATTAGCAATTTTCATCGTTGTCACTTAGTAATTAATAACATATAAAACTTTACATTCTTTACAATTTAATCCTTAATTTCATGAAAATAAGTATTCATTTAATTATCATTTTGATTTCAATTAGAATTAAATTCACTATCATAAACACTTCATTCGAATTCTCAATTCGAGTATTTTTATTTCATACTTCTAATTTTTTTACACTCTTTGCAAATTAATCCTCTTTCATTAATTTCATTACACTTAACTTTAAAATATTTCCAATTTAGTTCTTGCTAACGTATAATTAAATAATCACTTTATCCTCACTTTAGAATACATTTCACTTCCATATATTACTTCATTTAAACATTTCATTACAATATTTTAGTACACATGATTACTTTTAAATATTTTACAATTTAATCCTCATCAATATAAAATTTCATAATCACTATAAATCCATTTCAATATCACTTTAAATTTAACTCACTACCATATATCACTTCAATTAAGCATTTATTCATAATATTATATTCTACACATTAATTTTTGTACACTTTACAATTTAATCACTTATTCCATACTTTCATTACACAACATTAATTCACTTTGAAATTTAAATTAAATGAATTTCTTCACTATACGTTAATCAATTTCAAATTAAATAATAACAGAAATATTTTTAAGTTAATCACACAACTACTAATATAACAATTTCACATATTTTATATTTGGATTTTAATAGGTATAGTAAAATTCTTGAAGTACTTACCTCTCTTTTGTTAGAATTTCACTATTTTGCCTTTAATTTTCTTCCTTCCTCACTTTTTTCACCACCTTCTCTTTGTTTCCAACACTTCCATTGTTTCTTCTCTTTTTCTGTTTCATGAACACATCAAATTATATATGATTAAACTAATAACTCACATTATAAAATTTAGATTAAAAATTTTATATGATTTACAGAGAGTAAAATTTAAACTTGAAATTAAAAAAATTCTCAAGTTTTAATTTTATCGTTAAACCAATTTCTCATTGATATTAAATTTGTACAGAAAGTTGAATGATAATAGATGAAAAAAAATAAAGGTCGTGGTAGTTTTTCAATTTAAGCTTTTATAATTTATAAAATTTTAAATTAATAATAATAAAATTACATTTTATTCCTCAAAAATAATAAAAATTTAATTTAATATTTTAAAAATTATAAATATATAAATATATAAAATTTTATTATTATAAAAATATACAATTTAATTTTTGCTCAAAAATTTTTTTTACTCCACGATTGATAATAACTAAAGACATGAACTTATGAATGCAAGTGGCAGGTATACTAATATATATATATACACACACATAAGCATTGAAAATGAAAAGAAAATCAGATCACACATTTTCTAAGTTGTTATAAATATTTGATTCGCCTCCAACCTGTTAACATCAATCTCATAGACAAAAATTAAAAATTTAAAAGTCGAATTTTTAAAAAGAAAAAAGAGAGAGAATATAACCAAATTGATTAATGGAGCAAAATCTTGAGAACAAATTTTAGCTTTTCAACCCTAAAAAAACTATAACGTTACCGGCTGAGTTTTAATTAGATTAGTATCGGTATTATTATTAGTGTAGAAGAACGTGGGTTCGAGTGCATTAAAACATATATTGTCTTCTTAATTAAGAGTTAGAAGAAACTATGAATAATTCTTAAATATTGTATGATAAGAACCTATAATAAAATTAATGTTACGTATAACAATTAAAAAATATTTGCTTGTTGAGAGAGGGTGGGTTTCAAACTTTGAATGAAGATATTGCTTTTGTGTGAATTTTGTATGTTGTATATTGAGGAGTGTTGAATGAGTTCAGGAACAATACCTCCATTGAAGGTATAAAATTAAGTATTCTTTAAAGTTCGTAAATTTGTTAAACTCACATCAAATTGCGGGAAGCAAAACTCCAACACAGGAATAGTATTTTCATTACATCCCCTCCTTTCTATTAAATTCAAAGATCTAAGCCTTGAAATCTTGAGAATACTGAGCTAATCTTTTGGTTTAGTGAAAAAAACACTCAATTTGATGACAGATGGAAACAATTATGATTTGGCTTTAAAATTGTGTGATTATTAATAATTAGGTATTAGCATATATTCCTTAAGATAATTATTAATAATTAGGTATTAGCATATATTCCTTAAGATAATTAAAGATAATAAGTTAAAATATGCCAAGTCCTTGTACTCTTCATAAATTAAAAACTTTGTTCATTTATTTTTATTTTTAAAAAATAAGGCTTACTTTTCAGATTTTAAAATTCAAATCCAATTGTTAAATAAAACAAATATTTGGTAGATATAACTAACAAATATCGTTGTAATGATCCTAGATTTAATAAAAAAAATTAACAGTGGTAAGAGTTGAACTTCAATTTTGAAATTTAAAGACTAAGAAAACGAAATTTCTAGAAATTAAAATATGAGACTAAATTTTTAAAAAGTACATAAACTTATAGCATATTTTCTTATCCTATGTAGGATTGGATTTCGACGAATTTGAGGAACGTTTTCGACTTAGTGTTTCAGGATATGGTTTGGCAATCTTTCTTTGATATTGTTTGTTGGAAACTTTGGAAACAAAGAAATCTTATGGTGTTCAAAGGAGTCCCTTTTAACTTTCCCAATGTCATCAAGTATTTTTTATGTCGGGCGAGACATATTAAGTTGAGGCCTAGCAGGTTTGGTGGAACTTCTAGCAACTAGAGCAGGAATTGTAGGTGGAGTCCACCATCTACAGGTTCTATTAAATTAAATGTTGATGGTGCTTGCAATCTATCTTTGGGCTTCGCATATTCGATAGCAGTGACAAGAGATGAGCATGGTAGATGGATATGAGAGATCGAGAGAAATATTGGAAGATGTAATGTTGAATAAGCTGAGCTTTGGATTATTTATGAAGATCTTTAATTAACATGTGATGTTAAGTGAAAGGATGATATTGTTGAGACTGATTGCATTTTAACCGTTAAAGATATCTATGGTGACCTCAGATGACAAGTAAATAGGAATTTGATTTTAAGAATCCAAAAATTGTGTAGACATAAATGACGAGTAGATATTAAACAGATTTCAAGGAAGTGAATTTGCTCCGACGTATTTTGATGGATTAATGAGAGAGTATCCTATCGGCACTCAAATGTTCTATGTCGCTCCTATTAACTTTGTTGATCAAATTTGGTTAGATAATAGTTTCTTACTGTCTAATCCTATAGTTGTTTCTGTTAGCTTGTAAAATATTTGATTCTCCCTCCATCTTCCAATCTATTTAATTCCCTTGCCATCCAAATCAATTTTCCATTCCAAACCCTAACAGATGGCACCTTTGGACCCTCACTCCTTCACCGACTCTTACCACTCTTTAACCACCGACATCTCCCTTTCCCTTTACCTAGACTTCCCTTCCGCCACCATCCACGGCGTCGCTTTCTTCATCCTCAAATCCCCTCACGCCGGTCAACTCTCTTTTGATACTCGTTCCCTTTCCACTCACCAAGTCCTTTCTCCCATTACCCTTTCGCCTCTCCCTTTCTATCTTTCCTCTTCACCTGACCCTATCAAAGGAACCCAGCTTTCCATCTCGCTACCAGACGACGATGTTTTGAGCTCCTTCTTCATCGTTTTCTCTACTTCCCCTTCTTCTTCTGCTCTCCAATGGCTATCCCCGCCGCAAACGTTTAACAAAAAACACCCTTTCGTTTATACCCAATGCCAGTCTATCCACGCGCGTTCCATTTTCCCATGTCAGGACACTCCCGCGGCGAGAATCCGTTACTCTGCTTTGCTCAATGTTCCTCGGGAGTTATCCGCCGTTATGTCCGCCCGCCATGTAGATAGGAGGTCACCGGTTTCCGGCGAAGGACATTCGCATTTGTTGCCTGGTGGGTTTAATTCGTTGTGGTGTTCCGAAACGAGGGTAGTTGAGGAATTTCAGATGAACCAACCGATTCCGCCGTATTTGTTCGCGTTTGCAGTTGGGGAGCTGGGTTTTAGGGAAGTTGGACCGAGGACTAGGGTTTATTCGGAGGCAGTGAATAGTGTATTGGATGCTGCGGCTAAAGAGTTCGCCGGGACTGAGGAAATGATCAGGCAAGGGGAGAAATTATTTGGGGATTATGATTGGGAAAGGTTCGATTTGCTTGTTTTGCCACCGAGTTTCCCATATGGTGGAATGGAGAATCCAAGGATGGTGTTTTTGACCCCAACTGTGATTAAAGGGGATGCCAGTGGAGCTCAGGTGGTCGCGCATGAGCTTGCTCATAGTTGGACCGGCAACTTGATTACTAATATGAACAACGAGCATTTTTGGTTGAATGAGGTAATTTTCTTATTGATCAAATTTTGATCTTTGCAAATTGGGTTAATTTGATTTCACCTTGTTTTTCTTTTCTTTGTGGTTATAGGGTTTTACAACATATGCAGAAAGGAGAATTGTTGAGGCTGTTCAAGGTGAAGACAGGGCTATATTGAACGCTGGAATTGGTTGGAAGGGTTTAAATGAGGAAATGGAGAGATTTAAAGACAATTTAGAATTCACCAAGCTTAAAAACAATCAAGAAGGAGTTGATCCCGATGATGTTTATTCCGAAGTTCCGTACGAGAAAGGGTTTCAGTTCCTATGGCGCATCGAACGTCAGGTATGTTGAATTTTTTTCCTTTTAAAGTTTTAATAAATCATGTTAGTACATCATTACGTATTTGTTTCTTTGTGGTATGTTTAGATTGGTAGACCAGCCTTTGATGAATTTGTCAAGAAATATATTGCTACCTTCAAGTTCAAGTCGATTGACACCCACATGTTTCTTAGATTCCTTAAAGCTAATGTCCCTGGAATAGAGAAAGAGATAGATCTAGTGTTGTGGACCGAGGGGACCGGTATCCCACCAGATGCATATGAACCGGTATCCAATCTATACACCAAAATTGTGTCATTGGCGAATGAATTTAAACTCGGGAGGATGCCAAGGGAGGATGAAGTTGCGGATTGGCGAGGGCAGGAATGGGAGCTTTACTTAGAGAACCTACCTAAAGTTATTGAGGCTTCTCAGGTAGTACTGGTTTTCTCTTCAAGCTTCATTTTCTTATGTTTCTATAAGATGTGATGATCATATAATGCTTTCTTGAAAGATTTCAAGATTACTCGAGTTACCTTGTACTACATTCCACTTTCTTTGGCTGCTGTGAGGGTACAATATCCTTTTTGCAGAGGATGAATTTGCCTATGGTGCTGAATATAAAGCTTTACTGTTTATTCTGATTCAAGACCCTTTTTAAGGTTTTAGTGTTTTTGGATGTAATCAGCCTACTTTCCCTGGTAAACTCTAGGTTGTTCTTGAAGATGAGACTTTTCTGCACACCTTTAGAATTGCCTAGATCCTGTATGTGGTGCTGCGTACCATTAGATTATGCTTGCTAGGCTATTAAATTGTCTTTGTGCTGCTAAATGTCTTTTGGGAGTAAAAGTACTGTGGAGGTCACTGTAGTAGAAGTCAGATTGCATTTTTCTCCGTCTACTCAAATAATGGGCAAATTAGTCTTTGTACTTTAAATCAAAGAGCAAACCTGTCCTTTTTGTTAAAAATTGACGAGGTTGATTGAATAACTAGACAATGAAATGTGACGTGTCATGAGTATCTCATGTTGATTTACAGGAATCACTTTTTATCAGAAAAATCAATTTGCTCTATGATTAAAGTGCATTGACTAATTTGCCATTTTTTGAGTAGAGGGGTAAAATGCAATCTGACTCTTGGTATAGCCATGGGGGGCCTTCCTGATAGTTTTACCTCTTTTGGGTTGTCAAACTGAGATATATTTGACATTTCTACTGTATCTTGTAAGATAGTATCTTTTCTTTTTCTTGTTTGGTACTGTGTGTGTAGGTTTCATTGGAGCTCATGTGTATGTCTCCTCTGATACATTTTCCAAAGTTGAAAACTTCAAATCATCGCATTTCATCATTGTCTCTGGTTTACAGTACTGTTGTTTGTGTCATGCAGGTCTTAGCCTTGGACGAACGCTACAGGCTATCAGAATCAAAGGATTACGAGGTAAAAGTGGCTTTTCTTCAACTAGCAATTATGTCCCAGTGCAGGAATTTCTACGGTGAGGTGGAGAAAACTTTGAAAGAAGTTGGGAGAATGAAGTACCTTCGGCCACTTTATAGGGCTCTCATACAAGGTAAAGGGAAAGAGGAAGAGAAGATATTCGCCAAACGAGTGTTTTTGGAGGCCCATGAGTGTTATCACCCCATAGCTCGAGGAGTCGTGGAGTCCATCTTTGCCAAGCACCTCTAAAATGGAACATTAACACTTAATGTAATAAATGGTATATAGGAATCTAAACCAAAAACAATGCCTAGAATAGAGGTTCACTTGTGATTTTGTTGATAGATGCTTCTTGCTTGGGTGATATGCCTTGTTGTTTTTGGGCAATGTGTGCTGAATATCTTACGCTTGAACTTCACTCTTATGTTATCTTTAACACCTGTGGAATATTGTCTGTTGGGATTCTATTCCCCAGTACTAATGAAGGGCTCTTGGATTGGTTGGACCGAGAATAAGCCAGGATATCGGTCTGGACGTGTACTTGTATGAACCAGTGGTTGAATCGTTCTTTTGCTTAATTTATTCAATTGAAGTGGATAGATTAATCAAATTGATGGTTTAACTGATTCAATTACAAGTTCAGTTTTGAAAACTTTAAATGAAACAATCAAAACAATTTTTGAAACAATAAGAAGGTGCAATTTTGAAGGTGGTCTTTGTGCGGGTTAAGTTTTACAATTATCTGTTCAAAATTTATCTTCAATTTCTATATTAGCATAATCTTATTGGTTTCTATTACAAAAAGTTAAAAAAAGAAGAAGAAGTTAATACGTAGTTTATCTTTAGAATTTGTTCAAAAAATTTAGTTGATATTTGAATTTCTTTTGAGATCTAATTAATATCACTCGATACTCAATAGAACTCTGGAATCGACTCATCCATGTGAGCATCTCTTTCTTGTGTATCCTTTTTGGGACTGACAAATCTGCTTAGGGAATAAGTTTCTAAGGTGACATTTTAAATACATTAAAACAGTCAAATAAAAAACTAAAAATATTAAACCAAAAAAGAAAATATCAAGAACATTTTTTCCATTAATTATAAATGAACAACTAACTGCACTTCAGAAATCTGATGCTTTATGACATTCCTTCTCATAAATGTTTCGGGGTTGAGGGATATTGGCTGCCTGCCCCATCTTTCTACCGTCATTATTTCGTGCCGTATTTTTTGTTGAGTATCGATTCATATAAACAATGAAATAAAAAATGTAGATAAGATTAAACACAAATTTTACGTGAAAGTTTTCTTCGAAAAAGATAAAAATTACGGATAAAATAAGTTTCTATTTTTCACTGAATGAGTAAATAAACAAAAGTTTACGCTTCTAGTTTGCTTCCATCATAACCTTATGGAAATCCACAACACCTTTTAGGCCTACTAGAGGTATCCGTCAAGGAGGCTCACTTTTGTCTTGCCTAGCGGCAAAGTAAGAATTTTTTTTTTAAGCGAAATTAAATTATATATTTTTATGATAGTAAAAATGTAATATTATCATTTTAATAGTTTATATTTTTATCATTTTGGAGTAATGTGTAATTTTATCATTAATTATTTAAAATTTTATAAATTATGAATGGCCTAAATGAAAAAAAAAATCATTTTTGGAGAGGTTTGCCTTAGATCCACCCCTGAAGCTTATTTGTTCCTTTTTTTTTTTTGTGAAAATGAAAGGACGAATTATAAAGTAATCAAGATTCTAACACTCCCGGGCTTTGTCTTTTTGGATGTATCCTAGAACCTCTATAGGAGATGCATCAAAAAGCTGTAAAGGAGACTTCCAAGTCAAGCCTAACTTTGCCAAACGATTTGCAATCCTATTATCATCTCTGTGGATCAATCGAATATTTCATTGGGTCTTAGTGGATAAAGTTCGTTGCACTTTTCAAAGGATAGTAATGCCATCATCTACTATCTGCTTATCGGACAAGACCTTGGCAACTGCGGCATTGTCTGTTTGAATTGTAAACTGCAAGTATTCTCTATTAAAAAGAACTAATCCCCATCAAAGATCCCACATAATTCTGCTTCAAAGGGAGAACATTTCCCCACTAACCGAGTAAATCCCACAATCCAATTACCATGATGGTCACGAACAACACCGCCCGCTGAAGCATCTCCATTGTGTCTCTCTACTGCTCCATCAACAAACAAATGAACCCACTGACCTTCCATTTGATTTTGGCAGTTTGGAATTCGAGAGTTTATTTTGTAGAAACTCTGAGATGAAATAAACTGCTATGCATAGAGCGTTTGGGATAAAGTATTAAATATGATGTATAGATTGGTTTGTGAGAGCTTGTTGTTTTTTTTTTGAATAGACCACACTTTATTTATTTTTTACATATGATTTAGTACTCAAGTAAAAAATTACAATATTTTTAAGAATTGAATTGGTGATCAAATCGGTTAGACAATCAATTCGTCAATCCAGCCTATTTGATTGATCTATTCGATTCAATTAAATAAATTATGAAAAATTTATAAAAAAAATAAAAAAAAATTAGTTCAACTGATTTTTTTTGCTTGAGTCTACCTATCCAATGTCTTTCTTCAAACCAATACTCATGCGATTTCCAATACAATACCATAGATTTTTAAGCTATCCATGTGTCAAAATTCCAAGACTCCACATAAATATGTTCATCTTTTGTGAGAGGTTTCGATTTTTAAATATTATATATAATATAAGATTTAATTATGTGGAATTAATGAAATAATTTTAATTTTAAATATAAATATTATTTTATATATTCTTTAACATCAAATTATCCAACCAAATAATATAATGGTTTTACATATTTATTCAATTAAACCTATCAAATTAAATAAAACTCTATTTTTTTCTATAGAATTTAATCACGTTTAACTTGATTCATGGGTTGTCGATTAAGTCTTAGCTCAATTCACATGGACATTGTTACCAATACAGGAGGACGTGAGTTTGAAATACATTATCATCTTATTTATGAGTTGGGGAAGATTATGAGTAATTCTACGTATTGTGTAAAAATATATATATATGAAAGAAAAATTATCTATAATTTTAAATTGCTGTTCATTTTATAGTAAAAGTATATTTTATATTAATATATTATAATCTTTATTCTTGAAATATAATTAAATTAAAAAAATATTAACTGAAAAATATCACAAACATATAAAGTTCATATAAATTATAAACATATAAAATAGTATATATTCATCATAATTTTAACATAAATTATATCGTTTATCACTTTGAGAGCAAAAATGAACAAAAATAGAAAAATAGATGTGGCTGCTGGGATTCGAGCCCAGGTCTCTACGGCCACAACGTAGAATTCTAACCACTAAACTACAGCCACGTTGTTGGTCGAGTAGCTGCTTATCGCATTATAAATCTTATAAATAATTATGGGTAATAACTTATAGGTATAAAATATGCCATTAAGGTCCTTGTACTCTTCAGAATTTTGGAATTTAGTCCCTGTACTTTTATTTCTAGAAATTTAGTTTATCTAATTTTCAAATTTCAAAATTCAAGTCAAACTATTAACACTTTTAAAATTATCTTGTTGAATTCATTTTTTTTAATTTTATTACTACGAAGCGAGTATTAATTTTTATTTCAAAAATGTCACCACCAATAAATTTAATAAAAAATTAATAATGTTAACCATTGAACTTAAATTAAATCTGAAAAAAAAAATAGAAATAAAAATACATATAATAAATTAAAGTACTTAGATAACCCACTAACTATGTAAGAGCTTCAAATTCGAGTTTTTTTTTTTTTAAACACTTCTATAAATTTTACTTTCGTAAATTTTCAACACCAGCACTATGGTTGGGCAATATGAAATATTAAGTTGGTGGTAATGCTATTTACTAAATTTATATTTATATAATATTAAAACAAAATTAATAAAAAAATCCTCCATTATGGACACATATGCTTAATGTATAATGCTATTATAAAGTGTGATACAAAATTAAGTGATCAATTATTTTATAAGTATCATAGGTATTAAAGTGTTGTAGAAATAATGTGTAGATACCATAAGTCGTATTTGTAATTTGGTCTTATAATTTGATGAGGGACCAAATTATAAATATCCAAAACAGATTTAATAATAAGTTATTTAAAGAGATAGTGGTTCTCAAAAAATAGGGTTATCTCGTAGTTCCTTTTCATCCCCATCAGAAAGATATACTAGGAGAAAAAAATAATTTCTTAGAAGATCAAAACTTTATGTACAATCTCCGACAATGGATTCAAGTACGTTACCACATATAGTCTCGTTCTTAATTTATTCTTGATGATTTGACATGACAAATCTTGATTTATTAAATTTTATATCATATCTTGGAGAAGAAAAAGAAATGAAGAAAGATTGAAGGCAAGACGCTTTCAAGAAGTTTCTTTGAGATGACAGTTTTTTGTTATGGTACAAAATAAAACTTCACTGTGTTGGACCGAATTAAATGAGAATAAGTTAGTAGGACCAAACTTGATTCAAGAAACCAAAGTAAAGGTGAAATTGATCAAGGAAAGATTGAAAACCGCTTCTAATAAACAAAAATCATATGTTGAGTTCAAAAAAGGGATATCAAATAGAATGTTGGTGATAAAATTGTTTTTGAAAGTGTTACTATGAAAGAAGGTTCTTAAATTTGGTAGAAACAACAAGCTAAGCCGAGGTTTATTAGTGCATATGAGATCCTTGAACGTATAAATTAGCTTTATCATTAGAGTTAGAAAAAATTCACAATGTTTTTTGTGTTTCAATATTTAAAATATATAGATTCAATACTTTTTATGTAATCACTTTTGATACTGTTGAAATTTAATTAGATTTGATATACGAGGAGAAACTGATAAAGAATTTAGCTCAAAAAATCAAGGAATTGAGAAACAAGAAGATTTATTAGGTAACAGTTTTATAGAGAAATCATAAAATCGAGAAAATCACTTGGGAGAATGTAGAAGTAATGCGGCAACAATATCTTCAATTATTTTATTTAAGTAGAGCCGTAACATCTCAAAACTCCGGATTTGATAATGGCACTATTGTAAACATGAATAGTAACTCCAAAATATTTAGGTTTAAACTAAATGCCTTGAAGTGGAGTAGTTAATGGTAAAAATAGTCAAGGGACTAAAATGACAATTAATTACCCTTCAATTGAATAAGGTAGAAGGATGTAAATGGATATTATACCATGGGTAATTTTTCCACTGAAAAATATTTGTTTTTTTTATCCAATATGTAAAATTATTTATGACTTTTCCCCAACTCATAAATAGAAAGTTAATAAAATTCAGTGCACGCAAACTACATCATCTTGTATTGATAATAATATCCCTACCAATCGAGTTATGAGACAATTTGATATATAATTGATTGCAATTTTTATTTAGGAAATTATTTTTTTAATTATTTATAAGGACATTTTTATTTTATTTTTAATATATGAATCAATTCGATACATAATTAAATAGAAAATTGATAATCTAAGGGGTTGAAGGATACAAAAAAACATGAGAGATATTAAATATGGAAATATGAGCCCAACAAATGGCTCCAGTGAAAAAGAGGATGTTGTTTATTTTAAGGGTTTCAGGTTCGAGCGTTTATGTGTACAAGGTATGTGTGCGTTGTAAAAAAGTTAAGAAAGTATGAACAAATATTACCATATAATCACACCAATATATTAAAAAAAATAAAAATATTATTAAAAATGTTTATAAAGCAACGCCTACGTAGGTATATAAAATGTGCAAAGGCGGATGAGCAAGTCCTTGTTCGTCTAAGCACAAAAAAGGCAATGTGGCGCTCCATTCGCCAACTCCCTTCTTTCTCCGTCCGTACAACCCGTACCCAAACGCTGCCTTACTCTTCCATCCTCTCTCTCTCTTCACCTCTCCCTAAACCCCAACCCTCCTCTTTCTTCTTCGCTCCCGCTAAAACCCTACCCTCCGCCGCCACGTCGTCTCCCTCCTCCATCATCTTATGGACCTTCAACCGCGCCAGCTGCAACGCTACCCGAAGTATCGCCGTCAGGTGCATTTCCTCGTTCCCTACTCCGCAACCGGAAATGGTGGTCGATTGGAACGACGCCGTTTCCTGCTCGGAAGTCGGAGATGGTGTTGAAGACAAAAACGGCGATGATGGAACGTTGGAAGAAGGCACTAAACGCTCTATTCCAGTTCGAGCTTATTTTTTCACCACCAGGTTTTTGTTAATTCATTTGCTCTTTTTTTTTAAAATTAATTATTGGTTTTTTAATGGAAAATAATTAGAATCAATTTGTTCTCGAAAGCTCCTTTTTTTTTGCTGGTGGAACTTCTGAATTCTGATCTTAAACCCTAAGTTTATTTACTTATTATGTACTTTAATTTTTTTTTCTTTTTATGGGTGTAGTGTGGATTTAAGAGGATTGGTGGAGCAGAACAAGCAGAATTTTATACCGCCGACATCACGAATGACTAATTATGTAGTTCTTAAGTTTGGAGATCTTTCTAGTTCTCCTGTAAGTTAATTTCTAACATTTATTGCTAAGATCGGTTACTCTAATAAATTGCAACTTTGTATGATGATATATATATATATATATATTGAAATGCTTTCTAATCACTGATAGTGTTTGTTTCTTGTGTAAAATTTTTTTTTGAAGCTAATATTTATTCATTTATTTTATTTCACATAACTGTGATAATCAGGGTAAAAAAGAAGCTAATTTAGAGGAAAAGATAGTGAGTTTGAATTGGTGGTAACTGCCTATGAACCAACAATGAACCCATGAAATGAGATTATGCTTCTTGAGTTTCAACCCTTCAACTTAAAGTTTTGGTTTTTTGAGGGTTTCTCAAAAACAATGTAGGGAGGAACTTGGTTCTGCTATGTATTGTTGCGACTGCCTTTTTATTTAAAAGGGTTTAACTGTTCATGTATTTGGTGTTTAGGACGGATTAGGATTCTGTTGTTTTCACTATGGAGGAAGTTGATGAAAAGCTTTCTCTGTTTTTCTTCTAGAGATGACGTATTTGAGATATTGCAAGTAAAACTGAAAACTTTTAAGTTACGAATATCTTTCCCCTTACTTAAGAAATATTGGAAAAGTTGAAGAATAAGGAACTTCCTTGTCTCACCCGGTGTGCAAAACTTAATAATGCTTGCTATAATCCAGATTTAATTTTAAGATGCGTCATAGTGTTGTTTATACATGTGCAGCTTGTTTACTTTCTATCTCCTTTTGGATTCAAGTGGCATATATCTCTAAGCCGTCTAAGTTTCTTTTAGAGCTTAAATTACAAAATGATAACAAGAGGAACGTGTACAAATATATGGTATTCATCCTATAAACAGCCATGTGTGAAAATGTTTCTCAACAGATTTTAAATTTTTTTATGAAATTTCTGTATAGATGTGAGATTTGCCATCATTGTATGAAGCATTCCATACTCTTGGCTATGTTTTCTAGAAAAAAATGGCTCTAACATTTAAATTTATGTGTGTATATGTTTGTTTCTGGATTGTTCATATATGAGTAATCAAGTAAAGTGTGTTCTTGAATTGATAAGTTCCTTTTTTCAGGGTCCTGGTGTTTTCACAAGTGGAAGCGATTGCTGTTTCATGGTGGTATTCCAGTATGGTTCCATTGTTATGTTTAATGTTCGTGAATGTGATGTGGATCAGTATCTTAAAATTGTTGAAAAACATGCATCAGGGTTGCTTCCTGAAATGAGAAAGGATGGTGAGTTTGTAAATTCTTATTTATTACTATTTTACAATTAAGCTTATTTTGTAGTAGCTGGAAATAGAGACCAACCACCATAAAAACTTGTAATACTTGAACTTGAGAACTGACATGATTATATCAGTACATATACATAGGATAGTTAATGTGGTCATCATGCAAATAAGTTCCTTGGTTGGCCATGCCCTTTCTTTTTTTTTTAGCATAGTAAACAAACAGGGGCGAAGCCAGGAAAAATTTTCAGGGGGGCCGAAATTAAATTTTTTATATTTTTATAATTTTTAAAGGATTAAATTAAATTTTTATTATTTTTAGAGGGGGCCAAAGTGCAACTTTACCTTTATTAATTTAAAATTTTTAAAATTTTAAAGGGCTGAAATGGAAAATTTCCCATTTTAGGGGGGCCGGGGCCCCTGCCAGCCTCCCCTGTATCCGCCCCTGAATACAAATTCCTTTCACCATCTATCTCCATATCCTCTTCCTGTGAATGATTGCTTTGAAGTCGTGGAAAATCAATGGCTTAATTTTTTGTCTATTGCCCTCATATATTTTCCTCAACTATATTTTATTTTTAATTTTCTATTAACCGGATTTTTTGCCAGTTCCTTTCTCTCTTGCTTATGCATGCCCCACACTTGCATTCTCTAGGTACGTTGTGGTTTCTCATATATATGTTACCAATTACCATATGCACATAATTACATATACAAGGGCATGTGAAATGGGTTTTGATGGGAATTGAGGGAGTTGATATGTTTATAGTATTAACCTGGCATTTTACTTTCATTTTCCGTGGATTTCTTCTTGGTAAAGATTTTCATTCACTTGATTCTATATTTTATCATTCTGTTTTTTGTGAGACATTTTTTTCTGAACATATTTGGGTTAATCATAATAATTTTTCTGCAATCTGACCTTGATATTAGAGCTAGATCTGTTGCAATAAAGGAGTTTTTGTTTTTTTGTGTTTCAAACTTGCAGAGTATGAGGTAAGAGAGATGCCTACTCTAAACACATGGATGCAAGGTGGATTGGATTACATTATGTTGCAGTTCTTGAATATTGATGGAATCCGTACCATTGGGAGTGTTCTTGGTCAAAGTATTGCTCTTGACTACTATGTGCGCCAGGTGTGTAGTATTCGATCATCAACCTCTATTTTTGAAGTATTTAGCTTGATAATGACAATCAATACTTCTTCCTTAGGTCGATGGGATGGTTGCAGAATTTACCGACATAAATCGTGGGATGGAAAAAACAGGAACATTTACCATGGACAGCAAAAAACTTTTTCAGATAGTTGGAAAGGCAAACTCTAATCTTGCTGATGTAATTCTTAAGCTCGGACTTTTTGAGAGGTAACTTTTTACAGCCCATTATTCAGAAGGTAATCGACCCCCAATTTGTATTATGACCATAGAACTTTCTTTAGGGCTACTATTTCCAAATTAATTTGTAATAATCCATGATATTCTGGGTTCATCTGATAGTGGGACAAAAGTACCAATAGGAATGTGTCTCTTGGAGTGTTTGCAATTTAGCTCATGTGTTTTTCTTGGTTCTAACAGATCGGATATCGCCTGGAAAGATGCAAAATATGCCATAATATGGGAATTTCTACGAGATGAATTTGAATTAACTCAAAGATTTGCAAGTCTTGATTTTAAGTTGAAGTTTGTTGAGGTATGATATGTCCTCTCTTACTCTCTTACACTTATATATGTATGCATGAAAAACAAAGTCATAAATGATATTCTTTTATGGTAAAACCGTATGAAATATTGTAGATTATATAGCTTCTAAGTTCTCTAACATGTGACATCCTTTTCTCTTTGCCTTTGCAGCACAACATTCGGTTTCTTCAAGAAATTCTTCAAAACAGGAAATCAGATTTTCTGGAGTGGCTCATCATCGTGTTGATAAGCGCCGAAATCGTTATATCCCTTTATGACCTCATTAAGCGGTCGCTATGACACCCTTGGACAGAGGTTAGTAATTTTTCACATCGATACTTGGTAGTCATTGCAATTCATAAAGAGGCTTTAGTGAAAGCAGTTTCCGAGCAAAGGTGATTGTTGATGTACATTTGCTTTCTCTAGTTAGCTTTTGCTTGTCACGATTATATTACTTACATGACCATCTAGTTTGTTGTAAATGATAAGGGTTCATACATATTTGACTTTCATATATATATATTCTTTACTTTCATTTTCCTTTTTCCAGAAAACAAAATCTAATTTCTTTTTTCTCCTTTTTTTTTTTTTTTTTTTTTTTTTTCTGAATTTAGCAAATAGTTAAATTTTGATCTTGGAATTAAGAAGAACATTGATGGATTTAAGAAACTGTTCATCATTTCTTTCTTTTCTTTTTTTTTTTTTTTGTGAAAATAAAACCATTAACTAATTACATCGAAGTACTCTTTGACCAATGCTAATTTAGCTAGGCAATCAGTAACTTTATTTTGTTCTCGAGGGATGTAATGCAAGAGCGATTGCTTATTTTGAGCCAGAATGTTCTGAATTCTTTTGATCAAGGCTGAGTTTGAAGTAGAGGAGTCGCTTCCATGTATAGCTTTAACTACTTTCAGGTTATCAGATTGGATTATGAAATTGTTCTGATTTCGTTGGATAAGTTTAAGTCCATCTAAAATGCCCCACAATTCGACATTAAATTGCCCCATTAATTGAACTGCTTTTAACTTCTAATCTTTTAGCTTCATATTAAAAATAATGTTAAAATATGTTATAGGTATTTATATTTTTCAAATTTGAAATTTTGTCATTGTAATTTTATTTTTAGGAATTTAGGTCATTTATCCAATCATTAATATCGTGAAGATTTTTTTGTTAAATTTAAGGTTTGTTATAATGTCACATCCATCAATTTAACAAAAAAATTAACCGTTAATAATTAGACTTAAGAGTATAGCTATGGCATATTCTAACCAATAAACAAAGTTTCATTTAAGTGTTTTTTGTTTTGTATGTCGATTATTATGTTAAAGATAGCACAAAATCATCTTTTATCATTTTCTCCATGAGCCCTTTTTTATTGAAGGAAATATAAAACTATGTATGATTTTGGAATGAATTATTTATACGAAAAAGCTTTGAAATTAGTTTTTATTTATTTTTTTATAATGTGTTGGGTATGTTCTTCTACTACTAAAAACACTTTTGGTCTAACAAATAAATGCAGTAAATGCGAATCTCTAATTTACGGAGGTATTGACTCACTATTATAAATAAGGTGCAACTTCACTGCAATATTTTGGTTCAAATTAATAAATCTTCATTAAAAAAATCATATTATAGTTTTAAAACAACAAAACTTTGAATGGTGAATATCCTAAGAATAAGACCAACTTTCATTGAAGATGATGGGATTCCACCTTTGAAGGCGATGACTTATGGTTCTTAGCCACATACTTACGAGCCCAGACATGCTTTCCATTGATTGAGAACTTAGCTTTTTGCTTCCCATTCAGTATCGTTTCAATGTCTGAACCAGACATCACTGCCAACTTTGCATATAATGGCTGCTCCCCTTCAACCACTTCTTGCATTTCGATTGCTTCAAATATTTTCCCAAATTTCCTATTACACCAACATCACATAATCACAATCAAAACTGTATAAACTCTATTATCATTAAGGTAAAAAGTATGAACACCACACCTGGTGAAGAAGTCTCTCACTTCAGCCTCAGAAACAGAGTACCCTTTAGAGAATGTTAAGAAAATAGTTCTACCATCTGCTTCAACTTCTTTATTTTCTTTTTTCTTACCGTTATTCTCTTCCAAGCTGTTAATGTTAATATTATGTATACCTTTCCAGAGATCCTCCATTTCATTGTTCCTTTGAGCTCCATTGAAAAAACCCAAATTTGGCTTCAAATTTTGCTGATTTCCCATCTTCTTCTCACTACAAACAGACTTAATCAATGGATCATGAATCAATTTCATTATATCATCAAAGGCTCTTAAACAAATGTGGCGAACAAGTTGAGCGATCCCATGAACAATATCGACACGATTTTCCTGAAAGAAACGAAGAGAAACTTCGTTGTTGGTTAACTTTCGAACCAATGGGACTGTACAAATATCGTCATTGAAGTGACCGAAAGGGAACTCGTTGGTGTTTAAACAAATCAAGCATTGGACAGCTTCATCGGCTAATGCATTGATGAGTGGATCAGACCAGGGTTGGATATTGTAAACAAGGTTCAGACCAGGGGTGCAACTACGCTGTTCGAGCCAAAGGAATAGAGCCATGACGTGGATTGACTCGAAGGGTTGGCGTTGAAGGTTCAAAACAAGCCTGCAGAAGATAGCTCGGTCTATGCTGTGGAACAGCTTGAGTTCTTCCAAGGAAATTGTGTGGTTCATTGAAGATGAATCCATTGTTGGGTTTTTTCTCGAGGGAATGGGAAAATTGGGTTGTTAGGGGATTTAAATTTATAGAAGGGAAAGGGCGCCATGGAAGAAGGGTTGAGAGTGATGAGTTGGGAATTCTGAAGAGACACCATGTTTGAGGTTTTTGGCAGAAATGGAAGGTGGGGTTACTTTTTTAAGAGTTCTGGAGGCAACGGTCATATATTGAGCAGAGGTTTCGTTTGGTTTAAACAAAAATATCATAATTTATCAAAATTATTTGGCGGCAACAAAACATGACAAATAAATTTTTAAAATAAATAAATATATTAATTAATTTTTGTTTAATTTAAAGTATTTTTTTGACTTAATTCTTTCTCTTTTCTTACTTAGGCTACCAACCTTCCAATTTTAATTAAATTAAATTTTTTTGGATCAGAAAAATTTTAATGACAATGACATGATAGTTTATGTCGCAGTTTATATATACTTACGGCTAACATGGATAATTTTTCTAGATCTTTTATGATTTTTTAAAATATACGTGGGTTGTCACGTGAGTGTTATCTCAAACAAAGAATTAAGGCAAAAAATGATAAAAATAAATAAATAAATAAAACGTTAAGGACTAAATTTATTATTATATCTTTTAATATCTATATTTTTTTAGGAAAAGTAAAATTTTAGATTAAAAAATTTATACAATAAAAATAGTGCTACTTGCATCGAAAATTTAATATTTGAAAAAAATACTTAAAAGAAAAACTAAACTAGCGGATTGAGTTTCAGCTCGATTGACATCAGTATTATTGCCAATGTAGGAGGACGTAAGTTCGAATGTGTTGAAGTGCAGTATCCTCTTATTTAAAGGTTGAAAAGGATTATGGATCATTATAAATATTGTATTAAAAAGAACATATATGATAAGAAGTTGATGAGATAAATATTAAAAAAAACTAAACTAAAAAAATGATACAAAATCTAAGCACAAATTGATAAAAAAAAAAAAATCCTAAAAAATTGTGACCATATTAAGTTTGAGAGTGACACTTGATAAATTAAGTGACACAAGAATAAATTAGTTTTATTATAGGCTTCATTCTCATTTATTTTGAATAGATTCTTTATCAGTTCACTTTAATAGGTAACTTTTGATCTCACTAACATTGTGTTGATAAATATATGAAGTATTAATGCACGAATAAGTGAAACTATGACGGTTGAAGAGTTTTGCACATAAAAGTACTCAAATTTGTGACATTTAACATGACCTGTATCTCCTAAAGATCATGAGTTTGAGTCTCTTTATGATGCAAGCACGAAATGCTTTGAAACTTACCTCTGCTTTGAAACCAAATTAAGAGTATAAATCTTTCAATGTTGATGACATCTGCACACCTGCCGAAAAATATTATCATTTTTATTTTCCTGAATAAGAGAAGTTGAATTTGAGATTTCAATTGAAGCATTTTGAATATGACATGCACAATGATGTGAAGCTACAAAATTTATCTTGCTTGTCACAACTATGCCTCGTTTTGACAAGAGACGAGAAAATCAATAGTTTGTTATTTTCTTGACGAATTTATTAGATTTGTTTTAACTCTTCCAGTGTCTAAAACAATTAGTGAGCGACCTTTTTCAACTATGTAGATTATCAAAACAAAATTGCGAAATAAGATGAAAGATGAATTTCTTGCAGATAACTTGATTGTCTCTATCAAAAGAGAGATTGTTGAAGATTTTTGTCAGCTGCATGGTGTTACATGCATGCATCTCCGATTCGTGCAATTTAATTGCAAATCTAATCAGAATCGAAATTATTCGAATTAACCCGATTCAACCCCTGATCCAACAAAGTGGGCAGAATAGTGAAGAAGAATGGTTGCAAAATCTATTGGAGAACCAGGCTCAAACATCATGCTTTTGCAAATCAGCCCAATATCCTTGGATTTATATATAGTAATCATATATTTGTTAAATCTTATAAAAAAATAAAAAAATAAAAAACTATTTAATCGAATTTAATTAATACGTATAATTAAATCGCGCATATCACCAAGAAGAAAACTAATTAATTGTCCTAAAATTTAATTTTTTTCAAATATTTTTTATTAAATTAATGACAAATTTACTTATGACACTAAATTAATCAAGCACTTCGATAATAATCTAAACAATAATTAATATATATATATATATATTTCCTTATTTATTTTAAAAAGTACTTTTTAAAAATAAGTATAAACAAATTATCAATTTATAAATATTTGAAAAGCTAATAATCTGTTGGTCAAACTATACTTCATGCAATTATACACGTGTCATGTTTTCATTTGCTGTTGAATATAAAAAGTTAGCCGTTTTGGTGACGTTATTATATTCCCATTTTTAGACAAAAAATAGGATATTTCCATCTTAATTCATGCTCATAACATCCGCTCCAATAATCAAATCTATTTAGTAATAATTACAAATTAATTGTCAATAATCTTCAATTTTCTAAAATTTTTAAAAAAGCTCACTTTTTCCCTCTCTTTTCCGTCTCACTCTGTTTTCTTTTCTCAGTTATTTTCTTTATATGCCTTTCAATTCAAATGCAGATAGTAAAAAAGGAAAGAGAAATCTTGAAGAACAAAATGTCATCCCAAATGAATATTTTGCATGAATTTCAATTTCCTGGTACGTTATTTTTTCTGGGTTTTTGGTTCTTTTTTTTGTTTGGATGCTAAGAGAAAACAGAGGATTTTTAAGAACAGTTTCTTGAATTCTTAGTGATTCTTTGTTTCTTTCTTGGCTTTGAAACGATTGGGTTTTAGTAATTTTCTGTAAAGAATAAATCTTTACGTTTGGTAGTTAATCATATTTTAAGGAAAACAATATATTGATGATCTTCAAGTAATGATATCTGGATTGAATTTTGATCAAATTATTGTGAAAAATTAACTTTAAACCATTGAATTGGGGTTGATCTTTCCCTTTCTTACTGTTTATTCATTGAGTAAATCAATTTCTTGATGGAATGTTATTGATTTAGCAGAGGCTTCAAGGACAAGAAAGAAGGTTGATATTGATGGATTCATGCTGATGGAGGCTTCAAAAGATGAAGCATGTCAAAAGGAAGAAGAGAAAAAGAGTGATGGATTGGAGTCCAAGTATGATCTTCGCAAGAGTTTGGCTTGGGACAGTGCCTTCTTCACTAGTCCAGGTTGGTTTTTAAGCTTTTGAAATGACTGATAAAACTCCCCAGTAAATTTCAACTCATTCATTTGTGATTCATGTTATTAGGAGTTTTGGATCCTGAAGAGTTGTTTGAGACTTTGAATATTAATGGTGGTGACAATGGACTTAAGGAACCAAGTGCTTTACCTTCTGAATCCACGGCAGCAAGTAGAATTGGTGAGTGCATTGCCCGAAGAAGTTTAGCTTGGGATGCTGCCTTTTTTACCAGTGCAGGTATGCTTATTTACACTTGTTTTTTTTTTCTATAAAGGAGTTTGTAGATGTGATTTAAACCTATACTGGCTGAATATTGTATCTTTAAGAGTTATGTATGAACCAATTAAACTAAACTCGAGTTCCGTATTGTATTGTTTTCAAGAATTGGTACTTATTTCCACTTTTTTTATGCTTAGGTGTATTGGATCCAGAAGAATTGTCTTTGGTAAATAATGGATATAAGAAGTCTGAAACAGTAACACATATGTTGCCTGGAACTGGACAAGAGTTTCGGAAATCTACTGAATCAAACTCAACAATGGAAAGTGAATACTCCTTGTCAATTCTTGAGATTGATCTTTTTGATGATATGAGAGCATCCATGCGCAAATCATGCAAAGCATCAGATTTGTTGGAATCAAGTTCCAAATTTCAAAGTCAAACAGGCATTCCAAATCCACATTGTACGTATTTACTTCTTTCAACAATTAATCATGTGGAGCTTAATGGAGGCCAATCATTCTCTAATTTGCAGCTTAATCTATTTTATTGTAGGTTTGACTGTAAAGTTATGCACGTAACCTATGTTACTTGGACTCTTGGAGTTGGTTGATTGTAGTATATGTGTATTTAGAGGATTTTTTGAACGTCATATCCCATAGCCACATTTGATTTGGTGCAACATAGCAACTAACCTACTTGCTATAGGTTTCTTCAGGATTAGCAAGCCCAAATTTAAGTTCTTCTAGTAATATAATTTATAACTTGCTCATATGATTGTTTTACATCATGAATTGGTTCTTGAACTTTTTTGCCTTATGCTTATCAATTCTTTTTCTCCTCTGCAGCTTCAAAAAAGGTGGATAGTACTTCAATGAGGGTTTGTAGAGTTTCTTTTTGATGTCAAAACTGACACTATTTATGTTATTTTTGAGACTCACTCGTTTCAAAATCTCAGGTTAAAACCTTGCCAGCTTCCAGAAGGCCAAAAACTATAACAGATGGAGTGGAGAAGACATCAAAAGAAGTTACCAATCCTACTAAAGCACAGGTAATTTTCAGTTCAAGATTCTGCTACAGACTTCATGGTTATGTTACTCAGAATTAGGCGTAAGTTTTGGACGGATAACATGAGAGTATGTGTCAAACATGAATGTCGGACATGGATGATTTAGGTAAATGATGAGGTGGGATTAACATAGCTTCATGGTATTACACACGTGTGCCTCATCCATGTTTCATTTGAAAGCTCAGATATAAGCTGACTTTTAGAGATAAGCAATTTCTTATATTTCCTTTCACATATGGTAGGCTCAAATTCCACGTACTCGTATTGTGCTCATGTTATTTTTTCATATAGTGTATTGTGATGTTTTAGTTATGTTTTTGGTATAGTATTCGTGTAATTTTCATGCATGATTGAGTTGTTACGAACTCTAACCTTTGAGTCTCACTGACTTGACTTCGTTACTTATGGTTAAACAAAAAGCATGGCACTCGAAGTGGAGAACTTGATTCATCATCTTCCCTTAGGCTTTCCAAGGCATCTAACCAGGCCAACCCTTTCTCACCTGGTGCAACCAAAAGGGCTTCATTGGTTGCAAACCAGATGAAAATTAACAATAAAGTCAGAAAAGCTGTATCTGGTAAACGTTGCCCTTAACTTTGATTTACTTGTACAATGTTTATATATCTTTTCTGCTTAAATATATATATTTTTTTGGATTCTGTTTGATTAATGATTATAGGACAGAATATGTCAAAGAAACCTTGTATTGGTGACCGTGATACACCTCCTCCCGAATCAACTTCACGTGTGCATATTGTCTCTAAAGATCTTTCAGGATCTCTTTGTGGTCACAATGCTTCTACCCTTAAATCTCCGAGCTCTCTTAGAAGAAAGAATGATTTGATTGCTTCGGATTCAGATGCTCGGACTCCTTCAAAATCTTTAACAGGGCGCAAAAACAAACAGATAGATTCTTCTCAGCCAACTGGTTTGCAATCCACACCGAAATCTACGAGCACATCTCTTCGTAATTCGATGGATTGTTGGTCTTCTGAAACCTCAGCTTCTTTGAATCATGTCAACAATGATGCTTCTCAAGGTTTAGACACTGAGAACTATTTTAATGATCAACTTGTTCCAAGTGGAAGTAAAGAAACAAGGTTGCCACATCAAGATGTTGGTAGATTCTCAAAGGGTAGTTGTCATCCACCATCGACTGTTTCAAGAGAAACAAAGCCTTCTGGCCTTCGACTGCCATCCCCCAAGATCGGATTCTTTGAAGTGGTGTGTTTCTTTATTCATTTGCTTCGCTTTATCCTGAGTTTTAACATCACATTCTAGCTGTTGAATTATTTTTCCCGATTGACAGGGAAATTCCAGGGAATTTACTCCAAATGATGTGAAGTTCCATTCTGGTTTACAAAATAAATGTAAAACCAGAACAAGTGTGAATCAAATCAATGGCACACCAAATAGATCAAGGTCTGGAAAACTTCAATCACCAAGAACATCAACAAGAACTTCAAATCTAAAGGAGAAAAAACTGGGTTCTCTTCAAAATGGAATCTGAAGTTCCATGCATATTAAGCTGGGTTCTCTTCAAAATGGAACCCGAAGTTCCATGGATATCAAGCTTAATTGTGCAGCAAAGCTTGAAGTAGAAAAAGCATCACCTGGGACTCTTGAAAGCTCTCCAGCTGCAACTTCCATGGCCGAGACTGAATTATCTTGTGAGTCAAGCAGTGGATATCGCTCGAAAATATACGGTTTTGGATCATATGTAAAAGGAGAACACAAGCGTAGAATTCAACCTGAAAGCAAAGTACATGTCACTCAATTGGTTGAGAAGTCATCACAGGATCAAAAAGAAGAGATTATAGGACTTAAACGCGATGAAAGCGCAACCTTATTTAGTTTCAAGAGTCAAGTGGATGTCTTAACTAAACAGATTGAAGCCATTAATGTCCATGGGGATTTAGTGATAGCTTTGTAAAAGAGCGGGATAATCATTCAAAATGTGTTTAGCTTTGATGTTAATCTTGTAAAACATGGTTCATTAGTCCATCTTCATCCTTCTCAGATGAACTTGGATTGTATTCTTTTCTCAGTGTAGTGTGTAGAGGTTGTATGTACTTCAAGGATTAGAATCAAGCTTATCAATTTTGCCCAAGTAACCGAAAATGACTTGAATCCAATGCGACCTAAAACTGAAAGTGACAATTTTTAAAACCTAAATTGACTTGATAGAGGTTGAATTGACTAAAATCCAGTCTAACTTGTCCAATTGACAAGAACTCAAAATGAAAAAAATGTGAGGCTTGCTCTATTTGTTTTTAGATTTTGAAATAAGTATTGAAATACAATATTGAAATAACTTACAAACAGAATAAGTATACTTGCATCAAATGCATATCCATATACCTTTAACACTCATCCTCAAGTCCAAATAAACATAGGCTATGAATGTAACAGAGGGGCTAAATTTGGTACAAGGTTTTGTGTGGTAAGAAAGAATTACCAGTTTTCTTGGTTTAAGGATAAAACTCACACTCCCAATCAAATGGGACACATATTACAAAAGTATATTAAACGATTTTGGCATAAAAGGAATTTGCCATCAAACTGAAGACATAATGAAAATCAGCAGTTCAGTTCTGCCAAGACACTGACAAATTCCAACAAATTCAGGTTGCTGCCATGTTTTTCCTCATCACATCATCTGCACAATAAGTTAAAATGCATAAAGTAAGAATCATGTCCATGTAAGTTGATCTAGTTTCCATTTCAAATAAGAATATGTAGCAAGGAAGTTGTAACTGCAAACAAGTTGCATTGCGCAAGGTGTCCCAGACTAAGCTTTTGGTTTTCGGAGATGATTCTATACAATATTGTATTTTTATGTCAGGAATTTCTTATGATAGAAAACATAAATGTACAGATATGTCGATGATAACCTTGAATAAGTCGCCAAACATCCCCTGAAGCGGATTTCTACGCTGTACACCATAGAACTTTTCTGCAATTTCATCTAGCAACTGAACCATCATGTTTGTGTTAGAATCTTATACGTGTAAGCTTTAACTATAAGCCAAAGAGATGACAAAAACGAAACATAACGGACAGAATAGTTACATGCCCATTGGGAACTGAAAATAAAGTCGAAAACATGTCTTAAAGGAGAGGTAATAACAATTGGAATAAGAGTTTCTGATCTGCAAAATTGATTGCCCACCTCATTGAATGCCGGTTCTCTGTCTATGCTAGACTTGTAATTCACTCTCAACATGTTAAAAAGAGGCAAGGCATCTCTTTCCAACCTGAATGCAAAAGAGTCTTAAGAACAATGTACCGGAATATGCTAAAATTACCAAATATGGCAAGAATAGGATAGCCTACCTCTTAGCCAAAAACCGAATACAATGGTTTTAACTAAAAGTCAGTTTTTTTCATGGATTGAAAAATAAAACATTAGCATTACTTAATCATGCAAATTTTATGGTTTTTATCCATGTTACTTGGATTGAGGTGTAAGAGGATATGAGAAAGCACCCGACATGAAAGCGCCCGACATGAGAATGTTCACTTTTTTCTAAGTTTTTCCATGTACTCAAATGGTTCTTGGAAGATCATATCCCCATATGCATGTCCAAAAGTGCCCGCCATGAGTATGTTCACTTTTTTCTAAGTTTTTCCATGTACTCAAATGGTTCTTGGAAGATCATATCCCCATATGCATGTCCAAAAATGTGTTCGAAAAAGTACTTCAAGAAAAATGAAGATGAAGAGTTGTAGTAACACAGGTTTTTATAGCTTCCCGAACCAAAACCAAAAAGAGTTGCGATATGTTTTGGAGATGAGAGAAGGTTTGTTTATTATACTTCTTCATCAGCAATTATCTTAAGGCCAAGGAAGTTCAATCCAGTCCAAGCACATAAACCTCAAAAATCTGACCACTTAACTGAGGATAAAAACTAGGCAGTCAGAAGGAGAAGTATATGCACCAATATCATCCTTAAACTAAATTGTAGAGAATGCCGACTTCTAAAAAAGAAGGCAGTATTGTCAACATTACATGATACTCAACAACAATGCATCCACACCTTTTCGCATCGAGGATAGTAGGACCATCCCCTATTCACATGGAGCATGACTTGATGAAAGAGCAAAAGAAAAATAACTTACGTTTGCAAAAGAAAGATGATAAACTGAACCAAATCTGATTCAGGGAAATCATGCTCCTGGGATTCCACTTGTCTCTTTAATTCATCCATAAGGCAATTAGCATCCCGAAGATTACCCATGGACAAGTACCTATAATGTAAAAGTCAAATTTTCTTCATTAGCTCACAATTTATAACTACACTAAAAATAGAAGGAACAGTATCCATTTTATCAAGTTTGGACCACGAAAAGATTGAGGGGGGAAAAGGAACCTAAAATCCCTATCACAGATGGAAGTTTATAACAGTCACATATGAAAGTTCAACAGATTTAAGTGACATAAGAAACACAAAAGACAATGGCATATCATTGTAATTCAGTTGTTTTCCATCCATGGATTTTGTTTAGCCTACTCAAATGAATCAATGTATGCTGAAAGATCAAGCAATAGTTAAGTTCTAATTCTGCAATCCAGTTTGCTTTTGAAATCAAGAGAAAATTTTCAGTCAATGAATATTTTTGAATTAAAAAATGAAATCAATATACAGGTTAAAAGGGAAAAATGGCACGTTAATAATCAATTTATATAAATGTACAAAGGACCACTTTGAAAGGGGGAAAATGGAACATGTAATCTATTATGAACCATAGAATTTTTAATTTGAGAACAGAAATTTATGATGTAATGTCAAGATTACAGCACATGGCGACTATAGTTTCAACAGTAGTTACAACAGGAACAGTAAATTACAGGCCAATTGAGCAGGTTTTCAGCAGGCTTACATAAGAACTGCGCGTGCAATTGTTATATCATCTTCATCAGGATAACACTGCATGGTTGAAAAGCATATCAGTTGCTCGCATTGAATAAGTATATCATAGAGATGAAATTGAAACCCAAGTTCATCAATTGAGTTATTCCATCTTCCATGCCTTTTTGGTAGCTGATATTCTAATTCCTTATAATAAGCATAGATTCTAATCAAAACTCTTAATTATTTAGAACTCCAAATCCAAGTACATCGACTGAGCTATGCCATCTTCAATGCATTTTTTATAGCAAATATTCTAATTCCTTAAAACAAGCATAGATTCTTAACCCAAAACTTTTAATTATTTATATACCTTAATTCTTTTGAACACTAATAAGAAATAGGCTTAGACATAGGATCACCCCAGCAGAAGTAGCAATACATGCAATCAAATTTGAAGATTGAAACTTCCCAAAAAGTATTTATGTCCTTCTTTGATACACTAGCATTGGAACTTTTTTAACTCCACAAGCAGGTGAAGAGTTTGTTGTGTGCTACACTTTCTAATTTTAATTAGCTTTTTTAAAAAAACTTTTTATTATACCTAAGAGTATGTTTCACCCCGTTAAGGTCTCACTGTTCATCTATTATATACTATATTGCTGTAAGGGGAATATGACTTTGAATTGTGTGCCTCCAACCATATTCATAACAAGGAGAGAGAAAAAAAAAAAATTAACCTTGCTCATAAAATTTACTAAAGTAGAAGCAAACTTCTTTGGGTTGTTTCCTCTAACAGAATGATATGACACTTTAGCCATGTTCTGCAAAAGAAAAAAAATCATATAATTGTTGGCATCCACAATCCACATGCATGGACGATGAAAAACAATGTACAATGAGGTATGAGAAATAAGGATACTTTTCAAAGACTTGCATGGATTAAAAAGGAAGCATCTAATTTATTTGACCAAGCATATTTTAACAGAGCCACAAAGGACCTCAAGAAAGACACCACAATGAAAATGATTATTTTGCCATAATAAATAAATACACGTAATGGACTTACTAAAGTTTTAAATGCAAAATCCCAAAATCTCGATACATGACTAAAGTTGTGAAGGTTTCAATAGGTGTAAATAAACTAGTTCAAGCCAACCAACCAACAAATAAATATGGAGATATCATTTTCAAGTACATAACGAACAATGTATGGTTACTAGAACAGTGTACATGTTCTTTTACTCATTTTGAAGTGAATATAGGTTTCAGATTGGAATCATCTCTGAATGGAGTGCTCATACATACCATGCTAAGAGCCTGCTTCCTTTTTATCATGATGGATACATGCATTTACTGAAGTTATTCACATTTAGAAATTATATAGAATCTACACATCTTAATTACAAATGTAAATGAAATGAATGTATCAAATAATGTTAGTGTGTTATCTGGAAAATATTAAGTTTTTCATTAGCATACAGTAGATTAGTTTTTAATTAGCAAACGGTAAATTATTAAACTTTGTAAATCAAGACAAAAGCAAAATGTGGGATTGAAGCAAAAGCAAAGTCAATTTTACTTAAAAACCTACCAACTCGGTAGACTCGGAATACATGTATTCAGCCAGCATAGCATGCAGTTGTGGATCACCATTTCTGGAAGAACCAAACTCTGCAGACCACCTAAAACCGAAAATAATAAAAACAGTTCAGGGAAAATAAGCAGTGTTACCATTAAACGCAAATAAAAGTCTTTTATTCTCTATTCTGTTTTCATGTCTTTCATTTTCGTATTACTCATAACCATAAACAGTATAATCTTATGACCCCACACATATTGCAAATGTTGAGAGGCTGTCATTCATCTATCAAATAAGAAGTACAATCTGGAGAGGCTGTTCCAAAATAACTTCAAACAACATGCCAATACTTGGTATAGTAGCAATTGGACAATCTGCTAATAAATTATCTCATTAATACATAGCACAGAAATCATAAAAAGAAAGATAACAGCTAATCAACAAAATA
This sequence comes from Kokia cookei, assembly GCA_039519145.1. Classification (NCBI taxonomy): domain Eukaryota; kingdom Viridiplantae; phylum Streptophyta; class Magnoliopsida; order Malvales; family Malvaceae; genus Kokia; species Kokia cookei. Next base: position 1,957,334 of record CM076910.1, read on the forward strand.
ATATGCGAGTGATGCCTCACTTTATGGCAGCTCTTAAAAATGATGAGCAGCCCTCTAGACGTGTTTTTGCTGCCCCAAGAGCTTCAGTAAATTCTCGAACATCTTCATCATCTGACATGTTACTAGGCAAGGGCACCTTAGGAAACACCTCATAGATTTTCCTGACACGGTCTAACATACACATTTTGTTATAATCATAAGAGAAGAAACGGCAGAACTAAATAAACTGAACAGCTATTTTTAAAATAGAATAATGAACTTTATGGTTTCTTTTTTCCACACTGATAAGCAAATCAAACTACAAGCATGTACTGACCAAGGATGTCTTCATTATATGGAATTTTTCCTTTGACAAGTGTATCAACAAACAAGACTGCAAGCTCTGCCCCACAAGTAACCTGAAAAATCATTCCTGTGACTTCAATACAATGGCCAATGAAGGACAACAATAAAGAATGCCAGCACAATGATTTCTTCATGCAAATCTCACATACCTCGAGTTCCACAACTGCACAACTGTTTTTAAGTGATTATCAAGTAAAATCCAATCAAATATATCCTGGCCTTTCTCATAGAATATTGGACTGCAGTAGATAGCTAATATATCCCAGCCTTTGCAATGCTAATTTGCATCATTCTTGCATATGAAGTTATATTTTGAATAGGAGGAAGGTCAACCATGTATGTAAAGCTTATTAACCATTAAATAATGGCAATCACTATAATGATGTCATCTTATATTAGTTTCAATTTAAGCTTTACGCTAGCCTTTCCAATCTGAAAACCCACACTCTAACATGAAGAGTCCTAAGGAGATAAACAAAAATAAACTAATACCAATCATCTTCACTTCATTCTGAAGCCAACTTTGAAATAACCAATGTAAACTACATTATGCTTTAGCACAAAACATTGAGTAAAAACTTTACTAACAATCTCCGGACCAATGTAGTTGAAGGAGGAAAAAAAAAAAAACCTGGCCATGCTTCAACTGGAGACATGCACCCGACTCAAGCAGATCCAAGGCCTCAGAATATCTTTCAGCAGATACATATCTGAAATAAAAAATGCAAGTTTCAAAATCAAAGATAAGTCTTCCAAAGTAAACTAAAGCATCAAACGTGGCACACACCATTTTTAAATTTGTCACAACTGCATAATTAGTAACATAAAATAAAGAACAAAAAGGGAAAACTCAAATTATTTGCTCCCTTACTTAACTACTAAGATAGAATCCTAAAGCAAATTGGAAACAAAGAATAATGCAAGCAGAACATGGTAACCTACTCAATCTTACAAGCCTTTTATCCAACCATAAGGGGATTTACCCCATTAAGCCCCATCCAAGACTAAGTACAGTTAATTCCTATGTTGCTCAGGCTCTTTTCTTTTACTTTATTTGTGAAGTCCCTCTGTTTGACATGTACAATGGGCATGGCATCCCAACCCGACATTCATCCGAGAAACATAGAACAATAACAGTTCTAGAAATTTTTAACTCTTAAAAATAATAAAATAAAAACAGTGATGGCAAGCAGTCAAAGTGTCATACCGTGCACTTATCGATTTGTACATCTGCTGAGCTCCATAGAAATTACCCTCATTTATAGCTTTCTCTAATTTATCAATATTCTGCATTTCATATCAAAAGCAAAAACCAAAGCAATTATAAATCATTTTTCACCATAAAAATAAACTCAAACTTTGATATAAAACTACACTATTAATTGATCTAATTAGAAACCATTCCTCAGCATAAAAATAAAGTAAAATCATACTTAAATCTAAAACTACACTCTTTATTGGTTTTCTCTTTAATGTATAAAAAAAAAACCTTTTTTTTCAAAGAACAGAACTTTCCACATGCAAATACTACAAACCCAAGATTAAAATAACAAAAAGGTTTAAAATCTCCTTCTTTTGAATGAAACTTTCCATCCTTCCAACCTCCTACACGGCTACACCTCTATTTTCTTACCAACCAAACAAAAGCTTAGGGAACAAGTACATAAAAGTAAAACATACAAAATTATCAATTTGTTTCTTCTTTTTTTTTTTCAGTTTTCCACGAAACAAATGATGGGTTATTTCCAATTTTTTATTTCACTGAAAATAATCTAAAAAAAAAAATACAGAAAGCAATAGAAATGAAAAAGAATACCTCTTGAACAGGAGGAAGTGCGGCTCTTCTTAGTTTTTCTCTTGACATTTTCCCTTGATATCCTCTTTCACTTCTACTTCTTCAATGGAGAGAAAGTACTGATTTTTCTTCTTATTATTATCCAGAAAGATCTGATTTCTTTTTCCTTCTATTGATTTATTCAGTTCACTTCGATCATCTTTCAGTTCAATCGGAGAGAATTCATACAAGTCGAAAATGGGCTGGGCCTTTTTCAACAAATGGCTTGGCCTTTCACTATTTTTTCATTGTTAATACATAGTTTTTCATAAATTTATCCAAAATTACTTTTAACACTCCAACTTCTTTCAAACTTGATTAGTATCTGAAATTACTTAACTTCGCATTATCACAGTTAATTTGTACTAATGTAGCACCGATGGCTAACCAGTGATGATACATGATAGTCTTTTAATATGATATATAATCAACCAAAATTAAAAAATCTTTAAAAATTTATAAATTAATAAAACAATATTTTTCACATAAAAATAACCTAAACAAATGGTTATTCAGATACATTCGAATCTTGACACTTATTTATTTAAATTCATTTTAAAATATCAAGTTATTATTATTTTAAAATTAAAAAATATGTCAACTTTCTCTTGGTTCAATAACAAAAACATTATGTTATAAACATAAGAGCTTAGCTTTGATCGGAAGTAATCCATTTTTCTCTCCTAATTATCATATATATATACATATACAAATTCAATGGTTCGATTCATAAAAATATTTATTTTTTTATTTTTATTATAATTTGTACACACTATTGATACTAATGGAATGTAAATATTTTTTTTTGCCAAAAAGTAATGAATCTAAATATTTTGTTGCTAAATGATCTAAACTTAAAGATACTACAAACATATATGGACAGTTGTTCATATACCAATGGAGCTTTAAATTTCACGAAAAAATTTGTTTATTGAATCTTAACTCGATTAGTATGGACATTATTACTTTCGTAAGAAGACGTAGATTCGAGTGCACTGATATGATCAAAAATTTACTCATAGTATATATGATAAAAAATTTACTTGTAGTATATATTTCCCATCATCTAAAAATAAATAACATGATTTTAAAATTATAATATGTTAAAATAAAACTAAGTTTTGGTGAAATTCCATGTTACTTGATTCTAAGGTGGATATATACATATGGCGTGTATTTATAAAGTTGCTTCCTTTGAGGAGTAAATTAATTGTTGTATGTTAGATCATTGAGTAAATCATTCTTTTTATTAAAAATTTCATCAATTTCAATTATTTAGTGATAACGTGATTAATGAAGCAACTAGATGATGGCACGTAATGTATTGTGTACCTGATGTTGTTGTGGCATTTTTCCATGTAAACAATTATTTAAACAAAATTAAAAGTCTCAAGAATACATAATTTTTAATAATTATTTAAAAATCACGTCTAAAATGAATATCAACAATTTTATGTCCATTAATATTGTCCATTAATATATTGTATATATTTTTATTTTAATGTGCACAATTTATTATGTACATATTTGTAATTATTATTATTTAATCTATCGATTAATGACACTAATTGTAGGTGAGGATGAAACCATAAATTTTTTAAGGGATCAAAATTAAATTATAATTTTTACGATAGTAAAATTATAATTTCACAATATATCTTTATAATTTTTAAAAGATGAAATCAATTTTTTTTATATTTTTAGAGGGTCAAGTGTAATTTTTTTTTTTACTAATTTAAATTTTTAAAAATTTTAAAAGATTTGAATAATTTTCTATTTTAGAGAAATCGAAACTACTCTCACTCCTCTACTTTCGTTATTGACTCAAAATTGATAATAACACCATGATAACAATCATATTTCGTTTAGTATTCTTAATATGATGTATTTACATATTTAAATATTATTTTACTCGCAATTTAATTCATCTTTTATTATAACATCGTACAGATTTCATATACTATTATGATTAATAAATTAATTGCAAACTGTACATTTTAAATACATATTTATTTTTTAAATTCGTGATATAAATAAATGTATAAAAAAGAATGTTTGACACAACTCAACCAAGGAGCTCATCTATATTAAAACAGTCATCCTCATTAAAATGCCATCCACCATCCCACAGACTAATATTATTATTCCCTCCATAATTCAATGCAATATCATCCTTAAACTCCAATCCATTAAGCCAACTATAATCCATCTCTTTCATGCTCTCATCTTCTTCTGCTACTACTTTCGCCTCCTCCTTCACCTCACTTGCCGTAGCCGTCGTAGACTCCGAACAAGCTGATGTGGTAGTATCGGAACCGTGGGGCATGTTTAAGATAGCTTTTTCACCATACATGGTCTTAGCAGCTTCATCATAAGCTAAGGCAGCTTGGAAAGCAGTGGGGTAAGTACCGAGCCAGAGACGTTTTCCTTTATTAGGAACTCGAATTTCAGCTACCCATTTACCCCAAGTTCTTTGTCGAACACCTCTGTAAATACAATTTTGATTTTGAGGACCTCCTTTGCCTTTCATACAACCCTTTTTTGAGCCCTTTGCGGGAGGCTTGAGGACTTTTTGGCTATCAGAATTTTCACTCCATTGTTTCAATCTGTCAGCTACTGATAAACCATTTCGCCTCTTCCTTTTTCTTGAAGAATCCATGAACAGAGGAATCCCCACATTCGGATTTTGATTCTCGGAAGAACCCATGGTTTAGTTTCTCAAAATCTATAAAAATCTGCAGGTAATTTGAAGTTAGAAAAGGACCCAAAGAACCCAGAAAAGGGGAGAAGAAAATAAAGAAGAAAAGAAAACGAACCTGTGTAAAGAACTGTGTTTTTCGCTGGGTAATCTTCGAAACTGTGTTTTGTCTGAATAATTGTGAAGAACTGTGGTTATGTTTTTCTTTCAAGAAACAGAGAAAAGCTGTGGAGAAGGAAATAATGCTAGCCAAAAGAGTCTGGAGTCGACTCTCAGATATTTAAATGTTTCTGTTGTAAGATATTTTTCCTTTTTTTAATATTTAATAGCGTGTGAATGACGTGTTACTGGAATCTTCCCGAGGTTATCTAGGATTTTCTCGTTTCCTTCTCTTTTGACCCCAATTTTTCATTAATTTCAGATTTGCCACTGGACTGTCCAACCAATGGCCCAAACTGAAATTATCTACTGTAAGCTTTAATTTGAAGCCTCAAGCACCCAAATTTAGAGATTTGGCACATGCACCATATAAGTCCTTTAAAAGGACCAAAAAAAAAAATGGACTAACGGATGTAGCGATCCGCAATTTCAGAATTAAATTAAATAAATATTTTCTTCAAACATTAATATTAACAAACTAAACGTCGATAATGGTAATATAAAAATATCGTAAAAAAAACATAACAAAAATTTTACGTGAAAAATCCTTTTGAAAAAAAATTACAGGCAAAAGAGAAGAAAATTCATTAATATCGAATCCGAATATATAAAAAAAGTTTCAACCATATCTATTTATAGATTGAAAAAGCCTAATCCTAATCAATGTTAAATATATTAGGCTAATAAATACTAAATATATTATACAACTAATTCTTCTAGAAAGATAATATATTTTGTTTAATTTGATTTGTAAGCAATCTCTTAGAAAGTAACACAACTCTAACAATCAAAATAAAGATATGATATAGAGGTATACATAATCAGATCAAGCTTATGTAAGGTATTTAGGTCAATTTTTTAAGTTTGAGCTTAGCCTGCTTTTTTGCTGAAACCTAACCCAAATTAAGAAAGATAAATTTGGGTCAAATTCGATCCGTCTATATTTTATTTTTTTAGATTAGTTTTTATTTATCTAAATGCATTACAAAATAGAATAATAAAAATTTTCTAACACATTAAAAATATTTATATTAAAAAACTACAATAAATATAATAAATGTTTTATTATATTAAAAAATAAATAAAATAAATATTTTATTGTATTAAATATAATTTTAAAAATTTTATATTTTGGGTTGGGTTATTTAGTTGGATAAGTTTTTTTATTAGGTTTTGAGCATGAGTTTAATTATTATTGGGCTACTGATTTAATAAATATATATATATATAATTATTATTTAGCATATATAATTAATATAAAATTTTATAATATACTGGGTTTGACAAAAAAATCTTACTCAAGGCTCGATCCATGTAAAAAATAGGCTTTAAATTTTATCCAATCTATTTTTCAGGTCTCGTATTTTATCCAAAATTTTTTATTTTTCAAACAGACCTTCGAGTCTCGACGAGTGATCCAACTCACGAGCAGGTATAATACAATACAACTTTTTTAATCCTGTAATTTTTTTAAAAAACATCCCATCACAAATTCAAAATCACAAATTTTCTTTTAAAGAAAAAAATCTACTTTTTGTGTGAGTTTTAAGAGAAAGGTAAAACATTAATATCAAAGTAATTAGTGTGACTTAAACCTAAATTATATTTGAAGCGATAAATACATTCACTATTAGGCAAGTATAAAAATTGAAATCTACTATTTACTTTATATAATCATTCAAAAGCATTTCAACTTTTACAGATAGAAATGTAATTTTGCAAAATTAATTTCATTACTACTTAATTCAATTTAAATTTTGGGTAAACTATAAAAATAGTTGCTTTTGTTTGCCTCAAGTTACATTTTAATCACTTATGTTATTATTTTGTTACAAAGTGATCACTTTACCGTTAAGTTCCGTTATCTCCCTAACGGTAATCCTACGTGGCAGTCTAACTAGATTTTAAGTGTCAACTTGGATTTTCAAATGGAATGAGAATAAATATTTAATTAAATTTTTTAAATCTTAAATCTTAACTAAAAAACCTTAAACCCTTTTCACACGCTTTTCTTCTTCATCTTCATCTTCTTCCCTTTTGATTCCAATATATTTAGTGACAAATCTGTCTCAAAGCTTGAATCTTTAAAACTCATTAACCAAAAGATTCAACATATTTGGTTCCAATATCTTCTTCCCGTTAAGTTTCTTTTGATTCCAATATCTTTAGTTACAAATTTGTCTCAAAGCTTGAATCTATAAAACCCATTAACCAAAAGATTCAATATATTTCGTTCCAATATCTTATTCCCATTAAGTTTCTTTGGGTTAATAGGTTTCAAAGATTCAAGCTTTGAGATACATTTGAATCAAAAGGGAATAAGATGAAGATGAAGAAGAGAAGTGTGTGTAAATGAATTTAGGGTTTTTTCAGCTAATATTTAGGTTTAAAAGTTTTAATTAATTAAAAATTTATTCTCATCTCATTTGGAAATTCAAGTTGGCACTTAAAATCTAGTTGGACTACCATGTAAGATTACCGTTGGGAAGATAACGAAACTTAATGGCAGAGTGATCACTTCGTAACAAAATAATAACATAAGTGACTAAAACATAACATTTCAAACATAAATGACTAAAATGTAATATAAAGCAAATAAAAATGACTATTTTTATAGTTTACCCTTAATTTTTTCTTGTACAGAAAACCCTAATTGAAGGAGTTTTTTGCGCTAACTTTCACATAATAATGTAGAGCTTCCTTTATGATGGGCTGTCATACATTAAAAAGTAAAATTAAGTAAAAAGATAAGACATTTGCATGCATTCACAACAAAGCATAAGCTGACAATGCAATGATAAAGCAGACATAGCAAATTTTTGAAGACATGATTTTACATTTAAGAATTGGACCCCATTAATTGCATGGATTAGGTTTGACTTATTGATGATCGAATGCATGTGACATCATTATTCATGATTATGCAAACCCTCAAGCTAGTTGTTTTCTTTTCTTTTCTTTCTTATGGATTTGTTTGAATAATTAAACCCTTTAATCTTTTATTATAATAATGTTTTAAACCCATCTTTTTGGCTATGTGGATTTTCGATGACAATATTTAGGATTGAAGCAAGGGCTGTTTATGAAGACTTACGCTTAGCATGGGGATAAGGGTATGTATTTGCCTAATACATCGCATGCTTAATTAGAGTTAGAGGGTACGTATTCGTAATATTTCAAAAATAAAGAACAAAATTACAGACCATTTGATTAAGTATTCTGCTACAGGGTTCACATGATTACATTTATTTGCAAGCCACCTCCTTTAGTGTGGGGTCTAATGCTAACTGATTATAATATTTCTATGATGTTTAATTTGGTCGTCATAGTGTAATCGTTTAATATTGTTTTTATCTAAAAAAAACTAAATTTTGTTTGTTTAGTAAAAATTTCGACTATAAAATTACAAAAATATTCTTAAAAAGTAATATTATTATAATAATATTTTTATCTTTTCAAACTTTCATACCGTTTTTAAATAAAATATTATTTATATAAAAATCTATTATAACTCCATCAATAATTATTTATTAAAATATTTCTATAAATATATTTTTAATATAAAAATATTTTCATTTCCTCACATCTCACATATTTATGATTATTGATTCTGATTGAAACTATTAATACCAAGTTAACTATAATTTCAAAAACTTGAATCACATCAACATAACCCATATCTTAATCGAAGTTTCTAGAATAATTTTTTTTTAAAATTAAACCATTTTTTATTAAAGGACAAAAGCAAAAGAAAATATGTAACTATAAATTTTTGAGGAATTAAAATAATTTTTATTATTGTTCATTATTCTAAATATAATTTCAGTTTGAATTGTAACAGTCGTGTTACTGTTAAGACTTTTTTTTTTTTTTTTTTTTTTTATAATTCATTAGAAACAAAAAAATTTGTATAAATTAAATTTAGAAGAGAAGAGGGTCAAAACCCTTATATGTAGCTTGCATTGGTCTAAATTTAATAATGTTTAATTTATTAAATCAAGAAAAGATTATCTAAATCGATGGATTATATTGTTAATATAATCAAGAAAGGTATTGTTAGTGTTAGTATCAAATATTTTTGTATGTGCAAGACAGTCCATATTCCATAGTTTTTTTAATGACTATACCTTAGTGGGGGGGCACCATGAGAGTGGGAAAAACCCTTCATAATTTAAAAAAAAGAAGGAATTTCAGCTTTCTAGTTGACTTGCCCTAGAAAGTCTAACAAATTTAGAGGATGGTGAAAGGAAAGGGGAATCCTATCCCCTTCACAAAGGTGTTTTCTTCTTATGAAGGATTTTTTTTAGTTAGAGTTGAATAAAATTCGATTTAATTTAAAAAAATAAAATAAAAATTGAATTTTGAGTTATTCGAATAAAGTTAAATTTTACAATTTGAATAACTTGAATATTAGATTGGTGTAAACAACTATTTGATTTCTGTCAAATTTGAAAATAAATAAATTGATCTCTCTTTTAATAAAAATTACAAAAAAATTCAAAATAAATTTAAAAATTTAAAAATAATTCTAAAGAATATAAAGAAAGTTAAAATTTTTAAAATAATAATTTTCTATTGATAATTCAACTTTATCATTCTTTTTTATTTTGAATTTTTTAAAAATATATATGATTTCAAATTTATGTGTTATAACATGAAATTAATTATATTATAGCAAAATTTTAATTTAATATGTTTAATTTTTAATATAACTTAAATAATTTCACTCGATTCGATCAAACGTTGATATTATTCTTGATAATGGATCTCCACTCATTGCAAGGAGCCTCTTAAATCATTAAATTCTCTCTCTTATTTTTTGGGTTTCTTTTTGCTCATAGATTAGTAATAGGCATGGGTGGTCACAAAAAAAAGGGTAAAATTAAAAGAAGTCATTGTCTTGGTTGCATGTTGATGTTCTTTTGTGGGGTAGAGGAATAACTTTATTTATTTTTATTTTTTGCCATTTTAAAAAGAAAGGGCTTTTTATTTTATTTTTCCTTTTAAAAGGGTGTCTTTTGAAGGTTTAAAAGTAAGTGGGAATAGGAAACTCCACTCAAATTTCCTTGTCATTTATAAGCTTACTCTACTATTTATATATTTTCTTTTGACATCCAATCTATATTATTTAATTATAATAACAGAATAAAGTTCGAACAGTAAATATGATTAGTACGTCTTAAACTTAACTCATATTTAAAACAATAAACATTCTAATTATCAAACTATCACATAGATTCATCTGATGTATAATTTTTTGTGATTGTGGTTAAGATAAATGATATATATATATATATATATATATATATATATATATTGTATACCTTCACACTTATTATATATAAGTATAATTTGTAGCACCCAAATTAAATATTTTTCGTATAAAAATTTAGGTTTAAATATGTTAGATGTTTTGTTACTCTTTTGAAATTTAAAATTTATTTTTTATACTTTTATTTTGAGATACTGGATCCTTATACTTATTTATTTGAAATTATGGTCCCTTCGTCAAATTTTTTCATTAGAATTGTTTATTTGATTATTATAAAAAAGTTGTTTTTATTTTTTATTTTTTATCTTTCATTATTTATAGTTATTTGTCAACTTGATCCTTACTCTTTAAAAGTACATAAACTATTACAAAAAAAAAAAATTAAATTAAAAGTTTTTTCATATTTTTAATAAATAATTTGTGATAAATGAAAAACTATTTAAAATTTCAAGATAAAATATTTTATTTTAAATCATTTAAAATATATGTAAATATAAAATATATTCTTTAGAATTTTGTTATAATTTTTATAATTTTTTAAAATATAAATTTTGAAATTTTTATAAATATTTAAATTTTAATATTTTTTTTGTAATTTTTGTTAAGAGAGACCAATTTGTTCATTTTAAAAATTGACGGAGACCAAAGGGATATTTACACCAATTTGATATTTAAATTGTAAAATTCAACTTGATTCGATTTGAACTCAAAACTCGAATTATTTATTCAAGTTAACTTGAAAATATTGAATAATTTGATTTGATTAACTCGAAATTTTTTTTTCCGAATTGAATCGAATTTTACAAACCCCTAATTAATACGTCAAAAGTATACTGTATCTATTTATTTATTTATTCACCAAAAAGGTATTTCATATAGAATTTTAGGTACAAATTCCATACTCAAGTCTGGGGAAAGATAATTATTGAAACTTAATTGAATTAGCATAGTTATTATTGCAACAATTAATAGGATGTAAATTTTAGAGCGCTTAAGCACATATTATCTTCCAATCTAATAATTTAGAAATTGTATAAAAAAAAATATCAGGGAAGACATTGAACTTACCATACAGTTTAATAATTTGAAAAATCAATAATTATTTAAATATACATTTAATATTTTTCTCCAGTTTTGGATTTCAAGGAGGGTGGCTTTAAAAAATAATGCTTAAAATTAAATAGCACGAGATTTTGAACACTTCCTTATTTTTATACTTTCAACCCATCCACATTAATGGATGAAGATTTGTGGCATAGACTTGTACAATATGAACACCAATGATTTTATCAAACCTATATGAAAAATGGTAAATTATAAAAACAGTTATTTTTATTTGTTTCATATTATATTTTAATTATTTATATTTTATATTTTATATTTTATATTTTAGTCACTTACATTATCGTTTTATTATGAAGTGGTCACTTTATCGTTAAGTTTTGTTTCTTCCTTAACGGCAATCTTACGTGACAATCCAAATGAGTTTTAAATGTCAACTTGAATATTCAATTGAGATGAAAATAAGTTTTTAATTAAATAAATTTAATTAATTAAAAATTTTAAATTAATTACACATTGAACGAGAAAAAAAAATATGTTTGTCTCTTTTTTCTTTTAATTTTCTTTTTCATTTTGACTGAAAAACTCATAAAACTCATTTGAATTGCCGTTAGGGAGGTAATGAAGTTTAATGGCAGAATAAACACTTCATAACGAAACAATAACATAAGTGACTGAAACATAACATTTCAAACATAAATGATTAAATTATAATCTGAAACAAATAAAAATAATTATTTTTATAGTTTAAAAAATTATTTTCCATGAAAAATTCTAGATTTCCCGCCGGAATTAATGAATATTTCTTCTTCTTGATCCAGAATATTGAGAATTTATCAAAGCTACTGTTCTTTTTTTTTTAAATATAAGCTGCACAATTTTCAAATTAAAAAAATTTAAGGCAATGTTGAAATTTTCGTGCCAAAAGTTTTGACCATTGAATACCAATTTTTTAGGAGATTAGGGTTCATAGACCAAGGTTTTTGTAAGGAACAATAACGACAGTGCTATTAACAACTTCAAATTATTTTTCAATAGTTTTAAAATAAAGGGTAATCACTCTTTTAACTTTACAAAAAAAAGTTTATTCTATTTTTTATTTGATTTTTAATTTTTTAATTTTTGAACTTGCATTGTTTGTTAAATCATCTCAAAATGAATAGAAAAATCAACATTTATTAATTTTATTAACGTGGTATCCATGTAGCAACTCAAGTGTATGCCACGTTAGCAAAGTGAATAAACGTTAATTTTTCATTCATTTTGAGATGTGTTATGGTACTCACTATCATTGATCCATAATCTGATTAGATCCAGGTCGAATTTTACACGGTTTGCACGTTGAGCTCACATGAAACTATGGATTCGTACCCTACCATGAGATTGCACATGAGATCGTATGATGTGAGTTTGCACGCCATTAAATTGGCAAACCTCCATTGTATAAACACATGTTAAACTTAGAATAGGGTATGTGTTCGTATGCATGAAACTTACCTAGAATATCACATCAATGAATAATAACCATATCATATAAATACACAGTTTTATCATCTAAAAAAGATAGAGAAAACACTCAACAGGGTGGTTTGATAAATAACATAAATTCAAGAATTAAAAAAAATGAATAATTAAATGAAAGACTAAAAATATTTTTTATAAAGTTAGAAGATCAAATAAGTCTTTATACTTTAAAATAAAATAAAATAAATAATGTATATTAAGAACTCATCTATGAATACTAATTGAATGATATTTAATTATTTATTTTAAAAATATATTATTTAAAATTATTATTTTAAGAAGTTTCAGTTTTGGTGGGCATTGGACCTAGGAAAGTTCAACATCATTATTATTTATTACGATTTATTGGCCTATGGCAGGTATCCAACACAAATCAATGTGTAATTGTCTATTTGACAAATTATTTAAGGAACTTTGTGCCATAAAAATTTTAAAGGAAAAAATTTTGGATTCACAATATGTTTATTTGCGATTAATGTTAAAATAATAATAATTGTGAGATTAAATATTTAACGATATTGTAGTTCGAGATAAAAAATAAACTAAACACATATCGTATTCTATCGTTCATCTAAATTTACTCTAATGCAAAAGTTAATGTCGACTAATACATGTAACTTTCATTATATGAAATAAATAATTTTTAAAAATCAAAATTTGTTGTTATTTATTACCAAACATTATAATTATATGTAATTTTTAAGTTTCATTAATATAACAAATAATTTTATATTCAGCATTTGTAGATATAATTAATTTTTTAAAAAGTAAATTATAAAAATAGTTATCTAATTATGCCTTCGTTCTATTTTAGTTATTTAATTATTAAATTATTTGAAATTAAATATTCTATTTACTCTAATTGATGTGGGTTTTTTTATTGGTCTGGTAATAAAATTAATTATCTAATGTTTACATATTCTATCAATTTGATTTTAAAAATAAAAAATCAACAAATTTGCCCTCAATGTTTAAAAAAATTTTCATTTTAGTTCCAATTCTAAAAAATTTAATAAATTTGACCCCCAACATTTACGAAACCTGTCAATTTAGTCCTAACTTAATTTTTTTTTTTAATAAATCATTTTTAACCCTTTATAACCTATCATGTAATTCACGTGAGATGTTAAAATAAGAAAAAAAAGTACATTCTTTCTAGTCATTTGTAAAAGAACTATAAATAGTTTAGATAAAACTCACACACACAAAATAAAAAGATCCAAAAGAAAATAAAAACATTAAAAACGTTATATGTTCGGGTAGTAATGCATCCAATTATTTCAGATAAGTTTCAAATCAATTAATTTGGTCCAATACGAAGCTTAAATTATAGTAAAAGAAACATTTACAAGTGACTTGAAAGCGGGTGCTCTTTTTTTTTATTTTAATATTTCACATGAGTTAGCCGATAGGTTATAAAGGATTGAAAATGATTTTTTTTTAATTTTTAGAGTTAGGACTAAATTGACATATTTTGTAGATATTGAGGGCCAAATTAATTGAATATTTTAGAATTAGATCCAAAATGACATGTTTTGTAAATATTGAGAGCTAAATTTGTTGTAGTTTTTTATATTAATTATCAAATTGATAGAATGTATAAATATTAGATGACTAATTTTGTCACTAGAACAATAAAAAAACTCACATCAGCTCAGAGAATAAAATATTTAATTTCAAATAGTTTAATGATTAAATCGAAAAAAATTAATAATTAGATAATCAAAATAGAACGAAAGGTATAATTGAATGACCATTTTATAGTATACCCTTTTCTTAATTTATCAAATAACATTTTTTTTGAATATATGTTTTGATAATATTTATTATTTTTGATAAAATGTCTATAGCTACCCATAATTCCTCCTTAACCTATAATTAGGAGAATAATGTATTTTGACGTATTTAAACTTACACCTTTCTACATTGATAATAATATTTATTTAAATCGAACCAAAATTCAATCGAAATTAAATAACACTTAAATATTAAGAAAAAAAATTAAATAGGGTTGCCATAAGGTGAGAGAGAAAAGTAGTTTGGTTGGTGTGATGATGTGCACGTGTGAGTGAGCACACATGTAATCATGTCATGCTGAAAATGCTACACCGTTTACCATTATTTTTATTATTTTTTTAAATATATTAGTGAGATTATATAATAGTATTTGTTCATATTTTCTTAATTTTTTGACAACGCATACACACCTTACACACATAGACACTCGAACCCGAAATCTCTAAGATGAACAACATCTTCTTTTCTACTTGAACCACTTGTTGGGTTCACCATTTACCATTATTACATTGCCCACCTTATTAAATTTTTTCTCCTTTTGACTCTGCTGGTGCCCAAAACAATCATTCCTTACATACTTCCATCATCTATCGCCACGTGGACCAATGCCATAATAATTTACTCAATTTAATCGGTTGACCCATATTTTATTTAATCAAATATATAATCTTCCCAACTAATTAAAAACTTAATAAAAATAATTAAAATTATTTTTAATAAAGTAATTATTATATTTATTAATAAATGGGGTGTAAATAATATTATTTAAATAGTCAAAATAAGAGGCCGAAGTTGATAGGATTACACAATTGGTTTATTAATTTTATAAACTTGAAATTTCACACACGATACTAATATAATATTAATATTCTGAACCATTTAATAATTAATTAATATAATAAATTTAATTTGAAATTTTAATATAAATTAATTAAAAAAATATATAAAATACGACATGAATTGGTAAGGGACAGTATAATTTGGCAAGGAGACATTGATTACTAGAAAGTATGATGGAATGTTTCTCCCATTTGCTAAAGTTTACTGACAAAAGGTTTGATAGTTTGCCATTGTCAATTTCCAACTTTGATAATCAATTATTAATTTTATTTTCGAAAAAAAAAAAAAAAACAATAACGATCAAAATTTTAAGCATCCAAAAAAAAAAAAAAAAAAATAAATATATATATATATATATATTTTTTTTTTCAAGTTTTAATTCGATCGGTATGAGTATTGTAATCAATTTAAGTTGATGTGAGTTTGAGTACATTATCTTCTTATTTATAAGTTTAATTTAATGGAAAATTTATTTTATGGATTATTCTTATCATATCATTCATGTTTCATTTCAAATTATTTAATGACATTTCAACAAAATTTCCATGTCATTGATACGATTTTTTTACTTGAACCTTGAATATCGAGTCTCAAACCCCAATCCACAAAATTCTAAATATTAAACCATAAACCTCAACTCAAACCTTAAACATTGAATTATAAACTTTAAACTCAAATATCGAATCCCAAACATGAACCCCAAACTTTAAATAAACTAAATCTTGAACCCTAAACTCGAAACCGTGACCTTGAACAAGATTCAAGTTTCAGGTTCGGATTTAGGATTTTGAGTTTTAAATTTAGAGTTCGATTCGAGGTTCAAGATAAAAAAATTTATCAAAATTATGTACGAATGACATAAAAAAATTGTTGAATTTTCGTTAAATAATTAAAAATAGACCATAAATGATGTGATGAAAATGATTCATAAAATAATTTTTTAATTTAATGATATATTTTTATTTTTTATTTATAAATTAATCCCACAGCTTTGAAAATAGGGTCAACATGGAAATATTTGGGCTAAAAAATATTAGATTCTAAAGGAATAAACATTAAAAAAGTACAGCAATAATAGATATGGTAGTATTAATTAATTAATGGAGCATTATAAATTAAAAAAAGAAAGAAAAAAAAGTAGCAAAAACAAAATTAAAAAAAAGAGTTGCTTTTTACTACTAAAGCCAAACGTGGTTTTGGACCTGTCCCAACATCATCAACAACAAAGGTCAAACATTTCTCAAATCTCTATCTCTCTGTTCTCTTTATATATTTGTTTTCTCTTGGTTTTTGTGTTCCATTGTCACTTTTTTTTAAAGACCCCCTTGTCTCTCTCTCTCTCTCTCTGTCTTTCCCATTCTGAAGAAAAATTCTGTAAAAGATAGCAACTTGACATAAGAATCAACTTCAAGATCCAGTTTTTAACTTTGGGTTTTTGTTTTTAAGTTCTGAAGACTTTATTTTGAGTCAAAATGCGTAGTACATGGAGACAAGCAAAGTTGGCTTTGGGCTTGAATCCTTGTGCTTATTTGCCTAGAACTTTAGATGATGATGATGATTATTCTTCACTTCCTTCTACTGAGAGGTTATCTGATGCTGCTTTGTTATCTCCTTTAAGCT
This sequence comes from Kokia cookei, assembly GCA_039519145.1. Taxonomy (NCBI): domain Eukaryota; kingdom Viridiplantae; phylum Streptophyta; class Magnoliopsida; order Malvales; family Malvaceae; genus Kokia; species Kokia cookei. Next base: position 1,974,485 of record CM076910.1, read on the forward strand.
CGGTAAACATGGCAGCTTCTGGGCCAATGACTCCTTTGCCTTCTGGAAATGGTTTAAGGTTGTCCAAAAGTTTGTCTAGAAGTGCAAGCAAATCATCCAAGGTTTGGTTCTCTCCTTTCTTATAATGTTTTTTGAGCTATGCTTTTGATAAATGAGATTTGTTGGAGGAGTTAAAACTTTAGTAATTTTTTTTCCTTTAGATGATTTCCAGTTTCTTGTTTTGGTTGGTGAGAATGGAGAAGATAAACAGATAGTTGAAGGAATTTCTTTATACCAAGTTCTGTTTTGATTTTTTTTTTCTTTTTTGCAATTTTCCTTTTTTTTTTGTGTGTGTTTGTTTGCTTGTTGTAAATTGTGGGGATGGAGGGATGAAGGAGATAAAAAAATATTGATCTTGATTTTGTTAGTTTTGTGTTTGAGGTATTTTGGATATTTTAGGCTTGTCTTATTTATTTCTTGGAAAAAGGAGGAAAATGAAGTTTTGGGGTTATTAGGCTTTTTATTGTTTAGCTTCTAAATTCCAATGATATATAAGGTTGAGGGATTTCAGTTGTAGTATCTGTTTGGTTCCTCAGAAAAAAAAAATTGGGCTGGAAAGAAAAGGTTATGTAGTTTTGGAAATTGCTTTTGTATTTATTTGAAAAGGTAGAAAGCTAAAGGCAGCTAGCTAGGTTACCATGAATGGTATGTGTTTGTCATTCTTGTTAGTACTATTTGCTGAGCTTGTGGTTTACTTATTCAGGCTGATGATGCTGATATTTCCAGTTGAATAATACAGATCTCTACTTGGTTTATGCTTTGCGGTATCGGTTTAAAATTTTTCTGTTTATCAGTTGCCAGAAGAAAAAATCTATCTGTTTCTCTTGCAGCTCCAATTATGTTTATAGCTAATGTATTTTCCCTTAGAAAGTGATAGGGTGAAAGCCTCTGAAATTTCTCAATGTTCCAATGATCATGACTGCGACTTAGTTAAATCTTTTCTTGTTTGGTTGGCACAATCGAAAACATATTTTCTTGTTTATCCAGCTGGTTCATCTTTTTCCATGTTGTTGTTCGGAAAATGTCTAATTGAATAAATTAAGGATAGTAGTGTGGTCTGATCATTCGGGTCTTATTTTAACATTTTTCGATGATTGAGTTGGTTTATTGATCTAACTAGTTGAGCTTTGGATTTTTACTTTGTTAATGAACAAATCCCTTTCAGGGCCACTTTTAATTGCATTACTAGTAAAAGATGGCCAAAAAGATCTACTTTTAATTGCTACCTTTCTACCATATAATTTCCATCAAATAATTGTAAAATAAAAAAAGAAAAAGAAAAAAGAAAAGAAATACCTAAAAGCATAACTTGATATCCTTTTTTTGTCGTTAATGGGGGTTTCGAATTTTAATGCAGTTGTTGTAAAGATCTGGTTCATTTATATTAGTGAATAGTTGCTTGATAATTTCTCTAAAGTTCTTTGATTCTTAGCTTTATTTCCTTAATATTCCCTTTATTTGTTGGATACCTAACATTGACTTCTTTTTTAACTTTGCTAGGCTGATTAGTTACAGCCTAATCTGTTTTTGTCCCTTTTTGTTTTCTGCTACTTTTAGCTCTGGCCCAAAGTAAAATTCATTCACACCTAAACCAGATTATTCTCAATAATTTTCATTGTTTCCTTTTATCCTATGTTGCTCCATGTCTTCACTTTTCTTGAAGTACTTGTGTTGAATACTTTCATCCAACACGTATCCAGATACGGGAAATAGGTTAATCACCCTCTAAGGACTCTTCAAATACATGAAAATCTTGGAAAAGGGAATTGAACATAGTTGTGCTTGGGCACCTACTCGTGTCTGACACTAACAACCGAGTCCAAGTGATGTACCTTTTAGGCTCGAGAGAAAAAATTTGATGATTAATCTTTCTTACAGAAATTAAAAAAAAAGGTGCAGCATAAAACAATAAAAACTGCTACTTTTTGGATCATACCTAATTCCTAGTGTTTGTATAGTGGCACAGTTGTAGATGTTGCTGTCCTGGTGTTTGTATCCTTCGTTAATTTTGTTATGGCAAATTGTTTTAAATTTGAACAACCCGTCTTCGATCATTAGCACTTATGCTTCTCCTGGATGATTAAGAATATAATACATAGCAACAGAAGAAACTGGTTATGTTTGATATTATATGTGCTTTGCTTCTTTTTCTTTGGCTGAATGTTCTCAAAAAAATTATCTTTTCTAACAAAAATGAAATCTATTGCAGTTGGTGCTAATTTTGCTTGTTATATGTGTTTCAGCAAACATGTTCAATATGTTTGACGAAGATGAAACAAGGAGGTGGCCATGCAATTTTCACGGCGGAGTGCTCTCATTCTTTCCACTTCCATTGCATTGCTTCAAATGTGAAGCATGGTAATCAAATTTGTCCAGTTTGTAGAGCAAAATGGAAAGAAATCCCCATGCAGAGTCCTAGTTTGGATCCTCCCCTTGGCAGGGCAGCTGTCAATCCTGTAGGTTGGCCACAAAATGATGCTTTGATGACCGTAGTCCGTCGATTACATCCACCTCGTAGAGATTTAAGTCGACGACATGTTGTACCATTATTTCAGGCTCCTGAACCAGGCGTTTTCAATGACGATGAATTATTGGATCACCTACCTGTGGTTGCTGAGAGTATGAATGCCTCAGATAACTCATCCCTTAGAACAATAGAGATCACAACTTACCCAGAGGTTTTGGAGGCACCAAGGTCCCGTTCTTACGATAATTTCACGATTCTTGTTCATCTTAAAGCTGCTGCCACAGTTGCAAATCAAAGTTCCAGCCGGAATCATGCTAGCTTGCCACAACTGTATCAAAATCCTCGTGCTCCTGTTGATCTAGTCACTGTGCTTGATATCAGTGGTAGCATGGCTGGCACAAAGCTTGCATTGTTAAAGCGGGCAATGGGGTTTGTAATACAAAACCTTGGCTCCAATGACAGACTTTCAGTCATTGCCTTCTCTTCAACAGCTCGTCGCCTCTTCCCCCTTCGTCGAATGTCCGACGTAGGACGGCAGCAGGCACTCCATGCTGTTAACTCTCTGGTTGCAAATGGTGGTACCAACATAGCCGAAGGCCTGAAGAAAGGTGCCAAGGTAATGGAAGACAGGAGGGAAAAGAATCTAGTTGCCAGCATAATACTTTTGTCAGATGGGCAAGATAGATATACTGTCACTGGTGCTGGTGCAAACAAGTCTCAACCAAATTACCAGTTGCTTGTCCCTCTGTCTATGCATGGGAGTGACAACACAGGATTCCAGATTCCAGTACATGCTTTTGGTTTTGGTGCAGATCATGATGCTTCATCAATGCACTCAATTTCATTGATCTCAGGAGGGACATTTTCTTTTATCGAAACTGAAGCTGTACTCCAGGATGCATTTGCGCAATGCATTGGTGGTCTTTTAAGTGTTGTAGTTCAAGAGCTGCAAGTGGGTGTGGAGTGCATGAATCCAAGTCTTTGCCTTGGCCTGCTTAAAGCAGGCAGTTATCCAAGCCGAGTAGCAGCTGATGGAAAAACTGGAGTTATCGAGGTTGGAGATCTCTATGCTGATGAAGAGAGGGATTTTTTGGTGTCAGTTAAAGTACCAGCTGAGTCTTCTGAATGCGAAACCTCGTTGCTAAAGGTGAAATGTGTTTATAGGGATCCCTTAACTAAAGAAATGACCACTTTGGAGAGTGATGATGTTAGGATTCGAAGGCCTGAAGTAGGTGGGCAGGAAGTAGTGTCGATTGAAGTGGACAGGCAACGCAACAGGTTCCAAGCAGCGGAGGCAATGGCAGAGGCAAGAACGACAGCTGATCTAGGAGATCTACCAGGTGCTGTTTCAATCCTTGAAAATTGTAGAAGGGTGCTGTCTGAGACTGTTTCAGCCAAATCTCATGATCGACTTTGTATTGCGTTGGATGCTGAACTCAAGGAGATGCAAGAGAGGATGGCAAGCAGACATGTGTATGAGGCATCTGGGAGAGCATATATCCTCTCAGGACTGAGCTCACACTCTTGGCAAAGAGCAACCGCAAGAGGCGACTCCACTGACGGTTCAAGTCTGATTCAAGCTTATCAAACTCCATCAATGGTTGAGATGCTTACTCGATCTCAAGCAATGTTACTAGGTAGTCCGTCAACTCAAAGGCTTGTCCAACCAGTATGGTCACTTGGATCACAACCAAAGCCAAGGTAATAGTTTCCCGTAGCTGTTTTCCCTGTATTTTGCGAAATTTTATTTGGGGAGGTGATTTTGTGGAAGGATTAAGAGTATTACATGTGTAAATGAATAAAAAAATATATGGGAAGAAGGGAAAAGAACATATTTTGGGAGTAAAAAAGGAGAATAGGTAGGGTCTACACCATTTTGTATTTTTGCATTTTTGCTTGTGTTGTTGGGGGGGTGTATATAAAGAGAAATGACTTTTTCTCTCTGGGAAAATCTGGGGTTGTGTTTGTTTTTTGTTGAAACGATTTTGGTGAGCTTTCACCTAATATATAATTACCTGCATCAGTTTATTTTAGCAAAGCTCTATTGCCATCTCTTTTGCTAATATCGACTACATGAGCTCTTCCTCTTGACTTGGAACTGCAGTTTAATGCATAAGATTTGTACCGTTGATGTAATCACCGGCTACTCATGGGTTGCTCGGCAGACTAACACCTCACATTTTCTTTGTTAAATGAAGACCTTAACAGTATATCTTTGTCTCATGTTTGTGGTTGAAATTTGGAGACTCACTGGAAAAAAGTCAAGTATGAAACATAAAATGAAGGGAAATTGAGGTATCAGTTCCAAGCAATTTTCTTTCACGTTCATTTGCAGAAAAAATTGAGTTGAAGTCAGCCTGTACTGCTAAATCCATTCTATTGACATCTGTGATATGGAAAACGACAGTTTCAAGAGGAATATAAAGAGGGTTCAATGGCAATGGCAGAGTTATTATTTTTATTTTTTAAACATTGCATAAATTCATGGCCCTTGTAACATCTTCGGGCACACAAATGGAATTATATGCAATTACACACGTTTATATATATATATTGTTAAATTTAATAGATAAATTGTTAAAATATCAATCATAAAAAAAGTTATGATGAAAGTGTGTAAAACCATTATGAACATTATAGAAAATTTTAGATAAAATTTTAAATTTTTTAACACCCCCTAATTTTTCTTTAAAATATTTTATAACATTATAAACATTAAAAATGAGGCATCAGATCGAGCAAGAGCACATTCAAACTTGGGTATAAAAATTATTCTAAACCAAACTGCAATCCAATATGAGCAGACCCATGGAGAAGTTTCAATATATTTAATATAATCTTTGTTTCTTCTCTCCAAATAGAAGATTTAACTTGTACTACAAGTATACAATAGAATATAGAAAAAGAAGCATAAAATAGAATATAGAAAAAGAATGTTAGGGTGTTTTGTTTGTGTAGTGGGACTGTACAGTCTTTTTTCCAGTACCAAAAATGTTAACAAAGAGTTCGAAATCCTATCTAGAAATCAATAGGAAGACTATTCAAGAATGATAAAGTGTGAGGAGATGTGGACTTCCCAAATAATGAATACCATGGTGGAAGCTTCTCAAGGACTGTTTCAACCTTCGGTGTCACCAATCCGGGAAGATCAGTTCTAATCCTCAAGAGTGATTGCTGGTCTAACTGCGCTATGTTGTCTGAACGGCGTGTAGAATTTTGCAGCCAGAAGAGTGTGAGTTCAAACTTTGTTGGTGCATTCTTTCCTCCTGAAGCTTGAATAGTATGCCATCCGTCTATGCTACTCTTACCATCTGCTGGGACTAACTCCTCCAAACCCACTGCATGTGAGGTTGAAACTAAGATTATTAGACTGATGAACAAAAGACCAAGTAGAGCAACCAATAATATCAACCTAATAGTATAATTCTAAGTTACCTAAAATATTTCTGTTAAACATGTGTTCAAAATATATTTGAACATAGATATGAAGGTAATATCATCCGAATATAGAAAAATCTTACTATTGTTAGATGATCCAATAAATTCTAGTCATTCCTTTAACAAATACTTAACCAAACACTTAACTGTCACCATTTAAAAAACTGAAATTATCTTATATTCATTCATTTACTTCCACAAATGCCAAAAAAGATCGAATATCTTTTTGGTTCAACATTGAGAATGAAGAAATATTGGGATTCGAATCCCAAACTTGCAGCATGCTAACTCTTAAAATGACTACATGAACCGAGTAAAACTTCAGGCTCAAAAGAATGATCCTCCATTGCCCCATTATGGTCCACTATAACATGGCAAAGTCTGTTCAGATATACCTACATGTAAGAACAGCATTCCCAGAAAACACTACTCAAGAGAAAAAGCATGTTTCAAATTTGAATGCAAGCAACGATATTAAGAATGATTCAAATGGGCCAATACTTCCCATCTGGCACCTAAATGACATGAGTTAGACATGAGTTCAAACCCTGTCATCCCCCACCCCGATATTGTATTGATAATAAAAGAAAGAAACAATGAATGATTCAAATGGATTCTTGAAAAAAAAAACTACCCGCATGAAACCATAATCAATGCCATCATTACTTCGATAGCAAGGGCAACCAGATGAGAAAACTGGTGTTTTAGCTTATTAGTGCAATATGAATCAAAAGCAGAGAATCCAAAACCAAAGGGCAAAACATTCTAAATGTTGTGGCGTATCAGATAGCATGATTCTAAGTATAATAAAGTTTTGAATATTTCCTAATTTTCCACAATGAGACGGTCCATGTGGGACATTAATCCCAGACACTATAACTTGTTCTCACACAATTTTCTCAGTTTATTAAAGTATAATTTCTGGAACTTTACAGTTAGAAATTGCATATCCGTCCTATCCTTCATAGTGTGGCAATTGTTGTAATTTACCCTCTTAGACAGTTAGACTTGCCAAAACTAGCTCAAACCCGAAAACCCAACCATCAATACACGAACCAACTTGATTTGAACAAGAAAAGTAAACAAACGAAACCCATCCAACTCAAACCTTTAATAACCTGAATCCAAATTAACCCCAATCCAAAATGAGCTAAATCAGAATAAGATGACATGATCTGAAATTAAATTAATTTGACATTAAAGCTCAATAATTTGACTTAAATGATCTCAACACCAACAATCCAAATGTGAAACCCAAAATGAACAAATGCAAGTATGCCAATGGGAATATAAGATGAATGACAGACATAAACAATCTTCATCATACCATTAAACGCGAAATCTTCTATTTCCTTAGTATTAATTGCAAGAAACCAGCGTATGGACCTCTTTGTATCGATTTCCACTTGTGTGATTCTCTTATCTCCATTTATATCTTTAACAACATCTAGTGTGGGAATATTGGACTCATCCCATCCCTCTTCGGTTCCATCATAGGTCAAACAGCCATATTTGACTGAAAAAGTAACATAATCAATAGCCTTGTGTCTGCCACATACAAACCCCTCTTTCATTTCCTCAACTTCCTTAGTAAACTTTCCCGGAGTCAAGGAAAATAGAGATATGTATGAGTTGGGCTTTTCACCAAATCTTCCTGTTGTATCCACAACATGCACCACCTGGAACCATAAAAAAATTTTGTTACCTCAAGATAATATAAAAACATATTTAATCACATGCTAGAACTATGCCAACAATATTCAACAATCTCATTAATATTCAATATATTCAATAACTGACAACTAAATCTATTATAAAAAAACAAAGACAGTTCAATCTAACATGAGTGTAAAAAATAAGTTGGAGCATCCCCAATCTGTTAATGTAACCTGAAATTTACCAATAAAAGAAGAAATGGAACTTGTTGATAACAAGTACTAAAGCACAGTATTCCGCAAGTGGTTCTTTAAATGGTAGTAGAATATCAGGATGAAACCATATTAATTAAAAAATAAATAAATTACAGAGAAAAATATCTTAACTTTTTCTGACTTTTTTTTTTTATGTGGGGGTGAGGTTGCTAAGGTTTGAACTTAATCTTTCATGCCTCACAAGCCTCTTTCCACTTTTTTCTTAGCTTATGTGAAAATGATACAGAAATACATGTTTCCTCCTAATTATAAAGCAAGGATACTTACTTCAATCTCTGCTGAAAGTGATTTCAGACTTTATGTAATCGTTGTAAATCATCGCAAGTATAAATATAAAAAGGAAAGAACCTCATATAAAGCTTGTTAATTTAGTTCCATTCCTGACCCTTTTCTTTATGGAAAATAAATTACAAGATAAACATAGCTGTTAGAATTAAAAACCGTCTTTTAGACTTTCTTATTAGCTTAAACTTTGCTTCTCTATTAAATTAAAATTCCCACTCTAGCTCTTTGAAGCTCAGCAAGAAGCAGCTACAAGAATCTAGAACAAATCAAATATGTTAAACATTTCACTCATTGAGATTCTTGAATTCAAGAATCAAGACACTGAAGCACAAACAGGACATTTTCTCAAGTTATAACGTCAAGGGATGTCAACTATCAGTAATATACCGTAAGGTAACACCTTGATATAGTAGTTCAAGAATGCAATAGTTATATTATAGATATCAAACTTACATTCACAGCTCTGGCAGTTTCCTCAGTGAATGGTGGAATTATACCAGAAAATACCACAGCAAGTGACAGTGCAAACAGAATACAAGTTGAAAGGACAATCGATGTTTTTGCACCTAGCAAAGCGGTCAGACAACATGAAGAGAATAAACAAGCATTTCAAACTCATAATGGAGTGACAACATAGGAGAATATTCTTAAAGAGATGGTTAATAACAATATGACAATAAGGAGGAAACGTAGTTGACTGTGGAAGTAAAAGTGACTGTCAATCTCACAAAATATTTTAAAGGACATAAATGAATACTTGAGAAGCCCTTAAAATCATTACTACATCGGTGATGGCATGTTAATAGCTCACTTAAAAAATTCATTAACTTTGGAAGACAAACTCATTACACGTTGCATTTGTCATAACACCCGCATTTGAGCTCAGAACCTAATAATAATAATCAGCAGCAGCATGATTAGATTATCTTGCTCAGCCATAAGTTCTTTGCTCTTCAAGATCATCATTCTGTCAGCTGATGGTAAAAAAAACTTAACTATGTATCAATCATCTATAAGTGAAGGGATCTGACCATAAGGGAAGTTTAAACACATGATTTATTATCATCTTATTACTCAACAGCCAATGAAATAGGAATTTTTCAGCATGTTCCAGAAGTGGAAAGGTAATGAAGTCTTGCTCATGCTACTTCATACAACAGACTAAATAACATGACATGGATCAAACTTGAAAGTCACCCTCTTTATGCCTGAAATAAAAATACTTTGACCTTTAAATTTGGGTAATGACTATCCTTAATGGCTAATATATTTGCAAATTTACATTTTCGATATTCATTGAACAATAAAAACCGAAGATTGATACCCTCATTGTTACTAACAAAAATGTCAATGCCAGGGGAAACCGTTGAAAGCATTTTGTAATAATTAAACACCTGCATTTATTATAAACAGATACCTGAAAGATGAATATATGAAAGGAGATACACCAGAGTTAGGCATATAACAGCTGCAATAAAAAGGGCAAGTCCCACACTTGGCAACCACTCTGGAGTACCACCTGGATGTCTAAATAAGCATATAAAGCAAGGTCAGTAGTGTCATAAAATGTCTAAAGCAAGTATAAAATCTACTTTCCAAAACTAAATTAAAAAGCTTTGTTGAGGGCAGAAACATCGTAAGTTTTTCTGCTTAAACAGACCATTGTATGCCAATCCAGCATATACCACAAAGGATGTCAACTAGCATACTGTCTATGCACAAGAAAGATAGCCAAAACCTAGAAATCAGAATATCAGAACATGTTCACTATACAACTCTAAATATCAGGTATTCCGGATTTTGGATCTTTCTGAATTCTGATCATAAGGCCACATAACAGTAAGGTAAATTATTACAGACCACAAATCCCCAAAAATTTTCATAACTATGAAAAACTTGGATAAAATCAAAGAGTGCATCCAGAATCTTGTGTGACCAAATAATACCAGTTAGGCTAAGGGAATTTTATAGTTCTACCGCAAAAACTTCGCAAACATGATTGAGTGCCCAAGCATAATTATGTATAGAGAAATTATAGCCAAATGATGATGTTAAAACAGATGGTCCCTCCCTCAACTTTAGCAAAATCCTCATAAAGATCAATTAAAATATGATATCACCATAATGAAACAAAATGGCAAACTGATTTTTTGATACATTCATGCCCTCCAACTAATATCACATTATCTATATGCATGGAACTTGGGTTAGGATGATTTGTAAAACTGAATATCACTTGAGATCAGATGCATATATTCTGAATACAAACACAGCAACCCCAAAGTTTAAGATGATTTGTTTGACGCTGTAAAGCAAAAAGCATATAACTACTCTCATCATCTACAGAAACTTACTCAAGCAGACAATTAATGACATGAGGAAAGGGTTAGAATAGTATCTCAACCAAGGAGCAAACATTCAAACTAAGATGATCTCATAAGTTTTACCTTATAAATCGCACACTAAGTCCAATGATTACAGTAGCTAATTTAATAAATTGGCCAGCTGAAACTAAAATTGGAATGGCCAAGCCCATCCACAGAGTTGCAAGTTTGAGAGGCTTTGGTAACCGACCCGGGGTTAAAGTTGCTTCCAACAAACCATCTGAGGAATATGGTAAAGAAAATTAGTCTAAAGCAAATACCATCAGGATATGGATTCCAAATATTGTCCAGGAATAAGAAAAGAAGAAGATAAAAGTAATTTCACATGTGTTATCAATATTAAGTATGCCAGGCATGCATCCAATCCACTGGGGCACAACTCAGCAATCAGAACAATGTACAGTGTTCTTCTTGATATAAACAGACATCCTATTCATCCAAGTCATGAAAAGTGATGTACAGAAGGCAAACTAGTAAATGTTAGCTTACATGCAAATGCTGGTGGAACAAGCCAAACAAGAGCAAGGAAAGATGATCCAATTTTATAGTAAGTTCCTATAACCAAAACAACAAGCCACTGCAGACAACCAGCTTTAAAGAGCCATCTTTCAGTCTCTAACTTGATCAGATCAGCTTGGATAGCGGGCGACAGCTGTTTTCTCTTGGCATAAACATTTGATAAATATCTTTTCAAAACAAGATAGCCCAAATGCTGACCAGTTAAAGCTCCAAGAAAAGCAGGCGCAGCAAATAACCCCAAGACCAACCATGGGATTGAAAGATATGGCAAAGGTGATGAAGATATCAGGGGTAGAATGAATGCAGCAAGAACGGAAAAACTTATTGAAAATATCCACATGAGGATATTGCTCAAACATGAAAAGGCCAATGAAACTGCAGCTGTAGAACCACCCATAAGCAAAGATGTAGTCCATATAAGAAGTGACTGAAGTATCACTGAACTATGTAGCATGTTTGCAAAACGTTGCCGGTATATAACCATATATTGCCCCTGAAATCAACAAAGTTTTAGCAATAACATCCTGCAAATTTTTCATGGTAGCAGAAAGCCCCATGAATTTGACATGGCTAAAGAGGAAATAAAAATGTAAAAAGAAAGAAAGCAGATTTCAAAAAAAAAAAAAAAAAAAACCTATGTGCCAGAGATTATGAAGGTACCAAAATGTCATAATACACAGCAGTATCAAGGCTAGATTGTATGTCATCAACCGTAGAATTGGATTTTGAAAGATGAGAGGATGTTGCAATCTGAAGCAGGAAAGCAAGCATGTTTTCTCCAAGATGTTGAAGAGATCCTGGCTTTAATAGCTTCAATTTGTCATTCTGCAGAAAATATTCAAATTTAACTATTCTGAAATAAGAAAGAATTAGAGTTGCCAATGTTCTCTCCATTTCTTTTTTTGTTGTTTCTTAATTAGCATGGAAAATGATTCAATTTCCTTCTTTTTAATTAATTATTTAGTTATAGTAGGATTTCATTTACTGTCTCATAGACTGTGAATAGCTTCCAAGACCAAGAATGCACAGAGGTAATATCAAGATTCAAATGGAACATTAAAAGCGAAAAATAATAATAACATGCACTCAGCTAACTGATATATATAAGGATGTTAATTAGATTTCCTAGCGAAAGTGCAGTTTGTAATTCAAAATATCAAACAAGTATTCTAGTTAGAGGGTTACTAGCCAATTTTACGTGTAATTTCATAAAATTGCATCATGTCAACTATTAGACCTAAAATGAAAACCAGTTTCCAATCTTCGTAAATTACTAAAAGGGATAAATATCAAAACTATACATGAACTTTGATCCAATGTGTAATGTCATACATGAACTTCAATTTTGTGTGATTTTATACATGAAATTTTGATTTAATTCATATTTCACAAATCACTAACAACATTATTGAATTAGCACCACTTTATGTTGATTATTACATACACAAACAATTGTAGTAATCTAATATGAAAATAAATGTATGTATTCATTTCTTTAAATGTGCAATTGAATCAAAATCAAAGTTTCATGAATACATATGAACCACAATTCAAATTTCATGTGTATGATTGCACCAAATCAAAGTTTATGTACCAAATTGCACATTAGATGAAAGTTCATGTATAAATTTGATATTTATCCCTAGCTAAAACTATGAATCTTATAGAGTAAAATAATTTGTTTCCTTTTTTTATATTTCAGAAATATTTTTTTAAACAATTAGCTAGGCGTATGATTAATATAGGCCCCATTTCCCTTGATTAATTTTCAAGCTTGATTATATACCTGTAATCACAAAAATCATCTAAAAAGGTGCCATATCCAACGAAAATGACAATAATTCTTAGAATTAGCAAGACAAAATATTTAAAGGATGATAAGTTAGTGAATTTAGTTAGAGAGGGATCCATTAAGGAGAGCCTTAATCTTCGAAGATGCCAGTTTTTCCATATGGCACCTCTCACTTCCATTGGTTACTCCTTTGTATTGTGAGAACCACAAGGATACCTTCTTTCTATTAGTTCAACCAAGCATAATGTATCTTCCGACTGGCTGATCAAAATGGCTTTCGATTGATATCAGCCCATCTAAATGTTTTAAATCTCCCTTATACAACAGGTGCTTCCAATAGATGACAGACTTCTTCCTCCACAAATTAATAACTCTCTTGTTGACATCTGATTCATTAATCATTAGATATCCTTAGAGCTTTAATCCAAAGAAGGAAATAAGGTGTTATTTGTAACCCTAGAATTAATAAGCACTAAAACAGATTAACATTATTATTATGCATAGACTTCATAATAAACTTGAGGGCTATCTAACCTACAGTCTCCAAGAGTTGCAACTTCTATCTTACTTGTTTTTCAGCCTTATTCTATCAATTTGTTGTTGCTTTTCTCCCTAAACCACGCCATTCATTGTCCATTATTTGATAGTCTGAACCACCATAATGTACTCTACATATTTCAAAACTACATATTCAGAGAATATTATATTTACTAACTCTTATGCATTAGAAATTATTCAATCCATCCTGCGGTTACATCAATTTACATCCTGCTCTCTAAGTTTACAGCGACACAAGAACAGTTAATATCGGGATTCTACCTTGCCTATCAGCAAGGCTATCAAAATTTGGACACATACGGCTCAAGATTAGCATCTAAATTAAGGAGCTTGTCTTATCTAGGAAGAAGAAGACCTAGTAACTCCCGCTCCTTTGATCAGAGTAATAAAAGATTGCAGATCATCAATAATTTAATACCAAAATGTAACTTCCCAATTAAATAGTGAAATGAGGCAACGAAACAGAAGAAACCTTGGTGTGATATACTGCGCCATGGTCTGCGTACACAAAGTCAAGCCCTGAAAGACCAGCAACCTCTCTGTACACTTGGAAATCTGTTGCAGATTTTATAATTCCAGAAGAAAAAATGTCCTACAGCATTGTGTCATTTAGATTTTAAGGTTTCCTTCTGACTTTAGCAAATTTAACTACTAAAGCATGACATGAAATAAAAAAGCATACAAAAATATGCACGTGCATTTGAATACATGTGTACATACACCCAAAAGGAGAAGCAGGAAGAAACACACCTGAAATATGATATTACCAGATGGGTATTTTGCAACTGAAGCAAAAGTCTCAACAGCCAATGGATGAGGACCAGCCTATCAAGTAAAGAACAGGACATAAGATGACAGGAAATACAGTTAAATATAAGCAAACTAGGTACGCTAAGGAAATACCAAGTAATCTTGATTTTGATTATTTTGAGGTTCAGAACATGTATGAAGAAGTACGAAAATTTTCACATGGTAAATCACAAGAACATCATTATTAACATCAAATCAATACACAACAAGGATCTTACAACATCTCATACAAGCCGATGGTAGATTCAATCATATGCTTGATGTCACAAAGGAAAAAGCACTTCAAACAATACAAAGCATCAACTTTAAAGAAAGAAAAATGAGCATTGTGGTATGGTTGTCCAACAATCAATGTTGGCGACTGTCTATGTGTGAGAGGAAGAAGTTCCCTGTTAGTTCCTTCCAGTATTATCACAGGTGTCCAAAGTTAGATTGGAGAAAACTATTTGCCTTATACACCAAGGCTACAAATCTTTGTTAAAAGCTAGCAAATATACAATATTTGACAACATAATTGAAAAAGATGCAATAAAATTGAAGATTGGGTAAATCAGACAAGCAGGTATACACCCAAAATATTATTCGGTAAATCTGCTTAAATCTGTTCTTAACTAATTACCCTAATCTGATTAAGTGGATTTACCAGTCTCTTCCAACAAGTCAATGGGGGGACCAAAACTTCTCCCAGAGATATACCTGGAAAATGGAGGACTTTCCTCCAATACCCATGGCCTCCAAATCAATAGCCATACGAATAGTTGTACTCCAAGGGTGCTGCAATAGCAAACTAAAACGTTAATCCTTTAACTCAGAAGATTTTGCTATTTGTAACTTTCTGTACTTGATCTGAAGAATAATCACTCATTCATGTGTCTAATACTGAGAGAACCACAATTTAGAAGAATACAAAGATGGAAAAGTATCCAAGATTGAATGTTTCAGAGTAAATTACCCACTAAAGTTTCATAATCTAACCGATTGTAAAAATCTACCAATAGATACTAATATTTCACTGAACTTGAGCTATGCTAGTTGTCTACTAAAACAATTTAGACAGTTTATCTGCTATGCTCCTTATAAATACAAAAATAGTAAATAACAGAACTTGCAGCATTCTAAATGAATGCCTCCACATTCCCTTTTTAAGATTTTCAGATCTATATATGCCTCCACCAATCTTGTTCCTCACCAAACTTCCTTCTCTAATTTAGCTGCTCATATTCTCTCTCTGTGGCACTACTAGATCTCGACTTCATGAAGAGAATATATATCTTTCACTTACATGCTTGACTAGAAATTATGCAATTATCCCACTTCACTACTGGAAATTTGTTTCATCAACCATTAAAATAAAGTAAGAAACCAACCATACGTTTCATACAAGTTAATCCAAGCCCTATACATGTTGGACACATTCCTACATTCCTGTGCCTATGATATGTGCAGAATAGAAAATGGATAAGAATTTTCTATCTTTGATTAAACCATACTCTTTTTCTTATAAATCTTCCAGCCATTACCTAGTAGAAAATTCATAAATGTATCATCATCAACGACAAAGGAAAACACAAACAACTAAATCCACCAAAACAAAACCATTCCCTTTAAGAGGCTAATCTTCATGAAAATCATAGATAATATAGTTCAAGTTTCAAGTGAAGGCCTTGAAAACACTTCTAACCTGTGTTATAAAGCTATGAGCACCACTTAGACCCTCCTCCTCTCCAGTGTTAAACAAAAATATCACAGCATTCTTAAATCCATGAGCCCACTGAGAAATCCCCCGAGCAAGTTCCAACATAACAGAAACACATGAGCTACAATCACCAGCTCCTTCCCTGAAGCAGCACAAAGATGTTTTCCAAAGGGCAAAATCATCAGAATAACCAGAGCTTATGAAAGACAGGCAACAATGTCACACAAAAATGGGCAGTGTTGTAAATATCAGGTGTTCCCACATGAAAAGATTGCAAACGGCTTTTTGAAAATTTTACGAAATGAGCTGAAAAGTGTTGCAGCTCATTTTCCCAACCACAATATTTTGAAACCGGATCTCAAAACTTTTTGTCTTGAATTTTGAACCAATAAAAACAAGTTTGTATTTTTTCAGGAAACTAATTAATTTGAAGTTTTTCTATTTCTTGACTTATTTGAAATGCAAATGATATCATTCACTGCATATTACCATGTATCCAACCTATAATTTTTTTAACAATTATACTGGTTCATTAGCAGCATACATATCACAATACAGGCCGTCAGAAGAAATTATGATTAAGAGCACTAGCTGAATTCAAATAGAAGCAACATAAACTACGCGTCATACCCTAAATATTGCACATTTTGGTCAAAAACAAAACTTATTTGAACCAACATGAAGTAGAAGAATGGAGAAGGAAGAAACATACGTTGAGAACACAGTATCGATATGGGAAGAAACCAAAATAGCATTTTCTCTTGCTTCAGGTGCATATTTTGGCACAATTCTTAATACGATGTGATCCAGATCAGAATAAATAATTGTTCTGTCGACAAACATGCCACTGTCCAGACGAGTTGCACCAACATTAACATGGAAAAGGTCCACTTCAACATCAACCTCCCAGTGAGCTGTTTTTTTAATATTTTCTGATTCTGCCAAAACATACTGTTGTTGAAAGCAGATTAAGTTAAATCTACAACATGATTGCACAAGAAATGGATCGCAAGAACAGGCACTGTAATCTAATATATATCAATCGACCGATGCAGACTTAAAACAAGCTTTGCAGCTTCATTTATAAAATAAGGGATAAATCAAATCATAAAAATACAAGGTAATCCCTCTAAAACAGCAAAATAAGAACATTTTTAAGGCACAACACAATATACCAACAATAACATAATGTCATCCAGTTGTTAAATTTTTCTCAAAATGACAATAAAAAAAAGGAGCTACATTAAAATCCTTTCCTATTTTTGTAGCCATAGCAAAGAATCCAATAACAATGCAAAGTGAATAGAATGTAATCAAGATTTGGGACAATAATCCTATTATCATTAGGCAAAAAACTAATGGTTTAATTGACCCAACCTGCAGAGCAAGTTCAATAGCATCAGAACCAATGGTATGCGGACCCAATTCAGTCAGTGCCTTAACATGCTTCATAGCAGCCACCTCTGAGAAACCCCTTTTGCCTGCTTGCTCAGCAGTTAGTGGCACAGGCAAATTCTCATACTGGTATTGGTAAACAGCCCAAGAAGAGTATACAATCACTGCAAACAATGTCAGCCATGTGAAGCCTGACCTCCGTGCAGTTCTTATCTGAATACCGTGATTCAATTTGGCTTCCTCATCAGTTTTAGAGGTACCACTTGATTTCTTGGCTGATGTATCAGGTGAAGTTGATGAACTTTCAGATCGCCTTCGCATTTTCTTAACCAATAAATCTGCTCAAAAAATGATCAAAAGGTTAGTTTAAAGAGATTCTCTTTGGATGAGTCAAGGTACTATCTTTTAGCATTCGACCTTACTTCCTACCTTATTCCTTCCTCCAATTATTATTATTTGATGAGGGGATAGTTAAGGGTGTCTAGAGATCGAACCCAAAACCTGATATCAACTTGGAGTTCATGTCAACATTAGTCCTTTGCCATAACACCATGGACTTGGTTGACTATAATTTTTATTAATAAGGGGATTAATGTAAGCTGAACCGGAGGTGGTTGGCAAAGAACTTGTATTCAAATTCAGTTGACACTAGTCCTGAGTTCAATCTTTGGACTACCCCTATCCCTTATCCAAGTAATTTAACCTCATAATATATATTCTTATTCATCCAGCGCAAAATTTGAAATTCTCCATCAATTCAAATCCATGGGATCATTGCTCTCAATCCCAAAAACCATAAACAGACAGAAACAAAACATAAAACAGAAACGGGTATTTACTGAAAACTAAAACTATATATTCTTTTTCAAATTACACAACAATCCAAGTCAATAAAACTACAAGATTACATGAATACATGGTCAATTCCAAAGCTAAAGAACAGGAACATTATTAAAAAAGAAAAAAGTAAATTGCAGAGGGATACGATGAAAAAAAACTAACAAAGAGATTGTATTCAGAGAAGAAGGATAGAAGGGATAGACTTACGATGAAAATTTGATGCAAAAAGACAAAAGCTTCAGTTATTTTCTGAGAGTCAAAAGAGAAGCATTTAAGTCCAGCGAAAGCAGGAGATGCGGATTGGGTGCTACTTAGGAGCGTACAGTTCATAACATCGTTGAAATTAAGGTTTCCACATGGGGTGAGATTAACTGGTTGAATTGGTGTTGGATTTAATTAAATAAATTATTAAAAAATTAAAATATAAAATATAAAAAAATTAATTCAGGCTTTCAATTTAACTCCTTCTACCAATCAATTGATTCAACTTTTTATTCTAGATTGCGCAATCCAATTAATCAATCTGATTTGATTCTAAAAATAGTGGTTGAAATATTAAAAATAAAAAAAATAGTCATCACATTTTTAATTAATTTTTTTTTTTAAAGTCATTTTTAATTAAAAGTTTAATTCTAAAAATTAGTCTGAAAACTATATCATTTTTTCACTTAGTTTAAAAAACGATATCAAATTTATTAATTTTATCTTATTTTGTCCATATGTATGATATCCGATAAAAATAAGTCATGTGTTATGTTGTTATTAACTTGTATTACAGATAGAGATAGAGATAGAATAATATGAAATTGATAAATAAAAAAAACCTTTAAATAATTAAATAAAAAAGCCATATATATTGAAGACTAATTTTGCTTTTAAATCTTTATTAAATTATTCAATTTAATGCTTGTAACAATAATATATTTTTCATTAAAAATAAAATTAAGGATTAAAGTTTTTTTAGTGAGTTACAAGAGGAAGAAGTCCTAACAACAACGCAACTAATGTAAATCGAACTCAAATCACACTTGAGACGGTGAACACTGATCAACACACGAGATTCAATTAAAGTTTAAAGTTTATCTTTATTAGTATCCAATACGCTTAGGTATTATAAAAAAATAGCCAAAAAATTTGAGTTTCATTATTATTTGATTCAGGTCTCAGTTATAACTTCAAAATTATTATTATTATAACATCTTAATTATTAAAATAATTAAAACATCTTAGTTACAATTAGGTTTAATATTTTAAATAATATTATTTTACATTAATTATATAAAATAATACATTATTTAATGAATTAAAAAAATAAAAATATGAAAAAACATATTAAAGTTTGAATAATATTTATTTTTTAGTACAATATAATTCGAAACCATATTATTTTTTTGGAAACATGTTGAATAATATTTTATATTTGGTTAATTATTAAAAACGAAATAACCGATTGGATCTTAATTCGATTGGTATTAGTATTGTTGTCAATTAGGAGGATGTGGGTTTAGCGGTGAAGCCAGAATTTTTTTTTAAGGAGGCCAAATTTAAATTTAAATTTTTAATAGTCTATATTTTTATAATTTTTAAAAGATTAAATCAATTTTTTATAATAATAAGGGGTCAAAGTGGAATTTTACCTTTATTAATTTAAAATTTTAAAAATTTCTAAAGGATCTAAATAGCAATTTTCCATTTTAGGGGAGCTAGGCTCCTGCCAACCTCTTCTTGGATTTGTCTCTGCGTGGGTTCGAGTGTACTAAAACGTATTATCCTTCTATTTATGATTTGGGGAGGGAGTATGCAGGGGCGAAGCCAAAATTTTTTTTTAGGAGACTGAAATTAAATTATGATTTTTACAATAATAAAAATGCAAAATTTAAAGGATTAAATTAAAATTTTATCATTTTTAGGGGGTTAAAATATAATTTTATTTTTATTAATTTAAAATTTTAAAAATTTCAAAGATCTAAATAAAAAAAAATTATTTTAAGGAGTCCAAGGCCTGTCAACTCTCTTGAATTCATATATAGAAATATGGGTCTAAACATTATCTTAAAAAGAGAATATAATGAAATTATTAAAAACAAAATAAAATTTTTAATAATTAAATTAATAATACAATCTGCAAAATATTAAATTCTAAGTGATTAGTTTTGGAAAATGATGCACATGAAATAATTCAGTGCAAATATTAAAAGTTATCAGCTTTGTTAACAGGGATATTGGCAGTAGGTTTCAGCTATTTGCCTATTCAGCCTAGTCCCAATGATTTACCAATATTTAATTTGCATATGATTACCTACAAAAAGAATTTAGAGAAGAAGCTTTTAATTATGAGTACACCTCACTAAATTATACTAAATTTTCATTTTGGTCATTTAATTAAAAAAGTTATAATTTGGTCACTAAATCATTCAAAAAGTTTTTATTCAAGTCATTAAGTTGTATTTCATCAGCAAGCTTCAAGCGGTGATTTGATGATAGGTACAGTGGATCAATACCCATCGACGAATAGAAGAACATACCTTAGATTCAAGTCGATCCAATGATCAGTGTCAAAGATCGGAGAAAAAATTATTTGAATTATGGTTCGCAGATTCGTGACGTCCAAAATTGTTTCATGAAAAAAAACTGAATTTTAGAATAAAATGAGAAAAAGAGCTTTCGATTGGTACAGGCGGTGCAAACAGAGAAAATCATATACCATCGATTTTAATAGCCTAGTGACTTAAATAAAAATTTTGAATAATTTAGTGACCAAATTGTAATGTTTTTTAGTTAAGTGACCAAACAAAAATTTACTTATAATTTTGTTACTAATGGTATAGTTTAACCTTTATTTATTTATAGTTTAGGTTTCATATTTTATTTATTGTTAAAAAACAATAAATAATAAAATATTATTTTTTTCAGTATTTATATATCTTAATTTTTTTAAAGTCATATAAATATTATAAGTAAATTATTCCCATGGTGCATGGATATTTAATTACTGTGATAATATATTAATTTTTTATTTAATTAATATTAAAAATATTTCCTAATTTAATCAAATATAAATATAAGAAAATACCACTTTTAAATATAATTAAGAATTATTAATTCTTTCAAAAAATGAATTATTAATTACAATAAAAACAATTTGACAAAATAAAAAATAAAACACATATTTAATATCAATATCAATGCAATTAAAATGGTTAGTAAAAATCAAAATTAAAATAATTCATACCAAAAAAATTAAAATAATTTTAATTGATATCGATTTAGGGAGTAAAATAATTTTTGGAGGGTAAAAAATTAGATAATTATATGGAGTACTAATTAAGGAAGAAAAAGTGTTGAAACATGATTGGTTGAATATTTTATTATTATTATTATTATTATTTTATTATAAGATATCTATTAATATTTTATGTAGTTAAAGTTAGTATAAAAAGAAAGAAAGATGAAGAAAGTTTTCATCTTTCATAATAGCCTACGTTCATGGGGAGGAAAAGAAGAAAATTTTACTTTCTTTACAATTTAATCATTTTCCGTAAAAATTTACAATTTTTACCTAAAAATAAAAAGAATTTCCATAGCCACCAAGAGAGAAAAAAAATGATAAGAAGGCTATGGTGAACAAGAATATTAACTTGGATACAAGAAAATAAAAGTTGGAGGACAGAGAAAATGAAGCTAAAGCTTGATTCCAAGAGAACAAGGTATGAATGTTAAGGTTTCATATTGTTTTCAAGTTTAATCTGGTTAGAAAAGTATAGAAAAGATGTTACAGTGAAGGATACTCACGAAAAGTTTTATGTTTCGATATGATGTTGAAGAAATAGATTGAGAAAGTGGATCAAGTGATGAGGAAAAAGGGAGAGCAAGTGATTTGAGTTTGGAAAAGGTAAGTACCCATGATCTCTTTTGTTATTTAAGAATTAAAATGTAAACTTGGTGAAGTTTTGTGGTAAATTAGTAAAATAAAGTGTGAAACAATTAAATATGTGAATAAGGAAAATATGATAGAAGTTTAATGAACGTATTATGAGATGATGAAATATGCATAAAAGTGTTGCAAAATGTGAAATTATAGAAAGATATGGAATTTTTATGTTGACAGGGAGTAAATTGTCAAAATTGAAAAAATTGTGGATGAAATAATAGAAGTGAAATACATAGAAATCGATATGTGAAACAATATATTGAGATAAATTATGTGATTAAACTGTAACAAGAAAGAAAATTGATTTAATATGATTAATTAGTGAATATTGAACATTTAGGACAAAAAGAGACTAAATTAAAAAGTTATGAAAGTTTACAAGAAAATAATTGATAAGTGAAGAAGGTAGTAAAGAATGCAAACAAAAAAAAAATGATTATTGTAATTCATATTACAATTGTTCTTTAAGTTGTGGAAAGGTAAGGATTAAATTGAAAAAGTGTAAACTTGTAGTTAAATTGTGAAATATTATATGGATAAATAGAATGTGTAAGAAAGTGTGATGAAATGGTATATGTATGAAAAGTGAAAGTGAGATTGAATTACAAAGAATAGTGAATGATAGAAATAATTGCTAAATTATATTTATTATGTGAATTATTTTGGTGAAATGAAAGAATTATGAAAAGAAAAAGGACTAAATTACGAAATATGCAAAAATGGCACGTGGGAAGCTATGATAAATTTTATTAGTGAATATGGAATTTTTATAAGATAATGAAGTATGTTTCATGTGTCAAAGACAGTCGATAGTTTTGTTTATTGAGTTGTTACAATAAGGACTAAATTGAAATAAATTCAAAATACGCAAATTCTGTTTTGAAAATGAGAAAATAAAATTGACTCTAATGTGGTTTCCCAAGTAGACAAAATATGATTTAATAGGATATAGATGACATGCCATTAAGGAAAAACTTAACGTGTTTTCTATTTTGATTACGCCCTTCGATGCTATCCTATTTTGATATAACATTATAGTGCTACTCTATTTTGTTATTACACTTCGGTGCATCACTGAATTGTTTTTTTATATCCTATGCGTTTTGTTAAGTCTATGTTGGGTCTTTATTGAATAATAAAGGATAATGATAAAACAAAAAGTTATGATAAGCAAGTTTTGATGAAAAGTTTCTGTTATACAGTGAGAAGACAAATAAATGATTATGATAATAATTTCTGTTGATTGTTAAAATATGCTCTCTCTCTCTTTCTCTCTATATATATATAAGGGTAAAAATGATATTTGGATTCCAAGGCACATAATAAGCCTTCACGAGCTTAATGTGCGTTTTAAATGCGTAAGTGAAAGGTCGAATTGAAGCTCTTAATTCGGGTTGAGTTTTCAATGCATCTCATCTCATCACATCACATCAAGACTTGAAAAACGTTCGAATTTGATATTTTGGTTATAGAATATGACATCTACTTAAGTTATTGCAAGTGTTTTGATATAATTTGATTTTTCTAATGATTAATTGATGTGAAATTGTCGAAGTTGCTCTAGCAACGAATGCAATATCCCAGTGCTTTGTCCTAATGTTTGGATCGAGTATGAGGGGTGTTACAAGATATATATCATAATCGCACTAAAACAACAATAAGATAAGCTAGATACAATATAATAATAACAAGCAAAGTAACCATGGACTCTTTGCAGCTAAGAATACAAAGATTCAATCCAATCCAATATCCACGATCCAAAGGATTAAACAGAGTGATCCGATTCGATCCAATCTCCAAAATATATTTTTCCAAGTGATATAAACTTCAAAGATAGGCTAGATATAATTCATATACTAAGCACAACTCATAAATACCGTTTAATAAATTACCAACATATCAAATATGAAAACTGTCTTAAACAGTTCAGTGGCCATTTCACTGACACTAAAATCCCAATTCCATATTTTTCAACAATTTAGAAGTTGAAGTTGTGATAATGATTTGAAATGATCGAAAACCTTATGGTATGAAATGAAGATATTTGAAAATGATTTGGAGTATTTTTGAACTTGATTAATTTTTAGTCCTCTGCACCCAAGTCTCGAGACTTTAGCTAAATTGCTATAGTAAACAAACAAGTCTCAAAACTTAATGCACAAGTCTTGAGACTTTTGGCCTAAAATGCTTAACAATGTGTTTTTATGCCTTGACTCGATGCTAGATAATTTCAATACGTAATTGCTTCAATAATTGGACTCGGGTAATGGCTTAAAATGTACAATGGGACCCTGAGAATGTCAGGTTAGCTAATGAAAGTTTATAAGTCATTTGATTGTAACATCACTTACTCGATATTTAAATTCAGATAAAGAATGTTACACTTGATAAAAATGATAAATTTCGTTTGAATTTGACTATCCATCTGAATTACATGCAGTTGTAATTGCAAACGTTATTACATTATTGAATAGAACAACCCACTAAAAAATTTTAATTCAAATATATAGTCTAGCAAAATTTATGATTTCAACTAATTATAGATTTGTATTATTTTTATACTTGTAAAGCTTAAGGGCGAGTTTTCCATTAGGGGGGATACTTTTAAACCAAAAGTATAGTGTTTTTCCACTCAAATGCAAAAGCTAGGATTTAAGAGCTTTTGATTTTTGACTTTTGCATTTGAAAGTGAAAAATATCAAAATATTCTTATTTATATTAACTATTTATATTTTAAAAGGTATATAAAAAATTATTTGAATAGCATTTATATTTTATATATATCATTATATTAAATTATTTGAATATCATTTATAATTATATTAAATGATTCAAACCTTATTTATTATTATATTTAATTATTAAAATATTTTATATATTATTAATATTACAAATAATTTATATTAATTATTTAAAATGTATTTAAAATTTATTTCATGTATCATAATATTAATGTCATATTTAAAAATAACATTTTAACCATCAACCGTAATTTTTTACAATAACAGAAAACACTAAAAATTAACAAATCACACTTTTTCTTGATACTTTTCTACCTAACTTTTCAAAACTACTTTGGTTTTATTTCCCTTTGCTTTTCAAAAGTATCTTTTATGACCATAAATAATGCTAAATAGATAAATTTTAAAAGCATTTTTGAAAAGCATTTTTTAATTGTAACAACAAATAAAAACTAACTTTAAGTTGATGAAAGGGCAACCAAGCAACCCATAACTAAGCCCGAATGAGAACATTCAGCTGAGGAGCTCTCCTTAAAACAACAGGATTGCGATAGTTACCTTTATTTTTTCGGTAATTGATATATCTTAACGTACCTCTAATTAACACACTTTAATAAACTAAACGATAAGTTGGGATTGCAAGTAAATGATTAGCCCTTGGCAATGAGAGACCAAACTTTTCAGTCATATCGAGTTCATTAGGCAACATCCCATAAGGCAACTCCCAATCAAAGCAATGAACTAACTGAGCTATAATTAGACGCATGATGGTCAACCCTAATTGCATTCCAGGACATCCTCTACGACCAGTCCCAAACGGGATGAGTTGGAAATCATGTCCTCGAAGGTCTATGTTGCTATCCTTGAACCTTTCTGGAAAGAACTCTTCAACATTGTTTGACCATACTTTGTGATCTCGCCCCATGGACCAAACATTCACTAAAATCAACGACTTCTTCGGTATGAAATATCCATCAATGATGATATCTTCTGTCGACTCACGTGGAACTAGTAAGGGCGCCACTGGATGCAACCTTAAACTCTCTTTGATGACCATATCTAAGTAAGTAAGCTTCGGTAGATCCGACTCTTCTACCATTCTATGCCTTCCAATAGCTCTTTCTAGTTCTTGTTGGAGAGCAACCATGACTGGAGGATGCCTTAGAAGCTCTGCAAGTGTCCACTCAATGGCTGTAGTTGTGGTGTCAAATGAAGCTGCCACCATGTCCACCATTATGGTCTTGATGTTTTCTCTACCAATGATGTACTGTTGCTCTTCATCGTTAGGGTTCATGGGCGTATTCAACAATGAAATCATTACGTGAATGAAATCTGTGTAATGTTTTTGTTCCTTGGCGTTAGTCCCTTGTTCATGTTCATCAATCATTTTGTCAAAAATTGCGTGAAGCCCAGTGCCTGTCCTCTTAAGCCTTCTTCTATATCCCTGCATTGAAACGATAGATGGAATCTGTAGTATATTATTTTTTTCTTCATTACTATCAAGCCTTTGTGAAAATATTAGATTTATTTGGCCAATCAAGTATTTTAATTTTTTTTAAAACCATCATTTCAACGAGATTATTTCTGAAAAGGTGAACTCACAGTCAATATGTCACAATTTGAAGTTAATCAAGTATTTTTAATCTTTTAAAAATCCATAAAATTAAATTATTCAAACTTAATTACACTTAAAACATTTATTTATAATTGGACTGGACCGATTGATTGAACCGATTGGATTAGAAGTTAATGGGGTTATCGATATGGAATAAATGATTAGATTAATTAATCCACAAATAAGTATGAACTAATTGAACCGATGATTAAATATGTTTTCTCTATTTTTTAAATATATATTTTTTTCGATTGAGTTTTAACTCAATTGATATGGGCATTATTGCTAATGTAAGAGGACGTGCGTTCGAGTGTACTGAAGCACATTATCCTCTAATTTATGAGTTAATGAGAGCTTATGAGTAATTTTAAACTCAAAATCTATAATAAAATTACTCAAAAAATATTTTTTTATAATTTTTAAATAATTTATTCAATTCAAACATATCCATCAATAATCTTTCCAAACACCTTGGGGCATTTTTCAAACTCAATTATTTTTATCAAACTCTACATTTTTGTTTTTAAAGGTTGAACCTTGAAATTGTTGTCGTGAGTAATTTGTGAATATTTTTAAGGCTTGAAGCTCGATGGAGTAATATATTAAATATTTATTAAATTTATAATTTTTTATTTAATATGTTTTAAATGGATAATATATTTAATATATCTATACTATTAATAATAAATGCAACTGAGTTTTATGTCACTTCCAACTTGTAAGTCATAACTCGGTAGTTTTTTTTTAAATTATCTAATTATAAAAATATTTTTTATAAATATTATTTACTCTTTTAATAATTTTTCACTTTTTAAATATAAGGTTATTTTACTAAAATATTATCAAACTTATTGTTATTATCAAAATATATAAGGATCTCATCTTGTTAAAAAATTTATTTCATGGATCTCTCGTATAGTCCCTAACCAATTATATATAATTTTTCATTTTTTTTAGAATCGGACTGATGGTCAAATTGGTTAGGTCATTAGTTTTCAATTTGTTCTGTTCTTTTGATTTGATTAAATATTATTGAAATTTTATAAAATAAAATATTAAAAATAGATAAAACGTATTCAATTGTTTTTTTAGCTTAGTTCAACCGGCTTGTATTGATTTGCTAGTCAACCAAATCAATCCCTATCTCGATTTGATTTTGAAAACACTAATTATGATCGATGAAATTAATTGCCAACATCTTGACTTCAAGATGATGAATTTCGAGCATACATTATAAAATAAAGAATAGTTTAGGTACCACTTGTAACAAAAAAATTTAAGTATCAAAATGGGAAAGAAAAACATAATTTGGTACAAATTTATGGATTAAGCCTTTCATAAAAATAGATTTAACAACTTGAGAAAAAAAAAGCTTAGACATCACTTGTGATAAAAAAAATTAATTTAGATATCAAAATTGAAAAATTGGTATAATTTAAGTACCAATTTATAAGTTAAGTCATTATATAAATACCTGGCATTAGAGATAGAAAGGTTTTTTAATAAAATAATACAAAAAATTAATTACAAAAATGGTATAAGATGTGAATTACTTATAAAAATAGATCACTTTTTACGGTGTTTTGGGGTGCCACCAACGTTGGTCTCCTTCCCTTTTCTCATGTTATTCAATTTCTCTTCGAAATCTCTCTACAAATGTCCAATTCGACCCTTTTTTAATTTTTAGTTGATAACATCAATGTGTCAAACGACACTATTTAATTTTTTTTTGTATTCATATAATATTTGTTTAATATTTAAAAATATTTGTATTTTTTTGGATGACAGTTGATTAGTTGGCGGCACCACTTAATTTTTATTATTTCACCGGAAAGATTAATAGAAGTTGGAGAAAATTTTAAGGTGGTGCTGCTTGATACATTTAGTCGCACATAAAAAAAAATTGTTAAAAAACCTATTTTTATAATTTACATATTATATAATTTTCGTAATTTACTTATTTTTATAATATTTTGATAAAAAGACACGAGCAAGTAATAACAAAATTAATTGTGAGAAGAAAATAGTGCATATAAAAAGGATAAAATGAGAAAAAGAAAAGAAAATTTACTTGAAGGTCAAGTGGAGCAAGAAAAGGTAGATAATCGGATAGATTGAAAACCCCAGCTAAGAGCATGGCCTCCTCAATTAGCGGTTTAAATTGGAATTTATCATCCATGGATTGCCCGAAAATCACTTTACACATCATTACTTCAATAACCTTACTTACCTTTCGGCTAAGGTCCACCGTTTCACCCACCGCCACTGCCTTCCCCACCGTTTCAACCAATGACACCAGCTCTTCCTTCCTTAATGGGGCAAAACATTCGATTTTTGAAGCACTAAGGAGGTTCAAAGTGCACCATTTCCGTACAGTTCGCCAATAGGAACCGTAGGTGAAGTACTCGGTAGATTGGAGGTTAGGCCTGGAAGCAAAAACGAGGTCATGGACTTTGAGGAACAGTTCAGCGGCTTCAGGTGATGATACCACAATGGTTGGTACATAGCCTAGCTTTATTGACAGTATGGGTCCATAATTTTTGCCGAGATGGTGAAGGGTTTGGTGAGGAAGGTTCGCTAGCATATGGAGGTTACCAATAATGGGAAGAGGAGCAGGACCGGGTGGAAGTTTCCGGCCATTTTTGTGGTGGTTTGGTGGGCGGAAGAAGTAGATAAAGGAACAAAGAGGTGCAAGGAGCACCAAGAGTATGGCTAACGTTGAATAATACATTTGGGAGGAGAAAGGAGAGGCAGCCGATTGACAATTGCACTACCTAATAGCTCCATCAAGTGGGGGAAAGGAGTAAAAGTTTAAAATAAATTTATAATAACTATCAGCTCAAGAAAATAATTTTAAAAAAATAAATAAATTCGATTGAGTCTTGATATCGATATCATTGTCAGTGTAGTAGGACATAAGTTCGATTGCGCCGAAGCTCATTATTCTCATATTAAAAAGTTGGGAAGGGATTATGAATAATTCTAAGCATTGTATTAAAAAAACAAAATTTTTAATGTTAAACAAATAATATATATATTTGATAATTGAGAAATGAGATTAAAGTTGCTCGAGATCAAACTCAAACTCTTATGCTTTTGTCACTAGACCAAAAAATTATTAGCAATATAAATATATTTATAAGCATTCAGATTTGTAATACATAAAATATGAATAAATAATTATCGTAAATTTTAATTTTAATTTTTAGTAAAACTCAATTTAAAAAATTATTTATTATTAAAGTGGATGAATTTTTCATAGTTTGAATTTAACAACACACAAATCTCCATTAAATTCTTTAAGTGATTAACTCTAATACCATTTTTTAGCACAAACAATTGTTAAGAATCAAGAGGACTGTTTGAAAGAGTGACAAGGGAGGGAGTGGGTATTCCTTCATCATTAAAATGAAAAGCAGTAAACAAACAAAACACGAATGACTTGTTTACGTAGTTCGGTTGCTCTACGCTTGCAAAGCTTGGCCTAGTAAAAAAATATTCGCTCTCCTCAATAATTACAATAAGTGATCATAATTTATTACGCACTCGTGATGATTTCTTTACCACGACATAAAATGTTTTACTATCAATCTGCATTTATACAATATGGTTCCTCATAATGATAGATTAAGTGCTTAAGTCTATTCGTACAAAAACTTATACAAGGCTCTCGTATATATAGAATATTTCGAGGTTTGCTAACAAAAGAAGATACATCATAATCACACTAAAACAACAATAAGATAAGCCAGATACAATATAATAATAACGGGCAAAGTAAGTATGGACTCTTGGCAATTAAAGAATGCAAGGGTTCAATCCAATCCAAACTCCACGATCCAAGAGATTAAACAAGGTGATCTGATTCGATCTATTCTCCAAAATATGTTTTCCTAAGTTATATGATCTTCATTGATAGGTTAAATATCATCCATATACTCAACACAACCTATAAATACTGTTTAATAAATTGTCAACATATCAAATATGGAAACTGTCTTATAAACAGTTTTAGTGGCCACTTCTTTGGCACTAAAATCCCAATTTTATATTTTTCAACAATTTAGAAGTTGAAAGCGTTGTGGTAATGATTGGAAACTTTGTGGTGTGAAATGAAGATGCTTATAAGTCAGTGTGATCTTTGATTGTAACATCATTTACTCGAGTTAATCTTTGGATTCAAGTAAAAGATATCACACTTAACAAGAACGATGAACTTTGTTTGGACTTGATTATCCATCAGAACTACATGCAGTTGTAATTGTGAACATTATTTGACATCGTTGAATAGAATAACCATTAAAGAATTTTAATTCAAATATATAAAATCTTGTAAATTTTATGATTTCAACTAATTATGGATTTGGATTATTTTTATACTTGTAACGTTTGAGGGTGCATTTTCCGTTATGGGGAAAAGCACTTTTAAATAAAAAAAATAAAGTGCTTTTTCACCGTAGAAGTTGTGAAGAACATTTGGCTTTTGAGATCGAAAGTGTGATAAAAAATGTTTTTCCACCCAAACGCAAAAACTAGAATTAAGGAACTTTTGGTTTTTGGTTTTTGCGTTTGAAATTGAAAAATATCAAAATACTTTTATTTATGTTATCTATTTAAAATGTATATAAAAATTAGATTAATTTATATTTTATATATTATTATATTAAATTATTTGAATACCATTTATCATTGTACTAAATTATTTAAACATTATTTATTATATTTAATTTTTAAATATGTTATATTCTATTAATTTTACAAATAAATTATATTAATTACTTAAATGGTATTTAAAATTTATTTTTCATTCATAATACTATTAATTATTTAAATATCTTATAACATAACTATTTCTTTTTACTTTTGACTATCATATTTAAAAAGAATATTTTAACTATTAATCATAATTTTTGGCAGTAATAAAGAACATTAAAAATTAATAAATCAGAACCCAACAAGTGGTTTCAATGGAAAAAAAGATTATTCCTATGAGATTCAGGTTCAAGCACATGTGTGTGCAAGGTGTGTGTGCGTTGTCAAAAGGTTAAAAAAACATGAACAAATATTACCATGTAATCGCACCAATATATTCAAAAAAATAATAATAAACCATACTTTTCCAAAGCAATTCGATTTTATTTCCCATTAGTTTTCAAAAGTACCTTTGTGACCATAAATGATGCTAAACAAATAGATTTTAAAAGCATTTTTGAAGAGCACTTTTTAATTGCAACAACAAATAGAAAACTAACCCTAAGGTGATGAAAAGGCAACAAAGCCACCCATAACCAAGCCCAAATGAGAACCTTCAATTGAGAAGCTCACCTTAAAACAACGGGATTGTGATATTTACCTTTATTTTTTCGATAATTAATATATCTTAACTTACTCTTAATTAATACACTTTAATCAACTAAACGATAAGTTGGGTTTGCAAGTAAATGATTAGCCCTTGGCAACGTGAGGCCAAACTTCTCAATCATATCGAGTTCATTTAGCAACATCCCATCAGGCAACTCCCAATCAAAACAATGAACTAACTGAGCTATAATTAGACGCATGGTGGTTAACCCTAATTGCATTCCAGGACATCCTCTACGACCAGACCCAAACGGGATGAGTTGGAAATCATGTCCTCGAAGGTCTATGTTGCTATCCTTGAACCTTTCTGGAAAGAACTCTTCGGCATTGTCTGACCATACTTTGTGGTCTCGTCCCATAGACCAAACATTCACTAAAATCCGCGACTTCTTCGGTATGAAATATCCATCAATGATGATGTCTTCTGTCGACTCACGTGGAACTAGTAAGGGCGCCACTGGATGCAACCTTAAACTCTCTTTGATGACCATATCTAAGTAAGTAAGCTTCGGTAGATCCGACTCTTCTACCATTCTATGCCTTCCAATAGTTCTTTCTAGTTCTTGTTGGAGAGCAACCATGACTGGAGGATGCCTTAAAAGCTCTGCAAGTGTCCACTCAATGGCTGTAGTTGTGGTGTCAAATGAAGCTGCCACCATGTCCACCATTATGGCCTTGATGTTTTCTCTACCAATGATGTACTGTTGCTCTTCATCGTTAGGGTTCATGGGCGTATTCAACAATGAAATCATTACATGAAAGAAATCTGTGTAATGTTTTTGTTCCTTGGCGTTAGTCCCTTGTTCATGTTCATCAATCATTTTGTCAAAAAATCCGTGAAGCCCATTGCTTGTCCTCTTAAGCCTTCTTCTATATCCCTGCAATGAAACGATAGATGGAATTTGTAATATATTATTTTATTCTTCATTACTATCAAGTCTTTGTGAAAATACTAGATTTATTACCATGATTCAAATTAGATTATTTTTTAGAAGGTAAACATACAATCAATATATCACAACTTTAGGTTCATCAAGTATTTTAATCTTTTAAAAACCTATAAAATCAAATTATTCAAATTTAATTAATCTTTTAATCTTTATATTTGAACTGGATTGATCGATTGAATCAATTAGGTTAAAAGTTAGTAGAATTATCGGTCTGAAATAAAAGTCTTAGATTAGTTGACCCACAAATCAATACAAACTAATTGAACCTAAAGTTAAATAGGTTTTCTCTATTTTTTAAATATATATTTTCTATTTTTATAATTTTTAAATAATTTATTCAATTGAAATGAATCCATCAATGGTTTCTTTTGAAACTCAAGATTTTTAGAATAGTTTAGATTCCACTTGTGATAAAAAATAAGTTTAAATATTAAGATTAAAAGATTAGTATAATTTAAGTTAAACTATTATATATATACATGACATTGGAGATGTATACAGTGCAACAATTGATTTGAAATACCATAGGAACTAAAAAAAAAGCATGAAACTTGAAATTTAAAAAAAAAAAAAGAGAAAAAGAAAAAAAAGGGGTTGAAATAAACTTGTTAATAGGTTGGATTATCTATCCAAGCTCGAATATTCATCCGAAATTTAGAAGGGTTTAGAAAAAAATACAAGGTCGAAGAATGAGTTTGGACAAAAAATAGACTCGTTTAAAATATGAGTCGGACTTGAGTTTAACCCATAAATTAGTACCTAAACTAAACATTTTTCCATTTTGGTACCTAAACATTTTTTTAGTTACAAATGGTACTTAAACTTTCCCTCAGAACAAAACACTCATCTAATGATACACAAGAAAATACTCTCATTTTTATGTTATTCTGAGAGAAAATTTTCTTCCTTACAATTTTAAAATCAAAACCTCTGTCCTATATATAGACGAGAAAAAGTTGGTGTCAGTCATTCGTTGTCAAGCACAAAAAAAATTATTTTTTAATTCGTATTTTTATGGATTTCGGCCATTGATTGTCAAACACGAAAAAATTTATTTTTTATTCATATTATTTGTGAGTGTTGGCCATTAGATGACAAACACCAAAATATAATTTTTTTTTATTTTTGGGTGTCGGCTATGAGTTGGCAATTACCCAAAAAATATATTTTTGAGTATATAGAAAAAAAGGTGTCGGTCATGGGTTGACAGACACCCAAAAAATAATTTTAATTTATTTTGGGTGTTGGCAATGAGATGGCAAACACCTGAAAAATATTTTTGGGTATCTGGAAAAAGGGCGTGTCGACTATGGGTTGGCAGACACCAAAATATATATATTTTGGTATCTGAAAAAGTGAGTATCAGTCATGGCTTGACAGAAACAAAAAAAAAAACATTTATTCGTATTTTTTGTGTGTTGGCTATGGCTTGACAGACACCCAAAAAATAAGTTTTTAAATATAAAAAAGGGGTGTCGGTCATAAGATGTCAGGGACCCAATTTTTTTTTCAAAATCTAGTATTTTTGTATATCAATATAATATCGAGTTAAAAAAATACATGAGTGTCAGAATAGCAGACACCCAAGAAATTCATTTTTAATATTTGACACCAATCATTTGGGTGGAATTTGAAGGGATGTCGATCATTACATGAACTTTTAAAATTTTTACTGTTTATTTTAAATCATTTTAATGTATATTTTTTAACTTGAATCATTTATATAAATAATAAAATTTTTTTAAATCATTTATATATTCGGTTAGATCACTAATTCTCAAATTGATGAATTCTTTTGGGTCGATTAAATATTATTGGTGACAGGCTTTTTTCTTTTTTATCAACTTCAGCTTTTTTTATTTTTTTTATTTTATCAATTTTTTTATGAGTTTTTTTTTAAACTTCAGCTCTTTATTTCGTGACAGATTTTTTTAATTTAGAAGGATGCAATCTGACACATTGACCGCACCCATTTAAAAAAAAAAAAACATTTTTTTTCATTTTTTTCTCGTTGTGTATACTTGTGAAAATACGAGTGTTTTTAAAAAAATACACAATATATATATATATATTTTTAAAAACGTAATAATTGATTAATGATTGGTCGAGCAACACCGATTTACGCCGTAACAAACAACCCATATTTTTTTGGTGTAACAAATAACCCGTTTTCATAAATATTTTTTTTCTCAAACTCATTTTTTGTAATTAATTAATATTTTATATTATTTTTATAAAAAAATTACATCTTATACAATTTTCGTAATTTATTTAATTTTATATTATTTTGATAAAAACAAAAATGGACAAAGTAATAACAAAATAAATTGTGAAAAGGAAAATAGTGCATATAAAATAGTATAAAATGAGAAAAAGAAAGGATATTTACCTGAAGGTCAAATGGAGCAAGAAAAGGTAGATAATCAGATAGATTGATAACCCCAGCCAAGAGCATGGTCTCATCAATTAGCGGTTTAAATTGAAATTTATCATCCATGGACTGCCCGAAAATCACTTTACACATCATTTCTTCAATAACCTTACCTACCTTCTGGCTAAGGTCCACCGTCTCACCCGCCCTCATTGCCTTCTTCACCGATTCAACCAATGACACCAACTCTTCCTTCCTAACTGGGGCAAAACATTCGATTTTTGAAGCACTAAGCAAGTGCAAAGTGCACCATTTCCGTACAGTTCGCCAATAGGAACCGTACTGGGTAAAAGCCAAGCCCTTGCCACCGTAGGTGAAGTACTCGGTAGATTGGAGGTTAGGCCTGGAAGCAAAAACGAGATCATGAACCTTGAGGAACAGTTCAGCGGCTTCAGGTGAAGATATCACAATGGTTGGTACATAGCCTAGCTTTATTGACATTATGGGTCCATATTTTTTGCCGAGATGGTGAAGGGTCTGGTGAGGAAGGTTCCCTAGCAAATGGAGGTTACCAATAATGGGAAGAGGAGCAGGACCGGGTGGAAGTTTCCGGCCTTTTTTGTGGTGGTTTGGTGGGCGGAAGAAGTAGATAAAGGAACAAAGAGGTACAAGGAGTACCAAGGCTAACATTGAATAATACATTTGGGATGACAAACGAGAGGCAGCCGATTGACAATCGCACTACCTGATACGCCACTTTAAATAAGAAAGGAGCGGATTTTTTACTTAAATAATACAAAAAAATAAATTAATAACCAAAATGGTATCTCCAAATTATTATTTACCAAAATTGTATGTTTAGTTAAGTGGAGTAACTCTAAATGGCGGCACTTAGGGGTATTTTTGACACGTGTTTTTTTAAATTATTATTATTATTTTTATATATTTAAAAATAAAAAAATATTATTTTATTAGTTAAGGGATTTAAAGTGGCGGCACTCAGGGATTTTTTTCAAAAAAATACGAGAAAAATACGACAAAAAAATACCTGACACCCAGTGGAGGAACACAAAGTGGCGGCACCAATGGAGGAGTATCAAGTGGCAGCACTCAGGGGTGTTTTGCCACTTGGCAGCACCCCATTGTGCCGTGTGTGTGTGTTTATTTTATTTTATTTGTGAAAATAAATTTGGGTGATTGGGAATTTTTAGTGTTTGTGATAAAAATTAAATGAAATAAAATTTTTGTTATAAAATAGGAGTGAGGGAAGCAAATAAACGGGAAAGAAAGAAAGGAAAGAAAAAAAGAAAGGAAGAAGGAGAGGAAAGAAAGAAGAAGAAAAGAAAGGTAATGTGTTTAATTTTAATTTTATTTGAGTATAATATAAATGGGTAAAATCATATTTTATTTAATAAATTTTATTTAATTTTTAACAGATTTATTGAAGATGGATAATCAATTTTTTGTATGCATTTATTTTGATGGAGTAATTTCGAGAACATCGGTTGGATGTATATTTGATTGTCGAGAACAAATAGGAATGAGATTTAGTCTAAATATCTCGGTTGATGATATGAAAGCAAGGATTAGTGCAAAAAATTTTAGACGTTGTGGAAGAAGGATCTCGAAACTTTTCTACAAGTTTCCAGTTTCGATAGATCCCATCAAATTCACCGAGATGGAACTTGTAGACGACGAAGACGTGGAGACAATGATCGCTCTTTATTGTGAGAATCAAAGTGACCCAAATGCACTGGTTCAATTGATTGCTGAGTTAGTTGATGTGGAACCTGTACAAAATGAAGATTCAACTCCGTGTATGGTGGTTTCAGTATCGTAAATTGAAAGTCAATCAATCGTACGTGGGCTACACATCGATCTTAATGCTGCTGCACCCGAGAATGATGCAGATCAAGATGGTGGATATGATAGTAGTATTCCTTCTGATAATGAAGTCAATATTGATAGTGATCCGGATGTGGATGAGGTTCCAGATGATATTGACGAAGAAGGGGCGAATGATAATGAAAATCCAATCGAAAATCCAGTTACACATATTGTGATGCACAATAATCCTCTTGGGGCACACATGTCGCTTATAAACCCTGATGCGACACATGTCGAGTTCGCGGAATACCCTGAAATAGTACCTGCTTACCGATTGGTCGTCGCAGCAGATTGTGAAGAGTTGTTTATGGGCCAAAAATTTGAATCCAAGGAAGAATGCATATTTGCTATTAAGCGATATAGCATGAATGTGTCGATAGACTACAAAGTCGCAGTGTCTAAACCGACATTGTATATTGGAGAGTGCTGGAAGTCGACGGAAGATTGCAAGTGGCGGGTGCGAGCTGCATTTATCCAGAAGTCGCAGATGTGGGAGTTAAGAAAAATTGATGGGCCTCACACATACAGTTCAACATGTTTGTCAGAAGATTACCGGAAACTTGATTCCAGAATCATCTGCACACATATCATGCCAATGGTTAAGGACGACCCGACCATCAAGGTTTCTACATTGATTGTGAACATGCAATCACGATTCCATTATCGAGTTTCATATCGAAAAGCATGGATTGCAAAACAGATGGCAATGGAACAATTGTTCGGTGATTGGGATGCATCATACAATGAGCTGGAAGGATGGATAGCCGCAATGCGACAATACGTACCGGGTACTACGATTGAGTTGGTGACACGACCTTATTATGGCTCAGATAACAACATGCAATCGGGAAGAAGAATTTTTCAATATATATTTTGGACGTTTGATCCCTGCGTTCGAGCATTTCCTCACTGCAAGCCATTTGTCCAGGTAGATGGAACGTGGCTATATGGGAAATATACGCAGATCTTACTAATTGCGGTGGCTCAAGACGTGAATCAAAACGTGCTCCCTATAGCATTCGCTATTGTGGACAAAGAAGACATGGAATCTTGAGAATTCTTCTTGAGAAACCTGCGGATGCATGTGATTCATAACGATAATATTTGCATCATCTCTGATAGAGCGAAAGGTATTATTGCGGCCATTAGGCGTACTGGTGTACCATGGAAATCGGTTTACTGCAGTCGACACATTGCGGCTAACTTCCAACGAGAATATAAGAATGCAGACTGGCGGAGACAACTTGTGAAAATGGGTAAAAAAATAAAGTTCCAAATTATATTTTTAAGGTTTTAATTTTAGACTGTAACTTATGTTTTCTTAATATTCCTACAGCGTACGAGCTAGAGCCACACCAATTCCGGCAAAGAATGACCAGACTTGAGAGTGACATGGAAGGTCAAACGAACAAGCCTCTACGCGAGTGGTTGGGTATCATGGAGCCGTGGCAATGGTCTCAAAGTTTTGATGAGGGGTATCGATATGGTCAAATGACGACCAACCTGGCAGAATCGATTAACGGCGTGTTCAAGAGAATACGACATCTTCC
The DNA here is from genome assembly GCA_039519145.1 of Kokia cookei. Lineage (NCBI taxonomy): Eukaryota > Viridiplantae > Streptophyta > Magnoliopsida > Malvales > Malvaceae > Kokia > Kokia cookei. The sequence continues at coordinate 2,013,045 of CM076910.1, forward strand.
GATTTCATCCGTGTTCTTCGCTACGTTCTATAGGCTAGCTACCTTGATGCCAGTAATGGGAACGCGACAAATCGATCAGATGAATGCTGGTCACGTGTTTGTCGAAGTTGTCAGGAATGCAATAGATGCAAACCGTCAGAGTGCGAGGACGATGAACGTTGAAATATATTCACGACAGTTTCAACGATTTCAAGTTACTGAGACTATTGGTCGTCGACCTGGTATCCCACCTAGGTCATACGGGGTTGATCTCCAAAACAGACACTGCGATTGCAGGAGGTTTGATACACTTCGTTATCCCTGTGCGCATGTCATTGCAGCTTGTGCTAAAGTGTCACTCAATGTTGAACAGTTCATCGACCTCGTTTACACTCTCCATCGTACTTTACGTATTTGGGAAAATGAGTTCCCCGTCCTGCCTGACTTGTCCACATGGGAGGTACCTCCGATGACTTTCGAGCTTATCCCGAACAAAGGTTTACGGAGGAATCCAAAAGGTCGTCCTCATATCACCAGAATCCGCAACAAAATGGACATTATGGAGAAAACAGACGGGGGCAAACTGTGTGGACTGTGTAGGCTAGCTGGGCATACTCGACGTAATTGCCCTCAACGAACCTATCATATTGGGCAGTCATCCGGATCAAGTAGGGCCTAAACCCGGTTCATCATCATATACCTCTTAATTTTATTTTTACATTAATTTTCAATGTTGTCCACTTGCGTCCCAGTCACTAAATTATTTATATCTTGAGGTAAAGAATTCAAAATTATAATTCGTTTGATGTTTCTGAAATTAGACTAAAATATCATTTTAGCATAAAAATTATATATCTTCCAATTTTTCATCTCTCAAATTCTCTACACTTTTCTTCAAAAATATCTCACTTAATAAAAATGGTAAAATTACGCTTTAAGTCCCTAACCCTTTCAACTTTACGATTTAAGGTTTCAAGTAACAGGTATGAAATTTAAATAAATGATCAAATAGGTTAAAATATATGTACATTATGGAGGAAAAATTCATCATTAGAATTCATTAACAGTCAAATTTAAACACTATTAGATACAACCCTAGTATCCATGATTAGATGGTGTGGTTCTCGGGGTATATCTTCGTGGTAGCCGGCGTTTACGTCGAGGTTGCTCGTCAAGTTCATCACCATCATTAGGGTCTATTTGCACCGGAGGAGTAGAGTATTGCCTGGGAGGAATAGTGTATCGCGATGCCTCGTCAAACTCAGCCTGATATCCTTCCCTATAGTATTGCGGTGGCTCGTCAAATTGAGGCTGATATCCTTGGCTTGAGCATTGCGGTGGCTCGTCAAATTGAGGCTGATATCCTTGGCTTAAGCATTGCGGTGGCTCGTCAAACTGAGGCTGATATCCTTGGCTTGATGAGCTATGCATATGTGATGATCCCGCAAAATCAGGACGATAAGAATCATCGTCATTCAATGCCTCTTCATTATTTATATCTTGTTGCTCTGGCACTGGCTGTGGCTCTGGGGCAGGAGCTACATGATAGGGGCGATCTTGTCGAGACATGTATGGGGGAATTATCGTCGATGAAGCACCAATCTAATATGGTTGGCCAAACTCAATGAACCATTGCATGTACTGCACCGATGGCTGTAAATCCGGAGTGTACTCCATCGGAGGTACTCGAGTCATTCGATTGTTCCACACATAAACATATTGTCCATGCACACTCCCCCAATCACAATTTGCTTTCCCCTTCTTATCCATCCCATGGATAGACCCTAATTGGAATGGCGACTGCGGGATAGGCTGTTTACAACCAAACTACCGGAGTACTCGATCCCCGGCATACCACTGTTTGAAAATTGATTATCGGTGCGTTAATGCACCATTGGTCTGAGTGGAGGAATGTTGAGGCGGGAATAACAGCGGTAATTTTTGGCTGTATATATGGGGTCCAGATGAACTGCACAATTAATAACATGTCAAAATATTAATAAGATTAAAGTAATATAATTTACTAACATGCAACCATATTAACACGAGTCAAGTAATATAATTTAACATGTTAATGAATAACATACCCCTTCCCCAGCATATTGCTCTAGCATCAAACGATACATGGGAACTGTGTACTGCCTCCCAATCTTCGGTTTTGTTTTCCATCTAAGAAAACAAAAAATAAATTGTTAGATTAATATAATTAATAAAATATGTCAAATTATTAAAATTTAGGGTATATGGTAATCACCTGTTAACGAGTGGAAAAACATATGTTTGGTGCCTAACGGATGCCAAGAATGGCATCCGATATAGTGCCCAAGATTGCAATAGCACTAGGCATCCACCTATATCCCGGTAAGAAGGGTTTGTGGCGCGACAAAGTTCTCGGTATAGCATGGCAAGCACCGCAGATCCCCAACTATATTCATGAATATTTCGTAAATCTCTTAGCAAAGGCAAATACATCAAGTGGATCTTATTGTTATTTGCGTCCGGCATGAGTATGCCCCCTATCATTAGCAAAATATAGGCTCAAACGGCCCAAGAAACCTCCATTTCAGTTGCGTGTTCGGGTAAGTGCTGAAAATTGCTCTTCAACCATGTAAATAACAACGACGTGAAGTCATTGTTATTACTAGGTGAGCGACCTAATAACTGGATGCACATCGTTGCCGGCTCTTGAAACGAACTAACACCGGTGACTGGTACACCATTGATTGGTAGCCCTAGTTGGAACGCAATATCCTCCAATGTCACAGTGCACTCCCCACAAGGCAGATGAAATGTGTGGGTCTCTGGGCGCCAACGCTCCGCCAATGCACTGATTAAATCATATCTTAACTCAAATTTTTGGATCAATGCTGCAGATGCAAATCCGGCATCCCGCAAGTACGGAAACAGACGTTCATGAGGGGGGAATTTAAGGCCCTGTGCACGACCCCTCAATGAACGATACGCGAGCTCTTCCTGTTAATTTACAAAAATAATTAGTATAACCAAAATTAATTTTGTAAACAAATAATAATATCGTGAATGACATAATGAAAAAATAATTATTTTTTTACATTCATATTGCCTTGGTGTGTATCTGCATTCACTGATTTGGCTATGTGAGGATGTTCCGAGTTAATTAATGATGTCATTCTATAACTTGAAAAAAATTATCAATTAGTTCAATACATAAGTTTACCAATATAATACATAAATAATAATTAAATACCAAAATGTGTTATTTACTAAAATTGTACAAAATATATATTTATAAACCAAAATAGTATCCACACACCATTATTTACTAAAATGGTACAAAATAATTTATTTTGTACCATTTTGGTAAATAATATGATGGGGATATTATTTTGATAATTAATTATTTTTTATATTATATTTTGGTCAATAATATGATGGGGATATTATTTTGATAATTAATTATTTTTTATATTATATTTTGGTCAATAATATGATGGGGATATTATTTTGATAATTAATTATTTTGTATATTATATTTTGAAAATTAATTAGCCAAGTTTAATTTTTTGTGAATTATTAAAACTATCTTATTTTTATAAAATAATAATTTTTTTAATTTCATAATTGTAACTAATTTTAATTATAACTTAAAAATAGATTATTGTTAATTTTATTAAACACTTGTAATAGTTTTCTTTCACATTTTATTAAACAATCTTATGACTTGTATAATAAAGTTACTAACTAACAAAATTAAAACATTATTAAATTTTAAATCAATAAATATGAACAATATTTTTTACTTACTACTACTAACAACAAAATTAAATTACTAACTAGCAAAATTAAATTAAAGTAAATTAATAATAACATAATAACAAGCTTATATTTCTTTTTCTCCTCTTAATTTACTCACCAACTATAACAACATTAAATAACAAATCAATTAAAAATTAAATTAAAAAAAACAAAAAACTTAATATAATCAAATTAACTAACAAATTAAAATATTTTAAAATTAATCATACTTAAAATATTAACTAAACTTACCTTTCTTCCACTCCTCTTAATTTACTCTTTTAATCAACCTATTAAACAAATAAAATTATAATAACAAATCAAACACATTACCACTACTAATTAACAAATTAAAATATTTTAAAATTAAATTTAAAAATAAACACATTACATTTTTTTTCCTCTCCTTCTTCCCCTTCTTCTCCTTCTTCCTTCTTCTTTCTTTCTTTCTTTCTTTCTCTTTTTTCTTTCTTTTTTCCTTCATTTTTCGTTGGTCCCCCCATTCCACCTATTTTATAACAAAAAGTTTTATTTTTTTTAATTTTTATCACCAACAAAAAAATTCTCAACCACTCAAATTAATTTTCACCTCTTAAAAAACCCACACAAACACACACACACGGAACAATGGGGTGCTGCCAAGTGGCAAAACACCCCTGAGTGCCGCCACTTGATACTCCTCCATTGGTGCCGCCACTTTGTGTTCCTTCACTGGGTGTCAGGTATTTTTTTGTCGTATTTTTCTCGTATTTTTTTGAAAAAAACCCCTGAGTGCCGCCACTTTAAATCCCTCCACTAATAAAATAATATTTTTTTTATTTTTAAATATATAAAAATAATAATAATAAATTAAAAAAACACGTGTAAAAAATACCCTTAAGTGTCGCCATTTAGAGTTCTTTCACTTAACTAAACATACCATTTTGATAAATAATAATTTGGGGATATCATTTTGATTATTAATTTATTTTTTTGTATTATTTAAGTAAAAAATCCGAAAGGAGCAAATATGAGTTCCAAGGTGGCCGACTAGTGGGTGAACGAAGTACGGGTAGATTTTTCTCAATCAAAAGAAGAAAATCTTGAACCATTTTTTATTTACTTAAAATGTGGGTTTCATGGGTTAACTTAGATATTTATTGGGATGGATGCTTAATCGGTTTAAAAGAGTTATAAAATTCACAAGTCTTAGTTCGATTGATATTGATATTGTTATTTGTATAGAAAAATATTAATTTAAATGTGTTGAAGCGCATTATTCTTTTATTTATGAATTAAGGAGAAATTTTTAAATATTGTGTCAGAAAAAAAATAATCAGAATCTGTAATAAGATTATTAAAAAAATTATATTACATAACAGTTCAATAAAAGAAGCTTAAAAACAAAAACAAAATTATTAACGTTAGACAATAATATAGATTTTTTTTTTATAATTAGGAGAGGAAATTAAAATTGATTGAAATCGAATTCATAATTTTATACATAAAATATAATGTTTTTATTACTCATCAATAAATATATCTATAAACAGCCACATTTAAGATGAATAAATAATTATCATAAATTTAAATTTTATGTTTTTATTAAAACTCAAATTAAAATTATTTATTGTTAATTAACTAAAACATTAAAAGTAGAATGGCGTGGGCTAGTTTTAGTTGATAATGACTTCCCTGTTTTCACCATCGGGAAGTAATGAATCTCTCACCTGGTCATAAAGCTCCAACCAACCAAGCCAAGCCAAACCAAACCCAAATGGAATCAATCATTATCTCAAAGTACCGTTCAGGTCAATAGTCAATATCTAATCCTCGAGGATCTTGTGGTTCATGAACCATACGGCTTAGGTTATTCAAGATGAAAATATCTTAACAATAAAACCCGTGACGGGGTCAAAAAATATTTTAGAGGAGATTGAAATTAAATGTGTATTTTTATAATAATAAAATGTAATTTTATTATTTTTATAATTTTTAAAGAATTAAATTAAATTTTTATCATTTTTGAGATTAAAATGTAATTTTATTATTATTAATTTAAAATTTTATAAATTATAAAGTGTCTAAATAAAAAAAATTTCATTTTAAGAGAGGTCAGAGTCTTTGTTAGCCCCTTGGCTTCGCCATTGAAACCTCGTGTGTAGGGCGAATGGTTAAAGTGTTTATTGCTTCAGGTGTGGTCTAGGTTCAAGTCAACCTAGTAATATTGTTGTTAGGACTTTGCCTTTTTATTGTAATTCACAAAAAAAAAAAAAAATCTTAACAATATGATGACTATTCTTATTATCTAATTATTGATATGATATTATGTGTTCATTATTATTTTAGGAGTTTAAATATTTTTTATATTTTTTTATGATTTTTAAAGCTTAAAAAATAAAATTAATAATTAAAATGATATGCCCATGATATTATTTATCAAAATGGTATGCATGTTACAGTGTTTTGCTGGTGTCGCCCCGAACTGAAATTTGACGACTTAAAATATTTAAGGATTTGATATGCAAACTTTTTATTTTGAGTGACGGTTGAAAAAAGGTTAAAGGTACACAATGTGGCGACACTAAACCATAAATATGAGTAATTGCCTTGTAAACCCTCATTTATTATTTTCTTTTTATTTCTCTTCAACTCACTACATTGTGTTTAAACAAACCTTTAACTTATTTTTGTAGTTAAATGAGCCCTTCGCCTCTGATTTTTACTCATAAAAGCCTTCTATTTTAATATTAAAGTAAATATATTTTGAATTTCAAGCTCTTATCTTAATTTCTTGTTGATGCAATAAAAATTATATACACTTTAACATCAACATATTATGTAAAACAATAATCAAAATTTTTAAAAGAGTAATTAAGTATGTCATGTATATAGGCACTATCAAGAAATTTTAAAATTATATTTTTTAGTTTTACTTTAATATCAAAATTAAAGACTTTCATTAGTAAAAATCATAGTTTGAATATTTATTTAACTATAAAAATAGTATAAAAGCTTGTTTAAATAAAATATAATAATTTAAGGGATTTTTAGTATATTAGCATTCTATCTATGTTTTCATGAGGGTTTATAAGGTAATTAATTTTATTTAAGGTGTGGTGTCGTCATACTATCAGGCGGCATCGTTTAAGTTTTTATTTCACCATCCACTCAACATGAAAAATTTGCATATTAAGTCTCTGAATATTTTAGGTCATCACATTTTTAATTTAGTACTGCCGCCAATATGTCAGGTGACTCCAGCAGAATACTGTAGCAAATATACCATTTTGATAAATAATCTCATCGGCATGCCATTTGAGTTATTACTTTTATTTTTTTTGTATTATTTGGATAAAAATACAATTTTAATAATTTTTAATTATTTATAGAATTTATTATATTATTTATAAGTTTTTATAAATTTTTATAAAAATTCAAATATATTTTATTGCTTTTTTAATTTTTATAAATTTTGTATGATTTTTTATAATTATAATAAGTTATATCAATTTCAATATATATTTTTTAATTTTCAATGATTTTTTTATAAGTTTTTAAGAATTTTTATGTTTTTAAAAAATTTAATTATTTTGAATATGTTTTATTTATTTTATATTTTTTATAATTTATTAGATTTTTTAAGTTTTATAATATTTAAGTTATTTTTTATAATTTTTATAAGTTTCTATTAATTTTGATATTTTTATTATTTTTCTTGATTATTTATAATTTTTTATGATTTCTAATAAATTTTATGAGAAAATATTATATTAAACCAAAAGCTATCACATGTTATCATTTGATTAGGGTGTTCAAATTTCAGTTAAAATCAAATTAATCGATCAAATCGATCTAATTCAGTTAATTGATTTAGTTCGGTTGAAGGTTGGTTAAAGGTTTTTTGAAATTTCAATTAACGTTAATTTAATTCGAAATCGGATAATTAATCAAACTTAATAAATAATACTATATATTATATGTATTAGGCTATTACTAATTCGGCTAATTCAGTCAAATGAACATTATCAATTTTTTTTTATGTTTTATACTTGTTTTAACAAAAAAAAAGTAAAACATATAAATTTCGGTTCGATTAGTGGTTAAAGGATTAAAAAGTTCGGTTAATTTGATTAATATTAGTTCGGTTCAATTAACTTTTTGAAAACCCTTACATATGATTTGTCCATCAATTTATTTTAATTGTTAACGTGAATTTATAAAGTTTTTCTAGAAATTAATTAAGTTTTCTACTAAAAATACACATGTTTTAAAATGACTGTTTTCAAAACTCTGATAGTTTATTGGGCAAAAATATTAGACTCGAAAAATGGATTTGGACAAAAAAATTAAATCCGTTTAAAATATGAATCGGGTTTAAGCTTAAACATTCAAGGCTCGAGCCCGACAGGCCCGACCCATTTTTAAATTTATAATACTTTATATTATGTAATTTAGAACATTAAAAAAACTTGTACTAAATATATAATACTACTCTAATGTAAACGTTAAAATAATGTTAAGATGACTATTAAAATGTATAAAATTATTAAAGATTAAAATAATATAATATAAATATATTTTAAAAAATTAAAATAATATGGACGAACATAAAATAGACTTGGATTAGTTTTTTACAAATATGAGTAGATTTGAGTAAAATTTTAGACTCATTTTTTTGGGCAAAATCAAACTTGATCAAACATAAAGTATGTTACAATCATACTTAGATCCGACCCAATCCAACCTAACCCACGAACACGTTTAGGTTGAAAGGTGAAGAGACTAGTATTTTTGAAGCTTGAATTTTTGTTTTTAAAGGTTGAACCTTAAAGTTGTAGTTGTGAGTAATATGTGAATATTTTTGAAGCTTGAAGCTGGATGGAGTAATATATTAAATATTTATTAAATTCATAATTATTTTATTTAATATGCTTTAAATGGATAAGGCTAATTTATATGTATATGGCGAAAAAAATTAATTTGAGAAAGTATTGTGAAAATTTTGAAATAAAATGCTTTTCTATCATAGAAGTTATGAAGAACAGTTGATTTTTAGATTCAAAAGCGTGAGAAAAAAATGTTTTTCCACCCAAAAGCAAAAGTTAGGATTAAGGTACTTTCGATTTTGGGCTTTTGCTTTTGGAATTGAAAAATATCAAAATCTCCTTATTTATATTAATTATTTAAAAGGTATATAAAAAATTAGATTAATTTATATTTAATATATCAATATATTAAATTACTTTAATACCATTTATCATTATACTAAATTATTTAACCATTATTTATTGTTATATTTAATTTTTAAATATTTTAAATATTATTAATTTTACAAATAATTTATATTAATTATTTAAAAATATTTAAAATTTAGATTTCAAGTATAGTAATATTAATTATTTAAATATATTATAACATAACTGTTTTTTTTTTACTTTTGACTATCATATTTAAAAAGAATATTTTAACCATCAACAGTAATTTTTTGCGGCAATATAGAACAATTTTTTACCATACTTTTCAAAATCATTTCGATTTTATTTTTCTTTACTTTACAAAAGTACCTTTGTGACCATAAAGTAATGCTAAACAGATAAATTCTAAAAATATTTTTGAAAAACACTTTTTAACCATAACAACAAATAGAAAACTAACCCTAAGGTAATGAAAGGGCAATAGAACCACCTATAACCAAGCCCAAATGAGAACCTTCAACTGAGGAGCTCGCCTTAAAACAAACAAGACTGTGATAGTTACCTTTATTTTTTTGATAATTGGTATGTATCACAATGTACCCTTAATTAATACACTTTAACCAACTAAACGATAAGTTGGGTTTGCAAGTAAATGATTAGCCCTTGGCAATGAGAGGCCAAACTTCTCAGTCATATCGAGTTCATTAGGCAACTCCTAATCAAACTAATGAACTAATTGAGTTATAATTAGATGTGTTGAATTATGACTCCTATTTCAAGTCAAAATTGAGAAATAATCTTTCAGTTAAACTCTGTTTAATTGTTTCAATTAAACTGTTTATTTGTTTAAGTCAAACTCTTATTAGTCTAGATTATTTTATTATTATTTGACCTAGAAATTTAGCCTATAAACAGGTTCTTTTACAACATTAGAAAAAGCACCTATTAGATATACCATTAAAGTTTAGAACTCCTAACACTTTTGGAGAATTTAGTGTTTACGTTTTGAGGGTTCTTTGTTTTCGGGTTTTTGGGGTTTAGTTTTTATCTCCATCTTTTGTACTCTTCAGTTTTTTTGCCATTATAGTAAAATTATCTTTACCCGTAGTTTTTTATCCTCTTCGGAGGGGTTTTTTTACGTTAAATTTGTGTGTTCAATTTCTCAATTTCTTTCACTATTTTTACTTGTTCGTTGCTTAATCGGGTTGATCCCCAACAAGTGGTATCAGAGTTAGTTCGATTTCCGCAGATCAACCCGTTCAAAGATGGCGACAACAAGGTTCGACATTGAGAAGTTCGATGGTGTCACAAATTTCAATCTGTGACAAGTTCGGATGATGACAATTCTAGTTCAGACCGGTTTGAAAAAAGTCGTTACCAGGAAAAAGTCCGATAATCTAGATAAGTTAGAATGTGAAGAGCTTGATGAAAAAACCCTGTCTGCAATCCAGTTGTGCCTCGTGAATAGGGTATTGCAAGAGGTATTACTTGAGAAGACCTCATTCGCCTTGTGGAAAAGACTAGAAACTCTTTATGCGACTAAGTCTCTGACTAACCATTTAGTGCTGAAATAACGTCAATTTACGTTTCACAAGAACGAAGGTGAGCTTCTTAGAGATAACATTAGTCAATTCATTACTCTTTCGAATGATTTAAATAATGTTGAGGTTTAGATTGACGATGAGGATCAGGCTATGCTATTGTTGTGCTCTTTACCCATTCCTACAAGTCTTTTAGGGAGACCTTGATTTATGGTAGAGACAAACTCTTGTTCGAGGATGTGAAGGGTCATTTGTTGAGTAAAGATAAACTCGACAATGAGTTTGGTTCTGATAGCAAGGCAGATAACCAAGCTTCTATTTTGGTAGCGTCAAAGAAGCGAGACAAAAGGTGTCGCTATTGTAAGAAGTTAGGCCACGTTAAAGCATATTGTTATAAACTGCGAAATAAAAAGACTGCTGAGAGTAACGGGGAAGATTTAACTGGTGCTAATTTTGCCGATGAAGGTGGTGATGATTTCTTGTCAGTGTCAATGAGCGAAAGCTCTGAGCTTACGTCCGAGTGGATCTTAGATTTAGGATGTTTTTTCCACATGTGTCCCAACAGAGAATGGTTCTCCACATTCATATAGTTCGGTTGAAGGTGGAGTTGTGCACATAGGAAACGATTCATCCAGTAAGGTAATCGGTATTAGTACTGTTAAAATTAGGATGCACGATGGTACGATTAGGACACTATCAGATGTCAGGTATGTACCTGATTTACAAAAGAATCTCATCTCCTTATTTATTTTAGACTCAAAAGGTTGCGGAATCAACATCGAGTCTAGCGGCATTAAGGTGTCTCGTGAGGCTCTCGTTTTGTTAAAAGGTAAAAAGACCTGCAGTCTTTATATTCTGGAAGGTTTTACAGTGACCGGTGAAATCGGACGTCCCTCGTCCATTACGGAGTTGAAGTCAACTCGTTTAGAGCGGAGGCAACTTGGTCATAGGAGGAAAAAGATATGACTATTTCGTTAAAGAGAGGTTCTCTTTTGAATGCATGTTTTGAAAAATTAGGACACTGTGTTCGAGAAAATCAGACCCGGGTTAGTTTTGATTTGGCAGTGCACAAGTCGAAGGCTAAAAGACTTCCAGCTTCTAAGCACATATTCGACTCAGTTAATTCCTTGCATAGTTTAGGATAGGCTCGTGACGGGCTTTGGCAAAGATAGCATTGTGGAAATACGAGTCAAGGTGGAGATTTGTTGAATTATAACTCCTATTTCAAGTCAAATTTAAGAAGTAATCTTTCAGTTAAATTCTGTTTAATTGTTTCAATTAAACTCTATTCATTTATTTAAGTCAAACTCTTATTAGTTTAGATTATTTTATTATTATTTGACATAGAAATTTAGCCTATAAATAGGCTCTTTTACAATATTAGAAAAAACACCAATTAGATACACCCATTAAAGTTTAGAACTCCTAACACTTTTGGAGAATTTAGTGTTTACGTTTTAAGGGTTCTTTATTTTTGGGTTTTTAGGGTTTAATTTTTATCTTCATCTTTTTACTCTTCGCTTTTTACCGTTATAGTAAAATTATCTTTACCTGTGGTTTTTTTATCCTTTTCGGAGAGGTTTTTTCACGTTAAATTTGTGTGTTCAATTTCTCAATTTCTTCCACTATTTTTACTTGTTCGTTGCTTAATCGGGTTGATCCCTAACAAGATACATAGTGGTTAACCTTAATTGCATTCCAAGACATCCTCTACGACTAATCCCAAATGGGATGAGTTGGAAACCATGTCCTCGAAGGTCTATGTTGCTATCCTTGAACCTTTCTAGAAAGAAATCTTCAAAATTGTCTGACCATACTTTGTGGTTTCACCCCATGGACCAAACATTCACTAAAATCTGTGACTTCTTCGGTATGAAATATCCATCAATGGTGATATCTTCTATCGACTCACGTGGAACTAGTAAGGGCAACACTGGATGCAACCTTAAACTCTCTTTGATGACCATATCTAAGTGAGTAAGCTTCTGTAGATCTGACTCTTTTACGATTCTATGCCTTCCAACAATTCTTTCTAGTTCTTTTTGGAGAGCAACCATGACTAGAGGATGCCTTAGAAGCTCCGCAAGTGTCCACTCAATGGTTGTAATTGTGGTGTCAAATGAAGCTGCCACCATGTCCACCATTATGGCTTTGATGTTTTCTCTACCAATGATGTATCGTTGCTTTTCATCGTTAGGGTTCATGGGCGTATTCAAAAATGAAACCGATTATGTTAGTGTTAACCGAAAAAGCATGTTGAAAAATCTAAAATCAAAATAATGTTACAAGTTGTTATTACATGAAGAGATTGTATATGTGAAATTGATATGAAAGCATGAATCCATGCCATTACATGTTAGTATGAAATATTGAATGTGCTTGATAAGCATAGATTGTATATGTGAAATTGACATGAAAGCATGAATACATGCCTTTAAATGTTAATATGAAGATATTGAATGTGCTTGATAAGCATAACATTGATTCATGATAAAAAGCATAAAACATGCTAAGTACATGTGCACAATTACATGAAAATGGGTATGAAGGATGGAGGAGTTCCGTAGGAGACAATGACAATTTAAGTCCACACCGAAAGTCAATACTGCACGAAGTAGGCGACAATATTAGCCATAATGGATAAGCCAGGATGGTAGATAAATAGACCACCAAATCGGCTTAACCGAGATGATAGTTATTGTAGTAAAAAACATCTAACCAGATAGGAAGAGATTTTCGTTTAAAACACCATCAAAACCAGACCAAATCGAGGTGTAAGTTAGTATAAGACATCATCACAAAATGTCAAGTGAATGACCATCGTCATCGGAAATCAAAATCAAGATGGTCAGTATCATAGTGGGTTTTTGGTGTGTTGAGCAATACTCGAGGGTGATTAGGATGGACGAATGGGAAATTATAACACTAATTTGTATTTGCATTTGCATTACATCATAAATATACTCCGTGCATGGATTGATTTGTTTCCTTATATTATGCTTATTTTTCTAATATACTATAAATTAAATGTTTTTCTGTTTGAGTGATTATATAATGGTTTAAGATTAGTCTCACACTGAGTCATTATAAGCTTATTACTCTTTTTCCTTACCTATCAGGTAATGCAGAGATCTGAGACTTAAAAAGGCATCGGAGGGACCTTGGATTAACATGTTATTTTACTTTTATTTGAAAGCTTCATTAAAGTTTCCCCAATCATTTTATTTTTGAGATTGTGTAGCTTATGAATTTTGAACATAACATTTTAAACATAATTATGATACTTACATGTTTTTGGTTTAGAAAACCTTTACATTAAATTTTTTCGCTGCTTTACAAAATAATATTCACATTAATAATAACTAAATTGAATTGTTAAGTAAAGTCGATTAAATTAATGAATGTTTTCCTAAAAGTAAAAGGGTGATTTTTATACAAAACCACTCGAGTGAAAACAACAGCTTTACAGGGTCACTTCGGTGATGAATGTAACGCCTTCGACTTAGCCGAAACTCTTAGTCAGATTGGGGGTGTTACAATTGTGATATCATGTGTTCATTATGATTTTAGGGGTTTAAATATAATTTTATAAAATTTTTTTATAATTCATTAGAATTTATTATATTATTTATAAGTTTTTAAGAATTTTTATAAGGCTTTTTATAAAGATTCATTATTGTTTATTAATTTTATAATTTTAATAATTTATTACAATTTTATAATTTTTATAAGTTTTTTATTATTTTTATAAAATTTATAAGTTTATTTCTATTTCAATTTTTTTAATTGTCAATGATTTTTTTTTCTTATTTTTAGTGATTTTTATAAGTTTTAAGAATTTTTATATGTTTTTATAAAATTTTAAATATTTTTTTATTCATTTTACAAATTTTTTATAATTTTTTATATTTTTTAATATTTTTTAATATTTAAGTTATTTTTTATAATTTTTTATCAATTTTAATATTTTTATCATTTAATAAATTTTTATAATTTTTTTCTTATTTTTTATAATTTTAATAATTTTTATGAAAAAATATTAGATTAAACTAAAAGTTATCACATGTTACCATTTGATTGATCTATTATTTTATTTTAACTATAAATGTGATCAACCACTGATTTTGTTAATAAAGGGGCTTAGTTAATTATTTTTATTAATAGTAAAAGCTCAATTAAGTTTGAATTTAATACATAAATTTAATGACTTAATATAACATTTGGTGTCTGAACTTGATAATTTGGTACATAAATTTTTTGATTCAATTTGGTACTCAAACTTGACACTTTTTTTCTAATTTAGTACCTAAACTTGACTTTTTTTTAAGTTGGTACCTAAACTTTTTGAGGTCCAATTTGGTACCTGAACTTGACTCTTTTTCCTAATTTGGTACCTAATTTTTTTTAATATTAATTCGTTAAGCATAGTTCAATACCTGTTTTTAACATAATTTTTTTCTAAAACTGACAATATTTTTGTAGCAAAACAAAAAAAAATTTCAATACCGTAATTGTTTTGCGTAATTTTTATAATATTTAATAAATTTAGATACCAAATTAGAAAAAAATGTCAAATTCAAATACCAAATTAAGTCCAAAAAAAGTTTAGGTACCAAATTAAGAAAAAAGTACTAAGTTCAAACACTAAATTGAATAGAAAAAAATTTAAATACCAAATTAAAAAAAATATCAAATTTAAATACAAAATCTTATATTAAGCCAAACTTATTTGATTTTACACATTTTCTTAAAAAAAATTATCATATAGGCCTTACTGAAAAGTATATGTAATAAAAACATCATCCATCCCATGAAAATGAGCAAAAGTCAAAGAAGTCAAATTCCAAAACATGCCAGCTTAAAAATTGTTTCTTTAAAAGAAAAAAATTTAATTGTGAAAAAGCCCATAAGAAAATGTCAAAAAAGAAAGTTTTTTATTAAATTCAGACCTAATTTTGAACTCCAACTTCAAAGCTTGAGTGTCACAGTATTCAACTTAAAAAATGTTTTAAAAAAAAAAAATTATTGTGAAAAATGTCCTTACGAAAATGTTAAAAAAGTCTTTGTATTAAATTCACATCCAATTAAGTTTCAATTTTAAAGTTTTAGTGTCGCAATATCCAGCTTAAAAAATGTTTTTTTAAAAGAAAAAAAATTTAATTGTGAAAAAGCCGTTAAGAAATTGTTAAAAAAATCTTTGTACTAAATTCACATCAAATTGAGCTCTTGTCGTTAATTAAAATAGTCAATTAAGCCCATTCGATAACAAAAAGCGTGATTAACTATGTTGATTGTAAACATAAATTGATAGACCAATCAAACGATGACATATGGTAGTTTATGGTTTAATATAATATTTTCTCATAAAAATTATTAAAATATAAAAATTATTAAATTATTAAAAATATAAAAAAATATATTAAAATTGATTTGAACTTATAAAAACTATAAAAATAATAAAAACTTATAAATATTATAAAAATCAAATTAATTCTAATAAATTATAAACAATTTTATAAAATTAATAAAACATATTTAAAATTCTATAAAATGTATAAAAAATCCTTAAAAACTTATAAAAATTCATAAAAAAAAATTATTAAAAAATCATAAAACTTGAACTGGATCAGAATGGTAGGTTGGACTGGTTAGATCGGAATCGATTAGGGTACTGGTCTGGAAAAAGTCATAACACTAGTTGACCTGAGAACTAAACGATTGAACTGTTTTTAATATATATATATATATTATTTTAATTTTTTATTTAATTGAAATAGACAGATTGATCGAACTGGTCAAATCAACAAGCAAGTGGATTGATTGGTTCGTCTCGTAACACCTTGAAATTTAGGAGGTTAAAATAATTAGGTGTTATTATATTAATTTAAAACAAAATCTGATTAGGAGATCTAATTTGAAAAATAATGTGTTTTAATTAGGACCTAATTGGAAAAATATAAAAATAAATTAAAATATTAATAATGAATCTTGACTATGAGTATTAATTATTATAAATTAAAATAGGAATGTATTAAAAAATATAAAATTAAATAAATTAAATAATGTGTTTTAATGAGTCTTGATATATACATTTAAGTGACTATAATAAATAAAATAAGCTTTAGGCTTAATGGTTAAATAGCTTGTAAAATTCTTAAGAAGTTAAGTTTTAAACTTCACTCTTTGTACATTTTTGCCACTATTTTTCAAACTTTACAGTTTTTCCACTGTTTTTTAAATTTTTTTTTACAATTTTACTATAACTTACTTATTCAATGCAATTCAGTCCTTAATTAGGTTCTAATGGCATCTAAAGAATTAGATTTTGCAATTAGGTCTCGGATTAGGATTAGAATAATTAAATATATGGATGAATGAACTTAGGGTTTTTAATTACTTTGATTGACTGCTTGATCCATGAACGCTTTTATGTTTATCAATGTTATAAAAGCTAAACAACCGTCTCGAATGCCTATTTGCTTACCAGTATAGCATACCATGTATATAACATACACTCGTGTAATAAATTTTACATTCATTCGGCACTATATATCTATCAATATTTTCACAAATCTCACCTTTTTCGGCATAGTCCTATTTATGCCATAAGTCATTGAAATTATATTTATATACATATAAT
This sequence comes from Kokia cookei, assembly GCA_039519145.1. NCBI lineage: Eukaryota > Viridiplantae > Streptophyta > Magnoliopsida > Malvales > Malvaceae > Kokia > Kokia cookei. Next base: position 2,030,156 of record CM076910.1, read on the forward strand.
CAATAAATACAATCACACAATTCAAGCATAATATGATAATACAGTAAGTTCCATATGAATTTACCTGGAAAACGACAACTATAAAGTGTCAGAGAATAATATGCAATTTTTCCTATTTTTTGGTTAATTTCTGATTGATTTAAATCCCGATCTCTAATAATTCATTGTCAATTATCAGTGTCAATTACCTTATAACATCCTATTTAAGGCATATGACAACTTAATTTAAATTTACACAAAATTCCTAAAATTTTGTATTTTATTCAATTTAGTGTGTAAAACTGAAACTATCATAATTTTCACGTTTAAAACCCATTTTTCATTCTGATTTCAATTTCATCCTTGTTCAGTCCTTTAAATTCAATAATTACAAAAATTTCATGTCAATTCCAAAATGTTTTCATTTTAGTCCCTAAGCTCAAAACAAACAAAATTCACTTTATAAATTAGTCCTTCTTAATCAATTCTAAGCTTACAACCGAGACATTTAATAAAAAAAATCAAAAATCATCAACGAAAATATTTCAAAACTTTAAAAGTTTTACGATTTAATATTCAAATTAACTATATTAAACTACAACGATCTCAAAGAGATAAAATTCATAAAAAAAAAAAGGGGTTTAAAATTAATTGCCATGCAAAGATAAGGAGTTGGCCGAATAAGGAAGCTTCAAAAAGGGCTTCTTCAAGTTTTTTTTTTTTTTTTTTTTTTGGTGCAAAACGGCCGTAAAGAGAAACATTAATGAAGATGGCAACTTTGTTTTATATTTTAACATATTTTATTAATAAATTAACATTATTATTTTTACTTTTATTTTTAATAAACCATTAAGCCACCCGTCCACTACATTCTTAGAATGGCCAATTTTCCATTTCAAGTCTTGATTTATTTACTGAATGAGTCCTTTAACAATTAAAATCTATAGCGATTAACTTTTGTAACTTTTACGATTTAGTGATTGAACCTTAATTAATCATCAAATCGGTAAAATTGTCTGTTCAAAATTCAATTCACCTATACAATAACTATAAAAATATTTACGAGGTCCCGATACCTCATTTCTCACCACCATTGATTTTAGGGTTGTTACACTTATATCTTAAATAACTATCCATTTAATAAAATTAATAGACTAAAACTCAATATAATACTATTATAGACTCGTAAATATTAATTAATAATACTTATTGACTACATCATAATAATACTATCGTAACAGTCACAACTAACATCCCTCGTTTATTAATTAAAAATATATCAAACAAACCCTACTTTTCTTTAATCTTTGCCCCTTTTTTTTTTTTTTTTTTTGTGGGAGAAAGAGAGTGTTTGGCATCTAAAAGTCCAATTCAGAATTTGACACAATTAAACAGTTTGATATCACATTCCCAATATTTGACTCGAGCCAATCTTCAGACTATATATATTCCCTTAAAGGAGAAGCTTAACTTTTGTAGCTGTTTGTCTGTTTTTGCTTGAAGAACAGTTGCTTCCATGGGGGTTTCCTCCCTGTTCCTCCATGACCTGTTTCTTCATTAAAATTTAAAAGGGTATTGCATGAGATCTAACTCTGAATTGACTGCTTGATGTAGACTCTGGAATTTGCTTTACTACTAATATATGGTAGGTAAATGTCTGTGTCATGTTTGGGGCTATTGATATATGAATATGATACTATCAAATGTTACAGCATTGCTTCGTTGGTTCCAAGTTGCACCCATGAAGATAATGTGGGTTTTGTACTATTAATATAGAAATAAGCTCAGAATCACGTCCATTATGGAACATAGCATAGCATTCATGTAGTATAGATTTCTTTGTTTAAATATAAAGCTTTGACTTATCTTTGACATCACTCTAAAGTTGCTCTAACAACTGGGTCTGCATCATACTGATGTCTTTTATATGTATACATATTAACTGAGATAGTTTCCATCATCTAATTAAAAAAAAAAAAAAAGTACTCACCAAACACCCCTATGCCTTTCACTATAGATACACTCTTTTGTATTCTTCAATGAATACATACTCAAGGAGTAGTTCATAAGTTCACTCAAACGGAAGAGAAATCAGACCAAGAAAAAGAAATGGGAGTTTCTCTTCTTTCATCACCAGCGTTTCTGGTTTTCTTCTCATTTTTCACTTTCTGTCTACTTGTTGACCCCGTACTTGGGATCACCAGGCACTACAAGTTTGATGTATGTATTAATTTGATAGGATTATCAACCAAATATCTGTTTGATTGTGACTTGGTGTACCTTAACCATTTTGTAGGTCAAGTTGCATAATGTGACACGTTTGTGCCATACAAGGAGCATTGTCTCGGTGAATGGACAATTCCCAGGGCCTCGAATTGTAGCAAGGGAGGGTGATCAACTTCTCATAAAAGTGGTCAACCATGTGCCTAACAATGTTTCTATCCACTGGTATTGAAGTTTACTTTGAAAATGACATTATGCAGATATTACATTTACATGTTGAATAAATGCTCTATGCTTAATGAGGGAAGGTCTAAAGTTACATGCTATATATGGTGATGTCTTTTCGAAACAGGCATGGCATTCGACAGCTTCGAAGCGGTTGGGCGGATGGGCCAGCATATGTGACTCAGTGTCCCATACAAACTGGCCAAAGCTACGTTTACAACTTCACCATTATAGGCCAAAGAGGGACTCTCTTCTGGCATGCCCATATATCATGGCTAAGAGCCACACTTTATGGTCCCATTATCATTCTTCCCAAGCGTGGCGTACCTTACCCTTTTGCTAAGCCTTACAAGGAAGTTCCCATTGTCTTCGGTAATGAAATCGTGAATGAACCGATCCATTAAGATTCTACATTTATTTTGCTAACTCAAATTGACATGAACCCCTTTATGATAAAATTGCAGGAGAGTGGTTCAATGCAGATCCTGAGGCTGTTATTAGCCAGGCACTCCAGACTGGTGGAGGTCCAAATGTCTCTGATGCTTATACCATCAATGGTCTCCCTGGACCACTTTATAACTGCTCAGCCAAAGGTAATAAATAGCTAAAATATTGTCTTATGCTTTAGACATACACATACATTATAGAGCTATGGGATTCACTTGTGGACTATCAACTTTGACAGATACATTCAAGCTGAAGGTGAAGCCTCGTAAAACTTACCTTCTGCGTTTAGTCAATGCGGCACTCAATGATGAGCTCTTCTTCAGCATAGCAAATCACACAGTAACTGTTGTTGATGTTGATGCCATTTATGTTAAACCATTTGAGACTGAAACACTTCTGATCACCCCAGGTCAAACCACAAATGTGATCCTTAAGACTAAACCAAGCTATCCAAATGCCACTTTCTTCATGACTGCTAGACCATATGTGACAGGCCAAGGAACATTCGATAATTCAACTGTTGCCTGTATTTTAGAATACGAGGCACCACCCAATAGCCTTCATTCAAGCATAATGTTGCCCTTGTTTAAACCAATACTACCTGCTTTGAATGACACTTCCTTTGCTACAAAATTCGCGAGTAAACCCGTAGCTTGGCCAGTGCACAATATCCTGCCAATGTGCCTCAGAAGGTTGATAAGCATTTTTTCTTAACTGTTGGTCTCGGAACCAGCCCATGCCAGCATAACCAAACCTGCCAAGGACCTAATGGAACCAAGTTCGCAGCTTCAATGAATAATGTATCGTTTGCAATGCCGACTACAGCATTACTCCTGGCTCATTTCTTCGTCCAATCTAACGGAGTTTACACCCCTGATTTTCCTAGCATTCCTATAACTCCATTTAACTATACAGGCTCACCACCTAACAATACTATGGTAAGCAACGGAACAAAGGTAGTAGTGCTTCCTTTTAACACTTCCGTGGAGCTAGTTATGCAGGACACGAGCATTCTTGGAGCTGAAAGCCACCCTCTTCATCTACATGGCTTCAATTTCTTCGTTGTCGGCCAAGGTTTTGGCAACATTGATCCAAATAAGGACCCTGCAAAGTTCAATCTGGTTGACCCTGTTGAAAGGAACACTGTTGGTGTGCCATCAGGAGGTTGGGTTGCAATTCGTTTTCTAGCTGACAATCCAGGTAAGTGACATGTTAAACACGAATTAGATTCATCAAATGCTTGCTTTGAGCTGATGATTATTACCAATGACAACAAGAACCACATGTTTGCAGGGGTATGGTTCATGCATTGCCATCTAGAAGTGCACACCAGCTGGGGCTTGAAGATGGCTTGGATTGTCTTGGACGGTGAACTTCCTACTCAGAAATTGTTGCCTCCACCAACAGATCTTCCTAAATGTTGATCGATATGACACTTCTTGCGTTTATTTTGACCAAAAAGCTGCCTCAACTTTTTGCTTTAATTTCTACCATTTTGTTTGATTGACTATTTTATTTTTCTTTTTGGCATTGACCTATCAATGGTCCAAATTTGTTTTCTTCATTTTCGAGGACTTAAACCAGTAAGCGAGCAATTTATTTTGAAATAAGATCTGTAATTGTCAATACAAAGAAATCACAATAACATACTGGCATCCTTTTGTTGATTCAATCTTAGCCTATGAAGCATATCTGTACAATTTTGAACTCTTTCACAGTAAATTTATTGCTTTTTTTCATTAAAATACCATTTCCCTGATTAATCAGCTCAACCTGAATCATACCAACTTAGCTAGTTAACTGTAATCGTCTTTCAGAATCTTCGTTAACAATAATATGATGTAGTCTCATATACAGACCCACTTTATTATAGAACTTGTAAATGAATAGATTACATTAAAATTTATTAGTGTTCATTAAAGCATTCAACTTAGCTGAAGTTGTATAACTCTTTCACCTAACTTTGCATGAAAAACCCACATTGCAAGGACTAGAATGTCGGCTGTATCTTATCATAAAAGTTCAATATTGAAAATTTGAACTTGGTGAGGTGTGCTAGAAGATGTGAGTATACACAAACACAGGAAGAATGAAAATTCTGAAGATAAAATGTTGTTAATGCACTTCAAACTTGTTAATGTAATTCTGAAGACTAAAGTTGAAACAAGTTAAATGTTTTGGCCATTGCTCAAAAATTATAACGTTCGATTTTTGAAAAAGAATTATAACTATTCAAATAATATTATTTGAATAGTTATAATAGTAGATGAGTAATTATTCTTTTGAAAGATATTATTTAAAAAAGGCATCTATTGAAAAATGACAGACATGAAAATTCCTACAAATAAGAATGAGTTTTCATTTGGAAATCACACCAACAAGTTCTAAAAAAAAATTATCATTTCTCCATTTTCTAATATTATTAGATTATTCTATAAAGTATTACTCCAAAAATTCTTTGTAGAAATCAAGTTTCTTGTTATACATTGTTTAATGCTTAGTGGACTATTCTCATCAATGCAAAATGCAAATAGTCATTGGCTTCATTGTATTCTCGAGACTAATTTGCTTAAAACTCTTTTGTACACCGAATATTGGTGGGGACGAATAAAACTTTTTGGTTTGATACACGCCTCGGACCCTTATTCTATATCTTCATTTTTTGTTCGAGTTCCGTTCATGTGTTCGAGATTTTCATCACCGGAGATTTGTACTGACAATAATTAAAACAAAATAATAATTCAGTTTATAAGTATTACCTTTATTAATTTTTCAAAACTATTGTACTTAATTTAAGTTCGAGTCACTTCGAGTTACTTGTTTTGATTATTTCGAGTTTAAGTTGGATGGGTTCAATTTGTTGACTTTTCATACAAGTTGATCCAGTCAAATTTTCAAGTTTGAGTCAAAATTAACAGATTTATGTCACTAGTATATTAATCTTATGTAAATAGGAATTTATTTGTAATTAGAAGAAATAATAAATTAAAATAACGTTTATAATTTTATTTGATGGGACAGGTTTTTTTCTTTATTGGCAAATGGGTGGGAAAATATTGTTTTTGGATATAGCCATGGGGACTACGTTGGTGTGGCTATGTTTAATCTTTGCCTTTTTGTGGGAGAAAGAGAGAGTGGTTGGCATGTAAAACTCCAATTCAATAATTCACACAATTAAGCAGTCTGAATATTTGACTCAAGCTAATCTTCAGTTTCTATATGTATCCCTTAAAAGAGAAGTTTAATTTTTGTAGCTATTAGTCTGCTCTTGCTTGAAGAACAGTTGCTTCCATGGAGGTTTCCTCCTTGTTCCTCCATGACCTGTTTCTTCAATAAAATTTAAAAGGATACTACATGAGATCTAACTCTGAAATGACTGCTTGATGTAAACTCTGAAATTTGCTTTACTACTAATAAATGGTAGGTAAATGTCTGTGTCATGTTTGGGGCTATTGATATATGAACATGATACTATCAAATGTTACAGAATTGCTTCGTTGGTTCCAAGTTTCACCCATGAAGATAAAGTGGGTTTTGTACTATTAACATAGAAATAAGCTCAGAATCACGTCCATTATGGGACATAGCATAGCATTCATGTAGTATAGATTTCTTTGTTAAAATATAAAGCTTTAACTTATCTTTGGCACCACTCCAGAGTTGCTCTAACAACTGGGTCCGCATCATACTGAAGTCTTTTATATGTATAATATTAAACTGAGATAGTTTCCATCATCTAATTAAAAAAAAAAAAGTACACACCAAACACCCCTTTGCCTTTCACTCTATATACACTCTTTTGTATTCTTCAATGAATACATACTCAAGGAGTAGTTCATAAGTTCACTCAAAAGGGAAGAAGAAAAAATGGGAGTTTCTCTTCTTTCATCATCAGCATTTCTGGTTTTCTTCTCATTTTTCACTTTCTGTCTACTTGTTGACCCTGTATTCGGGATCACCAGGCACTACAAGTTTGATGTATGTATTAAATTGATATGATTATCAGTCAAATATCTGTTTGATTGTGACATGGTGTACCTTAACCATTTTGTAGGTCAAGTTACATAATGTGACACGTTTGTGCCATACAAGGAGCATTGTCTCGGTGAATGGACAATTTCCAGGGCCTCGCATTGTAGCAAGGGAGGGTGATCAGCTTCTCATAAAAGTGGTCAACCATGTGCCTAACAATGTTTCTATCCACTGGTATTGAAGTTTACTTTGAAAATGACATTATTCAGATATTACATTTACATGTTGAATAAATGCTCTATGCTTAATGAGGGAAGGTCTAAAGTTACATGCTATATATGGTGATGTCTTTTCAAAACAGGCATGGCATTCGACAGCTTCGAAGCGGTTGGGCGGATGGGCCAGCATATGTGACTCAGTGTCCCATACAAACTGGCCAAGGCTACGTTTACAACTTCACCATTATAGGCCAAAGAGGGACTCTCTTCTGGCATGCCCATATATCATGGCTAAGAGCCACTCTTTATGGTCCCATTATCATTCTTCCCAAGCGTGGCGTACCTTACCCTTTTGCTAAGCCTTACAAGGAGGTTCCCATTGTCTTCGGTAGTGAAATCGTCAATGAACCGATCCATTAAGATTCTACATTTCTTTTGCTAACTCAAATTGACATGAACCCCTTTATGATAAAATTGCAGGAGAGTGGTTCAATGCAGATCCTGAGGCTGTTATTAGCCAGGCACTCCAGACTGGTGGAGGTCCAAATGTCTCTGATGCTTATACCATCAATGGTTTCCCTGGACCACTTTATAACTGCTCAGCCAAAGGTAATAAATAGCTAAAATATTGCCATAAGCTTTAGACTTTCACATACATTATAGAGCTATGGGATTCACTTGGGGACTATCAACTTTGACAGATACATTCAAGCTGAAGGTGAAGCCTGGCAAAACTTACCTTCTGCGTTTAGTCAATGCGGCACTCAATGATGAGCTCTTCTTCAGCATAGCAAATCACACAGTAACTGTTGTTGATGTTGATGCCATTTATGTTAAACCATTTGAGACTGAAACACTTCTGATCACCCCTGGTCAAACCACAAATGTGATCCTTAAGACTAAACCAAGCTATCCAAATGCCACTTTCTTCATGACTGCTAGACCATATGTGACAGGCCAAGGAACATTCGATAATTCAACTGTTGCTTGTATTTTAGAATACGAGGCACCACCCAATAGCCTTCATTCAAGCATAATGTTGCCCTTGTTTAAACCAATACTACCTGCTTTGAATGACACTTCCTTTGCTACAAAATTCGCGAGTAAACTCCGTAGCTTGGCCAGTGCACAATATCCTGCCAAAGTGCCTCAGAAGGTTGATAAGCATTTTTTCTTAACTGTTGGTCTCGGAACCAGCCCATGCCAGCATAACCAAACCTGCCAAGGACCGAATGGAACCAAGTTCGCAGCTTCAATGAATAATGTATCGTTTGCAATGCCGACTACAGCATTACTCCAGGCTCATTTCTTCGGCCAATGTAACGGAGTTTACACCCCTGATTTTCCTAGCACTCCTATAACTCCATTTAACTATACAGGCTCACCACCTAACAATACTATGGTAAGCAACGGAACAAAGGTAGTAGTGCTTCCTTTTAACACTTCCGTGGAGCTAGTTATGCAGGACACGAACATTCTTGGAGCTGAAAGCCACCCTCTTCATCTACATGGCTTCAATTTCTTCGTTGTCGGCCAAGGTTTTGGCAACTTTGAACCAAATAAGGACCCTGCAAAGTTCAATCTGGTTGACCCTGTTGAAAGGAACACTGTTGGTGTGCCATCAGGAGGTTGGGTTGCAATTCGTTTTCTAGCTGACAATCCAGGTAACATGTTAAACACGAATTAGATTTATCAAATGCTTGCTTTGAGTAGATGATGACCATTGACAACAAGAACCACATGCATGCAGGGGTATGGTTCATGCATTGCCATCTAGAAGTGCACACCAGCTGGGGCTTGAAGATGGCTTGGATTGTCTTGGATGGTGAACTTCCTACTCAGAAATTGTTGCCTCCACCAGCAGATCTTCCTAAATGTTGATCGATATGACACTTCTTGTGTTCATTTTGGCCTTTCGGCCATTTTGATCTATTGACTTCTTTTTCCTTTTATTATTATTTTTTTTTTTTTTTTTGGCATTGTCCTATCAATGGTCCAAATTTGTTTTCTTGATTCTTGCGAAGTTAGGACAGTAAGCAAGCAATTTAATTTGTAACAAACCTCTGAAGCATATCTGTACAATTTGCAACTCCTCCATACTAAATTTATTGCTTTATTTTCATTAAAATACCATTTCCCTGACTGATCAGCTCAACCTGAATCATACCAACTACATCTAATATATTATTGGATAATTGCACTATATTTCTAAGTGTTGGAACATTTTCGAAATAAAAAATTACAAGTAACCAAAAGTTTTGCCACTTGGTTATCAAACAAAAGTTGTCACTATTTACAAAAATTCTTTATAGAAATTGATATTTTTGCTATGATTCACTCAGTGTTTAATGCACTATTTTCGTAGTGTAAAATGTAGATAGTCATTGGATTTCATAGTATCCTCAATGTTCATTTTCAAATAATTTTTTTGCACATCATAACATAGGTGGAGATGAATAGAATCTTAAAAAAAAAATTAAAATTGATCCACGCATTAAACTATTCATTAATTTCCAATAAATTTATTTTATCCTCACACCAACATCAAATACGCTTTAAACAAATTCTTCCCCAATATAAACAACCCTTCCTACGAAAAGCTGAAAGCAAATCACTCAAAGATGAAAGATAAAATCACATAAAATATTTTTCACAAAATGAACTCAATTGTGTGCTCTAAGCTTTACACAAACATGAATATGTCTGTTTATAAGCTTACAAGACTTAACTACGAGTACGAGATAAGTTGACCTCAATTTTTCACCATTTCAATTACCAACAAGATGACCTTAATTTTTAACTCTAAGTAAGAGAAGCTTTACACAAAATGCGTTCTGCCTGGAGGATTATTGCTACTTGGATGCAATATGCTTGTACATGCTCACCGCATCAATTGCAAATCAACGAGGTAAATAAGGAAAAAAAGATGATGGTAGAACGGAGGACAATGAAGTGAAGGCTGAGAATGATTTCAATTTTTGAAAGAGTAAAGAGATCATAAAGGATTGTCTACGTGAGCGGGTATGAATTGTTTGCATGGCCCTTTTATAGTAGGGGACAAATTTGGATACATGTTTTAAGGTTATTGACGCGAAAGTCTAATTTGATACCCTTTGCACTGACAATGATGTTGCATTCTAAGATGAGACATTTTAGAGTGACTAACAACCAATTACTCTGGGCCTCCACATGGCCCTCACATGGTCTTAGAGGAGTTGTTCCTTTCTAAAGTTCGTTGAGTTGAGGTTCACAAACTAACCCCCAAGTTTGCAGTGTAATTAATTCCATTAAGACACATGTGTTTAGTTATCTATAAATGCATTTTTAGATTCGCAAGGTACACTGTAAGATCCATGAGGCTCGTTACACAAGATGTAACGATATGCAATGCTTATGAATACATTTTCATAAAATAATTTTTTTTTTATTTTAAGTGATATCATAAAAGTATATTAAGTATTAATGTCTATTATGATTGTTCAATTATAAATTCGGACTTTCCGAAATTTAGGTCGGATTTTTCTCGAGCTCAAGCTAGATCGATCTCAGACTCGAGCTTGGGTTCTATCAGGTTTGGATTTTCTCGGGCTCGAAATGTCTTGAACTTGGATCATTACGGACTCAAATCAGCACAAGTGAGCTTTCGCGCTCAGGGCTGTTTTGTCAGTTCTAGTGAAACTAAAAAATGTAAGGATTTCGAACCCAATGAGTGGCTTAAATGGAAAAGAGAATGTTATTCATCCTAAAAGTGCCGGATTCGAGCACTTATGTGTGCAAGGTGTGTGTGCCTTGTCAAAAGATTAAAAAAGTAGAAACACATACTATCATATAATCATACCAATATATTCAAAAAATAATAATAATAAGGATTTCAAAATTTGTAATGTATTTTTTAAATTAATTTTTATTTTTTAATATAATTTAGACAACTTTTAGAATTCGTTTCTAAAGTTTTTTTTAATTCCAGAATAATTATTTTTTGTGGCTAAAACAAGCAAAAAAGTTAGTGACCTAAGTGGTCCACTTCCAAGATATTTGGAAGATCCTTGCATTTATACTGTCCATTTATTTCACCACACTCCTTCCTTCCATGGATACCACCAAGTGCATGACTTCATCCTCTTCCCTCACACTCAAAGCTCACATAAAAAATGCAACCATAATCTCCAAGTCTCCAATTCTTCACCAAAAAAAAGATAGATTTTGCCTCAATATCAAGATGTATGTATGACATTAACTTTCTTTTTGGTACCTTTTCATTTAAAGTTTCCTATATATATGATAATCTGTTTCCTCATCCATGTTTTTGGGGTCGGTTTTATCAGCAAGAAACATCCATATGGTTGTCAATATCTGCAAAAGAAGAAAACCCCATGGAGGACTCACAAAATTTATGTGACAAAAGAGGGAGAAAGTGTTATCAATGGAGCTGGAAAAAAAGGAACCATAGCAGGAGCTGTTGCTCTTATTGTTGGCACTAGTATTGGTTCTGGGATTCTTGCACTCCCACAAAAGGCCTCTCCAGCTGTAAATTGCTCTCAATATATATTGATTTTTTTTTTTTTTTTTAGCTTTTGCTGATTGGGTAATTAATGAAGTTTTAAACTTGTTTTTACACTACAGGGTGTGGTTCCAAGTTCAATATCCTTGGTAGTTTGCTGGGCGTTTTTGCTAATTGAAGCACTTTTAATCATTGAAATAAATGTTGGTTTACAAAGGAAGAGGAAGAAGGAGGAGGAAGAAGAAGAGGGTGAATTGGAGGTCATTTCCATAAGGACAACGGCACAAGAGACACTTGGTGATTGGGGTGGAAATTTGGCCACTGTTACCTATGTTTTCTTGGGTTACACTTCAATGATTGCCTATAGTTCCAAGTCTGGAGAGATCCTTTTCCATTTGACCAATCTTCCCGAACCAGTTTCTGGTTTCCTATTCACTGCACTTTTGACATTTCTCATCTCTGTTGGTGGAACACAGGTCACTTATCAAGTGAACCAATGGCTCACTGTTTCCATGATAGGTATAATTTTGGACAAGTTATTTACACCCGAGTCTGAGTAACATAGATAATTCTGTCTGGATTAACCATAGGTGGTTGTACGTGAACAGGCTTACTAATGGCAATTGAAGTGGTAGCAGTTATGTTGGGAGGATGGTCAGGCCTGGAGGGAAATGGTGATTGGGGGAAAGTTCCAGCAACCATTCCTGTCATGATATTTTCATTGGTATACCATGATGTTGCACCAGGTAAAAGAAACACTACTGTTTTCAATATGAAGCTTCATATTTTTCCAATCATGAGGTTATGATATCTCTTGGTTATTGCAGTCCTTTGTGCTTATTTAGGCAGTGACCTTACTCGATTAAGGGCTTCGGTTTTGCTTGGCAGCCTTGTTCCATTGTTGGCATTGCTTGTTTGGGATGCTATTGCACTTGGCATTTCAACACAAACTGACCAAGTTGTTGATCCTGTTGAGCTGCTTATGGGGTATGTCAAAAACATAGATTCTACATGTCACATTTGCAAAATCCCCTCAGTAGAAGAATATTATGTTAGGTACATTTTTTACATCTCGAAATGTGGCATCGTAACTCGGTAAATATAATGAAAAACTTCAACACTAGAACCCAAGTTTTACCCTTTTGTAGAGGCAGCTTCAATATCAGGTAAGCCTAGAAAGAAATGAGCATTACCTTCATGCATAACTTACGTACCAAGGTTAGCACAGTTAATAATAGCAGCCTGGGTATAATGAACGATCGAACGAACATATACTTACGTTCGACACTCACTCCGAAAAATAGAATTGGAGCTGAAACCAAAGCCTATATGTGGTAAAAGCCTAAAACTTGAGCATAGATGTTGAACTTTCTCCAATGGGATTCATATAGGATTATTGGGGGATGATTCATATAGTCAGATAAGTTAAGATGAGTTGGTACCCTGAATTTAATGTTTTCCCCCCTTGTTTCAGGGTAAAATGGAGTGGAGTTTCATTTATGGTAGAAGCATTTTCACTTCTGGCCGTGGGAACTTCAATGATTGGCTCTCTCCTCAGCTTCTCAGAGTTCTTCAAGGAGCAGCTTAAGAACCTGTCATGGCATTCTTCTTCGGTACAGATTGCCCCAACTCTTCATATTTCTGAAAGCAAATACCCTGTATCCGACACTCACGCTGTAATAGACTCTCCCTCTCCCTCCAGCTCTTTTATTTGAACCGAGAGATGAGCAGACGAGAGGTGAAGGGAGAGGTAAACCTCCCCCACTTGGTTTACAACCTGTATAATTGTTAAAACCATGCAGATAAAGGCATTGGCATTGGATGACATACAGCAGGAACCAGACAAACTGACAAAATGGTGGGGAAGAAATAAAACCGGGTTCACAGCAATGGCAATGGTGGTCACTCCGACACTAATAGTTTCAACAACAGTTCCAGAAGCATTCTCTGCTGCTACAGATATTGCAGTAAGTTAGAAGCGAAGCCATTAATGAATTAAAGGTGTTAAAGATGTAGAACTTGAAGCTCTAAATTTTCGTATAACTTTGATGCAGGGGGGTTACTGCATGACAATGCTGTATGGAGTTCTTCCACCAGCAATGGCTTGGGCCATGGGGAACAGAGAAGGTGAGGGGTCTAACCAGAAGGGATTAACAATGGCTTGGCCTGCAATTTGTGGAGTTGGATTATTTGCCTGTGGCTTAGTGGTGGAGCAAATTTTACAGGATTTATTGGCATTGCAATTCTGAGAAAAAGGAAAAACATGTCTGTACTTAACTATTATTCCAGAAACTAAACTAGCAAAAGTTAAGGTTGAGATTGGGAGAGTCAAAATGAATCCATTAAACAATATTGAGCTGAGATCAAGACTCATCAAGAATTCAGATCAAGTTCCAAGAAATACTAAGAGAAACCATTTCTAGAAGGCACACATTGGAGTTTATTTCAGAACAGGAACATGGCACAAATAAAAATAACAACAAATGATAAAATAATGACATAAAATTGTTCCCAAGCATGAGCTCTGAGTTTTGGGAATTGATAGAATGTTGTAGACAATTAAACCATCAGTCTTCATGGAAGACCCCCTAGTTCCTCACAGTTGTCACATTCTTCAAAAGCATCTGTACAACATCATGAGATATCCTTGAAGCTTCATTCTTCAAGTGATTGATCTTTGCATCTGTTTCAATCTCGAGCCGCTTCACATTAGCCCCCGAGTATCCGCTACTCTGATAATCCACAAACATGGTTAATGGTTTAGCTCATATTATAATCAAGGATAACTGGGTCTCGAAGCAAGTCATCGCCTAGAGATCAATCACATGATAAGATTCCGGATACCACGGAAATGGCAAAATAGCATCTGACTAAATAAGAATCAGAAATTTAAGAACATGAATGAATTCCAGAAAATTTACAGAAACTACTTAGCCGTGTGAGAGATTCAGTAAATGGAAGCCAAGAAAGGACAGATGCTCATATCTAAGATTTCCAGCATACTGCTGTTATTGCAACAGGAAAAAGAAATTATGAATTCATACCTCCGCCACCTTCTTCTTGAACTCATACTCTACTTGAGCACGATATTCAGAAATCTCTTTCTCTGCCTCTTCCTTGGCCTGTTTCAATCTAGCCATTTTTGCTGAAAAAAAGACACAGATGTGAACCGACATCTAGTCCTTCCAAAACATAAAAAGCAATGACTACCTATTAGAACAGCAACCATGAAAGTCAAATCAAGTTCTCTTCTATGTTTCCACAAATCCACACAGGCGTTTGCATGTTTACATAATTACATTGTTTAACCAAGTCTCCTTATCAAGTGAGATCAAGTATGCAAAAAATGTTCTAAAATCTTGAATATATCATCTAAACAAATAAAGGGAATCAACATAGAAACTAACATCTTATTATTCTTGACCTACTATTGCATCAATGAAAACCGTTAAGAAAAATGAATAATTTTTTACAAGCCAAGGTGCGAGAAATATAAAAATGAGACTAGTGCTAACCACTTCTTGCAGCATTGACAATGTGCTGAGCTTCTTGTTCCGCAACTAGCAGATGCTGAATACCGTTCTGGCTCCTGTAGGCTTCCATATTTGCTGAATTTTGTTACAGTTACTCTGATTAAGATTCCTTTTCTTTAGAACTCGATTAATTGTATAGATTGGAATAAAAACCAGTCACACAATAAACAGAACAAAATCCATCAGAACAGTAGAAAGCCAAGCAATAACTTTAGTTCAATAGTGGTGAACCATGATACGATAATATAAAGTTTAATTTGCATCAATTAACATATAGCATGTAGTAAGACTAACTCAAGATCAGTATATTTACTACAAATAAGATCAACAAGCATTCATTAAATCAATTTTACTACATTAACATTCACAAGGACTTTAAACCATGCCTCCCCATTGATATCCCCAGTTCAAAAGTCATCAAAATTTCAATTTCCCCTTTTTAGATCCATAGTAAAATTAAAACTCAAAGAGACTACTAAGAATCCAAGGACGTCATTTTCATGTCTAGCATACATTTCAATCTAAGCCAAGTTCAACATCCAACATCCAAATCCTTTCGTACATCAAACTTTTATGGCTAACATGATTTGATCACCAAGGTAATTTACAACAATGCCACCAACTATATAAGCCAACTCTATAACTCAATATCAGTAATCTCCTTCTGAAATTCTCAAAAACCCATGAAATCTAGGTCCATAAAAAGGCAGAAAACAATGTACCCACAAAAAAAATCAAAATCTAAGTGAATTACAACTATCGATAAACAGAATAGTCAGATCAGAGCGGAAAAAATAAAGGTAGAGCATTTAGATTTATATAATTTTCAAATTAAATAAAGATCTTATTTTTAATAATACAATTGAATTGTATAAGTTAAAAAAAAAAGTAATGATCTGGACAGTTAAACAATATCAATTACGGAAAATGAAAAAAATTTATTGAAAATACGAAGAAAATGCAAGACGAAGAAAATGCAAGTAAGAGTAAAGAGAAAGATTGAGAGAGCAAGAGAAGACGTACCAAGAGAATAGGTGTTTTTGTGATTTGAGATTTAACGAGAAAATTTAGGGACAAACAATGGCTGCTTATTTAAAAGAGTTTCAAGGGGAAAAAAATTGAAATAATTGAATTCCTCAAATGACCACTCTACCCTTATTTGTTTTCATAACAAATATATTTATCATTAAAATAATAAATATTATATTTATTAAATTCATTTTTAGAATTTTAGATGTGATTATATCTATAATATTATATTTCTAAGTCTTAACTCGATTGATATGAACATAGTTGTTAATATAGGATATTATCTTTTTATTTATAAGTTAAAAAAAAACTATACGCATTGTGTAAAAAAAAAAATTCATTATATCAACTCATCAATCGAAACCAAATAATTAATCTCTTGTCTAAAAACGATGAAAGTTTATAGTGGAGAAAGTGATGGTATTGTCGAAGGTCGATTCACCTTTATTGAGTCAAAAGTCAAAAAAAAAAGAGAATAATGCGAAGGAAAATGAGAGTTTAATATGTTAGGGTCTTGAGAAGGAAGAGGATGTCTCTTATGTTGTGTCTTGGTGTATTTACAAGTAGGTTATGATTTTCAAGTGATCCTTTCTTGAAGAGAATGGACTCGATAATTGTAAGTGACCTAATAAAAGGTCAAATCGGGTGGCTTAAGATAAATGATCCCTTTCGTGATGATACAAGGCATGCGGATAATTAGTCACTGAATGATCATTATGATAGTACAAAGCAAAGGGTCATTCGTATGTATACACGTGGATTGACACATCATCAATTAATTAAATTTTTAAAGTTAAAAAAATTAAAAATTATAAAATATATTTTTAATATTTTGATATTTAAAAAATTAATTTATTGCTAACATAATATACATGCGAATGTCACATCAATAAAATTAACTATAATTAACTTTTATATATATATTGGGATGATTGGATAAACAATATAAGTTCAAGAGTTAAAAAGATAAAAATGAAATGAATTTTATTAAAATATTTTTTTTATAAAATTAAAGCACGAAATAAATTATTATACTTATTTATATATATATATATATATATGATATGTGTACTAGAGAACAAATTCGTTGCCTTTTTGCACGGGTCACCCGCGAGAAGTTTCATACTGCAAAAAGTTAATGACTATTTTATCATTTTCTAAAATAAAATAATTAATAAAAAACTGGAAGACATGTACTATTCAGACTTTTGAACACATTCAAGATATAAGTAAAAAATTTATGTAAAAATAATATTTATAAAAAAATTATATAAATAAATTACGTTTTGTTTGGAAAAAATTCCTTTATAAATCTCGTAATGTGTGTTTAATAAATTTATATAATAATACAAATTTATTTTGTAAACTAAATAAACTTCTAATTATTTTTCAACTTAATTGAACCAACCACTTAAACCCCTTTTTTCTAAAATATTTTTTTTTATAACAATTGATTTAACCTTCCAACTTTAAAAAAAGCTATTTTTTTTATCTTTTTAATCTTTAAACTTGTGATGTTTATCAAATCACTCGAAAATAAATGAAAAAATTAATACTTGTTCACTTCGTTGACATGGCATATCCATTTTTCCAATTCATTTTCTGGTTTTCAAACCAATTCTTAAACAATTGAATGATTCCCAATTCAGACCAATTTCGGGTTCAACCGGTTGGTCCGGTCCAATTTTACAACACCCTTTTTAACAATAAAACCCAGCAAGAAGCTTAGCTTCCACCAGCTATGGAAGGCATTCCTAATTGAATCAACAAGAGGTGACAGTTTCTACAAACATTAACATAAAATAGATTATACAGCAAATCATTCACTACATCAATGACTTGATATGATGATCAACAACATCAATCATATTCCTATAACAATCAAATATATAGCACTTGCCACAATACAGTCATTAGAATTCGATTCTTGCAAAATATTATTCAATCTACTCCTGTGTATTTCATTTTTGTACAATTCTGTGGTCAAGGTACACAGATTCGGCGCCTAAAACAAGTGCCATCAGTAATCTTCTTCATCGACACAAGCTGAAGGGGGGTAATTCACAATATTAGGCGATGATAATAACGAATTACGCAATGCAAAAACAAGTATATAAAACAAACGGGTATATCGAGCGCTACAAATGTCTCAAAAGCAATTTCATAAACCATTGAAGATTGAAAGAATAGCTGATATAGTAAAAATGTATAACAAAGGTCATCACTAGAAGTCGGTTATGCTTCAACAGGAGCAAAACTTTGGTGTCTTTTGGGTTTCTTGTTTTTTAAGGCAAATATAAACAAAGTTAACGGCTTCACTTGTGTGTACTCAGTTTGATAAGTGTACTGAAAGAAGAAACGGGTGGCTTTTTCCAGTATCTTTGCTTCTTGGCTAAGCTCACTAAACAAAAACACAAAGGGAAAACGAATATGGGAACTTTAAAAGTTTCAATTCTGCAAAGTTCAAAAAGCTTATATTTGTTCTACATTCGCCTTTAAAAGACGGGAATAAAAGGGTTCGCTGTGCATGGATATACGTCTATGGCAAGCATCAATTCTGGAAGAGGATTGGAAAGGAAAAAAAAATTGAAAGCTTCACTAGAAATTCCATCCTCCAAAGGCTCATCAGTCAAGTAGAAAAACTCCCAAGAGAATCATAAAAAGAAAACTAAAAATAGTTGTTAAGAATAAGAACATCACAATCCCAAGTGTTATCCAATTAATGAAGAGAGCTACCGGATTACCGTCATAGATAAATATCCTCTTCAACTTTTTATCGTCAAATCTCATTAAAAATATCACCAGTCAAGGCTTCATCTAAATTTCAAAAACTGAAGAAGTAGCACTAAACGGTTAAAATACTATGGAAGCCCTAAACTAGATGTCAGATTGCACTTGGCCTCCTCTACAAAAAAAATAAGCAAATTAATCCCTGTACATTAGATCAAAGAGCAAACTGACGTACAATAACCAATTTTTAACATTAGAAATGAATGAAATTTTTAACAAAAGGCGTATAGGGACTACTTTGGTTATTTTTTGAGTAGAGAAGGCAAAATGCAATCTGACTCTTAGTATAAGGGTTTCCATGATACTTTTATCGCATTAAATTGTTTTCACGTTCCCCTAAACCTCTAGTATTAGACCAGTACATGTTACGGAATAAGTGTTACAAAAGGGATGGTCAACCCGGTGAGAGCTTCAAAGATGGCTTTTATCTTCTCGAATTAGAAGCAAAACATGGATAAAATTAAACAGTTTCCACAAATTCCAAAAACCATTCTGAACTGTAACTAGTGCTATGACTACTTAAACTTTTCATCTCTAAACTTCATTATCCTTTGCAACTTTGTTTATCTGTATATCAAAGACATTAGAGCTCTTAGACTTCTAAATATTAACTTTATATCTCCAATTTTAGGATGAAAATATGGGTCTCCTTGTTTGTACAATTCAGTCATCTTTTTTTATCAACAATTCATGGTTGATGTTTGTACCAAACACTGACTCGAATTTCACCTGTTCAACCATACAAGGCTTGCACTATTATGATGCTAAATCAAACAACCAAAGCCACCTTGCTTTTGCAGAATCACTAAAACATGAACACGGATATTATTTAACACACTCATCTAGGAATTAAGCTGACAAAATATGATCCATCAATCTATTTGAGTGACTGAGCGATTTAATCAAGTAATATGTCAAGAAATAGAGGCAAATTTGTTAAGAATTACTCCAATCAATTTGTGTTAAATTGCTAAGTTGGAATTACTAAGTGAAGAACCACATAAAGCACAACCTAACTTTTCTAAACCACTCAAGGAACAGCACAAAAATAAAAGCTCTGAATTGCAACAAGGAGATATCAAAATCGAGTAAACTCAAAAACCCCAAGTCTAAAAACACCATAAATCAACATAAAATCAAAACTAATACCAAAACACCTAATCTTTCAACAATTTTTTTCCTGGAAAAAAAGTCAAAAGGAGGACTTTAGAGTTACCTCCACAGCAGAAGCAACAGTAACAGCAAGAAAGGACCATGAAAATCTCTCTACAGATCACAATAAAGCTAGCACAGCACTTGGAAGGGGGAGATTTCGAGTGGGCAGCTTCTTGATCGTCATTTAAGAGATTTTGTTGGTTGCTTGGAATCCTCGGGGAAGAGGAAGAAGATTGTTTCTCCGATTTCATCCGATGGAGGTTCCATTCTAGTTTTCTTAAATAAGCGATTTTGAATGAATCCCTTAGTCTAACTGATGGCCATAGATGCATCTCTCACTGCTTCTTTGTTCTTTTGATTGAAGTTTCTGACAATGAAACAAGAACGGCAAAAAGCGAGTTTGGCTTTTACGGTGAAAAACCGATAAGATACTTTTCATTTCTTTTTGGTAAACTACACCTAATGCTCTAAACTATTAGTATATTTACATTTTGGTCATTCAACTTCAAAATGTTACAAAATATTCACTAAACTATTCGAAAATTTTCATTCAAGTCACTCGGCTGCTAAAATCATTGTTGTATGATCTTCTTTATTTGTACCACTTGCAACAATCGAAAACTTTCATTCCCTTTCTCTCTTACAATTCATTTTTTTTTTATAAAAAACAACTTTGAACGTCAATCTACGAACCAAAGTACAAATAGCTTTCTTATCCAATCTCCGACACTAATAATTAAATTGATATGGATCTAAGGTATATTCTTCTACTCATCGATAGGTACTAGTCCACCATATTAATCATTGAACTGTTGCTAGAAACTCATTAACCAAACTTTAAAAAAAAAATTAACAGCCTAATGACTTAAATAAAAACTTTCAAATAGTTTAGTGACTTGAATGAAAATTTTTAAACAGTTCATTGACCATTTTGTAAGTTTGTGAAGTTGAGTGATCAAAATGTAAACATACTAATAGTATAATGATCTAGGAGTAGTTTATCCTTTCTTTCCTTTTTTTTCAATAAAAAGGGCTAATGTCATGTTTAGCCCTAAACTTTAATCGATTGTGCAATGTGGTACTTCGAATAAAATGATTGTGTGATTTGACTAATTTAATGAAAATCTAATTACCTCCAAACGAAAGGAACCACCTCTTCCATCCATAACTCTTGCAATGATTTTTTTGAACACTTTTTTTCCTTTCCCACCAAGGTTGGCATTCCGAGGGTTTTTTTCTAAATTAGTAGCAACTTAATAAAGTAAGAACAAATATGGTGACGAAGACCCCTGGTGTTAGTAACTTTTCCATAAGCTCTCGAGATTCATGTTCCTTCTCAACAGCATCATCTCCACTAATTGCAATCTCCTACATTCTCAATTTGAACCTCAAACCATGGCACTTGATGCTATTGTTTAAAGAAATTGACTCGAAAACAAGAGATTGGAGGGGTGAAGGTGATCGAAATTCCAAGAAGATGTAGCGGTTAGAATATTCGTCTTGCAATCTGTATAGTTTTAGACAATTTTTTGGATTCAAATTCACTTAAGTCAGCTTAACTCTCATTACGTAAAAATTTTCAATAAAAAATTTTTTTAATGCACCAAAAATAAAGCAAAAGCAACTCAAAATGAAATAGTAACAAACGACACGTCCCATGAAGGTCAACTGATCAAATGGGATTCATTTAATTCTCTTAAACTGGCTCAATTCATGAAACATATAGAGAAGCTCATCTACTTAATACTTTAGTAGCCTAGTGAAATATTTTGCGTGCTTTTGCTTTTGAAGGCTTTCTATTTTTTCATTCTTCTTTTGTCTTTAAATTGCTTCTGCTTTAACTTCATTTTGCGAGAGTTAAATTGATTTAGACAATTTTGAAACCAAGAAATTGACTATAATCGCGCGGTTTGCTAGACTAAAATTCTAACTCTTTAACATAATGCTATGATTGATTCCTTAGCAAAAGTAGAGGTTGATACCAATTAAATTTTTGTCTTCCATATCTTAGTTCATTAAATTGCAATTGAACTAAGTGACTATTGGTAGAATAAATAAATATTGACATCAAAAGTTTATTTATATAATTTGAAAATTCTTTATGTAAGCGGAGCCTTACTCAAAAAGTAAATCACTATAAATGAATTTGTACTAAACATTATCTGAATTCATCTCACTCTTCAAGTTGCAATCTCACTCCTCTATACATAATTTACATCACTCTTCCGCAAAAACTTTTTTCCCTTAAGAGCTTAATTGCAAACTGAACAACAAAAACACCTGGTTTATAATAAATTTGTACAAAAAAAAAATTTATTGACTGAACCAAATAAGCACTCTCTCCATCTCATCTCAAAAAAGTCAAAAATACAAATCTTCAAATAGACGTTGTAGTGCTTTGTAGAAAAACAAATACGACCCGAATGAATCTCTGAAATTTCACCCTAATTAATTTACTCATTATAAAATATAATATGAGAGATCTTCTTGACTTCAACTTTTTCTAACATCAACATCTCTTTAAAATGTAAGTAGATGACGTTTGAAATCTTTGAAAAATTTTTTTGCTTGATCTAATCTCTTCTCTAGTCACAGCCTTGTGATTTGCTGATCAAAATGTGAACAAATAAGTCAAATTATAATGTTTTGTCAATTTTTCTTAAATTGTGACTCGTATATAATTAACACTAATAGAGTGTTTGAAGGTAAGACAGTTTCGAATAAAGCCAGATCGCCAAAGATTTTAGCCAACGGATTCCGGATAAAGTTATTCAAACTTTTTTAATTCTTTAACTTTAATTGAACCAATTTTTTTCAAAAAAAATTAATTGAACCCAAATATTTTGATTAATTCGATCGGTTAATTAAATTAATTAAAATTTATATGGTTTTTTTTTTTTTTTTGTTAAAATAAGTATAAAATATATCGAAATCAATAAATTGATAATATTCATTTGACTGAATTATTTGAATTAGTAATAGTTTAATATATATAATATTATTTATTAAGTTCGATTAATTCGTTTAATTATCCAATTTCGAACCGAATAAATTGTTAATCAAATTTTAAAAAAAATTTAACCGACTTCCGACCAAACTAAATTGATTAACCAAATTAGAGCGGTTCAACCGATTAATTCGATTTTAACCGAAATTTGAACTATCTCTATCCCCTAGTCTCCGGTAGCTCGTATGTGGTGTCTTTACACGCAACTCGTAATAGTGGCACGTTTTAACGAAGATAGATGATGAAGTTTATGGCTATTTACACATCAAATTGCATACAAGAAGCTGACTGCAAGATCTGCAGTTTTTCTTAAATCAGAGCTAAAAAGAAAAATGAACAATCAAATATACATCAATGATGAAATAGAGATGGATTATTCATCAAACCCAATAGATTTTACATTATGAAACCTTTTGATTTGCAAACCCTTTTCTCTTCCCTGTAAAACCCAAGAAAAACAAGTGTGAATCAACCATTGAAAGGTTGAATTACCTCACGAAATTGCGTATCCCATTTGTAACAGTTGAAAGGTTGAGAAATGGGGATTGAAGGAATCCAATCCAGGCATCAACATCGCTGGCGAGTTGGGAGAAGAAGAAGAAGAAGAGGCATATAAAGAAGTTGCAGGGCTTAGAAGGGAAGAGAAAGCGTCGAGGAAGAAGAAGATGATGGTGCTGATAGGTACCATGTTTTCAAACTTGGGTATAGTAATATGGTTTCATCAATGGAATAATTTATATTATCTCCAGATTGTATTAGTAATATGGTTTCATCAATGGAATAATTTATATTATCTCCAGATTGTATTATATTTGTTTTTATTGTAATGCCATGGAAAGTGGGGTAAAAGCGTTATAGAAGTTATTGTATTAAGGGTTAAATTGTATTTTATTTTTTATTTAAAATACGAAAATTAATTTTTGTAAATTAAATTAGAGAGTAAACCAGTCGTTCTATTAAATAAATTATTTATTTTTATTGTTAAAATTTGATCATTGTATGTCAAAATAAAACACACGTGACATGCCGATAGAAACGGATAGAATTGTTAATAAAAATAACTAGTTTACTATTTAATTTAACATATAATGACTCATGTACCCAATTTTTAACTAAAAGAGATAAAATACAATTTGATTCTTAATATATTAATCCCTATGATACTTCTACTTGAAAAATGGTAGTTTTGTAAAACTATAAAGTTGTTTAGATTATACGTGACAAATATGAGTAATTTAAATAATTTCAATGGGGGTAATTCCTAAATTGCAATAGTTATCTAAATATATTAGTTTGAATATTAGTTTTATTGTTTAGATGTTACAAAATATTTTCTATTCTATATATTAAAATTTTTATTAAGTTAGTATCATTTTCTAACCGAGTCTCAATTTAATTTAAAAATTATTAAAAAAATCTATTATTTTTATAAAGCAATAAATATTAATATGAGAATATTTTTATTTTTTTATATTTTTTATAAAACAATATTATAATAAGATTTGGATCTACGACATATGAATTTTTTTTTCTTTCGAAAATAAAAACATATGATACTTAAATTTAATTATTTCAACCAAAATTTCATTTGATTTTAAAATAAAACTTTTATAAATATAATCTAAATATATTATAAGTATTATGTTTGTTTTATTGTCACATCAACAATCACATCAATT
Organism: Kokia cookei; assembly: GCA_039519145.1. Classification (NCBI taxonomy): domain Eukaryota; kingdom Viridiplantae; phylum Streptophyta; class Magnoliopsida; order Malvales; family Malvaceae; genus Kokia; species Kokia cookei. The sequence continues at coordinate 2,054,914 of CM076910.1, forward strand.
CAATTGAAAATTGATAAATTTTTCAATAATTTTTTTTTAAAATTATAGAATATGAGAATTATCTCAAAAAAATCCATACAAACTAAGGTTTTGAATATTGAATATAAATAGGATTTTTTTTTTTTTTAAATCACAATATAAAAATATTACATATGTTATTTATTTGATATACCGTTTACTACTTTTGTTTATTTTTTATTTGGAAGATAAAAAAAAGATGGTCCTTTACCAATTAACTTATAGAAGTTTAGACATGGTGATGGAAATGATTGGAAGGATTGCTTGTTGGAATGGCAAAAATGATGCAACTCTAGTGGGCCTTAAACATTATGTACAAGGGACAATTTTTGTGTTGGGAGGATAAGTTGGAACACAATTATGTAATGTGCACTTCAAGCTATCATTCAAATAACTTTACTATCATTGACATGCCTTGATATTAAGATTGGCAAACGTCTCTATCCATCATCTCGATTGAGTTTTAACTCAATAAGTATGAGTATTGTTATTAATGTAGGAAGACGTGAGTTCGAATACGTTAAAAACTCTTTATCTTTTTATTTATGAATTGATGAGGGACTATGAATAATTATGATATAAAAAAAAGCAGATATGATAAATAAAAAAAACCTTCTATCTACCGTACTTTTGAGTGGAATAGCAAGATATTCGATGTTTTTTTTATGTAAAATGTAGGGTTTTAAATTTATTCGGAGTAATATTACTATGAATCTGAAAGAAATATCTCCATTTGTTTCAAATGATAAGATTATATATATATATATAAGCAAGAGTTTGAAAAAACTTTTGAATTGATGAGAATACTTTTTATTTTTTTATGATATTGCTAAACTAATTTTAAAAACAATTATAATTTAATTTAGAATTATTAGTTAAAAAATTGTATTAATTTTCAAAATAAATTTATGAGTTGAATAAAACTCTAAACATAATATATATAAGAAAAAATTATGATAATTATAATTAGTTAAAAATTTTGAGGTAAAAAGTTGTGTTATTTTTAGTTTTTTTTTTTTTTTTTTTGCTAATTGTATTATGTAAAATGGAGTTATTATTTGGATATAATTTTAAGCATTTTAATTATCACTTAATTAATATTAGAGTTATAAAATCATTATTTGAATAGAACTCTAAGTATAAAATATAAGAAAAAATAAACTTTGTGTATTAGTCTGATGGTTAAGAGTGTTCATAGCCCAGGTGTAACTTGGATTCGAGTTGTGTCAATTGCATTGTCGTTAGGGCTTTGTCTTCTCATTGTAATTATTAAATTTATTTTTTTAAAATTGCATTAATTTTATTGATCTAAAATAGAGTTATTAATTATCACTTAATGAATATCAGAGTTATATACCAAATAAAATTTAAAATTAACTTTATAAATAGCATTCAGTAATTAAACATATTCAATTGAGTAGTATCTAAGAAAAATTATCAATAAAAAAATGAAGATTGCATTACTAAGTTAGAACTATATAAAAAAAATAAATCATTAAACCAACGGTTCTTCAAAGAAGTAAGCACTCTTAAAATTATTATTTTTTATCTCTATGTTATTTGTTTGACGCAAAAGAAAAATATTTTATGAGTTTGTTTTGAAAATAAAATCAAATTTCAACCATTATTTTTAAATTACTATTATTAAATGTGTTTATTATTTCGATATAAATATATTTCATATTTATCATGAACTATTATAATTGATGCATGTTTTTTTATTTTTTTATTTTTTTCAAATTAGTTTATAGTTTAATTTTTTTATATAGTTCAAAATTTGTATATTATTTAAAAATTAAAAGAAATTATTATTATCAATTATAGTTAACAATAAATATAAAATACATTATTTTAAAATTATTTAAAAATTAAACATATAAAATCATATTCAACACATGTGACATTAGAAACTAATAGTACAAAACGGACAATTTTCATAGATTAGCAGTTTTTTTTTTTTTTTTGGGCCATTGGATGATGAATTTGGATGGTAAGTGATTTGGATGGGCTAACCTTGGCCCATGTTAAACATAGCTTGGGATTATAATTCAATTAATTATGCTCAATTTATTTTTTCCTAAAACTTAAAAATTAATTTTTTATTTAATTTTTCATTTATTTTAATTTTTAAACTTGTATTATTTATTAAATCATCTTAAAATATATGAAAAAAATTAAATATGTTAACATTGTTGATGTGGTACCCACGTGACAGTTCATGTGTATGTCATGTTAACAATTAATTATTTTTTAAAATATTAAAAATATTAAATAATTTTTATAATTTTAAAATAATTTTTATAATTTATTATTTCTAATAATATTTTTTGAATTTTTTAAATTTTAAAAAGTTAATTAATTGATTATATGATATCCACGTGTATGTCACATCAACAATGTTAACAAACGCTAATTTTTCCATTCATTTTGGGTTGTGATTTAACAAATAACACAAATTTAAAGACTAAAAGAGATCAAAAAAAATAAAAAAAGAGTTAAAATAATTTTTTTTATAAAGTTGGAGGGTCAAATAAATCATTATGTATTTTCATAATAAAATTTTGGGTTTGAACCGTCCTAAGTGGATCCAACGCGATTTTATTCGGTTAATTCTAATTTTATTTTATTTTTTTATTGTGGTAAAAGTTTATTTGTAAATCGATTTAAATGAATTTATTAAGTAAATTTGTAGTTTTATTAGTCTCTTTTTATATTAAATTAACAAAGGTAAATGCTAGGTGCCAAGACAAAAATAGTCTAATACAATAGAATTGTTAATTTTATTTTTTATCGATTAAGTCTTAATTTGATTAGTATCGGTATCGATTAAGTCTAAAATACATTATCCTCCCATTTAAAGATTGGGAAAGGGCTAGGGATATATTTAGGTATTGTATCAACAAGAGCAATTATGATAAAAACTTATAATGATATTAACGTTAAAAAAATCATTTTAATCTTCTATTTAATTTTCATTTCTTTTTGTCATTGAATTTGTATTGTGTGCTAAATCACTTCAAAATAGATAGAAAAATTAACGTTAGCTAACTTTGTTGTCATGTATGCTACATGACGGTCTATATGTATGTCACGTTAGCAATTAATTTTTAAAAAATTAAAAAAATGTTTATATTTATTTATACTTTTTTAATAATTCTAACAATTTTTTATAATTTTATAATTTTTATTTTAAATTTTTAAAAAATTATTTAATTGTTTATGTGGCATACACATGTCCATCCATTTGATAATGATTTGATAAACAGTGTAAGTTTAAAGACTAAAATAGGGAAAAATTTAATAAATGATGAAAATATTTTTTTTGTAAAATTAATGGGCCAAATAAATTATCATGCCAACTGCAAAAGAGAAGATAAGATTAAAGAAATTTTATATTATATTATGTTTAAAAACAAAAAATTTAAAAAAAATCATAATCTTTGAAAGAATTAGAGAACTTTATAATTTGTTTAAATTTTATTAATACTAGTCATATATATGAGGAGATGAAGGTGTACATAAAAGTCATGAACCCTGATTCATTACATTACATGTGGAATTATGGATTACATGGGAGTTTTACACAGTGGGTAATGGACATCATTCAAGGCAAAAGTGATCTGGGGATGATAATATCTCCAATGTTGTTGTGCCATGGATCAGCCAAGTGAGTTGCCAAGTTCTCCAATGGTCCAGTTCCAGGGTAAGCTGATTGTTGAACACAAAATCCCACAAACGCCAACAATGCCAAACGACCTGCACACAACAAAATCAATCCTGATTTTCGAGCTTGGATGGGTAGCTGAAATCTCATATGAAAAAAGGGATTGAAGTTCTTTACCGTTCTTGATCTCTTTGACTTTGTATTCCTCGAACTTTTTAGGGTCCTTGGAGTATCCCAAGGGGTCGAAAGCACCGCCGGGGTACTTCTTTTTCTCGGTATCTTTCTCCATGCTGCGTTGGTGCTCGACGAAGGCGATGGCGAGGAACTCGATGACCAAGATTGTTGGGAGAGTTCCCCATGGAACAGGGTTGCCTAAGTAAGTGGCTTGCCCACCAGGAACGGCTGCCCATTCTTGTGCCTTTACCCAGTTTCCATACCCCAATGCCTCTGGCACCAATATACCAGGCTGCAAATTTTACATGCATCACAATTTAGCACCTTTGAACTTGTTATATATTTTTGAGGAGGGAAAGTCATAATAGTAATGCAACTATCGAGACTTGAACTCAGGTCCTGACCATCACGTCGACACACGGAATTCAACTTATTATCTTATTTAGCATTCGCATCCAATATACTTTCTGTTCTCAAGAAAACTGTCAAATTATAGTCATACTCTTTGTTTTAGAGATTTAAGGATAGTAAGAGGACTAAATTACACAAAATTAAAATATAGAGACTAAAACCATAATTTGAGGGGAAAAAACACTTACAACAGCAAGCATAGCCCATCTGCAGTGAATCAACTCAGATTCCTTGTACCTCTCAAGGTTCTCCGGCACCTCACCAAGTCTCAGTGGATCAAATCCAAAGTCACTGAAAAACCAAATATATACACACACACACACACATTCATAAGAAGTACTTAAAACTGGCTACAGAAAGAAAAAAAAGATGGAATTTTTTTTTGTTTGAAACTTTACCCAGGTGCTGAACCATCAAGATAAGGAGGCCTAGGCTGACCAGGCATCCAGTCAGCCGACATGCTAACACGGTGGCCAACATTGGTGCCAAAGCTAGGCAACGGCATAGCGGTGGCGAACTTGGACTTTGAAGAAGAAAGCACTGAAGGGAAAGCGGTGGCGATGCCACAGCTCATCAATGTGTTGGTGGCGGCCATGGCTGTAGCTTGGAGGAAAAAGGGTTTTGGCTTGGGGGGACGTAATTGAAAAGAAAAGAAAGTTGGGGGAATATGAAGGTTAAAGAGAAAAGGGAGTGGATATGGAGGTAATCCAAAAGTGGATTTTAATTGGCTAAGTGATGGTAACAAATGCTTTGCAATTTCGCCACGTGGCATTTTCCAATCTTAGTTGAACCGATATGTGGGGAAGGACACAATTGGATATTTGTGTTCTTGTGCGTAAGGTGGAGGTTGGCGGTAAATGATGGTACGAAACGATGAAGTTAGGTCATTTGTAAAATGAAATGAGTATTTTTATTTTGAATTTTAGTATTTTTATTTGAAAAAATTTAAATTTAAATAAAAAAATTATAATTTAAGATAAAATTATTGATGTGATATTAAATTAGTGAAAATGGATAATATTTTTATTTCATACCATTTTTTCTCAAAAGTTAACTTATAATTTTGGATAATATACAGAAATAATATGATAATGTGATATAGTTTTTTAGAAAAATATATATATATAATAGTTTATTTTCACTAATATTGATAAATACGATATAATGTCATTTATAAAGTGATTTCGAAGGTGATTATTAATAGATTTTTTAGGGTCTTTAATAATTGTATTAATAATACTCAATAAGTGTTTGTGTCTAAAAGACAAATAATTGATAACATATTTTGTGGTTTATGAGATACTACACTCCTTAAAAAAAAAAAAAAGACGAGGTCAACTGGCTTTTACGCCCTGGAGCTTATCATGAGCAAAGCCTATGACAGGATTGAATAAGACTTTTTGGGAAGAGTAATGAGCTCCTTAGGATTCTGTAAAGCGTGGATTTCACTTGTCATGAGGTGTGTCCCTAGTGTGTTGTATTCTGTAATATTGAATAGGGTACAAGGAAAGCAATTTCGAAGGCAAGGGAATCCCCTAAGCTCTTATTTGTTTTAATTTGTGCTGAAGTTTTTTCAAGGTTACTTCACATGGCTAGAGAGGAAGGAAGACTTAATGGGGCGAGAATAGGTCGAAGTGGGTTAGTAGTTAGTGACCTTTTATTTGTCGATGATAGTATATTGTTCAGTGAAGCCACGATTGAAGGAGCAAACACCATGAAGTCAATAATGTTCGAGTATGAGGGAGTCTCGAGTTAGTTAGTTAATTTCGATAAATCTCTTATATTTTTTAGTGACAATATGAACCATGATGTAGAGGAATAGGTAGGAAGAATTTTGGGGGTGCAAATTTCAAACAATCCGAAACGATACCTTAGGTTACCAACAATGGTGGGTAGAAGGAAAAAGCATGCTTTTGTGAGTAGAATTTTGGAGGTACGAATTTCAACCATGCCTTTTGTTGTTGTTTTGGTGCTGTTATATTGTTACTATTTTATTGTTATTGTTTGGAAATTATATAACTCTTATTTTATTGTTAATTTCGTTACTATTTTAAAGTCATTTGCTTGCTAAGTTATACATATCTTAGTGCTATTTAGGTTTAAATAAATTTTTTAATTTATTTTTAAATTGTTGGAAAATATTTATTTTAATGTTTTCATTGTATTTGATGTATTATATTTAATCTTAGAATATAAAAGTTAAATACTAAGGGGAAAATATCATGTTTGAGTTCTGCTCATGTTTTCAATTGTTTGAAAAATATCATTTTCATGTATATGATATATATTTTTAATAATATCATTATAAGTTCTTGATTATATATATGTTTTTTTGGATACAATATCATGTTTGAGTTCTGCACATGTTTTCAATTGTCTAAAAAAATATCATTTTCATGTATATGATATTTTTTTAAACAATATCATTATAAATTCTTGATTATATATATATATATATGTTCTTTTGGATACAATATCTAAAATTATTCATAGTCCCTCCTCGACTCATGAATAAGAGGATAATACGCTTTAGTGCACTTGAACCTATATTCTCTTGCATTGACAACAATATCCATATTAATCGAGTTAAAACTCAATAGACACTTGTAATATTGAAATATTACATGAAAAATCAAATAACATATTATAGAATTGTGCTAATAAGCATTTAACGGACTTTACTTTTTTTTACCAATTAATGTTTTGGAATAAATTTTAAATTGACTTATAAAATCGTTTATTTTTTTTTGAACATACTGGTATGATTACATGATAGTATTTGTTCATACTTTCTTAACCCTTTGACAACGCACACACACCTTGCACACATAGGCGCTCGAACCCAGGACCCCTAGGATGGACATCATCCTCTTTTCTACTGGACCCACTTATTGAGTTCAAATCATTTATCTTTTTAATCTCTCATCATCTTCAAAAAAGAATTCAATATAATTGTTAATATTTTTAATTGTGATAAAAAAATATTATTATTTTTAATTACTGCAATTATAATTTGATTTAATAAAAAAATATTCTCTTACACGATTATAAATACCAAGTTTGTGAATTGATTTAATAAAGACTGTACTTTATCACTTTCTTTATCTATCACTGTTTAAATTCAAAGTTTATATCAAAGTCATTTTCCAATTTTTAATATAATTTCAATAATTATGTTATGTAAAAGAATAGAAAATTAAGTGTTATATAAAGAATATAGAGCACGTCATATATCTGATTCAAGAGCACGTCATAAATATCTGACCTCAGTTCGCTCGTTTTTTTATGTGTCTGTCATTTGCCCTAGTTCAATTAGTTAAGATTTCGCTCGTCCACTGTTTACTTATATCTTTTGGAAAGTATTTGAAGACACGTGTAACCCTTAAGGAAGTAACGTGTCTTCACGCATGACGTTTAGTTACTCTTAATACGTCACATTAATGAATGATATATATATATATATAAAAAGATGAATCTCCCTAAAAAGGAATAGAGAAATACACTCAATATTATTTATAAATATTATTGAATAAAAGAAAGTAATTAATTGTAATTAAGAAAAATCATAAATTTAATTTAAAATTAATCTCTGCTATGGACAAATATCCTTTTCTGATTTGCTAAGGTATTAGAAAACATACACGTTTCCCATTAACATTGTTGTCTTAATTTTTGGCAATGGGGCAAGTGGGTATTAATTAAAATGCCATGAGAATTATGACTTACATCTAATGATTCATGCAGTCGTATTCTCTACATTAATCTTTACATGTATATATGTATAGTTCATAGTACATCTCTGCTATTCCTCCCTCACTAAGAATCCCATCCACTGCTACAATTCACTCTCTTCACCATGGGCTCTCCGGTAATATAATCTTCACAAAGTTTACATTCTAAAGAGAAAACAAAAATTAAATCCACCCCAAAGTTCAAAATTCATTTTTTTTTCTAAAGTTTTGTTGAATTTGTGTGTATAGGGAAGTGAAATATTCGATGAATTTACGAAGCTATGTAAAGGACTAGCAATGATACTCGTTGGTGCTCACATTGTGGTTCAGCTTATTCCTTCTTCCCTTACTTACTTTGCTCTTATTCCCGCCAGGTTCTTTCTCCCATTTTTTTCCCTCTTTTAATTATTGTTTCATTGTTTTCATGTGAGAAAGTTTGGATTTTGGTGAATTACCCATATAGGATTTTAGTCAAACTTCATTTTTAATTGAACAAAGTCTTGGGAACATTACACTGGAACTTTTGTATTTCGTTTTTGGTAATCCTGTCCAGTGTATATTTATAGATGAATTGGTTCTAGTTTTAATCAAATAGTTAATGTTTCTATTTTGTTATTTGGATGTTTAGATCTGGATTTTGGAATTTGATTGGCTATTTACCATTAGAGGGGGTTTTTTTTCCTTCTGGTTAAATGTTTATTCTTTTTTACATATTTTAATTTGAATGCTTAGATCTGGATTTAGGGACTTGATTGAACTATGACAACTATATGCAGTTTTTATCCAAGGGTTAATTGAATGGCTTATGATTTCGACATCTATATGCCTAGATTTTGATTCTAATGCTTGAACAAACTCGTAGAGATCATTGTTTTGATCATCTTCCTTCACATGGCTACTTACTGTTTGATCAGTTGAATAATTATGTTTTACACTTGGTTGAAGGGAGTGTTTTCAGGGTTTTGTTTAGGTTTTAGATATGGATCTTGAAACTTGAAGGTGGATCTTGGTTTAGAAACCATTGCCTTCCTGGTATTGGTTCTGTGATTAAAGCTGTAACAATGGTTTGGAGGGCATGGGAAAATCAATATCAGATCCTGCCCTGTCAAAAGAATGGATTTTCCATTTTGGGATCATGATCTGGTTGTAAACCATGTACCTATAACTTTACGTCTTTATCTGTGGTTGGTGTTGGATTCCTTGAGATGCAAGCTATGTTGCTTGGGCTATTCATTCTCCTTAAAGTACCCATGTCTGACACTCTTGTCCAACAGATAGATATGGGGATATGAATTTCGAGGATCCTCCAAATACATGAAAAAACTTAGAAAAATCTAACCATCCCATGTCAGTTACATATCCACATGCAACCCTCACACCCAAGTCCAAGTAACATAAGATGCAAGAGAGTGATGCATTTGATTCCTAGTTTATATCCTAAAACTTATTTTTTTCAGGACGATTCCTTTTGTTTGGAACCTCATAACTGCCGGTTACATTGAACAATCAATTCAAGGGGTATGAACATGTATTATACTCTTTATTTTGCCTCATTTTCCTTTCCTTTTTCTTTCAACCATATAGTTGTATTGAAGCTTACTGATTTCTGCAGGTGGTAGTCAGCACTCTTGGTCTTCTTTACATAGGGAAGTTGCTTGAGCCGATATGGGGTTCTAAGGAGTTCTTGAAGTTCATCTTTGTAGTTAACTTTCTAACTTCTGTCTGTGTTTTCCTTACTGCTATTGCCTTGTACGGCGTAAGAAGGCAGGAAAATTACCTGTGAGTGCTATGATCTCCCTATGTGTTTAAGAAGCATTTATATTTGGTTACTTCTCTCCTTATGCCATTTCCTCTTTTGCTTGTTCTTTTTCCACCTTTCTTCTCAATTGAATGTTTGAGAAGTGAAGAGAATAAATTTATAAAAACCGAAGCACACTTCTCTCTTCTTCTCTGACTGATGGGTAAGAAAATGGTGTATGTATTTTGAAGTTGATGAAACACATTCTGCAAAATTTAGCCTAGTCCTTTTTCCCATCATGTTTACATTTTTATACCTCTTATTCTTGTTTGGTCTTTGTGCTAGTTACACGCCACTTTCTGGCTTCCATGGTGTATTAGCAGGCTTCTTGGTCGGCATCAAGCAAATGGTACCTGACCAAGAGTTGCCTTGGCTGAAAATAAAAGTAAAGGTAAAAATTTATATTACTAGCACCATTAAATTCAGTTTGACATAAAGAGATTTTCTAGCTGGGAATTCGCCTTTTATGCTCTTTATGATGCTATCCTTTGCAGTGGCTTCCATCTCTTATGCTGTTGTTTTCCATTGCCATAAGTTTCTTCACTCCAGAGTCAGCAACATATCTCTCAACTTTGATATTTGGAACATATATGGGCTGGATTTACCTCAGGTACCTCCAGAGAAAACCAGAATGGAAGCATAGGGGTGATCCAAACGAAGATTTTGCATTCTCAACGTTCTTCCCTGAATTTCTCAGGTATTATTTGCCTTTCCTTTTAGTTTATGATATGATAAGATAATTCACTTTAAGCTCTTTCACAAGTGTTTGCATGCAATTTGGTACAGACCAATCATTGATCCCATTGCATCAAAATTTCACCGGAATCTTTGTGTAAAGTCTGAAGCTTTCATAGATACTCTGGGTTATAGCTTGGGAAGTGCACCATTACCTGGTGCTGACCCCATTGAAGCATCAAGAAGAAGGTACATATTTATGTTAATCCTGCTATACTCATTGGAAAGTTCTATGTCTCTTTATCCCTATTGTAATGAATATCTAATGAATCAAACATCCAATACGAACACCATAAACTTTTTCATGAACATTTTATTTTTTAATATATTGAAAAATGGTCAAACCTTGTTGGAAGAAATAAGATGAACAAGTTGGAAGATGTTTAAGAAAGGAAAGTTATCGATGCAAAAGCTGGAACTTCTGTAGAAATATGCAGAAGTTGTTGCATAAGATATCTGTAGTTAAAGACCGTAATGGACTTCTTTCATTATGACGGATTGCAGAGAAAAAGGGGCCAGAGCATTGGAGGAGAGATTGGCAGCTGAGAGTTTGATTGCTGCTGGAAAGAAATCAGAAGAGCTGCAGATAAACGGCACCAACAATGTTTGATTGCTCAGAAACTCCACCCCATCGTCAACAATTATAGAGGTTACATGAATCTCAATATTACAGAAATTACTTTCATTTTCTTTATTTTTTCCCTTTCTGTGACACACGCATATGTACACGAGAAATCTTCTTACATTTGTGTAAAACTAATTTAGTTTTACATAACGAAACATACTGAGTTGAAATAAGAAATTTTAGATTATCTTTGTTACCCTTGCAATGAAAATAGATACGGGCAAGTAGCATGATTGCACACAGTTTAATTGGGCTAATAGTTTGTCATTTTACAACTTATTATTATTTTTTATTTCCGCAACCCGATTTATGAACTAGTTTAAAACTCTTTCCGCTTATTCATGGCGGATAATGAATACAAGTAACTTGGCATTGACTTGTTCTCCAAGAATGATCGGAAAAGAATGAAAGCTTGACGAGGACGATGCAGTGGAACCTCATGACCTGCTCCGGTTACTGTCACAAATGTCAGCCCTTTGTATTCTTGGCTCCACCCACCAACCTTAATTCAAAAAAATAATTAAATCGGCATGTTACTCAGACCGAGTGTTAGATATTGATATGTGTTAATACAGGTATGTTCAATTCTTTTAGGTTTTGTTCCCATATTTGGAGTCCTATAACATCATATCTCAATGATAATGTTTAGTAAAGTCAAACACAAGTACTTCAAGAAAAATAGAGTCGGAAGAACAGTTTTTTAATCCTATTTTTTGAGAAAAACATGCAATGAGGCTGCAATAGGATTAAAGTTTGAAAGAATGTGTGGGTTTATAAGGACTCACCTTGCCATTGTCATACCAAGGATGCCACTTGTTAATGGTAGGTAGTTTCAGGGCATCAATGGAGTATCGAGTTGCAGTCACTGGAACCACTGCATCAGTGTCTCCACTGAACAAAAGTGTTCAATCACACAAAGAAAAACACGGACCGGCTATCAAAACTGAAAAAAGGAAAAGTACAATAAACGAAACAAAGGACCGATTTTACTGATAGTTTGAGACCAGGGACCCTAGGCAAAGGTACCCTAATTCGGATATGAAAGGTTGAACAACTTCCAGGTTAGAATATGATCATCTTAGGGGCCTAACCTCCCAAATCCTCAGAACTCTCACAATACTGGACGACCGGTTTAAGGCAATCCCGACAAATTTAGTCAAACAAACATAGGTGAGGAACATCAAATGGGGCATACATCCTAAAGAGTCTAACAATAACATGGACTCATTGAGTAACATCATAAAGCTCATGCCGGGAGTTGGTCAATTTTAGTTATGTTAGAACTTAGATTCTTCAACATTTGCCAATAAATTCCCAACGACAACAGTCTTAGTGACTAGCAACAAAAAACATATAACCCTCCGGGTAACACAAAATCCGATTTCTGGAGACAAGGAGAAAGAAAGAGAGCTAACTTACCTGTATACCCATATCCGAATACCAGCAGTAATTAGTTCTTTGTATATAGGAAGCATAGAGAAAGGAGAGTCCGTCCAGTTATATCCAACAACATCACTGTAAATCGAACATTTTTGTAAACAACGTTTACTTGATGTCTAAAACGAAAGCATCCAAAATCAATATTTAATCACCCACCTGCAAGTTTCCCATTGATAAGGAATACCAGTTACATTTGCATGAAGTGCCTTCTGAACTTCGGGGTGATTAAAATACTCTTTCGAGTACCTCTCAGTGCATGGATCAAAAGCTCTCGACATCCATGGCTGCAGTTTAAGTAACAAACAAGGTCAACTGCAGGGTCGGAATGGATAATTCCAGGACCAGTAATCAGAGCATAGAGGAAAACAAACAAACAAGCTTAATCAAAATTAAAGGGGTTCAAACACTCTCATTCGGAACTCGATGATTTAGAGACTACATGAGTAGCAAATTAGGTTCATGAACTATATCGGTACATCTAGCTGTCAAATGTGTGAACCCCGTAAGCAAAAAGGCACCAAATTAGTACAGAAAACAGCAAGGACAACTAAAAACTATGCAATTGTCTCATCACTATTGCCATCATCTTATGACTAAACTCGATCGTCATAACATATCTAATGCGAAAATATTTGCCTCTTTTTTTATCTTTTAACTCTTTATTGAGTGCAGCAACTTTAACAGGAGAGTACTTTATGGTCCACAACAGTTAAACTAAATAAATGGCTTCTAACAGGCTTTTATAAAATTCAACAATGGCATATATCTGAGATGATCCCACAGATTTAATGCTGAGTCCCACCTGAAAACCAGTCATTGTACAAAAGTTCTCAGAGTTTTCAGAAAGATACAAATTCTACTTAATGTGTTTGCTTCCCATAATGAATCAAAAAAAATCTTAGAACATTGCATGCAGCATACATAGCCTGTTTGCCAGACAAATGATTCAGCTTTACTGCTTGTTAATACGATCATAGTCCAGGATAAGCATGAATTTACAGACAGGAAAGATAACCGGCATCCAAACTCATATCAAATCAAACTATCTTCTCAACATTCCATATATACATACATACATATGTGTATATACATGTGTATCAATACCATGATTTAAAGCTATATTAGTGACATAAACATATGGATTATATGTAAAACCATGTCAGTTTACAGTAAGTGGAAAAGTTCCATAATTGTGTTCATAAGGGGGGAGAAAGAGATTGATGGAAACTTACGTAATGACCCCTTAAGTTGCGTCTTAACGATGCGGTATCTACACAAGTTTGCGTGAAGATGCTATATGGATCGATGTTTCCTTGCTCCGCGTCGGCAACTTCAAGAGCAGTCGTGCATTCTGAGGAGGGATGTGTAGCTGATCCCAAGTCACAGGCAACTTGCAGGTTTCGATAGGTGGAATCAGATATCAAACCATGAGTCCACCAGTACTCGAATGTGCCAACAAAGTCATGGTAGTCATCGGTAACAGCATTTCCGACCTATACAATCCGATGACAGTAACTCATTTTCCCATAAAACAAAAGAGTTGATTACCAATAAGGATTGAGATTCCAACAACTCATTCTTACTATAAATCCTTTGAAGTTTATAACAGGATTCTGAACCCCTTTGTTTCTTTCATAAACAATTTGAGCCAACTGAGGAACGTAATGACCTGAAAGTGAATCCCCAAAAACATAAAAATCTTATATGAACCAAGTAAAATCTTAAAGCCGAAAACCGGGATCGAAGTAACACCTGCATAACTTTCTCCTGCAATATAGAAATCTCTATACTTATACTGTGGAAACCTTTCAAGCCAATTAACCAGAAAAATATATGCATCTTCAGCTGCGAATTTACAACACCAAGATACCAAAAAAGTGAACTAATTGCATTACGAATACCAAATTATCCATATAGAAGCAAATAAGTTTTACCAGTTCTCTTATCACCAGAAGTGTATAAATCTGATGTTGTGTTTGTGTATGAGAAACCAACACCAGCTGGAGATTCAAGGAATAGTGTATTTGCCACTGAAAAAAACAATTGAAACAAAGCAAATCTTAAATGAAATTCAGACAGAACATAATACAAGACAAAGATCATTGAAGACTTACACTTGTTCCAAGCATAAGGATTGAAGTAAAGTGTCTTGCCATCTGGTCTAATACGAAAAGGACCAATCTCTTCAGCTGCTCCATAAGCAACTGAAGAGCAACCAGGTCCTCCATTAAGCCATAAAATAAGTGGTCTTGTCTCAGGTCTACGGTTCAATGGTGACTCAATGAACCAGTAAAATAATGCCCTCCCAGCTTCTTCATTTACAGTCACATACCCTGAATATTGATCAAAGTCAACATTCTTTGGTTCTCCAGGTAACTCAGTGATTTTATCCAAATTTTGATCTCCAAGAGAAGAAGAAAAACAAGTAAAGCAAGTTAAAAGCACAAAGCGAAAATCAATGAACCTTGACTGACCCATGAATCAACCAATGAAGAACTCACAGAAACAAGCAATACTCAAATTCACAAGTTCATAAATATTTCTGGGTTTTCAAAGATGGGAATTTTGGTGAATTCTAAAACATGGGTTTTCAAAGATGGAACCTTTGGATATCCTAGAAAATAGGGTTTAACAAGAGAAAGCTAAATAGACTAGTCAAAAAAGACCATGAAAGTACAAAACAGACCAATACAGACACACACAAAAACAAAGAAAATAACAATTACATTCTATTAGGACCAAATTAAAAAAAACCACTTCTCAAAACACCCAAATCCCAAAATATCCCCAGAATTTCCCAATGGCATTTAAAATTTTAATTTTTCACAAGCTTCCAATGATAGTGATTGGCTGTAATGAGGTGTAAAAACAGACATAAACCTAATTAAACAATGAGGCTTATGTTTTTTTCCTTTTGGCTTTTATGTTCTTATTTGTCTGTTGATTAGATTAAAAGGAAAGCTCTGAATTTTCACTTCTTTGGTTTTCTAACTCTGTCATTAGTTTTCATCACAACAGTTAAAGGGTTACACATGAGATTGTTCCAAGTTTCAAATTTTCATTTTCCTTTGATTGCAAAGTTCCAATATTTAATTTGAACTTTGTGGGAAAAATATGCCCTTATCGAAATTGGAAACAAATTATTTGGACTATAAAGTTCTAACTTGAATATGAAGGGACTGTTTTTTTGGCTTTTTTTCCTTTTTTGTGAATGAAATGATAAGTTTTGCAAGAAACTATATAGACTCAAAAGGAGGAGTAGCAAATATTTGTAGGCCATCCCCTCTATCAAATGCAAATTTGGCAATATGATCCGTTCCTGTTCTCTTTAAGGATATTTTCAATAGACCAACATTTTATTTTCTGTAAAATTTGAACTATATGTTTGATTATTACAAAATTTAAATTCTTCGACAGGAATTCATTGATAACCCTCATAATTTTTAAGTTGTCTGTCTGCATCAATATTTTATCATAAAATCTTTCTTTCAACAACATCACACCGTCGAAAATTCTCTCGACTTTTTTTTTTTTTTGGCTCTTGAGAGCGAAAAGCATTAGCATTGAGATTAAGAGCAGCTTTGGAATATTCTAAAGCATGCAAATGATGCAACATTTGTAGTTGTTTAACCATTTTTGGTTCAACTTTTTTCTTTCTATTTTTTGATAAATACTTGCTATTGGCCCATGAAAATTAACTCTTTGAAGCTAGGAATCCATATTTTTCTCTTTCTAGACTTTCCAATTTTTATTTTATTTTATTTTTAATGTTGAAATTACAATTAATATATGGGTATAACAACAATCAAAATCAATCTAATTTTTATTTTTAAATGTAAAATTATAATTAATACAATAATCAAAATAATCAATACAATGCACAAATAGAATTTATAACTTCAATCAATACTTCTGTATAACTATGACCATATTTAACTATTACAATATGTAACCAGAGTTGATCGTGGGTCGAATCGGGTTTCAACAAATTTTTAGGCTCAATTGTTAAGTTTGGACTTGGCTCGGCCCGAAAAATGGACCTAAAATTTTATTCAAGTTTGACCCGAATTATAGAAGTCAAGCTCGAGCCCGACCTGACCCGGCCCATATTAATTTTTTTAGATTATTTTATTAAATACAACAAATTGAAAAAATATATAATATATCAAATAAACTTAAAAACATTAAAACAAACATTAAAAAATAAACAACTCTAAAATACATTAAAAAAAATTATATTAAGATAGTTGCAAATAAAGTAGTAAAAAATTTAACAATAAAATAAAAAATTTACAATATTCAAATAATATTAAAAAACAGTGAAACAATATTAAAAACGCATAAAAATAACATCAAAACAACTAAAATAACAACTAAAACAAAAGCAAAAATAACAACAAAAAATAGCAACAACAAAAAAAACCAAAACAGCAAAAAATAGTAAAAAAAAATAGCATCAAAACAACAATATAATTTTTTATTAAAAATGATTAATTTATTCGGGTCGGGTTGGGCCGGGCTTAGGCCAAAAAACTTTTACCCGAGGCTCGACCCATTTAGAAAACGGGTCTCACTTTTTGTCCGAGCTTATTTTTTGGGCCTATATTTTTGTCCAAACCCTCTCATTTTTCGAGCGGACTTTCGAGTCAGGTCGGGTGGCTCGGCCCATGATCGGGTCTATATGTAACACCATTTTCAATAATATGTAACATGAGTTCAAATAGATAAGGAACCAAAAATTGGTGTGTTGGATATACGACTTCTACAGTATGTAGCATCATTCACGATAATGGGATTCATAACCCGAGATATGGATAAATGACATCCTCTTATTAGCATTACATGATGAAAAGTAAACATGACCATGAGTTGTCAGTATTTATGATGAATGACTTGATTACTATTTGATAGTAATTGACTTTTCATTAAAGATGATGTAATGGTTGTCGTGAAATGAAATAGGATCATATTGAGAAAGCGGATTTATCATAAAGAAATTAATGATATATTATAAGGGTAACACACTTATGACAAGGTTATTAGACGAACACTGATCAAGTTGTTTTCGTAATGACATGTCATTAGGGAGAGCCTCAGTCATGATACTATAGTAGAATAACTTCGTGACTAAATGAGTTTGTAATTAACAAGCGAAAAGTTGAAACTTAATTATAAATCATTTAAGTTTTAATCGCATATATTCAGTCTGTCTCTCTACTAGCACGTTAAAATCATAAATGAATTGCATAATGAATCAATTGAACAAAAATAAAAAAACATTTGAAAATAAATATGAATTTATTTAAATAAAAATAACCTAAAAATTAATTTATAATTTTTAAATTATTAATTAATTAATTGATGTTCGAAAATAAAATAAATTAATTGATCATATTAAATATATTTTATTATAATTTTTTATGGTAAAATAATTATAATTTTATCGAAATTAAAATTGGGCTAAAAAATTATTTAATTGAGAAATTTGTAATGATGAAGCGACAAACATAAAAAGAAGAAAAAAAGGACCCTACCATGTTTGCCGAAATTCTACAGTGGGCTTTTCTAGGAAAAGACTTAGGAGAAGCTTGTAGGTAGCCGATTACCAAAAAGGTTTTGAAGGGTTCTCTTTTGGCTATTTTTGTAAATTGTTAAATATTTTGATAAATCAATAAAAATATCATTATAAATATTTATAAGGTATTAGATATTTTGATATATCAATAGAAATATTGATAATATCTTAGATTTAAATTTTGGTAAAAACTTAAAAGTTATAGTAATTTTGGTCATTTTTAAGATTTTTTAGATAGGTTGACAATATTTTATAATGCGTGAAGTGATTTGTTGTTTTTTCTTGCATACAATTTTTTCTCTTACCAAGTTTAGAATTTTAGTTCTCTTGGGTACTAGTTACCGAGTAATGTTGATTTTCTCAATTTTTTAACCTTTATTTTATCCAACGGTTGGGTTCTTTTCGGATGAATGTTTACATTTAGTACGGTACATTTAATTTTTTTTTTTTAACTCGTATTACAATATTAAATTTTATCGTTATTTTTATTTTTATAATAACAATAAATAAATACACCACTCATCCAAAAATATTTTTGATTTTTTTTTTTTAACTTTTCCTAAACTTATATAAACTTTTTTTTTTTTTTTTTAAGAGCTGATGCTAGAATTTCCTCATTTTAGGTAACTCTGGAAAGTGAAGGAATGGAAATGATGGCTTTGCTATAGACCAAAACATCATCCCATACAAAGAGCATCATATCTTTCATTCATGTCAGCCTTTTTGTGTTGATAAAATAAAATAAAAACTGGGTTTTGGCACCACTTATATATATATATAAACACCATACAAAACATCATCCCATACAAAGAGCATCATATCTTTCATTCATTTTAGTATTATTTAAATATTTTAAAAAAATAATTAGAATGGAAAAAAGTTTTTAAAAGAAAGAAGTAAGGGAAAAAACTAAAGTAACTCTACTTATAGTTTCTTAGAAGGGTGAAGATAAAACTGAGTAATTTTTATTTTTATTTTTTTGGTAAAAAAAAAGAAGAAGCAGAAATCAACTACATCAACATAGTTCTAATGAGAAATTCTCATGGTTTTGAGTTGTTGAAGATCAACCGACAATAATATTCGAACACTCGTTGGAGGCTCTTTAAAAGTACAAAACCTATTTAAATCTCCCGTAATTATATTCACCAAATGATCCACAACCTTATTTTGTTCCCTTGGATTATGTCAAAATCTAACTTGCCAATCTTTTACAAGTAGAGAATGGATGAGTCGTACCTCTGAAAGATTATTATCCATTGCATAATGATTATTAATAATATCAATCAGAATGACATTATCACTTTCCACTTCAATCTGTCTAAAACTTTCCTTCCATGTAATAGAAAATTTTTTATAGATCACTCTTGTTTCGGTTTGAAAATTTCTCGATTTACCAACTATTATAGTAAAACCAAGTAATCAGGCTCCATCTTGGCTTCGGAACGCCCACAAGCAATGTAATTTTATTTTTCTGATAAGTCAAATTAATACTATAGTTTTATTAATATATTGTGTATGTTTTATTATTAGTTTTTTTTTTTTTTGTAATTTTATTAATTATCGAACTGCCAACTTCCAGGGCAATCCAAGCTTATTGGGTCCTATTATTAACTTCTAGTATTGACATTAATTGGGCTTATATAACAAGGCCCAGTTAAAAGCATCATAACAGTCTCTCTACTGAGTTAATCGCACTAAACATCTCTAAATTATGATATTTATTTTAAATTAGTTTTTAAATTTTAAAATATTTTAATTACATCCTTAAATTATTCATGTTATATTAATAAGATTATTCTGTTATTAAAACTGTTAATTTAATCGTTAAATAAAATGTCAAATCATATATGATTAAATTTAAAATGAAAAATGAATATTGTAAAAATTTTCTTTTCGAGGTCTTCAAAGCCTTTATAAAAACTATTGTTCTCTCTCTTTTGTTTTTGTTTTATTTTTAGTTTTAAATTTTAAAAGCTATGCGGTAGCTTTTTGCTTTTCTTTAATATTTTTAAATTATGTCATATAAGATTTTACATGTCATTTAATGATTAAATAAACCGTTTCAATAATAAAAAGACTTGATTGATATAACATTGATAATTTATAAATATAATTAACACATTATAAAGTTTGAAGACTAATTTAAAATAAAAATCATAATTTGGGGATATCTAATAAAATTAACTTCAAATTAAATTAGCAAAATAATCTCTCTATTAAAATATTGCATTTTATATATTTTTATTAAACCCATTACCCGTTTACCTAATTTGCACTGCTTATATTATAATACCGTGTTTTTCCATGAAAGTATTGGTAAAAGTATTAAAGAGGTCTCTAAATTAGGAGTCAAATTGCAATTTGTCTCATCTAATAAAAAATTAGATAAATAAGTTCATGTACATTAAATCAAAGAATAAGTTGATCTTTTCTATTAAAAATTTCACACATTTGCACTGTTAAAAACTAACGTGACTAAATGAATAATCAGGTAGTGACACGTTGCGTGCCACATGTGCTTTAATATGATGTATAGGAACCAGTTTCTAATGATAGAATTAAATAAAAATTTTAATAAAAAATAATTTTTTTATTTGATCTAACGTATAAAAATTAATTAATTTTTTTTTTAAATAAAAAAAAATACGATTTAACTTTCAATACAAAAACAACCATGATACTTTTACCCACAACATTTGAATGCTAACCATCACTGGAGAAAAGCTTTCTGTAGAATTTAAGGTTACTTACGTTATTGAACTTCGCTTTCCAAAAGTTTTGAAGTTGTAAAACTTTTGACTAATTAGTACTGTGGATAGTGGAAATTTGGGGAAACACATTGTTATCTGATTATTACTATTGTGATTTTACAAAACTATCCTTTCAAAATACTTTATAAAATACCATATATTTAATTTGCTAAGGGTAAATATGTATATTTGAAGTCTAGGAATCAACATTTTTGCCGAAAGTGTCGACTTAGGCATGCCATGTCAGCCATCGATTTTTCACACGCACCGTATTGGCGTGTGCAAGGTGACTACGTAAAGAACAAAGGATGATCGCCTAGAGACGAAATCGGATTTTTTTTTTAACTTTTGCAATATTTATTTATATTAGAGATAATTTCATATTTGAACCCTCACTTTGATCAAATATTCTAATATGGTACGTCTATTTTGAAAATATTTATTTTGGTACTTAAAAGTTTGATTTCGTCTATAATGTAATACCTTTGACTAACAATGTTAAATTCTAAAATGACAGTGCATGTGGCCCACTTATAATGTGTCACGTATTATATTTTTTGGAATTTTTTTTAATTTAGATAATCAAAAGAACTTTAAAATAAATAACAACATTATTTGAATCGGATTGGATCAGTTGATTAGATCACAAATCGTTTGAGATACAGGTCCAAAGAAGGGCTTTGAATCAGTTGACTTGGGAATCAGTAGGACCGATTGAATCGAATTTTTTAATATTTTTAATCGAATCGATTGAACTTATCAGACTGACGAACCGATGGTCTAATCGTTTTGACCATCCAAAAGTTATTTTTATTGAGCAACTATTTCAAAAATATTTTTCTTCTGAATTTAAATTAAAAAGTTATTAATTTATTTTTCTAATTTCTTCTTCTATTCTTTCTTCTTTCCTCAACCCTAACCATCGCCACGCCACACCACCATAATCTTCATCTCCCTTACCCACTGAACATTCCAACAACCACCTCAACACCACACAGAACCGGCCACATTTACCACCATCAAACCACTCACAGTCTAACCTATACAAACCAACTACTACAACCTCCCAATCACCACTATAGATCTTCAAGCTTGCTCTCCATACTTCAATTTTCTCCCTCCTTCAACTCTATCTCTTGGATTAATTATGCTTTCCTTTCTTATAATTAAAGCCCCCTCCCCTTTTTTTTTTTTTGGGTAATGACATCTAAAGTCGCTAATGATACATGCACGAATGGGATGAAATTTAGTAAATTTCATATATCGAAGCTATCAATTTTCAAGTTTGAAAAATCAGTTAACTTGTGACGACTTTTTGAATGGGATTTAGGTATTTTAGGATTGAGATGTCTTCATAGAGTTTGAAGATTTATCTCTTAGCTTTTAAATGCACTTTGAATCGTTGAATTTCAAGCTCGAGAGCTCAAGTTACAACCGTTTAGTGAAGATTGTACAAGCAAAATTTCTGAACGGATTATTACGGAAATTACGAGTTTCAAACTTTTAGTTCGGGTTTAAATCATACTAAATTCCAGTTTTAAGCTTAATTTTTATTATATACGAGTCTAATATCGTATTGATTAGGTTTTATTATTTTATTATTTATTTATTCTGAATTTTGGATTTTTTAAGTATTTTAAGTTATTTAGGAGTTTTATATTTATTAGTTAAACAAGAAAGTTTAGTTTAAAACTACTTTTTTGTTTAGATTAGAGTCGTTTATTGAGTTTGATGAGATTTATATTTCAAATGGTTCAATTGAACACCTATCCATCTATCCATCAGTTTATTCAATTCATCTTTCACTTTTAGTTTTTTTCGTTTATTTATTTATTGTTTTGAATATTCACTTTTTTTCTTAAATTTCTTGCTTTAGTTATTTTTCTTTTCGTTGTTTTCTTAAATTTATTTAGTGTTTTCTTTTTAACTAAGATCCAAATCTTTCTTTCTCGATTAGAACAACTTAAATACGATCCTTGGTCTGCTATGTCTTATCAACTATATTATTAGAAAGTTTATGTTTCGATCACTGAACTAAAAAAAGTTACAAAATTATCATTGAACAATTTGAAAGTTTTCATCTAAGTCACTAATCTATTCGAAAGTTTTATTTAAGTCACTCAGTTGTCAAGTTTTTTTTTTTAAATTTCAACTATCAAGCTACAAGTGATTATTCAATAATTAGTATAGTGGATCAGTATCCATCGAGTAGAAGAACATATCGTAGATCCAAGTCAATCTGAAAAATAGTGTCAAATATTGGAAAACAAAATTGTTTGGATTTTGGTTTGTAAATTCATGGTGTTCAAAGTTATTTATGTTAGAAAAATCAGCTTAGAAGATAATGTTTATTGCACAACGAAATTTAAAAAAATAAAAAATCGAGCCTTATGGTATTTATAGTGATAAATCCTAGATCGAATTAGTATTTGTATTTAGAGGTGAGCAAAATTCGATTTGATTCGAAAAACTTGATAAAAATTTAAATTTTGAATTAAATAGTTTGAGTTAATCAGATCAACTTGAATAAAAAAATCAAAAGTTTTTATTTAACTCGAATATGAATTAGACAATTCGAGTTATCCAAAAATCCGAATAAGAAAATGTAAAGCAATGTTGTTTTGATAAATATTTACTTTTTCTAAAGTTAAAAGTCAAAATCACTAAGTTAAAAGGCAAAACTATATTGTTTTGATAAATGTTTACTCATCAACCTTACTTATGTAGTTAAATAATCTTATACTTCATCTACTAGTTAAATAATCAATCCAAACACAACATTAAGTGTAAATAATAGGATTTATTAACTCGATTCGACTCGATTTGATTCAAAAAAAATTCAAATTGAGTTCGGTTGCTAAAATAGGATTCGTCAACTCGATTAACACGAAATTTTTTTACTCGATTCGACTCAACTCGATCAAATGCTCACCCCTACTTGTACCTTGAGTGAGGCGATGTAGGTAATTTCTTAACTTTCTACCAAACAATCTTCTCTGCTATCCTTAAACCCTAACTTGCTTAGATGTGGGCTCTAACTTCAAGAATTGATCGCACAGAATAAAACTTTTATTTATTTTTTAATGAAAAATTAATTTCACTCAATGTGAAACAAAAAATATGAGCTCTCAAGAAAATATAATTTATTCTCTAAATAAATTGTCATCATTTTCTGACATAATAACAACACTCAAAATATGAATAATTGGTGTCATTTTCGCTTAACCCATAATTCTTATTTATAGAAAAAGCTACAAGAGTTTTACTCGAACAAAAATTAATCAAATAATGATATTTAAAAAAAAAAATACAATTCCCTACTTGGGAATAATAAGGGGTGACAACAACTCTTATTGGGATTAGGGTTTGACAGCCTTTGTAGATGGACTCATTAGGTTTGCTTTTGGTATCGGGTACAATTACATATATTATCTAGGCTTTTAACCAACTTGTATAATTTAATCAATCCAATAATTACTTTCTTTTTCCCAAAAAATTAATTAATTAATTTATCTAATTAAATCATTTTTTCAATTTAATTCTAATTTCGTTAAATTCACGACAATTTTGTTGTATTGAAGCAAATATATTTAATTGTCCCATTCTATAAAACTATGATGACTAATTAATTTAGTTTCTATTTCGAACTTCAATTAATTAATTGCAACCAATTAAATAATTTGAAGAAATTAATTTAATCTCTAAGTTATCTTTTATACTCAGTGAGTAAATGCATTTACTACAAATACTGATGTATCTGACATATTTCTCTTACTCATCGTTTTTATTCATTCCATAGTATCGATTCTACGTGCAAACCATTTTGGGTTATATCGAGCTAGCGGAAAGATCGGTTGGACATATATAGTTAGGGTTCAAATAAATTGTAATTAAGTTTCGACTCTTTGTTTATTAATTATAATATTATTTAATTATGGAGTCATTCCAGTAAAGTACCATGATTGAGCTCTCCCTTATTATATACAATTACGAAAGTAACTTTATAGATGATTGCCCATTGATCTTATCATAAGTGTATTACCTTCATAGAGTATCATTT
This sequence comes from Kokia cookei, assembly GCA_039519145.1. Taxonomy (NCBI): domain Eukaryota; kingdom Viridiplantae; phylum Streptophyta; class Magnoliopsida; order Malvales; family Malvaceae; genus Kokia; species Kokia cookei. The sequence continues at coordinate 2,079,895 of CM076910.1, forward strand.
ATCTCTTTAGGTTAAATCCGTTCATCTAATATGATTCTATTTCGTATCATGGTAACCATTACATATTCTTTCATAAAAAAAATCAATAACTAACAAATAGTAATCAAATCATTTGTCGTAGATAATGATTCGTGACCATGTTACTTTTCCATCAATCATGTAATGCCAATAAGAGGACATCATTAACTTTTTATTGGATTATGAATTCTACTATTGTAAATGAAGTTATGTCATATAGAAGTCGTATCCATCATATTAACTTTCGATTTTTTAATTATTTAAACTAAAATTTTTAATACATCAAAGTATACGAGTCACATATACATAGTCAATCACTTACTTAAGATTGAGATAAGTCATACTATGAAGTCACAAGTGAATTAATATTTAAATAGATTTAGGATTAATTCAACTTAGGTCATGTATGATGTATTGTCAATCTTGACAATCACATCTATCTCTCTATCTTTCGAGAGTCAACCACTTTGATACTCAAGAAAAGGTATCTCTTTAATTGAATTTGATAGACCGCATAATAGTCCTTTAATTGATTTGCTGGCTATGGACCTTTTAGATCACCTTACTAATATAAATTGTCTTCTAGTATTATGATCCAGCCATATAATGCAACTTATTATCAGTTAAATATTAAGTAATCAATGAGTCAATATTTGCTTACATTTTTTTACGTGCAAAAATCATTGAGAAAAAATACAAATGATATCAATGTGAATGAAAATTTTTATTAAATCAAATTATTCAAAAAATTACAAGTACAAATGACACTTAGGACACTAAATCCTAACAGTTTCATGAAAAAAAAAAACTAAATTGTAGAAGAGAAAGGAAAGAAAAGCTTTCAATTGGTGCAAGTGGTGCTAATAGAGAAGGCCATACATCTATGATTTTAATAACGCAGTAAATTAAATGAAAATTTTCGAATAATTTAATGACCATTTTGTAATTTTTTAAGCTGAATGATCAAAAAGTAAATTTATTAATAATTTAGTGACTTTGAGCGTAATTTACCCTTTTTAAATTTAAATCCTTGCTCTAACCTTTGTCTAAAGATTATTCCTTGAGCAGCTAGATTATAGCTTATGAGCTTTCTTCATCTTCATTTGTTATACTTCTCTATAACTAGATGAAGTTGGTATGCGAGTCTTTTTCCTAATTTGTTATTCCTTCAAAGAGTAATAAATGCATTTCCATTTTAGTTTTCTGCAATTTGGGTTTCACAAATTTTAAATTATTGTTTAAAATGGAATGAAAATAAAATTCATGTATTAGTCTAATAATTAAAGATGAAGCTCATTCTAAGTTCGAATCGTACTATCGCATTATTGTTAAAATTTTACCATTTTCTTATAATTTGAAAAAAATAATGAAAATGGAGGAGCAGATAACAAGGCAGCATTGTTTTGAGTTATGTTTTGGGATTTCTTGTTTTCGAAAAATAGTTTCCACTTTATATTTTTAAAAGATTGAAAAATACGTTCCATAAAAACAAAATTTTATTTTCGATAATAAAAAAATGAAAATATGTTTAGTATAATAGAAACCTCAGAAATAAAATTACATTTATACAAATTTAAATCACAGTATCAGATTTAATATTTTAAAATAACTGTTAAAAATAAATATTCAAATCCTTTTGAGGTTTGATTAAAAAAATCCACTTACTTTTATTTATTAAATTAATTTTAAATAAAAAGATTAATTCAACCTTTATTAATTACTTTTATTATATAATTTTCAACTTAAAGATATTTTGATTATTAAATTATAAATTACAATATATTTATAAACTTTTAGGGATTAGTTTGAAATGAAAACCATAATTTAAGTATGTTTGAGGCAATTAAATCTAAACAAATCATGAGATTTTGAACATATCAAGAGGGGTAAATTGAGATTTTGATGTTTTTTTTATGAATATAAATTTTTATTGTATAGTTTATAGTTAATTTATAAACTTTTTTTTTTTTAATTTGTTAGCTTTGGTTTATCAGGCTTAAAATTTACATATTTATTCCTTAAGTCATTCTTGTGGATCAAATTACAATTCTTGAAAAATCAATTTGAAGTGTTTTAAATTAGTAAAAATATGTTTTAAAATGTTTTGACATGTATAAATTGTTTTTGAGATAATTTAAAATTTTTTAAAAGTTTTCCAAATACCATTTTTAACATTTTTGAAGAATGAACGCTAACAATCCCTAAGATCGATTCCCATTCAGACGGGGTTGATCCCCCTTCATCGGGATAGATTTTTATGCATATCAATACTTGAATTTTATCTATCCCTATCAATTCCCCTTTAGACAGGATCAATCCTTTTAATGGTTAGTTTTTCTACGTGATTTTTTTCACTTTTCAACAATCATTTATCATCCCAACAATTATAAATGGGCATAAATTCATTCCTTGATATAAATGGACCTTAAGAACACTCCAAGAAGCAAGGGAAACGCTTCGAAGCATCAAAATGAAAAGAAAATTTCCTAATTCTTCATTGCTTCAATTCTCTTTTGTACATATTCTTTAGGGACTTATTGTAAAATCCTTAGTCTCTACTCATTTGTTTTGTGAGCTTAATTTTGCAAACACACACCATTTAGAAGTTGATCATTTGGTTGCTTAACCTTAAGGGGTTTAATAGGTTAAAATTTAAAAGATTTTAGTTTAGCCGTAAAATTTAAGGGAATGTTCTATCTTAGTATCGAGAAAAAAAATATAGAGGTTGTAAATGTTATACATTTTTCTTGAAAGGTATTGATTCTTATAATGAAGTAAGATATCTGAAATCTGAAATCCGAAATCCTTAGTTGAGATATATTAAGATAGTGGAGATAGAAAATTAGAAACGAATCATTATAAATTCAAAAGTATATTTTTCCTTTGTTATTTTACTTTGGAATAATTTTTGGATATTTTTCAAAATCTCAATTCACCCCTCTTGATATTTTCAGGTCTAATAAATTTAATTTATAATTCTTTATAATATAAATGCATACATATTATATATAAATTAATGATAATAACTTGGAAATAGTATATAAAAATTATTTTAAAATATTAAAAGGTAAGAACTGATTGATCCAATAGATTTGAATGGATAGAATTTGGTTGTTATTTTTTTACCTTCAATTTAATTTCAATGATGTTTTTTAAATCAGATTAGTGGTCAAATCAATCAGATCATCAGTTTATTGATCCGATTAAAAAAATTATTAAAAATTCAATTCAACTACTAATTGAATCAATTTTTTAATCGATTTAACTGGTCTGTATCAATTTTAATATGAGTCAAACAATATTTATTTCAATTCATTTTTAAAAATCGATCGGAATCAAACCATTAACACTCTAGGTTTTCTTTAAACCACTTGCAAAAAATTCTTTAATTAAAGGGCTTAATTGTAAAAAGAAAAAAGAAAAGGCTTTAACTAAAAAATAAGTTTCGAATGGAATCTAAAATTAAATAATTTATCATAAAGTCATTAAACAATATTTAAAAAATTAAATTAAATTATAAAAGAAAAAGAATTTTTTTTTTTTAATATAGCGGACGTGAAAGTAGAATGAAATGTGGTTTAATAACGCCGTTGAGATACGGGTCCCTATCTCTCTCTTCCCTTTCTCTCCCAAACCCTTTCTCCCTTATCGGCTTCACGTTCTCACTTTCTCGCCTCCGCAGATTTTCTTCCCAAACAACCAGAAAATCCTTAGAAAATCCGATAATTTCCAGGAAAATTCTCTTTTTCTTTTTTTTTTCTCTTCAATTCCCCGTTTTAAACAAAGATAACCTTTCAGAAGCTGAAGACCCCTGCCGTTGCCGCTGCAGTTGGATCCGGTTCACTAAGACCCAAAAATCCGGTTCGGTAAGTTTCTATTCGCAAAGGACGCCAGAGTTATATTCCGTCACGGTGCGGTTTTGGTTTCTGGAACTAAGAAACCCTAGTAAGAACCGTTATTTTTTTGTTTGTTTTCTTTTCGGTTTAGTGTAGAAGCATTTATGTTTTCTTAGAGCTGGGTAATTTGGGGGGAAAAAGGAAGGAAAACAGTGGCGTTTTGTTGGGGGTGGTATTGCCTCGTACGATTTGATGCCGCAAGAACCGTTGCCTTGGGATAGGAAGGATATTTACAAGGAAAGGAAGCACGAGAGGGTGGAGTTGCAGCCACCTCCGCTGTCGGCAGCTCGATGGAGAGACGCATCTTCTATGTCATCTTATCAGCACGGGTCCTTTAGAGAATTCGCTCGTTGGGGATCCGCTGACTTTCGTCGTCCTCCGGGTAAGTTATTTCCTCATTTTAATCCTCATTTAGATTTAGTTTGTATCATCATGAGACTTGCCGTATGATTTTTTTTTTTTTGGGGGGGGGGGAGTAAGACAGGGTTGATCCGTGGGTCTTCTAGGTTTTGATTTAATTTCTTTTGGGCATTTTGATTTTTTTGTTCTTTTGTTTCATTCAAGAATATATGTTCATTATTGTAGTTGATGGGAAAACTTTTCCCTTTTTGAGTAACTTTTGCTTTTCTCGTTTTGCCGTGTCAAAATCAACGCTCCTGGGTTTTCTGGGCAATTTTTTCTTTTCTTTTTCATCATGGGCATGAATATTAAGTTTCCTTTTTCTTGGGTTCATGGAAAAATGTATTTGATTTTGATGAATGGGGAATTTAATATTTTTATAACATTCTTCTTTCCGCTTTGTTGATGGTAATATTTTGACTTTTTTTTTTGGGTTCTGGTAATAGTAGGAAAGATCAATTTGAGACTTTTAGTTTTTCGTTTTTTCCTACTAATTAAAATATTTTTGGGGCTAAGAGTTGAGAGATTGATGAAGTTCTTTTGTTTTTTCTTCCTGGGTTTTCTAAGAAATACATAAACATCGCATTTGTTTTTGTGAATTTTCTTTTATTGTTTAAATATTTTATGAAGGTCATGGTAAGCAGGGCAATTGGCACCTGTTTCCCGAAGACATTGGTGGTCATGGATATGTGCCATGGCGGTCAAGTGACAAGATCTTGGATGGTGAGACCTACCGTCAGTCAGTTTCTCGTGGAGATGGGAAATATAGTCGAAGCTACAGTAGAGACAACAACAGAGGGTCCTATAACCAGAGAGATTGGAGAGGTCATTCTTTGGAAACCAGCAATGGGTCCCCAAACACTTCTGGGAGGCCGCATGATGTGAATAATGAACAGAGGTCTGTCGATGATATGCTTACCTACCCATCTCGTACTCATTCTGACTTTGTAAACACATGGAATCAACTTCAAAAAGACCAGCATGATAATAGGACATGTGGTGTCAATGGGCTAGGGACAGGACAAAGATGTGAGAGAGAGAACTCTTTAGGCTCAGTGGATTGGAAGCCTCTTAAGTGGAGCCGTTCTGGAAGCTTGTCTTCATGGGGGTCGGGCTTTAGCCATTCAAGTAGCTCAAAGAGCTTAGGAGGTGTTGATTCTGGTGAAGCAAAGCTTGAGTTACAACAGAAAAATTTGGCCCCAGTTCAGTCCCCTTCTGGGGATGCAGCAGCCTGTGTCACATCTGCTCCACCTTCTGACGAAACAACTTCAAGGAAGAAGCCACGCCTTGGATGGGGTGAGGGTCTAGCTAAATTCGAGAAAAAGAAGGATGAAGGCCCTGATACAAGCATTAATAGTGGTGGGGCTGCAATTTCTCTTTGTAATACTGAACCTAATACTTCTCTAAATTCTAACTTGGTAGATAAGAGCCCAAGAGTTCTTGGATTCTCTGACTGTTCTTCTCCTGCTACTCCTTCATCTGTTGCTTGCAGCTCATCACCAGGTATATATATTATATCTTTCTATATGTTTTTTCAGTGTTAAGCATACATGTTTAAAACATGTGTAATATCATTGAAAATAATATTGAAACCTTCCTTGGGAACCGTATTGTTGCTAACAAGGGCTCTGGGGAAAATAATCCTTGTGCTTTTTTTTACTGTTCTCTTCATTTACCAGCTTTAGATTGACAGTGATGTGACTTTTATATCAGTAAGACCCTTTGTCTGCTCATATATTATTGATCTTCACTTCTTGCTCCTCCCTGCCATTCACTTAATAACTTCATATGGTTTGACAGCTTTAGTTTTCATGATGATACTGTAGGCCCACATGACCATTTAAGTTGATTTTTAAATCTGTTCTTGGTATTCTGCATTCTTATCTTTTTTAGTTATGATCTTTATTTACTGGCTTTAGTTTGATAGTTACGTGACTCTTGTCACTATCATGACCATTCAATGGCTTCTTATGCTTTAAGAACTGTTTATGTATATGGTTATACAAAGTTACATACATTCTTGATTCTCTACTTCCCCCTTAAGTTAATTGTATCTTGTCTTCATGACTATGAGGTGTTTGCTCTTTTCCTTTTATCATTCCTAGATTTCTGATTTTGATGGTATCCATGTGGAACCCAGGCTTTACTTTCCAGGAGGGAAAATGTCAAATATTTGGCAAGATTAGTTGTTCTCTGCTAGGAGTTTCACCTTTATCCCAAACATGTATTATTGTTGAGCTTCTTTTTCTTCATTGTTGACTCACTTATTCTCAAATTGTTTTTTTCTAGTTTCAAAAGCCTGTCCAAATTAGGTTACATTTTAGTTCCCTTTAAATGGAAATTATCTAATTGCTGGATTTCAAATAATAACCCTGCTATCTGTGCCCTTTTCCTTGTGTTGAGTAGTTCTTGTCTCATTGATTGCTAAAACATGTTCCTGGTTATTGCAGGCGTGGAAGAGAAATCATTTGGTAAAGCTGCAAATGTTGATAACGATGTTAATAATTTGTGTGGTTCTCCAAGCTTTGGGTCTCAAAATCAGCTGGAAGGGTCCTCTTTTAGCCTAGAGAAATTGGATATTAACTCGATTATTAATATGGGCTCTTCCCTTATTGATTTGTTTCAGTCTGATGAGCCTAGTACAATGGATTCTAGTTTTGTTCAATCTACTGCTATTAATAAATTGCTACTATGGAAGGGTGACATTTTGAAAGCATTGGAGATGACTGAATCTGAAATTGATTCTCTTGAAAATGAACTTAAGTCATTGAAAGATGACCCTGGGAGGAGATGCCAATGCCCAGCTACATCCAGTTCTCTTCCTGTACAGGAAAACGGAAAATCTTGTGCAGAACAGGAGGCTGCATCTAGTATGATTCCTCAACCTGCCCCTTTGAAAATTGATCCTTCTGATGATGTTCTTGAGGTCCTGCAAGAAGCTAATGCTGATATAAAGGATGGGGTCATTGATAGTCCTGGAACGGCTACATCTGATTTTATGGTATCATCATCTTTGGAGAAAGCAGAGTCTCTGTGTGATATTGTGAAGGTTCAGGATTGTTCTGGTAATTCTAGCTCTGCTCAATTGACAACAATGGAAGAGGTGATTTTAGCTACTGATTCTTGTAATGAAGAGGCTGCTGCAGTCATTTCTGGGGAAGGCAGTGTACTTGTAAAGATTGGTAATGAAGCTCATGTTCCAGAATCTTCCAACTCTGATGTTGGTGGAGAAAATATGACATGCGATGTAATATTGACCACTAATAAGGAATTGGCAAACAGAGCTTCTCTTGTATTTAAGAAGTTACTGCCAAAGGGTCAGTATAGCATTGAGATTTCTGAAATTTCCAATGCAGTATGGGGGCAGATTAGTTCTTTGATCAGGGAAAAAATTGCGATGCGGAAGCGGCACCTAAGATTTAAGGAGAGGGTTTTAACGCTCAAGTTTAAATCCTTTCAGTATGCTTGGAAGGAAGATATGCTTTCGCCAGCAATGAGAAAATATTGGGCAAAGTCTCAGAAGAAGTACGAACAAAGCTTACGTTCAACCTATGGTGGCTACCAAAAGCATCGGTCCTCCTTTCGTTCTCGAGTTACTTCTGGTAATTGTTTGAGACTCCTGCTTGAGAAAATTTTTTTTGTTGTCCTGGTATGATTTTGCATATGGTTGATTGGCATTACTTCAATTTAAGTACATGTTGCACTTCATTTTCCTCTTGCCTTTCCATTTGATTATTCATCTACTTGAATACATTTAGGGAAAGTGTTTGATGATTATTTCATATAAAATTAAAGTGTGGCTCATATTAGTTCTCTTGAATGCAATTATCGTGAAGTGTTGCCGATGATCGGTATGGGAAATAGAAGTGAATCTTGAATGGAGATAAGGAGAAGACTTGCATCTCTTTTTTTTTTTTTTTAACCATATACACATGGATAATCTAGATTCAGTTCTCTGAAGCCTAGAGGATATTTGGTGAAGAACTCTATGGTACATCAAAGCAATTCAAGAGAAGAATTTTGTTGTTTGATTTTAATTCAGATAATAAGAATCAACAATATGAAGGTTAGCAAAGCTTGTGCCTTTTATTTGCACAGTGAGTCTATATAAAATTTTTTTAAATGTTCTTTCATTCATGGTATTCGAGATACTGGGTTATTCAATGATAAGTGGAATACATAGAAGGTAAATAGTACATAGCCCACTGGTTGAATTCATTGTATTTATTGTTAAAGACTAACTATGATTTCTTGGAATTTTGTCACCAAAACTAGTCTACCTCATTCCTCTCCTAAGTTATATTTTGTGAATGTAGGGGTCAGTGCATCATTCTCAATATGCCTCATGCATTATATATGTGAGCTGGTAGTAGTGATTGCTTGGCAAGACTTTTTTTAGTGAATGCTTTGTTGTTGGGTCCTATTCTGGAAGATGTGATAATCATATCTGATTTGACAGAATTGCATGCTGCTGCATATGTTGGACTGTTAAATGAGATAGCTATGATCTATATTCTCAAACTTTCTGAAGAACCATGATCTCAAGAAATTTTGCATCGTCTCAAACAACACAAAATTTGGATTTGCATGGTTGTGTCATTGAACTGGGATTTGCTCTACTGGATGGATTTTGGTTCACCTAGTGTGTTTTATGGTTGGAAATTTAAGTATTATGAAGAGTCGATATGTATATGGAATTATGGTATCTTTTCACTTCTGTAGGTAGTTTAACGTCTGATGCATTTAATGCAACATAATGTTTGCCTCACTGCAGTTGCATTAAAATGCAATTTTTGCTGTAGTGATGTTTTTCATATGCTTGTGGCAAAGTAATTTTTAAAAAATACATGTTTCCCTATATTTTGTTCACTTAAATGACTTTTTCCTGTGCTAACTGTATATCTAGTGCTAGCTGTTTTATTTTATTTAATTGTATTGTTCCATATGGATGTATTGCTTGTCAATTTTTAACTAGTTCTGTTGCATTGTGTACCACTAATCGATTTATAATTTCTGTTCCTTTGCTTTATGTTGTTTGAGATTGTTTATTTAAGGATTTAGCATTTATCAGCATGTTCTCAATGAATTTTGGGTTTGTTTTTTCAGCAGGAAATCTCGTCTTAGAACCTACTGCTGAGATGATAAATTTTACAAGAAAATTGCTTTTAGATTCACGTGTCAAGCTTTACAGGAATGCCTTAAAGATGCCAGCATTAATTTTAGATGAGCAAGAGCAACTGTCAAGGTTTATCTCTAGTAATGGATTGGTTGAAGATCCATGTGCCATTGAAAAGGAAAGAGCTTTGATCAATCCATGGACTTCAGAGGAGAAGGAAATTTTTATGGATAAGTTGGCTGTGTTTGGGAAGGACTTCCGAAAAATTGCCACCTTTCTGGATCACAAGACGACTGCAGACTGTGTTGAGTTCTATTACAAAAATCACAAGTCTGAATGTTTCAAGAAAACAAAGAAGAAGCTTGATCTGACTAAGCAGGGGAAGTCCTCTGCGAATACCTACTTGTTGACATCTGGACAAAAGTGGAGCAAGGAATTCAATGCTGCATCCATTGATGTTCTTGGTGCAGCTTCAGTTATAGCTACTCATGCAGAAAGTGGCATGCAAAAGCATCAAACATCTTCTAGTAGGGTCTTTTTCGGAGGGCGTTGTTCTAAAATATCCCGACTTGATGATAGGTCGAGCAGTTTTGATATTATTGGGAATGATCGAGAAACTGCAGCAGCTGATGTCTTAGCAGGTATATGCGGTTCATTGTCTTCAGAAGCCATGAGTTCTTGTATCACTACTTCTGTGGAACCAGGAGAGCGTTTCCGCCATGACTGGAAGTGCCACAAAGTTGATACTCTTCTCAAAAGGCGTTCAACATTCAATGTCGCTCAGAATGTTGATGATGGTACTTGTTCAGATGAGAGTTGTGGGGAAATGGATCCTGCTGATTGGACAGATGAGGAGAAGTCTGTCTTTATACAGGCTGTCTCGTCTTATGGTAAAGATTTTGCAATGATCTCACGATGCGTTCGAACAAGATCCAGGGATCAATGCAAGGTTTTCTTTAGCAAGGCTCGCAAATGCCTTGGACTGGACTTGATGCATCCAAGAACTAGAAACTTGGGAATACCCATGAGTGATGATGCCAATGGTGGTGGGAGTGATACAGAAGATGCTTGTGTACTTGAGCGCCTGGTTGGTTCCAGTGATAAGTTGGGATCTAAACCAGAGGATTTGCCTTCAAATATAGTGTGCACGAATGTGGATGAACGTGATCCTACCAGCAAACCCATTTTGCCAACTGACCTGAATGTACCAGACGAAAACAATCGGAAGCTGGTAGATCATAGAGATTCTGAGGCAGTGCAAACTATGAATTCTGATGCGGGCCTGGCTGAGCTGATTTCTGAATGTAGTGTGGATATGAATGTTGATAGCAAGGCTGGGTCACTGCAGGTTCAGAAAAGTGTTGTTACTTTGGGGAACCCAAATGCAAGAAGGGATGTTACTGAACAGGGTGTTTCTGTTGCAGTATCAGCATCTTTTGGAGCTGCAGCTCATCCTTGTACTCCTAGTTTAGATTCTGTGGTTGAGTCCAAACCTGCTACTAGTTTGGATGAACATGATACAAAATGCAGTGCAGAGACTAGCAGCCAAAGTATATGTAGGATAGATACGAATAAAGCCAGTGATGAATCTGTTGGTAAAAACTCTTGTTCAGGTATTAGCTTGAGTGCCAAAGGTTTGCATCAGATTCCTCCTGACTTGGATTCTGCCAAGAAGCCCTCCATTAGTAATAACTCTTCTGCTAATGGTTCTGCATTGTGTGATTCGGATGCACTTCGATGTGAGAAAATTTGCAACCTAGATAAGCTGTCATCAACACTTGATTACAAGGAGAATGAAGCCAAACAAGCTCAAAAATCTGTCCGTGAAGATGAGTCTGGTCGTCTATCAGGAAAGTCTGTGAATCTTGTTGAATCCCACCGGATCCTAAGGGGTTATCCCTTGCAAGTTTCAACTTTGAAAGAAATGAACGGTGATGTTAAAAGCCTTGCAACATCCAAGAGGGGCTCTGCTGGTCCGTGTTTGGCTCAAGAATGTTATCTTCAGAAATGCAATAGCTCAAAATCAGCTGCTGAGCTTCCACTCCTGGTGGAGAACTTAGAACAAGCCAAGGATCGTCTGAAATCCCATTCTCGCATATCAGATACAGAAAACCCTGGCAGGAATGGTAATGTCAAGCTTTTTGGTCAGATACTAAATTCTAGTTCCCGGGATGATAAGGTATCCCATTTTTCGAAACAAAACACAAAACCATCAAATTTGAAACCCATTGGTAATAATGTTGATGGAAACTCAAAGTTCGATGCAAATAATCATGCACCGGAAAATGTTCCGAAGAGTTATGGTTTCTGGGATGGGAAAAGGATTCAAACTGGGTTGTCATCTTTGACCGATTCAGCCATTTTAATGGCTAAGTACCCCTCCGCATTTGCCAATTATCCTCCCACATCCTCATCTCAGATGGAGCAGCAGGCATTGCAGACTGTTGTCCACAGTACTGATCGAACCTTGAACGGTGTCAGTTTCCCCCTCAAGGGAAATAAGCAGCAACAACGGTGAGGCCGTCATTGTACCAAGGTTTTGCCATTTAGTCTATCCTGCCCCAATCATTTCGATCTTTTAGTATATAGATTTTGATATGTTAGTATATTCGTGTTGTATTTGTATTCTTTTTGATATTATGTCGTGTTTTTAGGTTGTTGTTTTTTTCTTGTCTGGGCTCAAAATAAGGTTGAGCTTGTTTGAACTTTATTAATGGCTTTTTAATAAAAAAAAATCTTCTTTCATGCAAACACAGCATGTGGGATATGTGGTGTAAAATAACACCTAAATTGACATTGACAATGTCGATAAAATGTGGCTGGCAGAATCCGCTTTCTATTAATCTGTTCCCATGAAAGGTTGCTACTGTTTTTGTTTACCAAGTCAATCTTTCAAGTGCGGAACATAGATTGAAAGTGTCTGGTACAAATAAAGGTACACTGTAAAACATGCAAGATCAACATACAATTGAGGGGGACAATGATTAGCAGAACATGTCTGTTGATGAAGCAGGTGTTGCCACCTGAAGAGAAACTGGATTCCATTCGTCTTTCCTGCAATAACCGTCCTTAAAACCGATGACATTCAACTGATTTGCAGCACCAACAGAAACAGAGGATTCGCTGATATGTAATTGTTTTGCTGCTACTGCTTTCAATCGATACCGTTCAGCCCTGGAGCCGATAACCTGTCCTAGTATGGATGCTGCAACTGTGAAAGCCATAGCTGGCTTTGGCATCAAGACAGATTTCCTGAGCATGGCTATGAATGGAACAGCCGCATGGACAGCAACAAACCAAGATGGTGAGAATTTTTTAGTATGCTCTCTCCATATCCCCAACGGAACGTTAGCTGCCATGCCTAACATCCCTATCACCAGTACTTTGGTGGGCAAGGATTGAGGCCGGAGGCCCTTGGCAAAAGCAGTTTTTGCCAGTGCTGACCGGGCTGTTACCACTGCAGGCGGGCACTTGAATTTCATCCCTGGAGGTGGCTGAAAAACCTTAGCAACAAGTGGCAAAACCCCGGTGACCGCTCTATATGATTTTGCTATTGGACAGTTACCATTTTGCAGCCATTCATTGCCCGATGCTTCGTGATTGGAATTTCCACCCTGAAACACGAAAAGATTTTGATGATGATTGGTTTAAGTTTAAAAACATAGGTCTCAACTCTAAACTACTGTCAGCGAAGAAATGGGTACGTTATGCGCATAGAAGTTAGATTACCTGTGAAGAAGATTCTTTCTTTGATGGTTTTGATTTTCTATTTTGATTCTTCCACTTATTAGAGAACGCGTCAAAACTGAAAGGCCCTCCTAATCCGAATGATGAGAGACTAATGGTGGCTGCCTTTGCAGCCAAAGGATTGAACTCGGGTGGGGCTGTTTCAGGCTCTGCTTTCTTAACATGCAACGAAGATCGTTCTGACAGCGGAACTACTCCATCCTGTCCATGAAAAAGCCTGAACGCCATGTCAAAATTGGGCCCATCTTCGAAAATTGGACCTTTGGCTCCTCGTACCTGAGGCATAGAAGTGAAAAGCTAATGAGATCACGAATCAAAGACACGATGCAAGAAGCGTAGAGCTCTCATGATAGACATGAAATTTCAAATCTTACCGGCAAGGGAAAGGGCAAGGCCGACGAGAACGAAAAGTTTGTCGGCTCATTAATGTTTCTCAAAAATGGACATCTAAGGATTTCCATCTGGGAAGTTGCAGAATCCTCATTTAAGCTTCTAAAGTTAAAATTCATCTCAAATAACCTGTACAAAAAAAAATAATAACTACTATCAAGCAAAGTCGCTAAAAGCACAAGAACACTTCATCGATAGAGTTTGCGTAAAAACCGATCGAACTCTAAGCAAATCGAAATTCTGAAACAATTATACATTACAAAAGACAGAAAAACAATTTGGTTATATATTGCCATAACAACATATGGACAAAGACTAGCATTCAAAGATATATGAATAAATCAAAGCCCTTAAACATCAACATTGTTGATCAAATTAAAGCAGTCTAACCCAGAAGATTTTGAACTTGTTACTCGGACTCTTCGATATAACCTATAAACATGCTCTAAATATATGAAAAAACAGAGAAAAATCTATGGAATACATGGAATTCACTAAAACCGTTCTTGAATGAAATGTAAAGCTAGCACTAAAAAATAACCTGATTACAATACATGTTCTTCATAGACAACTAAATGGTAAACTAAAAAACAGTAGAAAACATGGGGGAAAAAAGATGAAAAATCTAAAACAAACCCATCGAAGATTAAGAACTGGCAAACAATTAGAATAAAAAAAAAGGTGAAAAAAGGCATTACAAGCAACGAAATTAGGCAAAATCTATTAAAAAAACCCAGAAAAAAATAACTGAAAAATTTGTACCTTTTGGCAGATAGAACAGGATCAAGGAGAGAAAAAAAAAAGGAAAAAAAATTTGAGGGTAAAGGACTTTGAGAGAAAAATGAAAAGAATGGGAACGATGAAAGGAGTCAAAGGAGTTGGGTGGCAACAGAGAGTATTTAGAAAATTTAGGAGACGTTCACAATAGCTTGAGAGAGTGGAAACGACGCCGTGGTCAGCATTCCTTTTGGAATGGTCATAGTTGGCGTGTGGCGGCCATTATTGTTCCTTTCCGAATTAATGGAGTATTTTAAAGATTATTTGGGCAAACTTCATTAAGGACACTATACTATTAGTAAGTTTATATTTTGGTAACTCAATTTCAAACCGTTACGAAATCATCATTGAACTATTTGAAAGTTTTTATTTAAGTAATTTGATATTAAAATCGTTGTTGTATGGCATTATCTGTTTGCACCCCAGCACCAGTCGGAAGTTTTTTTCCTTCTCTTCTATGATTTATTTTTTTTTTTATGAAACATTTTTGAACGTCACGAATCTGCGAATTAAAATCCAAACATTCTTTTTTGATCTTCGACATAGATAGTCAAATCAACTTGGATCTAAGGTATGTTCTTCTACTTTTTGATGAGTACTGATCCACAATATCTAAAATCAAATTGTCGCATGGAGCTTGCTAGTTAGACTTTTTTTAAATAAAAAACTTAATAGTCCAATGACTTAAATAAAAACTTTTGAATAGTTCAATGACTTGATTGAAAATTTTCAAAAAATTTATTCATCATTTTGTAACTTTGAAATTGAGTGACTAAAATCATGATACTATTTCAATTTATGTAAAGCTCATTTTAATCCCTCTACTAATAATTGTTCGAAATTAGTTATTATACATTAAAAATTTATTTCAATCATGATACTGTTATAATTTATCGTTAAGTAACTAATAATTTGAACAAAATTTATCGTAACTAATTGATTTACCCATGGCCCGATCCGACCAAAAAATCCATGTATTTTTGAACTATCATGTGGTTGAAAAAAATCTGTACTTTTCAGCCACGAGATAGTTCAAAGGTGCATAGATTTTTTTGGGGTTGGGTCAAGTCATTGGTAAATAAGTTGGGTATGATATATTTTGTTTAAATTATCGGTAACTTAACAACAAATTGTAACAGTGTCATGATTTAAATAAAATTTTAATTTACAAGGATTATCTGGAATAATTTTTAGTATGTAGACTAAAATAAACTTTACATAAAAGTATAGGGACTCTGGGTAGACTTTAACCTTTTTTATACCTAAATGAAGCATGTGCCCTCAACTCTTGTTTGTGGAATCTAAATAAATTATCACTTTTTTTTACTGTTAAAGTCTATCTAGAGTCCCTATGCTATTATGTAAAGTTCATTTTAATCCTTCTACTAAAAATTACTCCAAATTAATCATTGTACTTTAAAAAATTATTTAAATCATGACACTGTTACAATTTATCATTAAATTACTGATAATTTATCATACCCAACTGATTTATTCAAGACCCGATCTAACCGATAAATCAATGTATTTTTGAACTATATATTATATTCAGCGACACGATAGTTCAAAAATACAAAATTTTTTTGAGGATGGTTGGATTTTTTTATGGATTGAGTCATGGGTAAATCTGTTAGGTATGATATATTTTGTTCAAATTATGAATAACTTAACAACAAATTGTACCAGTGCCATGATTTGAACAAAATTTTAATTTATAAGGACTAATTTGAAATAATTTTTAATAAAGAAGCTAAAATGAACTTTACATAATAATATATGGTAGATATTATCTTTTTTTACATCTAAATAAAACATGTGCCACCGACATTACGTACAAAATCTAAAAATTCCTATAAATTTTTTTTCCGTATTCAATCACTTATTTAAAGAATACAAAATATATAATTCACAATAGTGGTGGCTTCCATATTTAAATAGTACAAAAATATTTAGGGGGTTGGGATCTTTGGCTGTACCACCTTGAATTTAGATATCAATTATTGGAGCTCACATTATTCAAATATCAATACATACTCCAATTTCATATTTCTGTGGTGGATGGTCTCAAATATCTCAACTAGTAATATTTATATTGGTGTAAATTTAAAGTAATATTATTATTATTTTTTAATTTTTTATGTGATTAATATTTTAATAATTTAATTGATAATTTATTATGATTTTTGTATTGTTATATATGTAAATTTTTAAATCGATCTGATGTTTCTATTATATCGATCTAAAATATTATTTATATCAATATATATTTAACGATTAATTTTTTTATATAAAATAATTAATTAGAAAATTTTAAGAGTAAATTTTTTTTTATTTTAGTCACTTTTGTTAGATAAATTGTTAATTTTAGTCATTCTCTCTAGATGAGTTATCAATTTTAGTTACTCTACAGTCAAAATGGGTTTTATCACCAAACAAAATGCTGGCGTGTCTTGGTATATTAACAAAATTCGCCCTCGATGTTTATCCATTTTATTAATTTAATCCTGATTTTAAAAAAAAATTAACCCTTAATATTTACACATTATACCAATTCGATCATGATTCTAAAAATTTTAAAAATATAAATTAAAATTTGGTCATGATTCTCAATATGAGTTCTCCAAGCAATATGATTTACATAAGTGGGCAAGATATCTTCTAAATAATTTAGAACATCACTTCAGGATGAACATAGATAGCTATTTGTTTAGGTTCATACTTGATCATTGAAATAATTATTAATTTTTTTTGAGATATTTAAATTTTTAAATATTTGCTGATGTGGCAAAATGTGCCACATCAACATAAGGTACACATGTTGCTATATGGTTGCTTTTTTAGTTACGTCATCACTTAAAAATAAAAATAGGTAGAATTTTTAACAAAATGATTAGTTTGCAATTTGATCTAATGTATAAGGACTAATTTGTCCATTTCTTGAATAGAGAGGGCAAAATTCAATCCAATTCCTAGTGTCGGGACCTTCATGGTACTTGTACCTAATCCTACACACCCTTTAATTCCAAGTCACTTAAATAAAAAAACTTTGAAAAATCCAAACAATTCACTTAACAACACAGGAATTTTTCTAATATATATGGGCTAATAAGATTAATTTGCATATTTTCTAATATATATGGGCTAATAAGATTAATTTGCATGTTTATTGAGGAATTTGTTCCATCTCATGGGGTTCGGCAAGGGGACCCTATGTCTTCATATCTTTTCGTTCTTACCATGGAAAGATTGGGTCACTTGATTCATAAGGCGGTAGAGACTGGTGCGTGGAAGCCAATTTATCTTGGTAAGGATAGGCCTCCTCTATCCCATCTATTTTTTGCCAATGATCTCGTACTTTTTGGTGAAGCTAATGTGGATAATGCATATGTGATGAAAGGTATTATATCTGAGTTTTACCTCTATTCGGGTCATAAAGTGAGTAGCAGCAAATCTCAGGTGTTTTTTTCTAATAACATGACAGAGGAGGCGAAAGACAATATTGGGAACTTGTTGGGTTTTTGTTCTACCGAGGATTTGGGTATTTATTTGGGGATGCTTTTGTTTCACTCGAGAACGAAAAAGTGCACCTTCAATTCATTGTTTATCGAATACATAATAAGCTTAGTGGGTATTGTAACACCCCTATACTCGGTTTATACGTATAAACCCAATATAGAAGCATTACATTACAGTACGACACAGAAAGTCGAGTAACAAAAAATTTTCTTTAAAAATTGATGTCTTTTAAGACCATTCGAGTCAAAATATCGTATACTAATCATTTCATTTCATAATTCATAACATTCAAGATAATATTTTTTCCAATCATTAGGGACTCATACAAGTATCATTGTACATGTCATTTCCTTTAAAATAAATACCTATATTTGAAGTCCTCCAAAGTATGATGTGATGTGATGAGAGGTCCTTGAACTCGACTTTACTCCTTGTAACTTTGTACCTACGCGTTAAAACAAACGCGTTAAGCCGGTGAAAGCTTAGTAAGCACTACAAGCATAATAGACGATTATTTATTTATTGCTTAGTTTATTGCTAATCAGAGGGCACACAAAGTGCTGATCAGAGGGCACACAAAGTGCTGATCAGAGGGCACACAAAGTGCTGATCAGAGAGCACACACAGTGCTAATCAGTAAGCGCGCTAGCATTCCTTAATGGCATGCCACTAATATCATAATGATTCTAACTTGTCTACATGGACATAATATCTTTTATAACGTCATTTCTCATAATTTCATATATCACATTTACATTTCTCTTCACATATACATAATCATGTATTTCTCACCTTTACTTTCTCAAATAAATCCACAATTTCACCAATTAATTACACAATCAATATTTATAATTAACCACATAATATTTCACCCATATTTTTTTCTCACGTATTCATCATTACATACCTCTTACTTTTATTTTCACATTAATTTTCAAAACTGTCCACTTGCGTCACAGTCACTAAATTATTTATATCTTGAGATACAGAATTCGAAATTATAATCCGCTTGATTTTTTTGAAATTAGACTCAAATATATTTATACCATAAAAATTTAAGAAATTTTACTTTAGTCAATTTGTACAGTTAATTCTTTCAATTTACCCCTTCTCTGCAGCCTGACAATTTCAATCTTTCTTCACTAAAAATTATCTATCTTTTTGTACAGAGATCAAATGATGTTCTCGTCTGTTTATTTTGAAAATAGACTCATTAAGGAATTAACCATATAAATTTCAGTCTCTAATAATTTTTCTATATTTTTCTATGATTTTTCAAAGTCAGAACAGGGGAACTCGAACCTACTCTGACCTTGATACACAAAATCAGTTATATCTCAGAATATACAGATCCATTTCCATCATCGTTTGTTCCATATGAAACTAAACTCAATAAGATTTAATTACATATTTAATTAAACCTCTAAATATTTTTATACAATTTTTGGTAAATTTTCAAAGTTAATCCTCTGTTCTGTCCAAACTATTTTAATGACATGCTTCCTTTTTCATGTCTCTTTACACTAAATTTCATTAAATCATACATAATTAACACTTATAATTAAACATATAATTCTTATCATAATTAATCATATATGTTAAAATTATAAACACTTTAACTTAATTAATTCTAAATCTTTTAATACTTGTAGTACTTACCTCACTTGTAGATAATTTCTTCTCACACCTTAGCTTTCTCCTTTCCTTTTTCTTCAATTTGGTCATTCTCCTTCCTCTTTCTTCAATTTCATACAAACACATATAAGCTTAAGACTAGAATTCAATACTTTTTCATGCTAGATTATGTAAATATACATGTATGTCATGAAAATTGAATCATCTCTTACTTTTGTTCTTGAATTTCCAAAATTCGAATTCAATCCCTATCCACTTTAACACTTCAAAGTGGACTCTATAAGGAAATTAAGGTGTCTACTAGCTTCCCTCTATGCCTTTCTTAAAGAAATTTCAAAGAAAATGGAAGATTTTGAAGCTTGGGCTTAACAATGGTGGAAGGACCTAATTGAAATAAAAGCAAAAGTTGGATGGAGAGAGAATAGGCATGGATGGTTAAGCCTTATGAAAAAGATAATATTCTCATCTTTTCATTGATTTTTCATCTCTCAATTTCTTTAGACTTTTCTTCAAAAATATCTCACTTTAATAAAAATGGTAAAAATGCACTTTTAGTCCCTGGGCCTTCTAACTTTACACTTTGGCCCAAAACTTTGCCTCCAAAAATATCTTCCACCAAATTACTCTTTTGCCCCTCCTTAATCAATCTAATTCTCATGATGACTCATAATTCAATTTGGATAAATTACAATTTAGTCCTTCCTATTTTCTCACATTTACTAATACATCCTTAATTTATCCAAACATTTCTAAATTCAACCATATATTCTAATTCTCAATTGTACTCTATCACTGTTCCAAATCCGGTTCAAGCACGCGGATGTTACAGGTATGATGTTAAAATATTGACTTTGACGGGTCATATTATGTTGGCAAAATTAGTTATGCTGTCGATTCCAGGGTACTTCATGCAAATGGCTATGATTCCGGTGGGTGTTTTTGAACAAATTGAAAGGATTGTGAGATGATTTGTTTGGGGAATGACTAGTTCTGATGTTAAAACGACTCTTATCAAATGGGAGGATTGTTGTCAAACTAATTTGAAAGGCGGTATTGGGCTTTGTAGATTGATTCCTCAAAATAAAGCATTCTTGATGAAACTTGCTTTTAGCTTGGTCACGAAATTGGACAGTTTTTGGGTCAGAATACTCCGGTCCAAATATAAGGTCAGTGAGCTTTGTCCCACTTTGATTGATAGACCTTTATGTTCGTATGTGTGGCGCTCTATTTCGAAGGTGTGGGGAATGTTTCAAGAGAAGATTTTACGGAATGTGGGAAATGAGAGGTCCATTAGCTTTGCTTTTGATGAATGGGTTCCCCATTTGGGTGTACTTCAGGGGCATTTGTTACCTGGCATGTTAACTGATAAACATGTCCCAGTAATGGCTTTTGTAATGGATAATGGCTGCTGGAACAGGTTGCCGTTGGAGGTTTTTTTTTCCAGCGGATATTGTTGAACGAATCATAGCATACTGCCCTCCAAGCATGAGTTTAGAGAAGGATGTATGTATGTGGAAGTTGACTACGAATGGAAAATTTTCGATCAAGTCTGCTTATAGGAGCATTACTCAGTCTGACCAGTTAAAGGAGGACATTAGGTGGAATCTCATCTGGGATAATTGCTTGCCACCCAAAATTAAACATTTTTATGGTTAGTAAAGAGAGGGCGATTATTGACAAATAGTGAAAGGGTGCGACGATAGATGGTTGATAGAGATAGGTGTGCACTGTGTAGAATGGTGATAGAGATGATTATCCATGTATTGCATGACTATCGTTTTGTAACTGCTGTTTAGATGCTGCAAGGAAATGTTACGGTGGACCGTAATTTCTTTGAGCTTGAGTTGGATGATTGTCTGCTTATTAATTTAAAAGGACAAAGTTGGATGGGGTGTCATGGAGAGCGTGCAGCGATTAAGTTTGCTATAATTTGTTGGCTGTTATGGAGGCACCGAAATGGATTTGTTTTTGAACATTAGAATAGTCAGTCGAGTGATGTTATCAGAGCTGCTAAATGTCTTGCTTCACATATTTGGGAGGGGGGCGACAACATCACGAAACATGTTACAAGAGTAATCTTAATGACTCCATGGCAGCCACCGGAAGCTGGCTGGATAAAAATTAATTGTGATGGTGCAGCTTCTAGGGACGAGACTTGGTTTGCGGTGGGAGGGGTGATACGAGATTCGAATGGGAGGTGGCTAGTTGGTTTTCAAAGGTATGTGGGCAGTGGATCGGCTTTGAACTCGGAGTTATGGGCAATTTTGTATGGTTTGGAAATAGCGAACCACTGTGATTATGATTTTGTCATTGTTAAAAGTGATTGCTTTGTTGCTCTTAGATTGATTAAGGATAGCTTTATTGTCCACAATTGTCTGAAAAATTAAATTGTTTCCCAATCGGTTTCGTATGGTGGAATTTAGATATGTGTGCAGGGAAAACAACCGAGTGGTGGATTATATTGCTAGGACGTGTGGTTCCGATGAAGTTTAGTTGCATGTTATTCATAAACCATGTGAGAATATTAAGAAACTATTACTAGATGACCATAATGTAAATGTTGAAGTGTGATTGAGATGAAATAAAGGCATTTTTAATGCCTCTTTTATTATAAAAAAAAATTGCATGTGCAAGCAGGAAAAACTTCACACGTATGAAGTAAATCCTAAGTAGGCCTTTGCCAATGCGCTAAACAGATTTGGTCTACATCTTAAATGTTTCAAAAAGCTCCAACGATGGCCTTTCTTGCCATCGACACTGCGACTATTACCGACGTCCACCACCGCAATATCATCGGTGGCCACCAGAGGAAACATGGGTAATGGGTGGTTTCTTCTACTTTGTCTTTTGTTCATATCATTTAACTCCACCTTCGGTTCTATCTTTGATATCCCTATCAAAACCTTGTGCTTTCCGAAAGAAGAATAGCTTTGAGACCTAAAACCTTTGGTTGATAAACAAGAATTCGCCTTCAAATTCAATAAATAAAAAGAACCGAAATCATTTTTGTTGTTGTTTAATTGCTTGGTTGAAGATAAACGGAAAAGATACCTACTTTGATCACCATCACTATCACCATCAACAAACCCTTGATCCTTGATGAGTTTACCACAAAAAACTACCACATTTTCTTTGTTGTTGTTTAAGGGAGTTTTTGGAATGAAGGGAAACTCAAAAATATCATGATCATAAGAAGGAGAGTTTGGTGAGTGGTGAGAAGTATCATCAAGGTCTTTGGTCATCTTTAAGTGAAAGATCACTAAAGGAGAGAGTTTTTTCAAGCTCTTCTTGGTTGATCTTATAACTATTCTTTCTATCCATTTTCTCTTTGGGGAGGGGGGGTTTGATAGTAAAAAAATGGGTGGTATACTTTTGGTAAGATAATTTAGGGTTATATATATGTTTGGTTTGGGGTTCTAGAGATATACATAGTTAGATATAATTGCTTTGAAAGGAAGGCTTTCTAGAGGGAGAAATGGTCAAATATAGACAAATTAGTGAGAGAAGACTTACTAGAATGGATGATAATAAACAATGAGAAGGAGAAGAATTGATTAAGAACAATAATAATATAAAATCTAAACTTATATGGAAAGAAAGAGAAAGAGGAGATTTTATTATCCATACCATATCTTTAGGATCTTGTTTCCATATCAAAACTTATGTAGAAAGAATCTTGTGTGGGTCTGTAGCACATTGTATATGGTTGAATATTATATATATATAAACACCCTGCACAATACTGCTATATATTTAAATCCTTAGAAGGTCCTAAACAGATACAATATCTTCAAGATTTCTCCATTTCTCACTTGTAGCTTGCCCTTTGCTCGTCCAAACCATTACTCGGTTGTGGGGCGAGGTTCCTTCGACGAATTTTAAGATAAATTGAATCAGGAATCAATCGGGATATCATTGTGAAATAAGGGTTGAACTTGTTGACTCATGAATTGATTAAATCGATTGAATTAATTGGTTGAACCGATTGAATTAACTTTCTCTTTTTAATTTTTTGATTTAATAAAATAATTTATTCAGTTGAAACGAACAAATCGTTCAGAACAGGGATGATGGTATTAGGGAAAGACGAAGTGTTCAGGATTGAGTAAGGTCAATATTAGAAGCGTTATGTTTATTATGGATATCATCAGGTTGAATTTGAATGAGATAATGCTCTTTTGGTGGAAATAATTTTGGCTGGAGAAGCTTGATAATCAATTTATGGAACTACGAGCTATTCATAAGCTGTACAAATGAATTGGAGAATCCGTATCCTCCATATTCCTAGAGCTCATAACGCAATTGCGGATTTCATGACCAAGCATGCTATTACAGGTTTCACAGTTATCCTGGTGTTTATAGAACCCCCACATTTTATGTGCGAGCTAGTTCAAAAGGATATTATGGATTTTTTTTATTTCCTGATTACTTTTGTAATTGCTTAATGCTGTTTTATTTAAAAAAAAAATCTTTGTGAAACAGTGAGAGATTCTTCCATTTCGGTCTAATTCCGATTTTATTCCCTCTACTATGTTGAAAATATTAAACTAATCTTTCTGCTTTAATTCGATAAAAGTTTAGTCTCTATTTTTATAATCTAGTTCTTATATGCTTTTACATTTTTTAATTCATTAAATAATAATTTTACTGGAATAACGATAAATTTAGCCCTTAACATTATATCTTTTGTCAATTTGATCCTTATTCTTTTTTGAGATAAACTTAAATCTCAACCTTTGAAAAAGATTCAAATTTGACCATAAACCTTTTTTTAGTCAAATAACTTTTTTTTTAACAAATATATTGACTAAAACATTAGATTTTTATACATGGCAACCCACATGACAATTCGCGTGTAATTCAAGCTTTTTTTTTTTTGAATTTTTATGAACTTAATATTATTATTTGAATATTTTTAAATATTTATTGATATAGTGTCAAGTCAATATGAAGTACATGTAAATTATCACGTGGATTGTCACGCCAATATCATTAAAAAATTAATTTTTTAGTCAATATTTTTGTTTAAAAAAAGTGATTTGACTCATTTTGAAAGGCTAATGAATCTCAAAAAAAAAAAAAAGAATAATAATCAAATTGATAAAACATGCAAACATCGAAGGTTAAAGTATACCTTTTCTATTTTACATACAATTAATAAAAAGTAATATTATTCAAATTGTTAAATATAATAAAAATGTATTAATTTTTAATTAATTTATACTATTATAATTTTTATAAATTATTGTTCTTTTAGTCACGTGAACAGAGAGTGAAATAATTCAAATTTGGTGTGCGAAACTGCAAGGTGATTAAGTAATTAGTAAAGAAAATTAAAAAGAATAATAATATTTATTATTCAAATAACTGATTAGATACAAAAAAAAAAACTACAAATAATAAATATATACTTTCAAAAAGAATAAAAATATAAAATTCACATTAATAAGATTGATTTGGTCATGCGAGGTGAAAAACAGCTTTACACTCGTGGAATGCATCCCAAGGAGGCCTTTGTCGCTGTGCTAAAGAGATTAGGTCTACATCTCAAAGGATTTAACAGGCTCCAACGATGACCTCTCTTGCCACCGGTACTGCAACCGTCAGCGGCGTCCACCACCGCCATATCACCGTTGGTCATCGGTGGAAACATGGGTAATGGGTGGTTTCTTCTGCTTTGTCTTTTCTTCATATCACTCAACTCCATCTTTGGTTCTATCTTTGTTATCCCTATTAAAGCCTTGTGTTTTCTTAAAGAAGAATAGCTTTGAGACCTAAAACCTTTGGTTGATAAACAAGAATTTGGGTTTGAATTCAATAAATAAGAAGAACCCAAATCATTTTTGTTGTTGAATTTCTTGGTTGAAGATAAATGGAAAAGATACCTACTTTGACCACCATCACCATCACCATCAACAAACTCGTTCTCCTTGATAAGTTTACCACCAAAAACTATGTCGTTTGCTTTGTTGTTTAAGGTGGTGTTTGGGACGAAGGGAAACTCAAAAATATCATGATCATAAGGAGGAGAGTTTGGTGAGAGGTGAGAAGTATCATCAAGGACTTGGTCATTTTCAAGTGAAAGATCACAAAAGGAGAGAGTTTCTTCAAGATCCTCATGGTTGATCTTATAACTATTCTTTGTATCCATTTTTCTTTGGGGAGTGTTTGAGAGTAAAAAAAATGGGGTTTTTGAGAAAGAAATATGGGTGGGGATGGTTTTGAAAAGTTGGGTAAGATAATTTGGGGTTTTATACATATATGGTTTGGCATCTAGATGGGGTGAGGTGGATAAAAATATGGGATTTACATAGTTTATTATAATTGCTTTCAAAGGAAGGCTTCTAGAGGGACAAAAGATCAAATCTAGACGTAGTAGTGGAAGAAGACTTACTAGAATGAATAATGATAAGCAATGGAATGAAGAAGTTTTGACTAAGTTACTAGAAAACAACAATACAAATTACAAACATAATATACAAATAATAGTATAAAATCAAAAAGGGTAAATTATACTAAACTATTAGTAAATTTACGTTTTTATCACTCAACTATAAAAAGTTACAAAATGGTAATCAAACTATTCAAAACTTTTCATTTAAGTTACTGGGCTGTTAAAATCGTCACTATATGACCTTCGTCGTTCTCACCTCCGGCATCAAGCAAAAGGGTAAACTTCCCCTCCTCTTTTATGAAACAACTTCAAACATCATGAATCTGTGAACCAAAATCCGAATAATTATCTTCTTCGATCTCCGACACCGACCATCAAATCAAACTTGGATATGAGATATGTTCTTCTAATCGTCTATGGGTACTGTTCCATTGTATCGATCGTCGAATCATTTCTCAAAGCTCTCCGGTTGAACACTAAAAAAAGACTTAACAATCTAAGGATTTAAATGAAAACTTTCGAATAGTTCAATTACTATTTTAGAATTTTTTAAAGTTGAGTGACCAAAATGTAAACTTACTAATAATTTATTGATATTGAGTATAGTTTACCTAAATCAAAACTTATTTAGGAAGAAAGATGAAGGTAAGAATGACAATGGAGTGAGGCGGCGACAAATATTGCTAAAATCCATCACTGCTCCACCATCTGTCCCACTCTACTATGGATGTAATAATTTGAAAAGAACCACCACCTCAATGAATGTTGGATACATCCATCCTTGCTCCGCCCTATTCCGCTTCAATTTAAATTTTGCTACTTATTTTTAATATTTCCAATATTTTAAAAGTTAAAGTAAATATTTAAACAAAATGGTTCAAAAAACATTTAAACATAAAATATATGGATTTTTTTTCTATATTATGTCATTACATTTTTACCCTTTTAATAGTTTATGTATGCAAGGATAAAAAAATAATTTCATATAATGGAGCAGGTCGGGATAGCGCAAGCAATTACTATAACTACTCCATACCCACTATCCAAAAGAAAAACTCCATCTCACTTCACCCCACATCTATTTTTTTTTTTTTTTTAAATTATTTTGTTCGAAATGAATCAGATCAAAATCTATCCAACGGTTCATATCATTAGACACCTACCGCAGCCTAATAAAAAATCACAAAATGATAGCATACGCCTGTTCACACTCGATCTATAATAAAATTTTCTGGGTCTGCTGCATATTTTTATGGTTGAATTAAATGAATAAACCATTTCGTTAAATATACAATTTGATACTTGAACTTGATTTTAAGGTTCAAGTTGGTATCCAAAGTTTTATTTTCGTCCAATTAAGTATTTGAATTAAGCTTTAAAGTTTAATTTGGTACTTGAACTTGTTTTATTGGTTTAAATTGGTACTAAAACTTGACTTTTGGGTCCAAATTAACACTTACAGTAACTTATTTGAACTATAAAACTAAGCTCAAGTACTCATTTGAACCAAAAAGCTAAATTAGATATTAAATTGGACAAAAAAAAACATTAAATACTGATTTGGACATTGAAGACAAATTCAGATACCAAAATGTGTAACCATAATTCGATTGTGGGGTGAACTGAAAGATTCCTTTGATGAATTTTATGATTAGATGAGCGACAACTGCGAGAAATCCTTCAATTTTAGTTTAATTTATAATTTTAATCTCTCTTATGTTAAATTTTTTTAACAATTTACATATCATTTTATTTTCTAAAAATAATACATTAAAATCTATATACCAATATATAAAAGGAAGCTTTCTTCACACATGAGTGGACAGTATCTTATATAAATATTAGAAAATGATTCCTTATATATAAATTTAAGATTTAATATCTATACTTTAATTTTTAATATAATTTGGTCTTTATATTTTTATAATATTATTAATTAGTTTAAATAGTTAATGCCAATAACTTTTTAATTAAAATATTACGTGATTATATATAAATTGAATTTCTTCATAGTCTTAGAGATTGACATGACTTCTCATTTTTTTTTTTTTAGGCTTGCATTGTCGTTGTTATTGTCTTTTTACATTATAAGATAACGATCAAATTTCAATTTTGGTCCATATACTGTTAAAACTTTAGATTTAATAATATGTTTTAAATTTTGTCATAATTTGATCTCTCTACTTTT
This sequence comes from Kokia cookei, assembly GCA_039519145.1. NCBI lineage: Eukaryota > Viridiplantae > Streptophyta > Magnoliopsida > Malvales > Malvaceae > Kokia > Kokia cookei. The sequence goes on from CM076910.1 coordinate 2,107,971, forward strand.
ATAATGTTACTAGTTAGTCTAAACAGTTAATATTGTTAACCATTTCAATCAAAATATGTTGACGTCAATTTTTCTTAAGAACAATATTCTAATAGAAAAAAGATTATCTTATCGTGATGAGTTCGAATGAATATTTAAAAAAAAAAAATCTTAATTAGTATTTTTTGCATTATTTTTATTGTTACATGATTACCAAGTGATTTTTTTAATTTCAAAATGTTACACTAGAGAAGTTAATCGAAATATTTTAGTAGTTGTAACACTTGGATTTGAATTTTTAAATATGGGAAATAGAGGGGCTAAATTTGTCAAAATAAAGGTAGGGGATTAACTTCCAAATGTACAAAGTGTATAGGGACTTAAAACATATTTTAACCATCAATTTTTTAACTTAATAATTTGATAGAAACAAATAATCAACCCAACACGAAAAGTGAGTTGAAAATCATAGTAGTTTTAATTTATAATATGGTACAATTTTTGATTTTAGGCTTAATTATGTTCAAGGTCACTAAGCTATTAGTAAGTATATGTTTTGGTCACTCGATTTTAAAAAATTATAAAATGATTAATGAACTATTCAAAAGTTTTTATTTAAATCACTGAACTATTCGAAAATTTTTATTTAAGTCATTGAGATGCTTTCTTTTTTTCAAAAAAATAATTTAATTAGTAAATTTCAAGCAATAATTTAACAATTAATACAATGAATTAGTATCTATCGATGAATAGAAATAATTCAAATTTGGCGTGCAGAAATGCAAAGACTTGGCATTTAAGAGATTAGTAAAGAAATTAAAAAGTAATAATATCTAGATTTAATTACAATAACTACAAATAATAAAACATGTGACTAGTCTGCACGTACGAGCAAGAAGACAACTTCACACACGTGGAATGCATCTCAAGGAGGTCTTTGCCAATGCACTGAAGGGATTAGGTGTACCCCTCAAACACCTCAACAGACTCCAACGACGGCCTCTTTTCTCACCGGAATAGGAAACGTCATTGACTTCCACCATCGCCATATCACCGGTGGCCATCGGAGGAAACATGGGTAATGAGCTGTTTCTTCTACTTTGTCTTTTCTTCATATCACCTAACTCCATCTTTGGTTCTATCTTCGTTATCCCTATTAAAGCCTTGTGTTTTCTTAAACAAGAATAGCTTTGAGACCTAAAACCTTTGGTTGATACACAAGAATTTGGCTTCGAATTCAATAAATAAAAAGAACCCAAACCATCTTCGTTGTTGTTGAATTGCCCGACTGAAGATAAACGGAAAACTGACCTGCTTTGATCACCATCACCAAACCCTTTATCATTGATGAGTTTACCACAAAAAACTAAGCCGTTTGCTTTGTTGTTGTTTAAGGGAGTGTTTGGAACGATGGGAAACTCAAAATGTTGATGATCATGAGAAGGAGAGTTTCGTGAGTGGTGAGAAATATCATCAATGTCTTGGTAATTTTCAAGTGACAGATCACAAAAGGAGAGAGTTTCTTCAAGATCCTCATGACTGATCTTGTAAGTATTCTTTGCATCCATTTGGGGGGGTTGAGAGTAGAGAAATGGGGTTTTTTGAGAAAGAAATATGGGAGGGTATGGTTTTGAAAAGCGGGTAAGGAAGTATTGGTTTATATACATGTATGGTTTGGGGTTCTAGAGGGTGAGGTGGCTAAAATTAAGGGACATACATATAGTTAAATATAAATTGCTTTGAAAGGAAGGATTGTGGTGAGGGAGAGGGACAGAAGGTCAAATATAGATAAAGTGGTGGGAGAAGACTTACTAGAATCAATGTTTATTCATGAAGACTTACTTGGAAACATATATTTTTGACTAATATAGGATAAATTATAAAAATAGTCACTTCTATTTGTCTCAGGTTACATTTTAGTTATTTATGTTTGAAATGTTACGTTTTGGTCACTTATGTTAGTATTTTATTACGAAGTGATCACTGTGTCATTAGTTCCATTATCTCTCTAACAGTAGTCCTACGTGGCAATCCAACTAGATTTTAAGTGCCAACTTGGATTTCTAAATGGAATGAGAATAAATCTTTAATTAATTAAAATTTTTAAACCCTAAATTCATTTCCACACACCTCTCTTTTTCATCTTCATCTTTTTTTCTTTTGATTCCAATATATTTTGTTACAAATCTGTCTCAAAGCTTGAATATTTAAAACCAATCAACCCAAAGATTCAATATCTTTGATTCCAATATCTTTTTCCCATTAAGTTTCTTTGGGTTAATGGGTTTCAAATATTCAAGTTTTGAGACAGATTTGTAACTAAAGATATTGTAATCAAAAGGGAAGAAGTTGAAGATGAAAAAGAGAGGTTTGTGAAAATAGGTTTAGAGTTTTTTCAATTAAGATTTAGGATTTAAAAATTTTAATTAATTAAAGATTTATTCTCATTCCATTTAAAAATTCAAGTTGACACTTAAAATCTAGTCGGACTGCCACGTAAGATTACCGTTAGGGAGATAACGGAACTTAAAAGCACAGTGATCACTTCGTAACAAAATACTAACATAAGTAACTAAAACGTAATATTTCAAACATAAGTGACTAAAATGTAACTTGAGACAAATAAAAATGACTATTTTTAGAGTTTACCCTGCAAATATAGGCTTGCAGCCGCCTGAGTTGGTGCGGTCTGTCATCCTTCTAAATATCACTGGAGCCCATCTCCAAGCTTATGGTGTTTAATCTAGAAAGAAAGATGAAGAGGAGATTTCATTCTTCATATCTTCACTATTATTAAAATAAAACCCTTTCATTAACAGTAAGTTGGGTTGCATCATCTGACAGTGACACCAACAGCAGCCATATGCACATATGCCTATGTCACACTCAATCTATAATTAAATTTTTTGTCTACAATACACATTCTATCTGCCATATGGCTGAGACGTGTAAGAATTTGTGTAATCAAAAGAATCCACATGTCAAAGATACATCGTTACCTTTGAAAGTGCATCCTTTGATGGGAAACAATGGAAGTACTTAAGTATTCATCTGCAAAACCAGTAGTAGTTTGCAGATAACCAAGCACTGTCTTCCCCACTAAAACCCCTTTAGTTTTGAAGGTATTAGAATAGAAACTAAAAAGATGCAGTCAATGATGGAAGCAGCAGCCGATGCGGGGAAGGCCTCCATACAGGAAAAGGTTTCATAATCATTTCATGCCATTTTGCATTGATCATATATTAAGATTTTTCTTTTTTCTAAAATGCATGATTAGTAAAACGTGATGTAAATTAATGAAGTGGAAATGGTTATTTAATTAGGTGAAGAAGAGGAAGAAGAGCAGAGACTCTACTGAGAAAGAGATGGGGAGAGAGAGGAAAGAAGCGGCCCTCAATCTAAAGGCAACTGCTTGGCAAGCGGGTTTTGCTTGCAGGAGGTCTCGACAGAGGCGACGTCAACCGTGATAAGACTGGGTAAATTAAACGCACTACCCAAAGATCGCTAAACCGATGAAACCCGATTTCAATTTTCATGTGGCTATCTCAAAGGATTGGCATTGAGAAAAGGGATACAACAGCCTGCAGGTAATTATTAGATCATAGTAATCATACCCATCAAGGTCCAGCCATGGCATAGCTGTTTGACGTTGCAATCCAACCATATCACCCAGACATTCATTCCATAGGGTCAACTTTAACTAGACACTTCTAGATGGTCCAACCAATTTTTGCAATGATTTTAGTGCCTAAATCATAGATCATTCAGTTATCCTCCAGCTATTTTATGAATCGCCTAATTTTGTGTCATGCTCGTTTTTGTAAAATAATGTAATTTTTATAAGAAATTTCGCAGATTAATCGTTGGGTTTCACAAAGGTAAATTGGATTAGACCTTTTAATAATTTTTTGGGGCGATTCTATTGTCCAAATAGTATATCTTCATGTTCTCTTCACAACGATTTTTTAATAATCAAAGTTTGAGTGTTACAGCTTAAAATATGATTATTATCGTAAAACAGTACAGTTCCTTGCGAGAAGTTCGAGATTAATCTTGGGCTTTCACAAAGATAACTTCAACTTGACTTTATTAGACCTCTAGGCACCTTCTGGAGAGATTTTTATGCTCAAATTGTAGATATTTGAGTCATTTTTGCATCAAATTTTGAATCACCAAATTTCGAGTTATACAGCTTGCAACATGGATCTTTCCGTAAAAGAGTATAAATAAGAGGATCAAAACACATTCAGTATCCATAACCCTTCTCTAACTTATAAATAAGAGGATAATGTGCTTCAGCACACTCGAACTCGAGTCTTTTTACATTAACAATAATACCCATTCTAATAGAACTAAGACTTAATCGACAAAAAATTATTGTTAGTATACCAAAAAATAACCCATCTAGAAAAATATAAAACAAATATAAATTTATTACTTTTTTTACTTGGATTATATATATATATTTTTTAAAAATGTTTTCAAAATAGTAGTTAGTATTAATTATTGTTACTATAGAAAATATCAATTTATGATTTTGATCCCTCAATTATGCTAAAATTTAGTATATAATTCATTTATTTTGTGATCATCTTACTTTTATGATGTTATTAATTAGTCTAGATTGTTAATATTATAAATGATTCCCTTTAAAGTGCTAACATGAATTTTCTAAAAACACCCCTACATCATTGGTTGACATGTAATCTTTTTTATTGGATTAAATTGTTTAATTGAATTTCTTTTAAAAAACACCCTTAAGTATTTACTATTAGGGTGTCATGTAAGTCCTCTTAGAAATTTTTTAATAATTTAGATTAACTGATAATGTTATAAAAGTAAGAGGATAAAATTATGTCAAACTGAAATATAAAAAATAAAGTGGAAGGGTCGAAATTAAAATTTGACCATAAACAATTGGATAGAAATGGAAGTAAAGATATAATTAAGCAAAGGAAACAAAACAGAAAGAGTAGGCTTGAAGATCCAGCCAACAAGTGTTCGATGGCACGGCATGGCATGTCATGTCATGTCTCTCATTAGGACCTTCAATAATAATAAACACATGGAGTTGTCCCACACATGGTTCAATATATGTATTTAATTAAATTATGTTTTTAAAAGAAAAAAAACTTGAAATGATTTAAGGATTTCCTCGAAAAATAAGAGAGTTTAAATAAAAATAAAAAATTAAAAATTGACGTGAATAAAAAAAATAAAACCCGTTTAAACAATGATTTAGGTTTCAGATAAGAATTTTTTGGTTCAGGCTCGACCCAAATTAACAAAAATTGTTTTGTTACCATTCTATTATTATGTTACTATTATTTGGTTATTATTATTTGGGTATTGAATAATTTTTATTTTATTGTTACTTTTGTTACTATTTATGTATAAATATTTTTTTAATTTATTTTCAATTTCTTTGGAAAGATTTATTTTAATGTTTTTAATATTTTTGATATATTATGTTTTTAAAGTTTCTTTATATAAAAAATAATATAAAAAAATAATTCGATCGGGTTGAGCGAATTTTAATATTTTTATCTGAATTGAACTTAAACAAAATTTTAAACCCATTTTTTGACATCCTCCACAACTAATTGCTGTGTGGATGTGACGAATATATAAAACACAAATTATTAATGGGAATACCAATAATTACCAATATTTTCCTTATAAATGAGACCCCATGAACATCTCCTCAAATGAAACCATATTTTTGGTGCTTGAAAAGCTTCCAATTTCCATGAAGCTAATTGTCATCAAATGGAAGCCCATCTCTGTTGTTTTGCTGCTGTTTCTCATGCTTTCCATGTCTTATTTTTTTGCAGGTTAATTTTTGTAAAAGTTTTAATTCTTCTTTTTATTTTAAAATCAATTAATTTGTTTTTTTTTTTTTTTATAAAGGGAGCTTTGATGTTTCAGATAGAGAAATTTATGAGATCGATTATAGAGGCCCAAAGACGCACTCTTCAATCCCTCCACCCGATAATTCTCATCGCCGTCAGCGTTCGGTTCATCGAGAAATCGGTATTTTATCACCCCATAAACCCTTCAAAAGCTTAAAAGGTGGTATTGGTAAAAAATGAAGAAATGTAAGTTTATATTGTTAACTCAACAAATTACATCGTCAAACTTTGCTTTGCTTATCCAATTTTAGTTTCTTAAATACAAATTTTTCCTTTTATTGGTATTCTTCTGCAGGTTAGGAAAATCCATGGATGATTATTTGAAAATAAATAGAAGAGATTTAGGAAGCTTCTTAGAATGTTTATGCCAGGTTTTAGCTATTTGTTGGGTGCTTTTTCTTCTTGGATGTGAAGATTTTATGCGAGAATTGAGAAATATTGGTTAATTTAGGTTTTAAAATTGTAATCGTCAACTATTTTGTAAAAAGAATTGTAGGGATGGAGTGATTTTGTTTTAGGATTTTTGTAAAGTATGAGTGATTCAAAGTATTGATTTATGATTGATATATTCTTTATCTCTTTTAAGCTAGAAATAATTTTATTAATCTTTTTCACCATGTCATTTATGGTTTATCTTTAATTATTTAATGATTTTTCGATAACGTTACATAATTCTGACTAGAACCATACATTTTAAATCTCAAATCTAAAATCAGAACCTCGAATCTCGAACCTTAAGCCTTAAACTTCTAATCCTAACATTAGATTTTGACTTTTGAACTCGAACCCTAAACCTTAAATCTAAACTTGAACCATAAACTTCAAACTTTAAATAATAATTTGAGATTTCGGATTTCGAGATAAAAAAAATTACTAAAATCATGTGTAAAAAAAAATACTGAAATATATTTAAATAATCAAAAAATACCATAAATTATGTGATCAGAAGGGTTTATAAAATAATTTGGAATGATTTTTTTTTTTTGTTAAAAATAAAAGGAAAGGTCTATATTTCATTTCATTACCCTACTACCGACATTTGAAAATCTGTCGGTATGCATTCTCAATTCGTCACGAAAATACAAAATACTTTTAACAAGTTTTATCCCCAGTGAAAAAAATCGAAAATTATTGTTTTCAATTATATTGGTCAAATGAATTTTTCGACTCTCGTCAATTCGTGATTATGTATGTTTCTACAGAAAAAAGAATTATAATTATATGAGTCTGTTTCAATATATATTCACAGATATAGATAGATAGACTACACATGATTGATTAGTTGAATTGTAAAAGGAAAAAAATATTAAATCTAATTTACTTATCAATTGATTGTATCTTGATAAACTAATAAATGAGAAGAATTTTGTGCCAGTGTTACGGAATGCGTAAAAAGCTCGCGATCAAGGTGTATTTTGATTTTTTTTTTTCGTTTATTGGGGGTCATCCGATTCGACGGTATTGACCTATTATTTGAAAAAGATTCAAGATCCATTTATTTTGATCTTGGTTAAATTGTAAATTGTATTTTTACTAGGGTAATTATTGTAAATTTTAAAGGATGAAGGTGTAAAAAGTTTAAATCTTTTGGAACTCTCTTATTGTAGATGAGAAATAGTCTCAATCATAAATATAATTCGATCTGTACCGTTAGATTTAGCAAAACTCAACCCTCCCGCTTCACTTGTATTCATTCCATTCTTGAGTTAAAAAAATATTTTTGAGAATTATTATTTTAGTGTTTTATTCTTTTCTTGCTGTTATTCTGTTCGTTCATGGTTCCTTTCTCTTTCGAATTGCTTCCGTTTTATTTTCACTGTCTGAAAGAATTTTCGGGGGAATTCTCACTTTTCGAGAGTTAGGTCGACTTAAGTAGATTTGAAGCAAAAAAATCGTTTAAGACCGCACAATTTACCAGATTTAAATTCTAGCCCCGTGACACTAGAATGTGTTTTATTTACATCTCTGTAAAGAGATGTTACTTAAAACCATGTATAAAATGGGTTCCATACTATTAACCAATTTTTAACATCATTTGAGATAGTGGAACAATATTATACAATAACATACTAAATCAATAACAATAAGTCAATTAAAATTAACATAATTTCAAAGTAAACATTTCAATAGATTTTTCCATATCTTACGGTCATTTTGATATTTTAGACTTGTATCTGCACTAGTCGACTTAAAGCAAGACTTTGTACTTTGACATATTTTTTTACCAGCCTTATCTAATCTTTCCATAATAGTGACATGGTTCATACATGTCCACCTATACTTCCATCACAACCCAAAATTCTCATGTCATATATTTAATTGATAAAGCACTTCATAGTTATATAGCTACAACTTCACATTTTAATGCGTTATTTCATATCTTGGTGCCATGAAATTTCACACTAATGTTAACACCGCTAAACACTTAATTATAACATTACATAAACCCTAAGCTTACTAACTTATAATAGAAAAATGAATATTCATGATACTTACCTCAATGGATGCTTTACAATACTAAATCAAGCCTCCACAAGCCTTATTCCACCATAAATCAAGCTTGAACATTCACTAATCACCATTTCCATAAACCCTAAGTTAAATTGATGAAATTGATGATGGGAATGAGTTTAGGATGTAGTTTCCATAGAGGTTCCATCAAAATCTTAATGTGGGTAGTGAAAATTTTGAGAGAGATTGACGAAATAAGCAATAAAATGGAAGAAGGAAGTGAAAGCTTCCATGTTTTTATGCTGCTGTCGTTAGAAAAGAAGCGAATGAGTTGATGGGTTTCTTTCGCATCTTTAAAATATCAATAAATGGACTTTGGGCACATGTTTACATATTTCAAGTCTATTTATGCCAATTTGAAGTTCATTTTCATTAATACGAGATTCAACCGATTCAAAATAAATTTCTGATACCAAAGATCACATTTGTATATTATTTCCATCATCGAGGTCTAAAAAATTGACTAGATTATGATTTGGACTATCTAATAAATATCAAACTCTCATATTGACTCTTTTCTCGATAAAATGTAAATATTACGATTTAACATATGTATTATTCAATTTTTTCAATTGAGTCCTCAAACAATTTTTCTATAAATGATTAAAAAAAAGTTTAAAAAGCAAAATGAAGAAAAGGAAAGAAACAATTTGAAACAAACTGAAACTCTCAAACAAAATCAAAATAAATAGAAAAGCAGAAATCATCTCTCCTATTGTCCTTTCCCTTTCATTATCAGTTTACGCTTTTACAACTTCAAGGCCTGAAAAGAAACAGTCTCTTTCAATCCTCCACCTCATTTCTGCCGCCGTCCATTCCATTCCGTTGACTTTTCTGTAACACCAAAATAGTCAAACCTCTTAAACCACCTCAAGTCAAAAGTTATAAAAGAAGTATACAAAAGATCGTTGAAACTGAAAATTTTCTGATTCCATAGCCATTGAAGAACAAAAAAGGAAATAAAGGAAGTTGGGCTTTTTTTTTTTTTTGTGTCTTAAGAAATAAGAAAATTTCAATATTGAGAAGGTAAAGAAGAAGAAGAAGAAGAAGAAGAAGAAGAAGAAGAAGAAGAAGGTATCCTTGACTGTCATGATCAGGTGTTATTGGGTGTATTATAAGAGACGAGATGATCAACACAGCCAACGGTATGATTTCGGCATCGTCTTCGTCGGCGAACGCTCAATCGCCGGGTTTGAAGACTTATTTTAAAACTCCAGAAGGTCGATATAACCTTCACTATGAAAAGACTTACCCTTCTGGCCTTCTTCACTATTCTCATGGCAAAACTGTTACTCAGGTAAAAAGACTATTTTCGGATTTTAATCAGGACCCATTTTTTTGTATTGCTTCAAATTGGTCTACTTTTTTTAGTATGGGATTTATTTTTGTTGTTTTTCTAACTTAAATTTTATAATAAGTGAGCATTGTGGTCGAAATATTGAATTTTAAGGACTTTAAGTCAATGCTCATATTTCTAAATTTAATTTTCAATTTCAGTATTGGTTTTCTTGGATTGTATTTGATTAAGTTTGATCGGCAGGTTACCTTAGCGCATCTGAAAGAGAAGCCAGCTCCATCAACTCCAACAGCTTCATCTTCTAGTTTCACTGCCAGCAGTGGGGTAAGATCAGCAGCAGCGAGGTGGCTAGGTGCGGGGAATGGGAGCCGTGCACTCGGCTTTGTTGGAGGGAATGGTAGTAGTAAAAGTGGTAGCAATGCTGTTAGGATTGGGTCATTGGGTTCTTCGAGTCCGAGTAATTCAATGACTAATACAAATTTTGATGGGAAAGGAACTTATTTAATCTTTAACGTCGGTGATTCTATTTTTATTAGTGATTTGAATTCGCAGGATAAGGTAATTTAGAATTGCTCTGTTAAGGTTTTTGATGAATGGGAAGGATTGACTATGGTGGTATTTTAAGAATCATGGTGTTTAATGTAGGATCCAATAAAATCTATCCATTTCAGTAATTCAAACCCTGTCTGCCATGCCTTTGATCAGGATGCCAAGAATGGGCATGATTTGCTTATTGGGTTGAATTCCGGTGATGGTAATGCTTTTTAGCTTGTTATAATTTGCAATTTTACTTTAAATGTTTAAATGCCCAAATTTATGGGTTCTATGTTCATTATTGTAGTTTATTCAGTGTCATTGAGACAGCAGTTGCAAGATGTTGGAAAGAAGCTTGTTGGGGCACAGCATTACAATAAAGATGGTTCTGTAAATAACAGGCAAGATTTAGATTACTACATCCTTTCTGCATGTTCTTATTTTCTAGAAGGGTGACTTTACCTTTATTCATCATTGGAGTTTTTTTTTCTAAATTTATGTGCAAGCTGCGGGTGACTTTTAGATTTATACGTTCTAGTTCTTGGATGCTGTAAAGATAGATTGTAAACCCAATTGCTCGGAGCAGGATAATTTTCTATGGCATCTTATGAATCTGTAACTTAATTTTCTTCCAAACAGTGCATGTTCAGCTTAGTCCTTTTAATCATTATGAAAATATCTTTTTTTCTGGATTTTATTTTGTTGTTTTACAGGGCTATTGCCACCTTGAGACCTTGCTGTATAGTGCTTCTTTTGTTTTCTCTGGCCTTTTAATATTTTAACTGTAATTTTAGGCTATCAATACTAGAAATATGCTATCGGCAACTGACTTGGTCTTTCACTAAGTTGATTGTTAACCTTGTTACCAATATTGGACTTGTAATTGGCCTTTCTAGAATTTGCTTCCCTCTTGGGCTTCCCCTGAGGATAATTAAAGGACCAATGACTTTTGTGGCTAATAGTGGTTTATCTTGAATCGATGTTTTTAATTGTGTTGGCTTATGAAAAAATATATATTATGTTGGCTCCATCTCCTATCTGATTAATATTTGTTGTTTCCAGCAGTCGCTGTACCAGTATTGTATGGATCCCTGGAGGTGATGGTGCTTTTGTGGTTGCCCATGCTGATGGAAATTTGTACATATATGAAAAGGCAAGTTTCTAATAATTAAAGAAGGCTTTTTCTGCTTCTGGGAGTTCAACTTACAAATTTCATGATGTTGTATGCAGTAAGTTATTTAAGTTATTATCACTTCTTTTCTTTTCATTTCATTTTTTGCCCTCTAGAACAAGGATGGTGCTGGTGATTCTTCATTCCCTGTTATCAAAGATCAAACTCAATTTTCTGTTGCGCATGCACGATACAGTAAGGTACTGGTTAGTGTTTATTTCTGCACGCATCCTGAAAATTGGTAGTCTTTACCTTAAAACTATCATCTAAAGCTAGAGGCCATTAGTGATACTATCATTTGTATATTTATAGTATGTGCTGCATAGCTTATAGCTTACTTTTCATATTATGTATTTCTAGGTCTTAGCCAGATAACGTTCTCTTTAAATTATGATGCATTTGTTCCTTCTGGTTTATAGCTGTCTTTTTATTACATTACAGTAAATGCCATGGTAGGACCTGCCTTAGCACCATAATTGGTATCAGTCTGACTGTTGTTTGACATCGTTGAAGAAGCCATATAAGTTTTCTTCATATCTTTCCATGTATCGTTTTTGTTTGTTGACTTGCCATTATTTACTTGCAGAGTAATCCAATTGCGAGATGGCATGTATGTCAAGGTTCAATTAATAGCATTGCTTTCTCCTCTGATGGGGCCTGCTTAGCAACCGTTGGAAGAGATGGTATCAAGTCAATTTGACACCATTTGGATTATATGGCTGTTTCCTTTTCTAGGTTGTTTGAACTTCAGGTTTTTTTTTTCTCTTTTCATATACTGAGTGCAGGTTATCTGCGAGTTTTTGACTATTCAAAAGAACAACTAGTTTGTGGTGGCAAAAGCTATTATGGTGCTCTACTATGTTGTGCTTGGAGGTGCTCTATTTTTTCTTTCTCTTTTTTTCCCCCAAAGAGAACTCTTTAAACTTGTCCATACTTCATTTTCAAGATGCCACATTGTATTCTTTTTTGTATAATATCTAAGCTATCACCTTTGGAGAAAGTAGAATTTGTTATTAACCACATACATTGAACAGTATGGATGGGAAATATATTCTGACTGGAGGCGAAGACGACTTGGTTCAAGTTTGGAGTACGGAAGATCGAAAGGTTGTGGCATGGGGTGAGGGGCACAACTCATGGGTAAGATTCTTAATTTGTAGCGAAGGCTTGTTTATTTGTTGCAGATGACAAATGGCTCTATATTCATTTCTTCAAAAATGCTGCCGGCAGGTTAGTGGAGTGGCATTTGATTCTTATTGGTCATCGCCTAATTCAGATGGCACAGGGGAGACCGTCATGTACCGTTTTGGTTCTGTTGGTCAGGTATGTAAATGTTGTGTGTCTGGTAAAAATAATGGCTGTCCTGAATTCTTGATGCCATGTTTTTCCATGGTTATTTCCTGTCATGTATTTCTGTGGGTTTGTGGAATCAACTGTTAGTTCCAGAAAATGTCTAGCTTTCACAAGTTATTGATGCCTGATACTAACTTAATGTGGTTTAAGCAACATTTCTAGAGCTAGCGGTTGCCTCTTTCTCCACTTATGATTTTGATGTCCGTTTTTAGGACGGAATAGTGGTGATTTATAGCACATTGAATGAGTATTTAGATTGTAAGAAATGTTTGGAGGGTTTTAACCATATGAAACTTAGGTCTGCTTCGGTTACTCTACATTTGTAATTAGGTTCTTGTTTAAACAGCACCTTGAACTGTTGATGTAATGAACATCATTTCTAGGTTAGGATACAAATATGAAAAGACATGAAAGCCAGGACATAGTTCAATGAATAAGGGAATACATCACTTGTACTCTCTGACGACTATATTCCTTTCATTTTAATCGAACGCGGTATATTCATAGAAGAAACATATGGGTCAAAATATGCTGTCAGTCCATGTACTTTCACAAAATTAGAGGATTAGCCCCTATACTTCAAAAGTTAAAAATAAAATCCTTACTATTTTTATTTAAAAATCCTAGTCCAATCCAATCATCAACACGTTAGCATTGTCCATCAAATTTTGTCAACTTGGCATGTTTATTTTCCATCAATCATATGCCGCCTCATGAGAGAGCAGCTTAATCAGCATGCCAAAATCGACAAATTTTGGCAAAATATGCCGACGATATTAATGATGGTCATTGGATTAGGATTTTTAAACCGATGAAGTAAGGGACTTTTTAATTTTTCAAGTATAGGGATTAAATCTCAAATTTTACCCAAGTACAAGAACTGTGTCCACATTTTAACTAACAGTTTGTTGTCAAAGAGCACGGCAGAAAAAGGAGAAAAGCAAACACACACACACACACAAGTAGGTCTTTCTTTTCCGTTGAGGGGGAAATACTAGATCTATCAATTTTGACCCTAATCCACAAACCAGACCTGATTAACCAAAATCCAAACCCGAGCCAAGTGCCAACCCAATTTGACCCTAAAAAGTCAACAATTCGAACCCAAATGATACGATCGAGACTACCTGACCCAAAAAGCCTGACTGGCAAACCCGAATGTCTTGGACCCAAAACAACCTAAACATGAAACTGACCCAAATCTGAAATTTTTAAAACTTGAATTAAGCTGATCCAGATTGACCCGAACCAACACCAATCCATCCTGCCCAATTGATAGGTCTAGGGAATACTAAGTGCAGGTTTTAAGCACTAATACATTAGAATTTGGAATTTAGGAGGCTCCTTAATAAACTTGATGAACCTTTGGTATTATTCCTTTCTTAAAAGATAAAAAAGGTGTCGTTCATCTGCAGCATGTGCCCATCACATCTCATTACTGCCTCCATTGTAGGATGCACAATTGCTATTGTGGGACCTGGAAATGGATGAAATTGTAGTGCCATTGCGTCGATGCCTTCCTGGTGGATCTCCCACTTACAGCTCTGGATACCCTCCTGGTGGATCTCCCACTTTCAGCACTGGGAGCCAATCTTCCCACTGGGACAATGTATGCCCACTGGGTACCCTGCAATCTGCCCCAAGCATTCGAGATGTTCCGAAAATTTCACCACTGGTTGCTCATCGTGTTCATACCGAACCTCTCTCAGGCTTGATTTTTACCCCGGAATCCATACTTACTGTTTGTCGACAGGGGCTGATAAAAGTCTGGATGAGACCCAGTGGTGCAGAAAGCCAATCAAGCAACAGTGAAACCGTATCCAGTTCCAAGGATAAACCATTAGTTTCCAACAAACTCGGCAGTGCTAGCCATAAACAATGACCATGAACAAAGTTCCGCCTTTGTAATGGAATTGCAATGAGGTTAACCAACTGAATCCATTGTATATTGAAGGACAAAAAAGCCATTGAAAGAGCCAAAGAGGTATGGAGGAAGAAAGAACTTCCATTGTAAGTAGAAACGGCTACTTCTAGAAATATATTTAGGATACGATAGGAATCACATGAAGTTTGCTCCTTTAAGATTTGTACCACATCTTAGAGGTGCATTTGAGTGATTATTTATTACGGGTGATTCATCATCACCACTACAGTATGATTTTTGTTGGATTATAAGACCCTCCAAAACCAATAATAATACTGATGTTGAACATGCAGATAGCTTCAGGAAAATGAAGTGGGTCACATTTGTCATGAAATAAACTGTGAGCTGCTACATCGGCTTAAACAGCGACACAGGACCCTATTTACAGTCTGGGTTTATAAAAATTCCCACATATATGCCATCATCTCTATTTATATTCTTTCCTAAGTCTCTTCTGCACAATCTCTTTAATACTATTTACCATATAATCTTCACTGGTTTCTTTTATTTGCTTACAATTTCTTTGCTTCTTCTTGGATAATCATTTTGTAATTTCTAAGTTTGCTCATGATAAACCATTTAATTCTAGAGGCATGTACTCTGTTTCAATTTTTTGATTCTTTAGACTTTGTTTATATTCCTAGAGGGAGGAAGAGTCGCATGTAGAAGAGTTTATGGGCTGAGTTTGGATTGGGTTCAAGTATAACATTAGTACATTTTATAGTTGTTTAAGCTTGATTTGACTCGAAATATGGGCTTAATATTTTGTTCGAGTCTGTTTATATTTGTAAACAGGTAATTCAAGTTCATTTTAAGCTCACTCGTATTTTTAAAAAAGTTAAAATATATATATTTATATTATTTTTAGTTTAATATTTTTTATTTATTAAAATTTTATGCAGTGATCTCAACATTTTTAATGTTTAAATTAGAGTATTATAGATTTAATTTTTATGGATTATAAATTACATAATATAAAATATTACAACAAAAAAAAAAAAAATTTAAGCTAGGCTTGGGCTATGAATGTTTGAATCCAAGTTTGTTCCATATTTTAAATAAGTTTAATTTTTTTGTTTGAGTTTTTTTTAGGCTTAATATTTTTATCTAAATATCTCAAATTTCAAGCAAACTATCAAGTTTAAACGAGTAACTTGATCCAAGAATAGGTTTAGTTGCATACATGGAATCGAGGTTTGTGGTTTTTGTTTAATGAAAATTGAACCTAATTTAATTCAGCCATAAAAACAATTAAAAATGATCATAAAAATAAATGATCCAACCTAAAATTGTCTGAAATGAAAAAAAAATCCAATAAACAAGCTTGAAATGATGAATGGAGGCTGTCTCGTGACAATAAGACCGAAGTAGGAGGAAAGGAGTTTGTTAGTCTGAAATGCAAGTGATGGGCAGCTACAAACAAGAAAGATCAAAGCTTGTTGCTGGGCCGAGCCTATCGGAAGATGAAACAATTTAAGGTGGTCTGAAAATTAGGTTCAATGGACCGACAAAGGTGGATCCAATAAATCGTACCATGTCAGGCGCTCACTGCAATAAACAATAGAAAGTGCCGAATAACATGTGGAAGGGGTCCCATAACCCACGCTCTTTTCGTAATTGATTAGTGTGCCCCCTTCCATACATGTTAGAAACTTCCTATAGCTGCCACGTGTCCTCTTGGCCGGTCCCACTCGTTATCTTGCTGAGCTGCTCATGGTGAGAGATCCCAGATCTATCACGTTTTTCCTTGCTTCAGCCATTAAAGTCTGACCTCTGTCACACTTCACTTCATGAAGTAGAAGTACCTTTATTTGGAAAAGAAATCCCCACTCAGTTTTCATTTTTTTCTTCTTTGTTTCAAATTTTCAATCAAGAGTTGACAACCCAGATTGAGATTGAAGCTAATTCATCAAAGGATGTAATGTAGTGGAGTTAAAGATTGAGTATTGGGGATGTTTCCAGGGGGGGAATGAAGGAAATATTGTTAGAAATGAAGTCAAGAAAAAGGGTTCCAATGAAGGTATGGTTAATTGCTCAAAGATCAACAGGTCTCCTCGTGGGTGGAAATCACACATCCTCCAGGTTTTGCACTCGCTAAATTTGATTTCTTGCTTTGTGTTGGCTTCAAAATTCTCTTGGTTTCTCATATTTTGATATTGGATCTTCCTTGCTACTACTTGAGTTTCAAAGCGTTGAAAATGACAATGGATTTTAAGACATTTAAGTTCATGATATTTCATGGGTCTTTAGGGAGGCGTGTGCTTTTACGCGCTTTCATGGTTGCTGCTGCTTTGTCGGTTGTTCCATTGCTGCAAATCATCTCTCGTGCCGGTCCAGATATATTGTATACCCTTTCTGCTACGGCAAGCTGTGCCATTGGAACCGGTTGTTCAACCTCAACTATGTTCCCTGGCAATTTTTTGTTCTCCAAAGTTTGGGGTTCATTTGGACCGGTTCAATGCGAGGAAAACAAGAACTTGACAACCAGCGTGGTAAAAGAGCTGATGGAAAAGCAAATTTTGAGTTACAAAGCAAAAGCTCTTTGTGTGGGTGAAGGCTCAATGTCAGCTGTTATGGCATTGAAAGACTTGGGATTCAGTGATGTTACTGGGGTTTATAGGCACCCTTGTTTCTCTCTCAAGCATAAGAAATTTGTTTATGAGCTTGATTATGAGGACAATTCTTATGATTTTGTGATATCTAGGGGCTTGGATAAGGTTTCAGCCCCCGCTATGCTGGTGCTTGAGGTTGAACGTGTTCTTACTCCTGGTGGGATAGGGTCCATGCTTGTTGGTCGTAGTGGTTCGGACCCTACTAGCTTGATCAGGTCTGTAACTCCAGTTTCTTCCTTGTTGAAAGCTTCCAGTGTTGTTCATGTTGATTATGTGAATGGCTTTGCATTGATTGTATTCAAGAAGAAACTCAAAAACACCACTTACTTCGAGCAGTATCCGCTACCAGCCGATTGTCGGTCTATGGCAAACACCAAACCTATATTGGATAACATTGAGCCTCTTTTGGAGAAGAAGCCAGTTGGATTTGAGAAAACTATTGCTTATTTGCCTGAATTTGTTAACATTTCTCATAAGCAACGTTTGGTGTATATTGATGTTGGGGCAAGTGAGCATTTGAACACTGAAGTTACAGATTGGTTCTTGCCATCTTATCCCTTGGATCGAAAAGCATTCCATGTTTATTTCGTCGATCACAATACTTCAGTGATGCTATCCTATGTCAACAAGCCTGGTATCAACTTTGTTTATTATCCTAGCCTTGCTGGAAATAGAGCTACATCCAGTTCTAAGGCTTCCATTGATTCCGATATCGTCGATGATTCGAATCCGTTTGTTGAAGACGAAGGATTCGACTTCCTTCTCTGGATTAAGGAAACAGTGCAAAATGCAGACTTTGTGGTTCTGAAGATGAATGCAGGGGAAGCGGAGTTGAAAATTCTCTCAGATTTGTTTGAAAGTGGAACCATATGCTCCATTGATGAGCTATTCCTACACTGTTCCAACCGAGCCGTGAACGGAGATTGGATGGATCTCTTCAAGTCCCTTAGAGGAACTGGTGTTTATGTCCATCAATGGTGGGGAGATCAGTGACACCACCATATTAATGGTGGGACTCTGTTTCAGATTTACCGTCTTGTTTGAGTCATGAGTCAGTCTTTGTATCCTTATGGTGGTTGAGCACTATAGCTATAAAATAAGCAACCACTAGGGTCTCTACTTTCCTGAATAAAAAGTTCACAAATTATTTGTGTGCATTATTGCTTAATTGCTCTCTTTTTTCTTCTGTGTGTGTTGCATGTGGACTTTTTGCAGCAAAGTACTAACCTAATTGTAGTAAAAAGCCGAAGTGAAAAATGATTTAGGAGAAGAAGATGACTTTTGGCAATATTGCCATTTGCCAATATCCCATTTACACTTTCAACATAAAAGTTACAAAGCTTTTGAAGATATATTTGACTTCCTTCTTTTATTATATATACAAAATTACAAGAAAAATATTATATACAAAATTTACAGTTTACATGGCTGATTCAAGGAATGGCTAGTTTTTTTTTCTCAACCTCTCATGGAAGAAGCAGTTCAATGGAACCACCATAGTTCTAGCAAAAGTCAATGAAAGCGTTCCTTAGATAGCTATGAAATCTAAAAAGAATTCAGACGGTATATTATGCAAGGTCATCATATCCCTCTGCAACATCTTCAAAAATGGTTTCCAAACCTGGAGAAGATGAAGGCTTTTCTGGGTAAATGATGGGAGCTGGTGCTACTTCCATCCAGGAACTCCTTTGCCTGCTTTCCTTAGCCATTGAAAGACTTTAATGAAGTGTCAATTGAATAAAAGAAGGGTTAAAACAATGAAACACCTCTCTCTGCCTCCTATTCCAAAGAACAAGAGAGATGTTAAAAAAATCTGGGGAAGACTTTCCAAAAACAAAGTCCCTTATGATTTTGAAGGTTCTAAAGAGAGAACCGAGGAATCAATTTAAATTTGTGAAGAATGAAACAGCTTTAAATAGACAGCTTAAACAGAGTAGTTGAGTCATAGATCAAATATAGAAGATTCCCCGGAAACCAAGGACATGTTGGAGAGCAATGAAATTATTTCACCAAAATTGGTATTCTACCAGATCAACAACAAACGCTGATTCCAAGGTAATTTTTAGCAGTCAAACCCCAAAAATAGAAGAAAAAATGACTTCAAGATGATCAATCTAGCTAGTTGAAATGCATGCTAGATGTCAAAGCAAATACCACATTGAAACCAATGAAATAAACATCATAAATACTCCTTACGTTATCACATTCTAAAAGAATTTACAGGCATTAATATCAACAATCCATCAAAAACAGAAGCAAGGTAAGTGCAGTTGAAAAATGCATTCATCAAAATTGAAATTTTCATCCAAGTATTCCACAATAAGCAAAATTCAGAACATAAGCTCACCAGCTAGACAATTTTCTTAATCATTAAACCCCCTAGGAAACTTAATCATTATCACCTTTCTAAAAATTACCTAAAAAACTTATAAAACACAAACTTTTGAAAAGAAAACAATTAAGCAAAGCAAAAGAGGAAAACAAAGTTTCTTTCATTTGGTTTTACTCCAAGGGAACATCAATTTCCCCATCAGAGATTTCCTGCTGCAGATCTTTGGGGTCTTTCCCATCAACCGTACACCCAACGGAAACACAAGTTCCCAAAATCTCCTTCACGGTTCCTCTCAGGTCCTTAGCCATGGATCTAGGCTTCATGACTTTCGCGATCTCGATCACATCATCAAGGCTAATATTCCCATTATGCTTAATATTCTTAGTCTTCTTACGATCTCTTTCAGGCTCTTTCAACGCCTTGATGACCAGAGCGGCGGCGGACGGGACTACAGTGACTTTAGCTTGCCGGTTCTGGACAGTAAGCTTGACGGTGACGCGTAAGCCCTTCCATTCCTTGGCGGTTTCCTTGGCGATGTCTTCACCAATTTTCTTGGGGGAGAGACCCAAAGGACCGATTTTGGGAGCGAGTGAACTTGCTGCTCCGACTTCACCGCCAGTGACTCGCACGAATACGTCGACGACTTGGGTTGGGTCGAACTTCGGCGGCATGTTTAGGGTTCGGAATTTGAAAGGAGAGAAACTGGGCTTTTGGGTGGCGGCGAAGTGGAAACGAGAAGAGTGTTGAGGGTTTAAACGAGTAGAAAATTAGGGATTTAGGTGTCGAAAAGTGTTGGGCCGTTGAAATACCGAAGAGTCTTTGATTTGTCTATTAGACCCAATAACAACTGACATTGGTTTGGGGGTGATATTGACATCTTCAAATTATTTTGGTTAAGGTTGATTCTCGGTTTGAGATAACATTTTTATGAATTTAAGTTCCCATCATTTTAGATCCAAGTATGTCATTCTGCAATGATATATATATATATATATATATATATATATTGGATATAAAAATAATTCGAATCCAAACTAATTTGAAGTAGGTGGACACTCATCTAATAGTTGAAAATAAAGGTGGGTTTAAGATGCAACACGTTTAATTTATTTTTTATCTCACGCTAGAGTATCTAATTTCACTGTCACCGTTGTTTTTACTTAATCACAAATAAAAACACCGCCCATCCAAATCCACCTTAAACCAAGACCTGAAGAAGCTCATGAAAACATGCGATGTATAAAAGGTACCAAGTAATGGAACCATCAGACATTTGAAATCCATATCGTCAGAGCCTATAAGACAATAGTAGGTTGAGAGAAAAAGGCGGAAAACAAATAATTTATAATTTCATGGTTGCTTTCCCTCAAAGATCCAAATATAGTACTTTCGAAGTGGAGAAAAAACATTAGCTTAGGAACCCTACCAAAACTGATCTATTTACACTGCTGGTGCAATTGACAATACAACAGACTGAAAATGGCTGCACAATGCTATAACAAAGAAGTGCAATCAATGGGATGCCAATGACCAGAAATTCATTAGAAACGACGGAGACATGGCGAACCAGCTGATGAAAGCCATTGCTGTAGCGGTCTCAAATCTAGTGCAGTGGTTTAAAGCACATTTATTGAGATCATTGCCGATCAGAACTGTGATTCCAGCTGATGCGCAAGCTGCAGTGAATGTAAGGGTCGACGTAATCTGCATCGAAACATCACTGGTTTTATTCAACTTGCAAACTAAGTTAACTAAACATTCCCACCCAGAAAACCCCCCAAAGCTAAACCACTAAAGATTGTAAAATGGAAAATTAGCATGTGCATTCAGAGCCTATAGCTTTGGACATGGATACTTCGAGGAAAATGAATAATAGAGATCAGAGTAACATAGGTAGCATGTGCATTAAGAACAATAAATGTGATGAACACGGTCAGATCATCAGTTTTATATATAGCTATGTCGTGAATGCAGAGTAGATAATGCTTTGCACATAGATGGAAGTTTCATTTGCAAAATCAGAATAGCCATTGCTTAGTGAAATAGACAGCGACGCTTAATAAATTAATAGTATAAGGCCTCTTTCTATAACAATTAAAACTTTTAGATCCTTTTTTCTCTATTAAAAGATATCTGTATGACTGGAAAAGGTAAAATGCAAGAGCGACCATCATGTCAAGCTTCAGTTATAATAACTTCTACTCTAAAGAACACGAACAGGCATTGGGTGTATAATTTGACCTGCATACTTGATGTAATGAAAGATGCCCAAGGGAAACATTGGTTAACGAAACCAAATCATAGCTCCCATCAAACTGAAACTCAACTTTAGGTAACAAATGATGGCCTTATAAATTTATGAAAAGATAAGAGTTAAACCAGTGAATAAATGGCAAACAAAAAAAAAGGGAATAATCTAATGATAAGTTTTGTTGCAGACCCTGTACGCTCGATTAAAAGTCTCTTACCCCATCACCAATGGTGAACAAGCGGATTGCTCTGTAGTTCCTCAGGCTCCGTTTCACCAAAAGGGCATATATATCGACAAATGCAAGAGACAAGCTCCACAAACTTTGCAAGCCAACAGCAAGAACAAGGTAGCTGATGCATTGGAATCATCAAGTATTCATGTTACAAATAAGATTAAAAATCATGAAATTATCATCTCATCTAAAAGAGACAACAGTTTCGTTGAAACTATCTCGTAATCTCAGATTGTAAACCAAAAACACAGCATAGATTTGTCACTAAGGCATAGTACTAATCTATCACATTTTCGCTAACCTAACATACACTGTAAACAGAGCTTAATATACACCCATGAAAGCAAATAACTAACAGATGGAAACAGAAGTCCAGAATTCATATGGTCAAAGAGACGAAAGCTATCTGTTTATTATAGGGAAACAAACATATAATCGTTCAACCTGCAAAAAGAAAGAATGCTAAACCTATAGCATCTTTTTACTAGTATCAAGCATCAAAGTAAAATCAGAACATCTTTGAAGAAAGCCTGTGGAAAATATCTAAATGGTATATATTCAGCTCTAAATTGCCAATTTCTACCTCAACATCTTATACTATCATGTGCTCATAACAGTTTGATTTAATCCCAAAAGTAAGGGTATTCTTGATCCACAGCTACACTGATCATCAAAGTCTTAACATTAGTTCAAATGTGTTACAAACATTAGTTCATGTTCTTAAAAAGTTCAATGCTCTTAACATTTTTATTTGAAAATCTCAGTCCAACAGCCGACATTATTGGCACTTTTTGTCAAAATTTGCCATCAAAGATACAATCATACCAACATCAAAAGCAAATCAGTATGAACTCTATAAGCATACCTTACAGTAAGCAAATTTTGAAGGGGCAATACTGCTGGTGTCCACGATTGGACTGGAACTTTTAAATTGGAAAAGTAAGAAGATTTAATTTTTTACTTTCAATCTCAAACTTTGTCTAAGTACAGAGAACCGGTAGCCTATTTTGACCCAAAGATCATTATAAACATAACAATTTTCCCATATATCAGATTGAAAGATCAGGATTTTATAGAAAAACTTAAAACTAAGGAGTTCTAGTCGATTATAAAGATCGAAAGATTAGAATCGAAAAAGAAAAGGGGTTAATTACCCAAAACTTAAGCATCAGAGTTTTATAGAAAAATTTAATTTAAAAGTAGGAAGTATTGGTTGAGTATAAAGATAAAATGATAATTATATAACTTTGGTGATGATCAAGGCACTCTCATTAGCTCAAGTTTTGCACTCTATTGGTAGAAACTGGAATTCACGATGAAAAAGATCAGAACATAAATCAAGCTAAAAAAAAGCCTCACAAATAAATTCCATATAACATAATAGAAAACCCAAGGACAGAGAAAGATTGAAACATTAGAATCTAAAAGGAAATGGGGTTAATTACCTAAAAGCTGTGGCGGAGCGGAAATCACTGGTGGTGGCCATTACCGACACGGAAATAACGGCGAAAACGAACTGAGAAAGACGAAGAAAAAGGCCACCTTTAGTCCCGGGCATGCCTTGAACGTCCTTCATCCTCACTCTAGGACCATGCACCGCAGCCTCCGTCAACGGTGGAGCCTCCACCGGGTGCACCGCCGGACGGCTGACGCTCATTGCTTTTCCCCTTTTTTTTAAATAAAGAAAAGACAGGATTTTTAATGAAATGGAAGAAGCAAAGCTCTAATTTGTCATCGTGGTGTGAAAATGGAAGTTTTAGGGGGGGTAATGTGGGTTGAGCTCCCCCTGTCTTGAACGGACGAACGAACCGTTCTAACTAAGCTCTCACTTTGGCAGACTTTACTAAGAAAAGTCAATGGGGGATGGTACATTGTTGAATCTGAGCCGTTACTATGGACAAGAGTGGGCCTAGTGTTTAGTTTACGGACCTGATCATGAAATCATTAAATCCGCATTCATTCTCTTACTTCTGGCCTGCAACTTGGAAATAGTGACCACTGGTTATCAACTCCAACTTTCCAACCAATTTCCGAACCTTTTAGATGGATGTTTATCTTCGATACGATATGTTTATTTTTTTTTATTTTACATTATAAATAAATATATTGTCAATTCAAAAAAACTTTTTAATCAATTCAATTTCAGATTATATAAGTTCAAATTGACTTTTTATGGTCATATTAGATTAAGATGATTTTAGATTTTAAATTTATGGTATACATTTCGAAATTATACATAAATTTTGATTTAATGTGCAGTTGTATATATGAATTTTAATTTGGTGCAATTATACATGTGAAACTCTAATTGTGGTTCAAATTTATATTTGAAACTTTAATTTTGATTAAATCATGCATATTTAAATAAATAAATATATTAAATTTATTTTTATATTTGATAAATATAATTATTTATTTATGCAATATATAAACATAAAATGATGTTATATCAATAATTGTGTTAATAATTTACAAGAATTGGATCAAATCAAAATTACATGTATAAATTTATACAAAATCAAAATTCATGTATATAATTACACATTAAACCATAATTAATGTATAATTTTAATATTTATCTCTAAATTTATTGAATTAAAGTTTTAGATTCGGATAAGAATTAACAATTCTATCATTAAGCAAAGTGTTTTATTTAATACTATTATTTATATTTCCTTACCAAGTTTAGCTTCGCAAGTTTTTTTATGGGAAAATTTGATTGGTAGTCACCCAATTATGTTAAGTTTCTTTTGGTCATTTAATTTTTGTTTTTTTTTTTAAATGTTTTTTAAATCAGATTGGTGATTGGATCGATCAGGTTACTAGTTCATCAGTTCAATTGATTTGATTAAAAAATTATTAAAAATTATAAAAAAAAATCAATTCAATCGATTTTTTAGTATTTTCAACCAGTTCATGTTGATTCTCAATTTAACCGATTCAAAATCATTTTCCAAACCAATCCCTTAATCGATTTCCAATTCAATTGATCCAATCAACCGATTTAGTTCGATTTAAACAGCGCTGTTTTTTTCACCAACTATTAAAAAATAAAAATAATCACTCGGCTTATTAGCTTTGTATTTTTTAGTTACCATATGTTATTGTAAAATATGAAAATCAAATTTGATAAATTAATGTAAATGCGATAAGTTGTTGATATATAACAAAGTAAAAATGGATGATTAAATGAATGTGAGATAAAAAAGGAGATGAAAGTCAAGTGCTAACTCCTAAGGAAGCCAATTGGAACCACTTCCTTATATTTCTTCACGTCTTTGCTTTAGACTCGCCAACTTACTATTTTTCTTTTTTCCTTAATTATTTTCTTTCATGTTGACAATGGTTCTTTATTCATTCTTCTGTCTTGTTTTTTTCTTCATGCTTTCAAGGTTGTCCTTTTTAAGAAACTACAAATCATAATGGCAATTTTGAGGTTGGGTTCTAAATCTGAAGCATTTCATCGTGAAGGTAATTCTTGGTAAGCATTACTTTCTATAAAAAAAAAAAAATAGTATGATACACGCGTATATGCATGCATTAATCGTATTCTTGCTAGCACTGTAGATTCTAACATATTTTGACCTAAAATCCTGGACAAATCTTGGTCTGTGTCAGATATGTTATGAGTAGAATGTCTGTATATTTGTTGTTAATGAGAGTCTTAGCTTCAAACATTGGTGTGTTGGATTATGAGACGGTAAGAGCGTAGGGACTTATGGCAATGTTGGGATTCATGGATCTGGGTTATGGCTATTTTCTTTTCAGGATCTGTACATCTGGACTTCCTAGTGATGTTAACATTAACATTGGTGAAATGTGTTTCCAGCTCCACAAGGTGTGTTATTTCATCTATATTTTGTCTTTGAAATGGATGCTAAGTTGATTCGATCTCGACAACAATTTGCAGTTTCCATTGCTGTCGAGAAGTAGATTACTAAGGAAGCTTTTTGAAGAGTGTTCTAATGGTGATGGAGCATGTTTTAGTTTGAGGCTTGATGATTTACCTGGTGGAGCCATAGCTTTTGAGCTTATATCCAAGTTTTGCTATGGTGTTAAGATAGAACTCAATGCACAGAACGTAGTTGGTGTTCGTTGTGCTGCAGAGTATCTCCATATGACCGATGAATATGGAAACGGGAATCTCATCTCGCAGACGGAGTCTTTCCTTAACGAAGTGCTCGGCAATTGGGCGGATTCAATACGAGCTCTTGAAGCATGTGAGGAAGTTATGACACAAGCTGAAGAACTTCACATTGTGTCCAGGTGCATAGATTCGTTGGCAACCAAGGCTTGTGCAGATCCAAGTTTATTTGGCTGGCCTTTGGCGGGACGCAAGAGCAATCAAAGTCCTGAAACCACCAGCTTATGGAACGGAATATCGACCATGACCAAGACGAAACCTACGAGTGACAACTGGTGGTACGAAGATGTAACGTTCCTTAGTTTACCACTATATAGAAGACTGATTTTAGCTATTGAATCAAGAGGAATGAGGCCTGAGAGCATTGCTGCATCAGTGGTATACTATGCTAGGAGGTATCTTCCCTTGATGAATCGACAATCGAGTTTCGACGATGCAAACCCCGGGCCAAATATTCTGAACCCTTCAGAATCCGGTCAAAGGGCTCTCTTGGAAGAGATTGTGGAATTAATTCCTAACAAGAAGGGAGTCACATCAACCAAGTTTCTCATTAGACTGCTTCGTACGGCTATGGTACTGCATGCAAGTCCATCGTGCCGGGAAAATTTGGAGAAGAAGGTTGGATCACAGTTGGATCAAGCTTCACTTCTTGACTTGCTCATACCAAATATGGGTCATTCTGAGACCCTATACGATATAGACTGTGTTCAGAGAATACTTGATCATTTCTTGTTAGAAGATCAGGCTGCGGCTGTAGCAACTCCGGATAACATAGTTGAGGAGGGGCAATTAACGAATGAATCCAATTCAATGGCACCAGTGACAACGGTAGCTAGGCTGATAGACGGGTTTTTAGCTGAAGTAGCACCGGATGTTAATTTCAAGCTTCCAAAGTTAGAGGCTCTTGCTTCTAGCATCCCGGATTATGCAAGACCGCTTGATGATGACCTCTATCATGCCATTGATATGTATTTGAAGGTAGCATTGTCTCCCCTGGTTTCTATATTTCAATGTTGTTAATTCTTAAGGGGTCCAATCCCTGATTCGTTTTACATATTTCGCATTTGCAGGCACATCCATGGATTACGGATCCCGAGAGAGAGCAACTATGTAGACTGATGAACTGTCAGAAGCTCTCATTGGAAGCTAGTACACATGCAGCCCAGAACGAGAGGCTACCGCTTCGAGTAATTGTCCAAGTACTCTTCTTCGAACAACTACGACTTCGTAAGTCGATTTCTGGATGGTTCTTCGTCTCTGACAATCTCGAAAACTCAGCAAATCCCAGTGGAAACGTTGGACTCAAGAAAGATGGGTCTCATCATGCAACTGATGGCGAGGATGATGTGAAGCATCGAGTTTCCGAGCTCGAAAACGATTGTTCGAGTATGAAAGAGGAGCTCCGGAAGCTGGTGAAGGCCAAGAGAAGTTGGAAGAATTTCACTAGAAGGTTAGGATTTAGTAAGTCACAATCTTGTTGCTCAAAAAGATTGAAGCCTTCGAATCTAAGACCAATCCCCCCATCAACTGTAAACAGAACAAAATTGTGAAAACATTGAGGTAGTGGCAACTGAAACTTTGTTTAATTTCTGGCATATAAATGCCACAATATCTTGACTGTTTTTGTTACTGACATTTTCAGTACATATATAATATTTCAATAGTTGTAAACGAAAAGTTCTTGATTATTCCGTCGGTTAAAGGAAATGACATTGATTCACGCCTTAAAACTCGGTATCTCATAAATGGGGAAAACAATCTCAAATAAGGCATTATGATCATGGGATATTTTGATCCCGAAAGAATAGCCTGGAACTGCACAAGGAGAGCAGTTTAGCTTGGAAGAAAAGAAGAAATAAATACATCAAATGTGTTCTTCAAGAAAGAATTAACAATCGTTTTTTGCAATGTTCTAGCAAGGTGGAAGATCCAATGGTGGTGGTATAATAGACTCTTCCGGTGACTTCCCGTTCTCGACCACAAAGGCCATCTTTAGACCCCACATTGTATGCAGCTCCAAGTGACAATGCATAAACCAAACTCCTGCAAATTAGTCCAAAAAGCCTGAGTAAGTTCGATAAGCTCCAAAACTATTTATTGGAAGGGTCATATATATATGTGAGAAATTACCTGGATTATCAGCTCTGAATCTTATAGCTGTCCATCCTCCGGTTGGCACTCCAACTGTGTTTCTCTCCGGAGGATCGACGAGGTTGAACTTAGCAGGGTCTTTGGAGGGATTGAAGTTCCCAACACCACTTCCGACAACGAAAAAGTTGAAACCGTGAAGATGGAATGGGTGTGACTCCACCGTGAGGAGGTTTGTATCCTGTAATACCAGCTCAACGGTGGAATTGAAGGCCACCTTGCTGAGCCTTGTTCCTAATGAAGTGCCAAGGTTTGCTGTAAGTGGAGTTAAATGGGACCGGAGGTTGGTCGGGGAAGTCAGTTTTAAATACTCCTTTGATGTTGAAATAATGAGCCTGCAGAAGACCAACCTTTGGCATCACAAAGGTAATGTTGTTCAATAAAGCTGTGAGTTGTGTACCATTTTGACAACTTGAACATGGATTTGCACCTAAACCAATTGTGTAAAACAGATGGCGGTCAACTTTAAGTGGGACGTTTGCGGGGAACTGTGGGGTATTTAGGCTTTTAAGTCTTTTGTTATAGCTCAAGGCCACATTGGTGTTGTTTGGTGCAGGCAATTTGGGCAGGGATGGAAGAACAGTCTTCGGGATGTCTTTGTAATGTAGAATTGCTGTAACAGTTTTGTTATCCAAGGGAACTGGTGCATCCATGAAAGGCCTGGCTGCCATGAAATATCGACTTGGAGGTTGATCTGCTTTGATTAGAACATTAGTAGTTTGACCTGGCGCGATTAGGATGACCCTGGTTGTGAAGGGCTTGGTGTAGACTGCATCAATCTCTACCACAGTCATGTTATGCCCCGCGATCGTGAAAAACAGTTCATCATTGAGTGCAGCGTTGATAATCCGCAACAAGTACGTTTTGCCCGCCTCAACCTCCATCGAGAAGGTATCTAAAATTCAAACATGTCAAATTGCATAACATTAGCATAATTCTTGAAGATTGTTCTTTTTGGTCTAAACCATGAAGCTAAAGCTTACGTTTCAACGAACACGGAAAGAGTGACCCCGGTTTCCCATTAATCGTATGAGCATCAGACGTCGCTGGTGGCAACCCCATCTTATTGGCTTGGTTTACAAGTGTTTCAACGTCTGAATTCCACCACTCCCCTGCATATAAAACTTAGGCTGTTAGATACTCCATTTCTCTATATCAAAGAACTTCGAAATATTAGTGACTTTAACCCCATTAAAAACCTAGGATTATCTCAGTTTCTCCATGAGGTTTAGGGAATGGAAACATTGCTCCTTCTTTCGGCATGATGACAATGGCACCATAGACCGTAGCTCGTAGCCACAAAATATGTGCATGCCACCATAGTGTTCCTCGTTGTCCTTTGACATTAAAGTCGTAGGTGTAGCTATGCCCGGTCTTGATAGGGCATTGTGTTATGTATGCAGGTCCATCAGCCCAACCATTGCGAAACTGCTTTAACCCATGCCTGGATATAGACATAAACAATAAGTTGATTCGACCGTTTCCATATGTTGTGCATAAAGATAGATTAGAGATGGATGTAAAAGACATACCAATGAATGGAAATGTTATATTTTGCATAGTTGGTAAGGTTGACGAGAACTCGATCACCTTCTCGAGCATAAATGGTTGGTCCTGGAAATCTTCCATTCACTGTGACAATTGGTTTTGCATGGCAAAGCCTGCTTACATTCTTCACTCTTATCTGAACCCAGAAGTACAAACAAAGAGTTAGATAAAGCCCTTAACCCTTCTGAAACTTCTGAAAGTTATAATAATAATAAAATAGAACACCCACATCAAATTGATACTTCCTCACTGCAGCTTCAGCTGGAAAAGTCAGAAACAAAGCAAAGCAGAAAATGCAGAGAAAAATTGACCCAAAGCAACTATCAAGCTGCATTGCCATTTTTGTGTGTGTGTGTGCTGGAACTGAAAGAATAACATTGATACTTATAGTGTTAGAAACACAAGGTTGGTAGTTCAGTGTTTACATATACCTTGGAAGCAACCATTGTAAGAAGTTGAGATATCCATGTATTGTTCTTTAACTATGGGAATGTCCAAGAATTATTATAAGAATTATGCTTAACAGCAAGGCCTAGCAGTCACCAAAAACTATTGCTTTGCCTTGCAATCTTGATTGCTTGGCTGCTGGTTTTGCCTACTGGAGGTTAAGGACAGTGGAGATGGATTGGTGGGTGATAGACAGCGACCGACCGTTGTATGATGAAGTAACTTGTGATTTTGTAACATAACCATTCAGCTAAACTGCATATTTATTATGATGCCATTTAGAGACGAAGTCAAAAAATGAGTTTTAGGGGTTTGAAACTAAATTTCAATTTCACTATTTTAATAGTTTATATCAAATTTATGTTCTCTAACATGAAAATAATCATGTGATAATAAAATTTTAATTTGACATATTTATTTTTTTAATTTAATTCAAACAATTTTATTTGATTCGATTCTATTCGAATCGAATTTTATTTTACTTGATTTAATTCGAAAAATTTTTAAATCAATATAAAATAATAAAATAAAACTTATCAATCGATTAATTCAAAATTCTTTTTCTCAATTGAATGAAACAATCAAACTTGTGAAAA
The DNA here is from genome assembly GCA_039519145.1 of Kokia cookei. Taxonomy (NCBI): domain Eukaryota; kingdom Viridiplantae; phylum Streptophyta; class Magnoliopsida; order Malvales; family Malvaceae; genus Kokia; species Kokia cookei. Next base: position 2,138,962 of record CM076910.1, read on the forward strand.
TGCAAAATTTGGTGGACAATGGGCTAAGGCCCAAGAAACAAGATCGTGATCTTAAAAAAGAACACGAAATGCATTTTTTTTAATCTCCAAATTCCAAATCTAATAATTTTCAAATGTTTTTCTGATTTCAACCAAGCAAAAGTGAGGAAGGAAGAAGGGTCACGACCTCTCTCTACTTGAGTAAAATATTAGAGATGAACTGATAACAATACCGCACAACAAAACTTAATCCAACGAGAAAAACAAAGGCTCGAAGAACATGGCTGAGTCGGCTGAGTCCAGCAAGGTTACTTCTGCTTTTTCTTTTATTTTCTTCTGTTTACTCTTCCTTTCATCGTAGTTCTGAGATCTTTTTTCCTCTTTTTTTTTTTTAATTTATACTTTTCTATTTATTGTGTTTTGATTCACCTTTTGAAAAATTAGCCTGCTCTACTTATAACGCCATTTTTGTTATTATTTATCAGTCTTGTGTTTATGTGATTAAGCTGGATAATAAATAGGATATTTTTTTTGGTTGTTGATGTGATGAAGGAATTAAATGTTTATCGGTATATCTCATTAGTAGTAGGCTTTTTATTTCATTTCACAGTAATTTGCACACAAATTTTGCTTGAAAACTATTTTAATTATGAGTTAGTCGAATTAATTTTGTTAAAAAAACTTAGATGTTAAAATTAAGTTTGAATTCTTCAATGCAAATTGTGTGTGAGTCTTGCAGTCTGGAAAGGGAAAAATTAGCTTGCTCAATTTATAATGTTACTTTTTTATTATTTATTATTATTAGTTTTGTGTATATATAATTAAGCTATATAAATAGGATGTTTTATTTGTTTACTTTTTATTTATTTTTTGGTGTTGAAGTTATGGTTAAGTGATGAACAGTATATTTAATTTGTAGTAGTATGTTGCTTTATTTCATGGTAATTCCACATAAAAAACTTAGTTATTAAAATTAGGTTTGAATTGCACAATGCAAATTGTGTTTTTCCTGTAATCTAGGAAGGAAAAATAACCAAAACTCAAACCCTAAAAAAAAGGGGGAAAAAAACTTGAAAAAGAAAAGTAGATATTATTCCTCCTAGAAATTCAGTGGTAATGAATGGTATAACTGTACAACATAGCAGACTACCTTAGTAAAATAAACATAAACTACCACTAAATTTCTACCAAGTATAGTTAAGAACCCTAATCTAAGAATCCTTGATGAGTCCATTTAAAATAAAGGAAAATGAAACTATCACCAGCATATTGCCCTTCTAGATGGTATAGCATTTCATGCTCTATTTCCTGTTCTGACAATTGAAATTTATCTGCATTCTAAGTAATCTCTAGGACTTTTTCCGGCATTCCGAAATGAAGGGTTTGGTAGGATTTGGTTTATTTTACCTTTTTTTTTTACAAAAACATGTAGAGAACTTCAGTCTTGCTCTTGCTGATGCTTTTTACATTTATTTGCGGAAAATCAAACAAGTCCCTTCTGCTGATCTGTTTTATCAGATAATTTATTAAATTTAAACTAAAATTAATGATAGGAGTAAAATGTTTGAAGTTTTTCCCTGTCATTTCTTTGATATGCTATTTTCCTGTAAAAGATTGACGGAAATAAAGAAAATTTGAAGATATAAAAAGTCAGATTTTATTTAGGAAAAGAAAGTGCAAAGTGAGTGATTAAAAAATGCAACATGAAATGTAAAAACCACTTCGAATATGTAACTGTATGATCTTGTTTTCTTTGGCGATCGAGCGGTTGTGGATTTGATTGATAACATTTATGAAAAACCATTTAATGGAATCCTAAAGGGAAAAAAAGTGAGGAAGAAAATAAATTATGTTATTATACTGAAAGTGAGCATAAGTGAGTGGTTGTGTGTCACTTCCAAGTTCCAATCTCCAAATACAGAGGTTGAGATTGATATAAAAATTGTATAAAAAAGCAGATTAAGATTGAGTGTTTTGTGTGTCACTTCCAATCTCCAAATATAGAGGTTGAGACTGGTATAAAAATTGTGTCTGTTGAAATTTGTATTTTTATGAGCAAGTACAATGAAAAAGTGGATTTCCTTAATCGGGTGACTGAAGAATACTAAACAGTTTTCGACTTTTGTAGGAATATTTTGTAACAACAGTCGATGAGGATCATGCAACTATATGCTGGGGTTGTGGATTACGTCTCCTACCTGTTTTCAAGTGTGGTTGGTGTGGAGCCATTACAAGTCAAAATGTAAATAAACCCAAAACCAAGTGTCTTTGGGGGAGGCGCTTGCAAGACCGTTGCTTTGTTACGATTCTCTCCGTATTTATGCTCTTTTTGATATGTATGCTCTTTCTCTCTCTCCCATTGTGGTGTATATAATAGTTGAAACTCTCCACTTAAAAGGCACATCTTCAGTGTGACTTGAGGTTTAAATAGTATCAGGAAATTACAATTGATACCCTGAAGCTCTGCTTGTAGTTTTCAAATCATCCCTTGTATTTGTTTTTGCTTTATCTCAACCTCAGAATTTCTGGACTTGACTATTTTAACTTTCCAAATTAACTGTTCAATTTATGAAAATAGTTATTCCAAAATGGAGCTGTCAAGATTAACATTGGAAAATCATCTGCTTAAAAGTTTTCATGGGTGACTTTGAAGTGAAAAATATATGTTTAAGATTTTTGACAATAATATTATATTGGATTAGTTGTTTATGAAAAAGATTGTGAAAACTTTTGTGTAGTTAGATTCATAGTTAGATCTCAGATGTTTAAGAAATCTTTTATTATGTATATCCACATGGTCGATTCTTTTGCTGCTGCTGAATTTAATTGTATCCTTCTTTTAATACGATGACATCTAGCTTGTTACTAACCGCACTATATAATGTTTCATGAATTTTTATATTTCTGATCATAATATGTTGACATGAAATTGCAGGTGGGGGAGTATGGGCAGTGCATTGGTTTGTTTTCTCTGTCAGCTATACCTTTGGGATATTTCATTATATCTTAACAGCGATTTTGGCTGCAAGTACTCTTTCGACCTTCAGCTTATCTGCATTCCGATGTGCCGGCACACCTCCAACCGTGTTGTGGGGTAGCTATCCAGTTGTAGGGAAAGGTGACCTCGAAAATTATACCTTCTGCCACTATTGTGAGAAACCGAAATCTCCAAGAGCGCATCATTGCCGTTCGTGTCGAACATGTGTTCTAGACATGGATCATCACTGTCCTTTTGTAAGTATTGACCATATTCTGGAAAGTGTAGATGCAAAATGTACGGTAAACAAGAAGGTTTCTCAGAGTATTCAATATTAATTTTTGAAGTCGGGATTGATTTTTGTTGCATACAGATAGGGAACTGCGTTGGTGCAGCAAATCATCGGCATTTCATCGCCTTCCTCTTTTCAGCTGTTTTCAGTACAATCTACGTTTCATTCATATCCGCATATGCAGGGTTACATAGCTGGCCACCAGTAAAGTACAGATCCCTCGCACACTTGAATGGTTCCGGCAGAGATTTGGCAATTCGAGCATTCAAGGAAGTTATGCTTGCTTTGGTGAGCTCAGCGGTCCAACTTTCAGCCAGGGGTCTTGTTCTTGTTTATCTATTTGTTTCGAGTGTTTCGTTGCAGATCGGTTTAAGTGTTCTGCTGTGGCAGCAACTATGTTATATATATGCAGGCAAAACTTACCTCAGCCATTTAAGCTCACAGGGTAGTGGAGGTGATGACATTGAAGAAAAAGGTTGCCAAAATATTTTCAGATTTTTCGGCTGTCCATATTCTATTTTCAGATTTCTGCCTACCGTGCGAAATTCACCTAAAAGACACACCAAGTGATATAAGAGAGAGAGAAAAGATGGTATGAAATTATAATTTCACATCATTTCTATTTCTTTTCAATAGTAAAATGATAAATCAGATTTTTATTCTTGATTTTTAACATTTTTCTCCTGAAAAAATTTAAATTCAACTAAAAATGTTAAAAATCAGAAAAAAATTTGATTTGATATTTTTTTATTGAAAAAAGATAGAGATGACGTGGAATCACAATTTTATACAGTTGTTCTATATAGACACACACGAAAGAGATTGAAAGCTTCTGACTTTTTAGATATACTTCATTCAAGATGGTTACGTGAATTAATTTAAGTTTTGACCCATCTTATTTTTAATACATTATTATTATTATTATTATTATTATTATTATTATGTGATGGCTTCAGTGATTGATGAATATTAAAATATTAGTAGTGTATTAATTAAATAAAATTAATTTAGATATAATTTGGTACGTGGATTAAATTTTAAACACTCGTTTACATATCAAAAGAACAACTTAGGTATCATGGGTATTTTTGATACATGGATATCATGTGTTCAAAAAGAAATAACCTTTAGGTTTAATCCGATGTTATTATTTTAAAAAATGTGTATCAAATATTAAAATTGAAAATTTATTGAATAAACAATTTGAATATCATGTGTAAAAAAAATAACTCTACTAAAATTTAATGATAATATTTGTTTATTCATACTTTTTTAACTCTTTCATAACGTAAACACATTTTAAACACACAGGTGCTCGAACTCGAGATCTTTAAGATGAACATCTTATTCACCACTGAAGTCACTTGTTGGATTCAAATTCGTTTAAGATTTTATTATTATATTTTGAATATGCTTCACGAATTAAAATTTATAGCTAAACTAACAACAATTTAATTATACAATATTAATATTTTATTCAATTTTAAAATTTTAAGATTAACTTGAAATTTAAACCAAAAAACAAAAAAAAAATGTTTCCTTTAATTTATCTTCAAAAATGTTAAAATTTAAATTATTAATTTTTATTAAAAATTTTATTTATGCGAGTGAAAATCACGTCTTTAAAACATGGAGATGTATTTAAAAAACATATAACAAATAATGAACCATACGGTTTGAAACTAATTAATAATAACACATTAAATATGTATGATATTAAAATGAAAAAAATAAATTAAATCGAGAGTAAAATAAAATTTAAATATAAAAATGAATCAGATTAAAAATATTAAATGAATACAATTGTTTATCATTATATTACCATCAATCCGACATCAATTCAATCAACAACATTAATATATATATATATATATTTATTAAAGTTTAATATAAAAATTAAAAAAAATTAGTTCAAATGGTAAAATAAAATAAAATTTATATACATGACGTCTTCAGTTTAAATCTCATTATGGACAAATTTTTATTTTTTTTGTAAAAACATTAAAAGTCAAAAAAGATTCATGTAATCATATAATTTACTTTGCAAAAAAAAATAAGATTTTGGTAATTTCCTAAATGAATTGGAATCCGATTGATTGATAAGGGATACACTTGGTCCAACAGGCGCAGCCAAATATGAGAGCTAAAAACGGAAGGCTCTCATTATCATAGGTCTATCCATAGTAGCTAAACTATAGCCATAAATCATTCCACAACATCACTCTAATTCATCCCATAACACATCATGTCATCGCTGAAAGCAAATACTAAATTAAAGAGACAACAAAGACACTGCAAACATTCGTCACATAACTTCCCCCATTCTCACTTCACTAATCAGCCTCTGCATACGCAGTTTCAAGGTGGGCTTGTTCCGCTTCTTGGACCTCTTTTTCCGTCTTCCTTCCTTTCTTGGATTTGTAGTACACGCTCATGAATGTTCCCACAGCTCCGTACTTCTTACGCACATGCTCGTACAGGTCAGCATCGAACATCCTCCAGAAATCCTTCTCGTTCAGCTCCGACACTGCATACTGTGGCTGGAAGCTATGGTTTTTGATCAGCCATTGCTCCATTTTACGGACTGCCTCTGCACCATCAAATACTTCACCCCTCAATACAGGGCCTGGAGCATAATACACCCCAACATCAGTGAACATCTGAGCGTATGGTGTGTCGCCTTGTCTGCGATGCTGCTCAAAGCCTGGTTCAGGATACACCATTGTCTTGACAGGAACCTTGAACAGTAGGTGCGGGCAGAGCCAAATGGGATAGATCTGGAGAATCGACATTTTATACAAGCATCATTAAGATCTTACGTTACAAATTTAAATGAGCTCAATCCGGAAATTATCCATGATGACATTCCAAGCTTTCTTGTGTTTTCACAATCAAGGTAACCCACAAAGCTTAGTCACTATGAGTGAGAGATGGAATAATTGTAACATAAAATAATAATGGGGTAATGAAAGGAAAAACAAGTGCAAGAACATAAAATTTACCTCCATCTCATGGTGGACCCACTCAAGGGCATCCCCAACCTTGTAAAGAGGAACAAGCATGTCTTGAATGACATGCATCTCATGGTAATAGTTTCTTACAGCGTCACCTTGTGTAGCCTTGAGCAAGGAAACCTTGGGTGGCATCAACCAGCCCAAGAGAAACCTAAACCACCATTGATCTCCGAATGGAAGGATGAGCTTACCCTCCCAATACAAACATCTCGTGTGCCTGTGGTAATATTCTCTTGTAGGAATGTACTCTACAAACTCTCCCTTCTTCAATGCCGTTTGCGCATGTTGGTAGAACCAGGGTTTAAACCACCAACCTACATTGTTAATTTTATTCCCCTTCTTCTTGGCCTCTTCTTTAGAGGCATATCTCCCAGTCATGAACACACCTTCAGTGGGTGAGTAGACCATGCCTTCTACAAAATCGGGAACTTTCTGTGGATTATCCTGATCACCATCTCTGGGTGCAAAAGAGTCCATATAACCTTGAGCAAGCTCCTGCAAATTCCCCACTACTGGCGTGTATGTCAGTCTCATGTATTCTTTAACAGGTATAAGCTTGATTTCGGCAGCAACAAGAAACCCAAGAGTTCCTTGAGACCATGGGATAGCATAGAAAAGGTCAGAATATTCGTTGTCCTTGGTAGCTCTAACAACACGGCCATCAGCCAAAACTATCTCATAAGCTACAACAGTATCAGAAAACAGGCCATAGATGTGTGAGCTTCCTTCAATCCCATAGCCATTGATGAGACCACCTACTGTAAGATCGTCAAGCTCTGCAACCACAGCAAGGGAAAGATTCATTGGAACTGTGACACGTGTGATCTGCCCCATGTTTACTAGTGGCTCAACCCTTGCAATCATTCTCTCTTTATCAATTTCAAGAATGTTACGGAAAGCAGACAAATCAACTTCATAATGGCGAGCTCTCTTATAGTCTACATTCCGCATCCCCACAGCAATCCATGGTTTACGGGCTGTGCATACAAGACCATCCTTTTTTGGATTCCTCTGTTTGAGACGCTTCACTACTTTCTTAACATTTTCATCATGTTCCTTCTGACGCTGCTTGTAGGACTTCATCTCGGATCTGACATCTCCAAGATATATGAGAAAGTAATACAGAGCCGAAAAAGGAAGGACAAAAAATATAACAAAAATCCAACGAAACTGGACCAAAAAGTCCACCACGCCCTTCTTCCTCTTTGGGCGAAGGGGTGCTTGAAGATCTGACATTTTGGGAGTGAAAGAATGCCTCTTCTTCTGCAATAACAATGACAGTAGTTTTAAGTAAATATAAACACTCCATGCAGCATTTACATTTCAGGGTTTGCAGATTAGCTTCTCATGATAAAATGAGATAAACTACTAAACAAGACACTTGTTGATTTAGAAAGTGAAACCTTCACAGGAACCCAAGAAAATTATCATTTAAGGATTAAGAATGCCAAAAACTCATTCATTGTCAACCTAGGAGATTAAAGTTTACATGCACCAATAAGTGATGAGTATAGTGATAAGGCACATTGCACTCTGAAGGATTGGAAGAGGCAACAACAAACCCCAAAAGGTTTAATTTTCCTGGACCGTAAAACAGACATTGATAATACCGTAATTCTACCAAACTATATATACATCCAAAAATATGCACAGGACAAACATTTAAAACAAAAAGATCAGATTGACGTTCACAAACTAAGAAGCAAAACTAAAATACCTAGAGATGCATGTCCAGGGTTCGATCTCTTACACATAGGAAGCAAAGCAAAGATCAAATCCTTTGAAGAAAATAGCACATTAAATCACATACTGATCGGTATATTATTCAAGCAGGAGAAAATAGCAAATTGCAAAGGCATTTTCAATAGCATCAAAGATGCATCAATTAAATGAGCATTCTAAAATTGACTTGTTTCAAGCTGACAAGCAATCAGTACCACATTGCACACCAACACATTAGATTTTTATCCATTTACTATCCATGAAGACAGAAAGTTAAGATTCAAACAACAAATGGAAACCTCCTAAAGGCAGGTTTCTGCTTCTTCTTTTTTATTAATAAACATTTTACTCACAAAAAAAAAATCTCCTAAAACAAGTCTAGTATGGCTAACTGGTTATGTTTCGTTCACTCAAAATCCACATCAGAAATATTCAGCATGACAGTCTTGCCTGCATCATAAAACCACGCATGAAAATATTATATTTAGACTTTAGAGTATTAGTATTAATCCAGCTAGCTCAGAAGTTAGAACATCAGATCTTTCCATGGTTTCATTTTTTGTCTTCCAAAATAACCCAAAAGCCGAATCGGCTCAACCATTTCTATCAAGAAAACAGAACCATCAGCAAAATAATCCAATAAAAACATAAGACAAAAAATTCCTTCTCTATGTAAAGCCATCAATTAACCAAGACATGCTTGGCTAGCAACTTACACTTAGAGGAGGAGAAAAATGGAAGACAACAAATAGACCATCAACAACTGTTAAAGCAGCAGATCTACTTTAAAAAAAAATAGTGATATTTTTTTTTCAATAAAATAGTAAAACTTACAGAAGAAATCAAAAGCATTCTCAAAATTTAAGAACATAAAACAAAGCATTATAATGTAGCAGAAACAATATTTACTTCATTCTTCACCATTTTCCTCAGTAACTGAGCAGAGATCTAACACAAGTAACAACGACAGCCAAAAAAAACAAATCTAAAACGAGAAGAGAAAATCAGAAACAAACAAAGACTAAAAGGAAAAACACTATTCAAAAGTTGAAATTGAAAGGTAGATATATAAAGGGGAAAAGAATAACAGTTTCCTCCATTTTTCTTGGTAACCAAACAGATTAAAGAAAAATTCAAACCGAAAGACAAGCGAAGAGAGAAATGATAAGACCTTAAGCTCCAACGAACCGCCGACAAGGTCGAATTATGAAAAGCTTTAAGAGTAAAATGGAGCTAACCGAAGATAAGTATAAATACAGTGAGCTCAGCCAGTGTGGAGACTGATTTTTTTTTTGTTGGAGACGAATTAAATTTCATATTTTTATGAAGGTAAAAATATAATTTCTTTATTTTAATAATTTATTTTATAATTTTTAAAAAGTTAAATTAATTTTTTATATTTTTTAAGGTTAAATTTTAATATTATTAATTTAAAATTTTATAAATTATAAAAAATTAAATTAAAAATTTAACATTTTAGTGCATACTACGCTACCCACTGAGCTCAGCTTCGCTATACTGTAAGAGTATCGCTAATGGTTGTGAATATATTATTATCTTATTTTTTTTTATTTTTTTTTTACTTTTTTATTAGACATAATTAAAAAAGGAGAATATTTTTAAATTTAATTAAAATAATTGTGTTTTTGAGAAGATCGAAGACAGATCATTATATTGAAAAGGGTATGGGCCAATAGATTCGCTGGCGTTGACAGTTTCATTAGGCCAAAATCACGTGACAACCTGACGTGTCAAAATGTGATTTCCTTTATTAATAAAATATTAGTGATTAATTAAAAAACAAAAAAAAATTTAGTGAGCAATTAGTGGGAAATTATAATTTTTTTATGTATTTAATTATTTATGCGTAACGTGCCTTGGTTAATAACGACAAAATTTTGACGGAGTTTCTTATGTTACTGATTTAAAAAAAAATTCAAATATATTTTCGCACGAATCTTGCATGAATCTGGTCAAACTTAAGATTATGTAAGATTCATTTTTATTGAAATATAAAGGTTTAAATTATATTAATTTTTTTAAATTGGTATTTAAATTTTTTTTATTTTTACATTTTTTCATTAACTAAACACTCAAAAAATTTCTATCATTTTATCATTTTCAAACTTCAACAGCTTTTCATCTTCAAGCTTTTTAATTTCTTAAGCCATCTCTCGAAAAACTGCAGAGATAATTTGATAAGAACAAAATTAGCTTTTTTTTAAAAAAATCAAAAATCATATTTAATTAAATGGAGATATTACTTGCAGAGTTGATAATTTATTTTTAATAGTTAAAACGATTGCTCCTTTCCTATTGAAATGAATGTCCTTTTTATTTTCTTTTTTAAGGTAAGTCCTAAATATCTAATTAAACAAGCTTAATCTTTTCGGTTATTTTAGTTGGTTTCAGCTAAGGTGATTAGAAATAAGCAAACGGCACTGTCAGAGGGATATGGGTTTATCGAGTTTGTATCAGTAGCTGCAGTCGAGAGGGATTTACAGTTGTATAATGGGGTGCCAATGCCAAATTCTGAGCAGAATTAAAAAGCTTGAAGATGAGAAAAAGTTGAAGCTTGAAAATGATAAAATGATAGAAATTTTTTAGGTGTTTGGTTGATGAGAAAATGTAAAAAAAAATATAGTAAAAATTGTTTAATGAGAAGAAAATATAAGAAAATGGTAAAATAAATAAATATATACATGGCAAGTTTTGATTGGCTGAAATTTTTTTTTTTAACGGGACCAACGGTTGAAATAAAATGAGTAACAGTTTAATAATTTAAATATCAATTCTGACAAAAAAAAATTAAGTATCAATTTAAAAAAACTAGTAAAAAAGTTGTCTGCTTTTAAAAAAATTAATATCACAAAAATCGCAAACCCCCGGTTTGCATTCATTCCACGTTTCTATTTATGTTTCTATTTTATGATCAGATTTTTTTTTAAGAAAAGGAAATTTCTTATTATTTATTGTTTAAAATTTAAAATTCTAATAACTAAAATATGCTTGCTTTCAGTAAAATCAAATTTTTTTAGTTAGAGAAGGAAGTTGAATTAAAACGCTCAATTAATAACAATAGATTAGTTACTTAAAATTTATCTATTAATATTAAATTTTACACTATTAAAGGTGATTGTGCGAAAAAATAAAAATCTGTCTGACAACATCTTACCGTCTTGTTTATAGCATTAACAGTCTTATTCGTTGTTCGTGGTATATGTCGAATCTTCACTTACCAATCCCTAGTTTGACAAAAAGGAAATACTTTTGCATCAGTTAGGAAATACCAATTTGAGTTATGTCAACAAAATCTGCTTAGGAAGTACATTATGATGTATTAATTCAAAAAAGGACTAAATCAAAAATACGATAAAAGTTTTGTGATCCAAAAGTAAATACTCAAAATTTGAGGGGTTAAGTGTATATAGAAAATGTGAAGGGTGTCAATAATGCAAATATTTTAAGGGTGGAAGGATCTAGAAACTAAAGAAAATGGATAATTAGGACCAAATTGAATAAGTAGAAAAAGTATGAGAGTTTAAATAAAAATTTTACCAAGATGAGTGATGATTAATGGAGGAATTTTGAAGGATCATGAGAGGCAAAATGGTCATTTAGCAAGAAAGATAATTTAGAAAAATAATGATGATGTTGGTGATATTTTAAATTAATTAAATAGATAAATATTAATTTATTAATATTTTGATTTTATATTTATTTATATTTTATTAATTTTTACTTAGTATATAAGGAAGGAAAGATGAAGAGAATTCTTATCCTTCCATCTTCCAACGTGAGAGAGGAGAGGAGAAGAGAAGAGAAGAGAAAAACTTTGTTTCTTTGTAATTTAGTCCTTTCACCAAAAATCCATCATTTTCACCTAGAAATCAAAAGAATTTCCATAGCCACCAAGAGAGAAAAGTGATAAGGAGACTATGGGGAGCTAGAATATCAAGTTAGATTTAAAAAAATAGACGTTGGAGGAGAGAGAAAACAAAGTTAAAGTTTGATTTTAAGAGAACCAAGAAGAAGTGAGAAAGTGAATTAAGTCATAAAAATAAAAAAAATAGAAAAATTAGAAAAATTGGTTCAATTGATCTGTATCGGTTTGTAGATCAATTGGTTCAACCTTTATCTTCGGACTACTACTCTCACCTAGTTCTTAATCCGAACGATCAATCGATTCGGTCTAATTCTAAAAACATTAATTTTGACCGATGAATAACTTTTTTGATCCCATCAAGTTGAACAAATATGTAATGAATTTTGAAAACAAAATTAATCGTCAGCGTCTTGACCTTGAGAGAGTAAATTTTGAGCATTATTAGTATTTCTAGATATTATAAAGGAATAAAGAAAAACAAAGAGAGGAAAAATAGAAAAAATCAAGAGAGAAATAAAAGAATTAAAAATAATAATTTTTATGTTTATATGACATGGCAATTTATTATTTGGTTAGAATTTTTTTTAATGAATATAATATTTTGATATAAAGTAAATAACAAAAAAATAGTTTAGATATTGTTTATGACAAAAAAAAATTAGATATCAAATTTAACTAACATACTAACTTAAAAGAAAATGTAATTTAGATACTATTTGTGATAAAAAAAATTAAATATTAAAATAAAAAATGGTATAATTAAAGTACCAATTTAGGGATTACGTTTTTTTTTATTTATAAAGAGAGGACTTCATTTTTTTTTTAAAGTTTTTTCCTTAATAATAAATTATTTCCTTTTTTTTTTTCATTTCTCTTATTCTTTTCTAAAAAATTCATTTCTTTTTCACCATGAAATGTTTCGTATCTTGAAATGTTTTGAGGATCACTATTATGGAAATAACACAAAATTTTGATAATTTTTTTAGAAAGATGGAAGCTCATAAGAACCAAAAATGGCTGCTCCAACTTCATTGTCGACCAACATCCCAGATTGATCCAAGGTTCTTATAGCGGAGTACAGGGAACGTGGTGGTGATGAAGATGTTGACGAACGGTGGCCATGGTGGCCAGAGCAGGGCACTAACAGTGTCAAATCGAAGAACAATGGTGGATTGAAAGCTTGAGTTTCATACCTCAATGAACCTTCAACGTGTTCCTTGGGTTTTCTAGAAAAACTAAGTCGACTAGTTGAAGGAAGGGGAAAAGGGGAGCCCAAGGGTAGCTTTCAATCGGAGCTCTAATGCCGGAATAAGGTAGCAGGGGGAAGAACAAAGTAAGGTGGCTAGCTTTTTACTTGGGGTTTGAGTTAAGCTGAGAAAGAAAGAGGAAAAGGGAGAATTATGACACTGTTAGTTTGGTTGGAGGAAAGGCGACGGTGATGAGCAATGATGACGGTGGCGGCATTCGTGCAATGCCTAAACATCATCTAGATTTGATCTTGGAAGAATATAACTTGCTTCAAGTGTCGCAATGACTTCCTATTCAAAAGGTAGCTTTCTTTAAAAACAATTTTTGACATCTTCTTCGAAGTTGAACCGAATTGGAATATGATTTTTCTTCAAAATTGAAATCGCATTTGTCAGAACTTTTTGTTCTTCAATTTCTTCATAGATTCTTACACAAAATTTCTAGACTCTTTGAACTTGTGGATCTACGTTGAATGGCTTAGTATCAATGTAAAAAGAGTTCTTGAGAAATGTAAACTCTTCATTTGAAACAATCACAAAGATAAACTTTTTTATTTAGTATTTATTTCTTGTTAATTTAATTAATTTTGAGATAAATGATAATTTAATATTATTGCTTAATTATTTTAATTTAATTAGTGATTATATATTTTTTATTATTTATTTCTTAATTAATTTAAATTAATTAAAAAATAATTACAACACAATATAAGATGTCATCATTTCCTCTCATAGTAAATTTAGCTCGACCTACAATAAATTTTACTTAACGCGTTTTCATTTGGTTATTTAGTCTAGTTCGACCAATTGGTATAGATTTAAGGGTTAACTAATTTTTTACCTCTCATCGAACTAATACCTGTGTCGATTCTAAATCCAACCGACTTAATTCAATTAAGGTAACATTAAATTTTAAAAACATTTTTTATAAAATCTTTCTATTTTTTTAATTTTAAAGAATTTTTTTCATATATTTTTAAAAAATTATAAATTTTTATTTTTTTTGAATAATATATTTTTTTTAAATTACGACCTTTTAAAGGGTATGAATTAATTGAACATATATAATTAAAGCTCAAATAATTTATAATTAAGTTTCGACTTTTCTCCTATTAGTTATAACATTATTTAATCACGAAGTCATTTCTACTAAAGTATCGTGACTAAGCTCCCCACCATTACAAAAACTACTTGATAATTGTTCGTCCAATAACCTTGTCATAAGTATGCTACACTCCAATGATATCTTTAATCTCTTTTAAGTTAAATCCGTTCATCCAATATGATCTTATTTTATCTCATGATAGCCATTGCATTTTCTTCCATGAAAAAAGTCTATTACTAACAAGTAGTAATAAAATTAATTAACTTGGACAGATGACCCATGGTTTTTTTTTTTTGAATATACTGGTGTGATTACATGGTAGTATTTGTTCATACTTTCTTAACCTTTTGACAACGTACACATACATTGCACACACAGGCGCTCGAATTCGGGACCCCTAGGATGAACAACATCCTCTTTTCCACTGGAGCCATTTATTGGGTTCCCCATGACTATGTTTCTATTTCATCAACCATGCAATGCCAATGAAAGAATATCTTTTAGCTTTTATTGGACTACGAATTTCACTATTGATAGCAAAGTTATGCCATACATAACTCGTATACCCAACACATCTACTTTCGACTCTATTATCAATTGAACTCAAGTTTTTATTATATCAAAGTATACAAGTTACATACACATAGCCAATTACTTACGCGAGATTAAAAATAAGTCACACAATGAACGTCACAAGTGAATAAACTCATAAATCAATTCAAGATAAATTCAACTTGGGCCATATCTAATGTATTGTTAATCCAAACAATGTCACATATGTTTCTACCTTTTTAGGACTCATCTGCTTCAATACTCAAGACAATGTATTTTCCCAATTTGACTTTATAAACAACATAATAGTCCGTTGAATCAATTTCCTAAATTTTGATTCTTCATGCTACAAACCATTTAAATTACCTACTAATATAGGTTGTCTTCTTGCATCACAATCTGAAACATAATACAACTTAACATTATTTAAACATTTTACTTGTACATTTTTCTTTCTATGCAAAAATCATTGAAGAAAAATACACACAAAATAATATTTTTAACAATGAAATTTATTAACAAATTTATTCGAAAGCTTACAAGCATTAATGACATAACAACAACAGTAAAAGCATTTCATCCTAACAATAACCTTTTCCTCAATTACAATCATAAAAAGGATTTAAAGAGAATTTTTATATATTATACCATATTTGTGTTTTCATGTATTTAAATTGTTATTGATTTTATAAACTTTTACGTGTAAATAATTTATCGTATATATATATTTGTATCGTTTTTATGTTATGTGATGTTTTAAATTAAATAATTTCGATATCATATAAATTTTTAGCTTATTCCATATATTTTCTAATTTATAACAATCATTTAATTTTAACTTTAAATTCCTTTATTCATAAGTAAATAATTGCTCTTATGCTTTTTTTATAATTAATGTAAATATATTGCCATTCTTTCCTTCCCTTTTATCAATAACTTTTATATGAAAGGAAAAATCTTTGGCCTTTCTTACTCTTCTTTAGTAAGAAATTATCTTAATTACTCCATCACAATTCAAAATTTCATTGTTGCATTGTCATAAAATTAAGGATCTGAAAAATCAAATTCTGCCTCCTCATTGAATTGGGATAATGCTTGTTAAGCCTCGGAGTTAGGAACAGTACGAAGTCGGGTCAAGAATATTAGAGAATTTTGGAAAATAGATAAAATAGGATTTTTTTAATAACAGTATAGAAATTAGAAATACGTTCGAGATGAGAAAAATTAATTCAAGTTTTTGACTTAATTGTAGGAGAGCGGAAAGTGTTGGGGTAAAAGTAAGATAATTATGAAAAGCTTAATGATTAAAGATTAAATAGTGTAAAATTTTGATTAGTGGATTATATTTATCATTTTAAAATTATTAAATTAATTAAATATTTGTTTAGAAAAGACAAAGAGATTTCATTCATCTTTATCCATTCCATCGTCACCTCCATTTTCTCCGATCATTTCAATTTTTAAAGCCTATAAAATTTAATAGTATAATCAAGGGGTTCACTATCTCAAATATAATTTGAATTTAAATTGCATTAATCGTATGCTGTTAAAACTTTATTCTCCTCGTATAATTTATAAAAAAAAAATCTATGTTCACTTTTAAGCCTAAATTTCTCCACAAAAAATTTAAGGAATCAATTCAACCCTAGCGATTTATTCACCACATTTAAAACCAATAAAAATGATTAATAAATTATTGAGTGAGTCTTAATTCGATTGGTATGATCAATATTGTTAATACAAAAAAATATAAGTTCGAGTGCGTTGAAGTGCATTGTTCTCCTATTATATAATTCTAAGCATCGTATAAAAAAAATAAATATAATCAGAATAATTAACAAAAATCAATATTAATGAAAAAATTACCAATACATTTTCTCTAATCATTTTCTAATATTTTGCTGAAAACAAATTATAAAAATCTAACACATATTTAGCATGTATAAATGGTGTACATATTTAAGTGCACGACTTTTTTTTTTATATATTTAAAAAAATATTATATATAACTTTCAGAAAATAAATTGCATGAAATAATTGAAAAATAAAGTGCAGTTTTGATGTTTGTTTTCTTTATTTTAATCAATTGTTTAATAATTAATAGAAATTGCGAAAATGAAATGCACGTGTGGGAAGCAGGGCGTCCATCACAATATCTTCATGGGCGATTTCGTGCAGAAAATGATTTCGGAATTTGGCCGTTCCGTAATTATCGCCTTGAATTGCCCCCACATCCCGCTCCCGTCATCCGCCTTTTCTTTCTCTTTTCAAAAGCCGTCTTTCCCTCTAATTTTGTCCACCCTATTCTTCACTACTCCGTCCTGCATTTTTTAGGTTGTTTTTTACATGTGTAAGGCGTGCTTGTTGTTTTCAATAAGAAAGTATGCGAGAGTTTTATTTTAAATTTAGAAAAATTATTTTATAGATTTTTCTCATCATATTATTTATGATTTTTTTTTAATTATTTTATAATATTTTAATTTTTTTCATGTCATTAATACATCATTTTGACACAATAGGCGAAGTTAAAAAATATTTTTAAGAGAGTTGAAATTAAATTGTAATTTTTACGATAGTAAAAATATAATTTCATCGTTTAAATAACTTATATTTTTATAATTTTAAATGATTAAATTAAAATTTTATCAATTTAAGAGGGTTAAAATATAATTTTACTTTTACTAATTTAAAATTTTAAAAAATTTAAATGTAAAAAATAAAAAACTTTCCATTTTAGGACCATGAACCTCAAACATTAAATCTTGAACCTCAAATCTAAACTCGAATCATAAACCCCAAACTCTAAATTCTCTGAATCTTGAATCTTAAATCCAAACCTTGAATTTCAAAGTTCAGGGTTCAGGGTTCAGGATTCAAGATTTGAAGTTTGGAGTCGAGATTCAAGCTTAGGATTTAAGGATCGAGATTCGGGGTTTGGAATAAAAAATGATCAAAATTATGTGTTAAAGACGTAAAAAATTACTGAAATGTCATTAAATAATTAGAAAATGATTATGGATGATGTGGCGAGAAATGTCCATAAAATAATTTATAGTTTAATTAAATTTAAAATCAAGTAGTTGAATTTTAAGTGATTAAATCATTTACTTTAATAAAAAATAAATTGATCCATTCATTCAATTGCGTTATCCAGCAAGACCAGTTCCCCATTTATCCAGGCCCCTCATCATTCCCCCCACCATCCCCCAACTCCTCCTACCTCGTTGATGAAGCACATTTGCAGCTTTCCACTCCTGCAAATATGAGACCTTCAGCTACAATCAAATGATCATGCCACAGCAATTATCTTCCAACAAATCGTACAAAACTCCTCACGTGTCTCCTTTGAAGCACAACTTATCATACCATTAAAACAATTTTATTCTGCTACGTTAAATTCAGATATCCATTCAGTACCAATCTGGAAAAAATGAACAAATGTATATACTAATTTTACATTTAACCTTTTTTTTTTATTCTGGGTTTTGCTAGTTCCAAGCAAAAATGATGCCACCATTGCAGAACTCTTCATTCATATGTTCCGAGAAGCTATATGCACGTTCATCATTCGACTCAATACAAAGGCAATAACTACCATGTTGAAAGTTCATTTATTTTTTCTCATCAGATATTTATTTAGTTGTAACGGAATAAAGTAACTATTAAAAGAAAAATAAAGACGGATATCATAAAATTGTTCATGTAGTTTGAAAACTTCCTACATCCGTTGAACCTTACCTAGAGAATAGTTCACTATAAACAATAAATACAAACTATGATTTAAGTTCAACTCACTCACCAAATTACAATTTCATTCCCACAGTTAAAACCAAATCACCACAACATTAGGCACTTTCAAACTAGAAGACAACCACCACAGCACTAGGGGCACCATCAACATTGCAGCATTCAGTGGCAACCTTGAAATCCAAAAAGAATGGGGACTTGAAAAAGTCGAAGAAGGGAGTAAATTATTGAATATGAGAGTTATCAGAGCAAAAATATGGTCGAATCCATCCTCTACATTTTTTACTCAACCTATTTTCATATATTTATTTGGGTAAATGAGAGCATGCCAACTTTGTATGTTTTATGTGTTTAAATCGATTAATTCTTGAATTAAATTTTGTTAAATTGGTGATCTTATGTCTAAATTTTATTAGGAACGCAATTGAGGTGTTTTAAGTAGAAAAACAAGTTGATTCGAGCTAAATCGAAGCACAAGCAATAAAATGGGGGCCAAATTGTAAAGTTTGAGAAAGTTGGGATTGATCAGATTTTATGGTTTGGAAGAGAAAACCCATTTTCAAAGATCAATTGGGAACTAGAATTCACCGAATCTATAGTTAAGACTTTATATTACTGTTTACGAAATTCAATTCAATTTTCTTATTTTATTTTATTTTTTATTAATACAATTGTTCATTGATGCTATTTCACTTTATTTACTTTCTTAACATTTTCATCACCCCTTATTTATTTATTTTTATTTTCAGCAAGTGCATTACGAGTCGTGGGTACAACTATTGCCGCGACAATAATTCTAGTTGCAAGAAAAGGCGAAATTAGGTAATCAGTCCTTGTGGATTCAACTCTATTGCTCTATACAACTATTTAGTGTTATTTTGACGTGAAAATTTATATTTGGTGACTCGACACACATCAGTAAATTACATAGATAGTCATCCTACTATAAAAAAATTCATTTTAAACACCCAAAATAAAATGTTTGCAATAAGCACCCACGTTATATGGTTTAGTCATTTTGACAATTTCCGTTAAAATCACAAACGTCAAGTTAGCGTGACAATTAAAAAATAGATATTGTCAAACCCATTTTTTTGAACAAAAAGAATAAATAAATAGGTCTCTATTTATATTTTAGAAAATGAAATGGAGTCCCCACCAATAATTTTTTAAAACAAGTGTAATCGGGTCACTTTTCGAATTTTTTTAAAAATCATTAAAATAATTTTGGTCTTTGAAACCATAAAATGAGTTCGGGAGTCGGTTACACATAAGGAAGGATTAACACCCTTACGCGCCCAAAATTGGTACCTAATCGATTATTCGAAATCTTATTTGTTGAAAATTAAAAATTCGAAAAAAAATGTAAATCGCGATCCTTAAATGCATGAATGTCAAATTTATTTTATTTGAAAACAAATTTTGTTTCCGAAGAAAGCTCATTATTTCGAATTAATTGAGGAAAAGTCACATCCAGTAAGTTAGGACATAACAATTCGAATATTAAAAAATGACGAGCTTTTCGAAGAAACTCGTATTTAAAATTTAAAAGGATATTCAATTGTTCTGGTTCAAAGAAAAAACCACACCCAGTGAGTTAGGACATGATTTTTCAAATTCTCGAGACAAAAGACATTGCCTTAATTTATTAAAATAATCTATTTTAAAAAAAAAAAACCAAATTTTCATGTCATGCAAAAGTATACACAGGATTTACGAGTGCACATAATAAAAAACAATACATACATAAATTACAATAAAATGAAATAATATACATATACATATATGAAAGGGAAAAAATTACATTAAAACGGGTCAAATTTTAATTTTTGGAAACTTCGAGGGTCAAATTTGAATTTTTAGAAAATTTAAGGGTTAAATTTGAATTTTTGAAAACTTTAGGGGTTAAAAATGATTTTAAAATAAATCAGGGCTTCATGGATAATAAACCCAAAAATAACACATGGCAGACACTTTTGAGATAGAGAGCATTTTGAAAGCTAAGCGAAATTATAAGGATAAATTGAAAATAACAAAAAAGGTGAAAACTTCTAATTGAAACAATTAAAAGAAAAGGGGGATCTAATGGGAAATTAACCCAATTTTAAAGAAAAATCAAATGCCCGGCCTTTTTACACTGCCATTTCACGTAGGTTTGGTGATTTTCATCCCTTTTTCTTTTTTTCTCATAACAGATCCAATTTTCTCCCTTTTTTCCTCAAAATCAAAGCAAAATCTCTTCGCTCTTCGTATTTTTCAACATCATCCACCAAGACCCCCCTTATTTTCTGTGTTTTTCCTTCTAAAATCAAATTTGAAGTTGGAATCTACTAAAACAAACTTTTAAAATTCCCAAATAAATTTTGAACTACTCGATTTTTTGAATCCTTTTTAAAAAAAAAATCTGTTTCCTCCCTTTTGCAACCACAACAACAACGAACGGCAACCAAGGGTAAACCTAATTTCGATTTTCCTCTTTTATATTATTTATTTAATATGTATTTGCAAGTAAAAAATATAAAAGTATATATATATGGAATACATGAAACAAAATAACAAGTAAGCATAAACAAATAATAACCGTATACCTCAAAGGAAATACAATCTCTCTACTGTTGTATTTATGTAAATTTGAAAAGATCTCAGTTTTTCTTGTACTTTCGTAAGTTTCTAGTATTTTTTCGTATCTCTCCCTTCGTATATAATTTTTGTGTGTAAAAAATTACATTTAAATCTAATTTATTTATAACACTTTTTTTTACACCTAACTTCCGGATTTTCCGATGCCGTGCACGAGGTGGAGTCCGGATCCAACGTAATCGGTGACGGTAGTGGCGGTACAGGCGTGGGTGAGCTGGCGACAACAGCTGGAGACTAGAGAAGGCTAGGGTTTGTTTAGTTTTTTAGGGTTTGTGAAATTAGGTTTGATTAGGTATTAGGCTAAGTTTTAGGGTTTGGGTAATTTTTTTTAAAGGTACTGGACTTGTAATGAATTTGGGATTTTTTTGTATTGGATATTTTTTGGGATTTAGTTTAGGCTTAAGTTTGGGTTGGGTGTATTTGAGCTTTGGTTTATGAAATTGAGTTTGTATATTTTTTAATTTTATTATTTATTTATTAAATAAATAATAAATAAAATAATAAAATTTGAATTGTAAAGGCCCGAAAAAATTAGGCTTCTACAGATATAATAATAAATTTAACGCTCAACATTTACATGTTATATCAATTTAATCATAATTTTAAAAAATTAACTCTAAAAATTTATAAATAATCTCAAATTGATCCTAATTCTAAAAAATTAAAATAATATATATAAGAATACATAAGTATTTTAAGAAAATATAATAATAATAATAATAATAATAATAATAATAATAATAATAATAATAATAATATCGACAAGAAATAATAATTTATAAATTTAAAATAAATAAATATGTTAAAATATATAATAATTAATTTAAATTTTATATTAATATTAATATTAATATTAATATTATTAATAAATAAAATAAAATTCCCCCACCTCACCCCAACCCAACCACAACCACAACACCATTTAAGCATATGTTGCTCACCTATCTAGATATGCAAGAGCAAGACCCTTCCTTTTACTAATATACAAAAAAAAAAAATTAGGGTTAATTTTTAATATTATAATTAAATTGATATAATATGTTAAAATTGAGGGTTAAATTTATTATTATATTAAAATTTTTTAACTGTCACATCAATTTATTATTTGTGATTTTAACGAGTGCTTAAATTACAAATTTTTTTTGGGTGCTAAAATGAAAAAATAGATAAATTTGATGACTATCTTTATAGCTTAGCTTATTTATTTGTATTTTTTTGATTTACAATAACATTTGGTACCTAAACTTGATATTTGCTCCTAATTTGATACTTAAATTTTTTTACCTAATATGGTACTTAAGCTTTTTTTTAAATTCAATTTGTATCTAAATTTATTAAATATTATAAAAATTACGCAAAACAATAATGATGTTGAATTTTTTTTTGTTATGCTATAAAAATATTGTCAGTTTTAGAGAAAATTAATATTAAAAATAGATATTAAGCTATGTTTAACGAATTAATATTAAAAAAATTAAATATCAAATTAGAAAAAAGAACCAAGTTCAAGAAATTGGACCCTAAAAAGTTTAAGTACTAACTTAAAAAAAGTGTCAAGTTTAGATACATAAATTAAAAAAAAAAGTGTCAAGTTTGAGTACTAAATTTGACCTAAAAAAGTTTAAATACTAAATTAAAAAAAAAGTCAAATTCAAATACCAAATGTTATATTAAACCTATTCTTTTTAATCTATTATTTATTTGTATTTGATATATATGAAAAATAAAATATCTATAAGTTTCAATATATGAAAAATATATTGTTATTTAACATTTAAAATAACCTTTTAACTTAGTGATAAAATATTATATTCTAAATTTGGGTTCAATTTCAAACATTTTCATTTCTCATCTCAATTATCAAAAGATTATTTTTTATTAACTATTAGAGATTTTTTTATTAACTATTAGAGATTGTGCGATCCGAATCTCGTACAAGTTGAATTCGTATATAACTATATATATTTTTATTTGATTTTGATTAGAATGGATTTTTTCAACCTTAAATAGAAGTAGTCGAAATTACTCTTGTATCATTCGGTTTTTAACATTAATAAATTTTTCCTTTTTTGTCTGTATTTTTTTTCGAAAAAAGTTTTCATTTAAAATC
The DNA here is from genome assembly GCA_039519145.1 of Kokia cookei. Lineage (NCBI taxonomy): Eukaryota > Viridiplantae > Streptophyta > Magnoliopsida > Malvales > Malvaceae > Kokia > Kokia cookei. The sequence continues at coordinate 2,162,233 of CM076910.1, forward strand.
TATGTATTTTTATTTTTCTTTTTTTATTTTTTTCCGATTATTCTACCGCCATTATCGACGTTTCCTATAATATATATATGCACATAAGAAATTAACGGCTATGATTTTCCTATATGAATAATAGTCTAGATTATAGCATTTGGTTAATTGCTTTCCTTTAAATGTGGATTTTCTTTTTATTTTATAGGGTTGGGGGAAGTACAGGCAGCATCCGTAAGCTATGTTTAGTCTATTTCCATACAAGTTTGACAGCGGCCATCTACCTAAACTAACAAGCATGGACCGGTTTGTAGGGTTGGTTGTCTGAGCCCATTTTTTGCATTTTAATTCCAATAAATTATATTAACTCTATTAAACAATAAATAATATTTTTAAAATAATATATGTTAATTATATTCAATTTTAATTTGATTTTATTCTATTCAATAATAAAAAGATTAAATTAATTCATTTAATAGTACAAAAAATAATTTGAGTAGGAACCTATAATAAAGAAATCTCTTACGTACTGATACAAGTATGAAAGGCCTAAATTCCAGCCCAAGAACATGATGGGCTTAACCTTTTACAAACCCATTTGACAAGCCCAAAAAATCATATCTAACGAATAAATTCATAAATAGATTTATGATCTATTCTATTTGAATCTTATTCGATATATTGTCAATCCTGTTAATCACATCTATATCTCTATATTTTAGGAATCATTAGCTTCGATGCTCAAGACAAAACATCTCCTCAATTGAACTTGATAAACGACATAGTAATCTTTCAATCGGTTTGATAATTTTTTATTAGACTAAGAAAATGTTTAGGTTCATCTATTAATATAAGTTATTTTTTCATATTACAATCTGATCACATAATACTACTTGTTATTGGTTAAACATTAGATAACCAGTGAACCAATATTTATTTCTATTTTACTTTACGTGCAAAAACTTTAAAAATAATATACAAAAAGTATTAATATAATTAATAGAAATTATTAAATTAATTTATTCTAAAAATATAAATGTACAGAACAAATATACTGCTCTTAAACATCAAATCTAATAATTAGAGCCATGAAGCTTGTTAAAGCTTTTCTTCAAAGGGTCTGGTAGGACATCACTATTTTATACAATTCATCATATCCTTCTTTCCGTCAATCTTATTTTCAGTTCTTTTATTTGATTTGATTGTTTACTTTGTTTTTAAATTTTTTATTTTTTTTATTTGTCGAAGTATCTTATTAGATCGAGTTTGGTAACTAATTTTTCCTATTCTGTAAATTCATTAAAAGGTGGATACTGGTTACGAGTTTTAATGTTGTTCCATACTCAAGGCGAGGATCGAATCTTTGACTACTAATTAAGATAAAAAATACCTTTATTATCTCACCTAATTGCTATCGAATTACTCTATTTCCCATTTGACTTGCTCTTATGTTTCAAGTTTGCTTAACCGTCGAGATAGAGTTTTCTCTATCCGTTTTGATTTTCCCTCATCATAACAACTTGAATTCGTATCTTAATCCATTGACTTGTATCACATTCATTGACCTCTCCATGATATAAGCTTGACTTTTACATCTTGGCCTCAAATCATGATGATTTTAAATTCTATACTCTTCAAATTAAATAATAATTTTAAATTTAATTTTAAAAATTACTATTTAATATATAATGTATAAATAATAAAATCCAATTATCAAATCGAGATTAGGTGTGAGATTTATTTAAATAGACTTGTGACCCTATCTGAATTTTGAATAAATCTATTGGAACATTATGGTCCCATATTAAGTATTTGATTCTATCCGAAATCAGATTTTTTTTGCCAAACTAAGAAGAATTATAATTTTAATGTGTATAATATAGTTGGGCAGCAACTACTAGTGTTTTATGCGACTCGGATGGGCGATGATTAGTTGGTTACCAAAGGCATGTGGGCAGCGGTTCAGCCTTAACTTTGAAGCTTTGGACCATCCTTCATGGCTTGCAAGTAGCACAACTTAGGGGTTTCAAGAAGATTATGATTGAAAGTGATTGTTCTATGCCTCTGAGTCTAATCCAGACAAGCTTGAACGGAGAATCAGTGAACACTATTGCTAAGGAAATTTCTCGTTTAATTCAGCAATTTACGAACTACAAACTTCAACTTATCCTTCGGGATAACAGCGCAGTGACGGATTGGTTAGCTAGAAATTACAATTTTACTGATATAAATATACGTATTATTAATATTTCTTGTTTTAATACTTGTAAGTTACTCATGGTTGATAACTTGGATGGACATGATGGTTAAGTTTATTGAATAAGGCATCCTAATACCTCTTTTACTATCAAAAAAAGAAAAAGAAAAAATCCAACCCGTATTTATTTTTCAAACAAATCCGTTCCATTTGAAGCAAATCGATTCAGAATATATCAAGTCGTTCGAAAATCAAATTTACAATTTTACCGACATAATATAATGACTAAAAAAAGAGTGGTGTCATTGATTAATCCAAATATTTAACTATTAGTCCCTGTCTTTTAATACTAATACTGTTAAAATCAATAAATTTTAACTAGGAAAAAACAATAACGCATAGGGTTCTTAAATTTATGTGGATAATAACGAATAAATTTTAAGTGGAATAACATTTTGAATTTTAAAATTTATTAAAAATATAATTTTCTAGAATTTTTGTGAAATATGAATAGGATTAAGAATAAATAATTAAACTTCGTGTATTAACATGATGATCAAAAGTATTTATTATCTCCAATATGATCTAGATTCGAATCGTGCTAATTACTATTTATAATTCACCAAAAAAAATTAATCATATCGACTTTTATCATAATAAAAAGATTGATTTATGAAATCTATATTACTTATTTGCTTAAATATTTTCATTTATTAAACACGAACTTTTTCCGATTGACTCTAATTAAATTATAACAATAGTATATTAATAATATTAATCAACAATATTTATATCGTTTCTTTAATCTCCAAATAGATTTTTTTTATTAAAGATTACCTTTATTTAATAAAAATGATTAATATATTTTATAAAAATATAAATATTTTATTGAAATAATATTTAATTATAAATAAAACTAACTTTACTAAAATTTTAAATAAAATACTATTTAGAAAAATAAAAATGGGTCATGAACAATGAAGAGATATAAAAGGTAAAATGACATTGATTTTGGATTGAATAAAAATAGAAGCCAAAAATTTTGGTGCCGCCATGGAACACTCTTCTGCTAACAATCATGAATGTACATACTGGTATTTTTAGTACGGGAATCAAAACTCTGTATCCCCATTGTTAGGTTCGTAAAACGATGGCCTAATACCTGCCCCTGGAAAATGGTAAAAAAAGAAAAAGCAGTCAGATCGATCAAACTGAGAACCAGCGATTTGCCTGGTCTGATAGTAAACCACGCAAAAATTGATTGAACTGGCAATAAACGGGTAAGAAACCGAATAAAAAAAACAAAACATGAATGGAACAGTGATTAAAACTCTTGTCAGATACTTCTTTGGCATGAATTCGAACCGTGTTAGGCCATCCCCTACCCCTACTATTGTATAAAAACAAAGCCAGTTCAACTGATCCAACCGATTGGACTGATTGAGCAAATAACTAGAGGTAACTCAGTGGTTTGATCTTTGGGGTTTTTATACATTGTCTCGTTCCCATGTTTGAATATGTGTTAGACTTGGAATAAGTGAAAAGACAACATGCAGACAGCTATAATCATATTCAAGAGGAAGTTGAGAAGAAAAGAGGCTTTAGAGAATTACCTGATCAAGCGTAAACATCGACACTTCAGCTAAGCGAATCACTTGACATCAAGGATTGAAGAAACTTGAGCCACCCATATTCAGTGCAATTAGCACTAATGTAGCTGTAATCACAGCAAACCATAATAAGGTTGAGCCTGCAGAAGGCAAGATATTGAACGTCTAATCAATTAACAAATACACATAATTGAAATGAACTCTCAGATACAAGACTTAAATGTCATACCTCCAGGCGGTTCAGATCCTTTATCGGAATTGGACGGTGCAGCTTCTGTGTTAATACCGTTTGATCTTGTTTTTGAAGATCCTGATCTTGATATGTCATCCAAGTTTTTGCTCCATGGTTCAGATGACACTATCCCTTGAAATTCTTCACTCACAATCAAAGCTGCTAGAACATCCATAAATGATTCTTTGCTGGTTTCATCTGTATTTAGCATTATACCCTGCTCGTATGTCCCATTTGATTCCTCAATATCAGACAATTCGTCATCCGAAAAATCAGCACTGACGGCTTCTGTTGCAGTTGTGTCATCTTCTTCATCCTCGACATAAGTTTTATATGTCAATCTAAGTAATATTTCTCCACGAGATCTCTTTCTGAACACTCCCCAACCTCCTCGCAAGACCACAATCTTATCTGTTGGAACAGTGTCCTGAAGACTCCCAAGATCAACCTGAAAGTTTCCATGCATCAGATAAACAAATTCATAAAAAAGGGAAGAAAAATGCAACTGCGAAAATCTTGCAATATATATTATCATCAATAGGCCTTTGAATACATTGAAACTTTATCACCAATCCAACTTCAGCTGTTAACTATTTTCCGTCTCAATCAAACAAATAGCAACAGCATTACATTATTGACATCTAATCCATTGACTATCTTAGGAGGGACCAAGTATTCATTGACATATTCATAAAATCTAAAGCTCCATCTAGAATAGTCCATGCCCTATGCAACATAGCAGCCTCAAAATGGAAACTCTTGCTTCCTCATCGCAAGAAATAGATATCAACTGCTACGTAAAAGATGGATCATCGTGCCTATCGGTTAATAAGTTCCTTGAACAACCTGCTAGCCCTGCCTTACCATATGTATTTCCTCTCTCCCCTCACCAATTCTTAACAGTTTCAAAATGTATGTGTGTGTAAATGTGTCTGTAATTTCTAATCCTTAAAAGAAAGAATGGCAACTATTGTAAACATTAAATCACGAAGTTAAATAAGTATGGCTGTCCCGGAAGAAGATCTAAGCACATATAAGTGATATTCCACAATAATATACATTGTTTTCACAAATAAAAAAAGTTTACCTCTCCTGTACCAATTGTGAAATCAGTGAACCCAAGGGAGTCTTTCACTTGGATGCGAAGTTTTTCTTTTCCAGGGTTTGCCACAAGTAAATAAAAATCCTGGAAAAATGACAACAACTTGTGATTAAAGAAATTTTGCAACTTCAAATATAAAAGTTCCATCCGGCTCGCAAAAGCTCCATTAGAGATTGATAGACTCTTATATGGGGAAAAACAATGTTAAGAAGCTGCACCTGATTCCAAATTGGCTCACCAGGAGGCCCAATCACAGTAGTTTGACTGTTCTTTTTACTGCGTATAGCTTGGTCCCCCAGGCTTAGAACAACATACGGATCTGTTTTGCCTGACAAAAGATGAGCACTATTGAATATGGTAAATGGAAGTGAAGCTACGCATTCATACAAAAGATTATGCTAAAGATATAACTATTGGAAGACTAATATATTTCATCCTCATTGCTTATCTCCCATCCAAATTCCACACATATAAACATTAGGCAACATTGATAAGTAAATTATATATCTGCTGCCCCGAGTCATCTCTTCGCTCTCCCATACTCACGTTGATATAGTACTGACACTAGTAAAGAGTAGTTATTTATTGGACCTTGGGTGAAAGTTTTGGACATTGCTTTTGTTGTAAGCACTCTTACCATAAAATACATAAGAAAGTTTCCTGGCATCTACAAGAGTCACAGATAGTTCTCCAACAAAATCCTTGTTTTTCTCTTCTTGAATTTCCTCAGGTTTCGAATCATTTGGAACAGGGCCAACTGCTTTCCCTTTTTGGAAATCCAAAACAATCTTCTTTGGGCGTACAAAGAGTCGAGGCAAATCCACCGTGAGAAGTTTTGTCAAAAACCTGAAAATAAATGTAGGGAGACACGATATGAGTAAAGTAGAAAAAGGAGATACAGAGAAGCGGTCAAACCCAAAGATACAAAATAACACCTAAAATAAAATGAAAATATTAAACAAAAAAGAGACAAAGAGAATTCCTCTGCTCCATCACTGGGTAAAACATTTACATAAGCTGAATGATGCATAAAAAAAATATATTAATAGCAGCAGCAACAATAATTAGAAGTACTAGTTAATGAATGCCAAATTCAGTACCCATTTTCATATGCAGGAAGGGAAGATTATGATAAATTCATAACAGAGAGATTCTTATAATATTAAGAACGTTGAGGTACAACTACACCAAGCTTACATAAAATCTTAACTTAAAACTACAAGCAAACTAGTAGGCTAAAATGCAAAACAAATGTCTGCCATTTGTCTCTACTCTGACAAGTTCTAAAAACCTACATCAAGAAATCTGTAATTTAATGACTCCAATGCTGTGAAAGGGAAAGGAAGATTATATTAAATTGATAACAGAAAGGTTCTCCTAGTATTTGTTTCAGGCAACCATTTCATGCAAATGACTCCTATACTTAGAAAGCCTTAACCTATATACCAGTATGAAAAAAATAAAAATAAAAAATGTTTACAAACCAAATCAGTAAGCTTGAAAAAGTTACAACTGTGAAACAAATTGCACTTACATTGAAAGAACTGGAATTGCTGGTATTGCCCGTGCATGCACAAAAGAAGAGAAAAAAGGAATACGTATCAGCATCTTCAATGGAAGTTAGCCCATAAATAGTCAACTCCTAATAATTTTTTATTTGAAACTTACACAAAGGAATTGAAGGCAATCTCTAAAGGAAAAAAAGACTCTAATGAACAAAATCACAATGTTTCTCTTGACTACATAGTTATATAACCAAAATCGAAAAACTACATACTCTCTACAAGAGATTAGCATGAACTGTTTTCTTCTGTTGCCATCTAGTTCTTTGCCATCCAGTAATTGTTTCTACTAACATTTCGAGTCAACAATGAAATGAACAGAATAGTAACGAGCAAACATGAGTCATTGAAGAACACTAACTAAATTAAGCTATGCTAAAATTTTCAAATTCGTCCTAGTTACCCTTGACAGTAGACATACCAACACCTTAACAAATAACTTCTTTATTAATTTTTTAATCTGTAGCTTAAAGACAGAAATATGTTTAAGAAGGGAGTCATCACAATTACATACCCATCAAGTTAAACAAGCGAAATGGTGATAACTCAAACTTGATCTTCGGAAGAGAAACAAAAGCCCACGAAACAGCTCCAACGAAAGGTTCTGTTGGTATCAATCGCAATTTAACCCAGAGTTCTCCATCAATATCAAAATCTCGAACACCGACAGGCACAGCAATTGGGATAATACCAAATTTTAACGACAACATTAACAACATGCGAGCACCACCAGCATAACGAAGTCCTATTTGATACCTATATCAAAGTAAATGGAAGTTAGACAAAATGCACTTTCAAATTTGCAAAATGGAACCTCCATAAATAATCCCCAAATCATAGCAAATTGAGCATCAAACTTGACATCGTACTTCTCTAGGAAGAAACTATTTATTCTCAAGAACACCTTAAACTTGACAACTAGAATTTTTATATGTAATTAAACACATGAATCAACAATCATAGACAGTTCAATTGTGTTTAGAAAATGCAGAGTAAGTACAGTTTAAGTGGCAAAAAACTCACTGCAAATCGTTGGCTCGCCGGGAAGTCCTGCGCTCAACATTCCTAACAGACAAAGGCTCATCCCCTAAAGAAAACTGCTTAATTTCCACTCTCTGGACATAATCAGGCTTCTTGAGATTGTCGATAACAGGTTGTAAAAACCCAATGATCCAATTCTCAATCCCACCTCTATAAACTTTCCACAACTTCCCCAACACCATATTAACCCACTCAACTGACTCTTTCCTTTGCAAATCCTTTTCCAAAAAGGATGAAAAGCTTGTTGGAACTTGTGGCCAAACCCCACTTCCCACTCTAACAGCCTCCCCATCGAGACTCCCCGATTTGCTTCTTTTTTTCCTTGAAGTCCAGATTTTATCAAAAGCAACCCCAACAAAAAAGAAAAACACAAACAACCCAACAATGTTTCGGTTAATTGGTGGGGAAGGGATTGGATGGATAACACCTAGCTGAGTCCTTAACTTGTCAACAATGGGGTCTTGTTGGAAATTAGTGAAACTCGAGCCCATTGGGATAGAAGAATCTTGACTCTCCCCATCCACAAAGTCCCTTGAAAACCCTTTGGCTACAAGGTTTCTAGCCACTTTTACATTAAGCTTGTTTGAATCTGGAGTAGGAATTGCACAAGCAAGAAGCCATAATTTCCTGCGAGGGATGAAAAGAGTGATGAGTCTAGCTTTCCTGTTCCTGGGCGGGAAAGAGATGTTAGTTTTACAACAGCAGAGAAGAGGGTAGCTAAAACTTGAAGAAGAAGATTGTAAAATGATCATTTAGTATGGGTAATAAGAGGAAGATCTTTAGTGCCCCAATTAAAAAGTGGGGATAACAGAAACCATAGTTGTTGGTGATGATAATAAACATGAATAAACTGGAGAATTATGTGAAGGAATTAAGCAAAAAGATCAAGATGAAAGCTTTGGTTTCTTCTCTTTGGAGCTTCCAAGGTTTAGAGAAAATGGAATAAGGAGTCGAAATGGAAGAAAGGGAGGGAAGGAGTGGGAATTGTTAGATTGGAAAGATGTGATGGACAGCTAGGGAAGCCGAACAAATGGGGGAACTGTGTGTGGCACTCGCAGGTATGCTGTGATCACGTATCTTTTTATCTTTTCTTATTATTCTTTATTATTATTATTTTTTAATTACAAGAAAAATATAAAATTTTAATTGTAATCCACGGTATTCGAACTTAAACTATATATAAAATGATGAATATCTTAATCATTAAGTTAATGTATAGAATTTATTATTTATTTAAGGGTGTATTAAAAAAAAATGTAAATGAACTAATTGATTTTATCATAATTTAAATTTCATGTAGATAATATATTTTTAATTAAATAAATTACTTGTCATAATTTAAAAATATATTTTAAATATATGAGTTAAGTCAAGTTAATCAAATTCATATCGATTGAATCAGAAATTATCTATATTATTATTATATTTTATATTTATTAAGTCCAACTCAATTTAAAAGTAGACAACGAACCATTCAATTAAAAAAAATATTAAAATTTAATTTTATATTTTTCTCAAACCGAAATTTAACTAATTTTGGAATACAACAAATTACACTTAACTAGAAAATTTTCAATTTGCTTAATCAAAAATTGATTTAATTTTGTTAATGTGATACACATGTGGATTGTCACGTAAGAAATTAATTAATTTTTTAAAGTTTAAAAAATAATTTTAATAATTTTTATTTTTTAAATTTAATTAATTAATTAGTAACTTGACATCAATGTGTATGTCATATAAGAAAAGTTAAAAATATTAACACAAATTTAAAAGCTAAAAAAGATATAAAAAATTAAATTAAAAATTAAAATAATTTTTTTATAAAATTAGAGGATGAAATAAATCATTATACCTTTTCAATATATAAATATACAAAATTAAACCAAATTAAAATATTAACTTATTAAAAAAATTAGACAGTAGCTATATAAAATTACAACTTAGCGATTAAGCGATGAGATAATATCATATTTGATACTTAAATTTTTATAAAATCTTCTAATGTGGTATTTTTATTTTGAAAAAATTCATTTTAGTACAGTACTTTTTGTGTGTGTGAATTTTAATACATGTACTTTTACGTTGTTTATCATTGTGGTATCTCTTACTAACGGCATTAAGTTATGATATATCAAGAAACATGGCTCAATTATAGGATGCCACATGTCACTTTTGCCTAATTTTTTTATATTTCAAAATTATCCAAGGGACTCCAAAGTAAATAACCCAAAATTTATTTTAAACTCAAATTAAAGTATGATGAATTAATGTTAACTGATGTGATTTGATGAAAATTGAAGTTGGGTTTTTTTATTCACCAACAACTCAAGTCAAGCTTTTTTTCTTATTCAATAAAAAAAAAAATCGATCCAATTCGGCTCATAAATATATTTATTTTTAATTTATATATTAAATAATAATATTTATTTCAATCGAATTAAAACTAGTTTGTTATATCTTACTCATGATTTATTTTTCTATTCATCTATAAAATAATGTTTTAAATCTCAAATGTCACCTCTACCGTATAGAGGTCACATGTCGTCGGCAGCTGAAATGACGGTCACCTGAAAGACACGTAGATCATGCATCCGTATTGTCCTAATATTTCTCTAACTGATTACCTCTTATTACCAGTAAGTATGTTCTTACACAAACAAAATAAATAATTCAATTCAATAATAAGAAAGTAGAAAATCACCCATTCGCTCTTCCAAAATTTCCACGCCTCTCCTTTTTCACCGCCCTTGTTTGCTTAATAGCTAAAGAAAAAATCCACAGCACAAACTCAATCCAAACTTTTTCGATTTTGAGTGCTCTGATTCTTCGTTCATGTAAGAAATATATATATACATTCAGAAAAAAGAAAAGCAGAGTGAGAGATGGAGAGTTACACCGTCGATGTGGCGGCGATAGCATACAAGCTGAAGGACACAACCAATTGGTGGCGTGACATTAACGATTCACGGCTCTGGCAAGATCGCATTTTTCACATTCTCGCCGCTCTTTACGGTCTCGTCGCCGCCGTTGCTCTCGTATGCCTCTCCTCAATTAGAGCTTAGCTTGGTTTGGTTGCGTTTTAATTAATTAATTATTTTTAAAAACTAACCTCCGTATTTGCTTTCTCCACCTTTTTGATGCGATAAGAAATCAAGTGGAATTAAGATTCTGTTTTAGTATATTTATCGTTAATTGATATTTTTAGGTTCAATTGATTCGGATACAAACGAGAGTTCCCGAGTATGGTTGGACCACGCAGAAGGTCTTCCATTTTCTAAATTTTCTGGTCAATGGGGGTTTGTATTTATAAAATTTTAATGAAAGCTTTTTATTTTTAGTATTTTGGTTTCTGTATTTAGCGCGATTTCTTTTTTAACACAGTTCGCGCCTTAGTTTTTGTTTTCCGACGGAGTGTGCAGAATTTACAGCCAGAGGTTTGGGACACCATTGCTCATTGCGTTTATCTTTTGAAAATATATACTCGGACTTAAGTTGTTCATAATTTGTTGCTTGATTTTCGCATCTTTTCTAGATTGTTCAACATATCTTGCTTGACATGCCAAGTCTAGCTTTCTTCACGACATATGCACTTTTGATTTTGTTTTGGGCTGAGATTTACTACCAGGTTAGGTTATTTGAGCTTTATGAGTTGCCTCCCTGCCGCCTGCTTTCTAATTTTACGAGACTTGATCTTAAACTTTGTCTGTCCTAAACAGGCACGAGCTGTATCAACTGATGGATTGAGGCATAGTTTCTTTACAATTAATGCTGTGGTTTATACGATTCAGGTGATATTTATGTTCTATTATTTTGGTAAAATGCCCATAGAAAGGAGAATTTGAAGTTGTTTTTCTCTCTATTTGAAAGCTAGTAATGTTTGGTCCAGAACAATAATGTTGTATAGTTTCACATAACTTAGTTTGTTGAATTGTCACATATTCTATACATGTTTAGTGGGGAAGGATGTATATAGCATTTGCAGATTTTAGAAGGTTAGAAGAATATGATATTTATTTTGCCATTAGTTGGACGAGGGATAAACCATAAAATAGGTTAGTAGGTTAGAATACGCTATTTCTTTTGCTAGAACAATGCAAGGATGTTTTTAGCACTTGCAAATTTTAGTAGTAAACATGAACCGACAAAATATATCTAAGTTGTTTGGACTCTTCATTTTTCATGAAGTACCCATGAACAACATTTATGTCCGAAACATGGATATGAAAATATGACCTCCTAGGATCCTTCAAATACATAGAAAACTTAGAAAAACTAACCATACCTATGCCGGATACATACTCGTATCTGACACTCACACCCTGAGTCCAAATAACATAGGTATATACTTTTTCTTATCTAGCAAGTTTTGTGATTGTCACCTTTGTAAGTGTTGTTGCATACTTGATTTCCTTTGAATCATTGCTTCTGACAAGATGTTAATAAAGTTTCTCTAACATGAGGCTGGGGGTACTTGATTTCAGATTGCAATGTGGCTGATATTGTGGTGGAAATATATCCCAGTTTTAGTTATTCTATCTAAAATGTTCTTTGCAGGTAAGTCTTTTTGGTGTTCTTAGTAGATTTTTAGTAGTTAACTATTGAGTAACTTTGGTGCTCTGATGATGTACCATGATTCAGGATAATCACTTAGTTTAGATGCTTTATAAATGTTAATCCTTTTTGTAATTTGTTTCAATAATGAATGAATATTTGATCCTCACTGTATATGGGCAGGTGTGTCACTGTTTGCGGCACTTGGCTTTTTACTGTATGGTGGAAGGTAATTGCGTTGACATTTATTGTATTGTTTCTAATTGTTTTAATGGCATTGGAGCTAGCTTAGTGTGATAATTTGGTTTATGTTTAAGGAGCTCACATTTTAAAACCTCTATATCATTTTCATTTTATATGTTGACATAAGCTTTGATATCTGGTTTGTGAATTAAAAGAGTGGATTTTTCGCTGTTATAACAAAACCAGGAAGGATAAAGGTGCGTTAAATATTTACATATAATAAACAACATATTTTGTTGATATAAAAAAGCAATATATCACTGTGTTGTACTACAAAACACTCGCATCTGCATACAATGAATATAAAATATAGTAATGATGCAGCTCAATTAGAACTTTTTAATATAGATATACTTTGATCACATGTGTGCACCTAGTTACAGACAGTTAGGCTTTGCTAAACATTTATACTCATTGTTGATAATCTTGTATGCATCAACATTAGAACAAATATTAGTAGTTTATTTAGAAATGAATACTTGGTTACGTGGCTTTTGTCAGAGAAAATTATTGATGACGACTCTTGTAATTCAATGTTGCTTGAATCATCTCCTAATTGCATTTGCCCTTGTTCATTTTCTAAGATACCAGTTAGATCGTATTGTAAAAATACCTTGTCTATTGTGTGAGCATGGGAAAGCTATATAAGAACATATCCAATCATTGCAGGCTTTTCTTAATGTTGCAGCGGTTCCCTGTAGAGTCCAAAGGACGGCGTAAGAAGTTGCAAGAAGTACATATTTACGTTAATGCAGTTGTGGTTTTGAGTCCAACAATTTTTCCATCCATTTGCGTTTTTTGATTGTTATTTCCTTTTGGATTGGGCAGGTTGGTTATGTGACAACCATATGCTTCACATGTTTCCTAGTCAGATGCATCATGGTAGACCCCTCATTTCTTTTCTGGCTTTACTAACCCTTTGTATTTCTCTTGAGAAGGCTACAAGCTTGTTTTACTTGATCATTGTGAAACTTTTAGATGCACATAATGTTTATAGCATTTTTTAAAAAAATGGAAGTATTCAACTTGAACCCTTTAGCTGCTAGTTGGTTTAGATCATTTATCTAATTGATCAATCATTGATCATTTGTCCAAAACTTATCTAATTTGAGCTCTATTGTTATTTTTTGTGTGTAGATGTGCTTTAATGCATTTGACAAAGGTGCTGACCTTGATGTTTTGAACCATCCAATTCTAAACTTAATATATTACCTGGTAAGTTTGATGAATGGTTGTATTATGTTGGTTATTGCTAGTAAGTTAGATACTCGTGTTCAAATACAGTGTGGAAGTTTCTTAACTCATCTTATTGCCATGTAAAAATTAAATGATTGTTGCATGCTTCTTTTACTTAACTAGAATCATATTTCAAGAAACTGCAAGTTTGACAAGCAATTTATAAGTCTTTGCCATCGTCAAATATAAAATGGGGTTGTTTTAACATAATATATTGTTATGACCAGATGTTGTATACTGAGTCAAATAGACCACCATTTTATCCTTATTGCAACCTAGTCCTTGAACTTAAGGTTTAATAATAGTTTCACTGATAATTGTGAGTTACATCAGCAGCCATGTGTTAAGCTTTTTAATTTTTACTAATTAAATTAAAGAACATATACTTCTTTGCCTATTATCATAGAAAATAGATTTATAATGGTGGATTCTAAATATGATTCTTGTTTTATTTTTGAACTGTATGCTTTTTTTTTTTTTTCTGAATATAATCTTTAGTTTAATACATATGGCTTTTCTTATTTTTACTTAATATTACAATCTGATGTTATCCTTGAGTGTCAATTCTTGTCCTATATATATATGCTATTTATCTGCAACTTTAATATAAACACTAATCACATAGGCTAAGTTGGTATATACTATCTACCGAGTAGTTCCGACTTTACGAAGTAACCAAATAAAACAATCTAAGTAGGATTTCAATCTTTGTTTTCTCTCAACAATCTAAGACTGAATATATCTATTATTATAATTCCTAAGCATGGGTGCCTTGCTTATAGATATGGAAAGTGAACATTCTAAATGAATTTTGTTGGTTGGTTTGTTTGTTTTCTTTTGAGGGGCAGTTGGTGGAGATATTACCTTCATCCTTAGTCCTTTTCATTTTGAGGAAGTTGCCACCAAAACGAGGTATTACCCAGTATCATCCTATACGCTGAATGATTGACAAATTATGAAGGAATTAGCTATTTCGAGAATGGGTCATCGTGCACCCTGCAAAAAGAGAGCAGAAAACAGCAATAGGGGGAGTGGCAAAACCTGATGGTTTTTGTTGTGTTTGTACTCAACGAGCTGCTCTTAGACCCTGGATTCTAACCCTTTGGGTGTGGTCGAAGTAAGAAGGTTTGTAACTTCTGAGGGAAAGAGATTTTGGAACATATCAGTCATACAACATGTAAAAGCAAAAACCCAAAAGAACCAAAAAGAAAAAAAAGAAAAAAAAAAAGAAGGGTTGAATTTTCTTAAATTTTTATGGAATGTTGTTCTTAACATAGATGATTTTGTGTATCATGGTAATATAAATGTGTGGGATAAATGTTTGTTGTGAAATTTTAGACATGGATGTGTTTTGCTTCTAACATATGAATTACAAGAAGGGATGCAACATAAACATACCTGGCAAGACTTAAAATTGCCAGTTTGATTTGATACTTGATAGCTGAAATCAATAATGCAGAGATGGAAGTTAGGGAGACTATTTTCATCGAAGGACTGAGAATGAAAGTTTCAATTTTAAC
The DNA here is from genome assembly GCA_039519145.1 of Kokia cookei. Taxonomy (NCBI): domain Eukaryota; kingdom Viridiplantae; phylum Streptophyta; class Magnoliopsida; order Malvales; family Malvaceae; genus Kokia; species Kokia cookei. Next base: position 2,177,509 of record CM076910.1, read on the forward strand.
ACACAGCTGTCACATATATAAATGGCTGTTTAAGAAGGTTGACTTGTAGTTAGAATAATCGAAAACCTACCATTCTCAAGTCAAGTGTCAGCCAACCTATACTCATCGGGTTAGTATTTGTCAGGTGCTGGGTGTTTCATTATCTCTGGATCATGATACATATTTGGGCCTATTTTACCTATTTGACTAAAAAAATTAAATATTTATAAAAATTATTTAAGTTCAAAAATAATCACCAAAATAATCTAAAACGAATAGTGTCGAGAGGTTTTGAACATTAGATGGCTGGTACTCATGTATTTTTTTCCAGATCGGGTCATACTGATGTACATTTTGTATCAGTATTTGAAAAAAAAATTTAGGGTGTCGTGACACTGATGGTTGGCATCACTTTTTCTAATTAAAATTTTTTTTGGGGTGTCGTGTGTTAATCTGATGATCAAGGTGTTCATCGTTTTAAGTATAGTCTAAATTCGAATCGTCCTAATCATGTTCATTGTTTTAAGTATAATCTGAATTCGAATCGTTCTAATCATATTGTCCTCCTCTTATAATTCATCAAAATAAGAAAATGTTCCAAAACATAAAGTATGCTTAAAGCTCAATAATACACCATCAATAAAAAGCCCATTATCATTGAAAATTTCATTTGGTAAAAGAAAATCATTGGTATCTCATATTCTTGAAAGGGAAAAAAAAAAAAAAAAAACCCTCCATCTTTCGATATTTTCTTATTCAAAGTCAACCGTTAACAAGCCCACAAAATTACAGGAGTGTTTGAAGCTCATGTAGTGGCCTGGCTACCCAATCATGAAGACAATTACCCAACCTAGCATTCTTAGCTACCCAATTTGTTACCATGTTGCTTTCAAAGTCCATAAAAGAAAGAGGCATGAGAAAAGCACTGAATTGAGTGCAGAATGTCTGGTTTAGTTGTTGAGGTATTCCAACCATGGAATGAATTTGGTAAGATGAGATGAGCAGTCACATTGTGGCGGTCAAACTTAGAGATGACTTGGGGCCAACCTAGTTTTTGTTTCCTCAGACATATTGCATGGATAACAAGAGCTTCAATAGCCTAGATGGGTGCCACAGCAACAAGGTCGGACAAATGATTAACCAAAACCCCTCATTGTCCGCAAAAGCAAATTCTATCCCAGACATTGCAAGAATAGGATAAAAGAAAAAACATCACAGTTGCATTTGATGTCAGAAATGGGTGCCGATTGCCAATAGGAAGGTGGAAAACCTGGTACCATCTGTCTTTCCAAACTAGAATGTCTCGACTGCATCCCAATTTCCAACAAAGACCTCCTTTAAGTAGATCAATACCTTAGCGACTACTCCAAGCCCAAGACAAAGAGCTCAGCATCACAAGACATATTGTTGAAACTTTATAGTAATCTCAAGATAGTAGCATACTTTTATTATTCGGCCATGCTAGATAAGGTAATCATTTGCAAAGAAGAGATGAGTTAAAGAGGGGCCTCAGTTGCTGATTCTAAGCCTTGGAACTTGGAGTTCAACATAGCTTTTTGAAAGAGGTTCACCTTGTCTCAAATCTCGTTCAGGGAAAAACTCATTGCCCTTTACCCCCACTAGCCATCATCAAGCACTTGACTATTGTGACACATGCTATAACTCTCTGGTTCAAAGAATCATGGAACCTTAGCTTTGTTAGGAGTCTGTGAAGAAAACCCCACTCCACACTATTGTAAGCTTTGTTTAGATCACGTTTAACCGTCATAAAGCCAAGTTGCATGAAATACCTTGTGGGCTACCAAAATATAAAAAACAGAAGAATAAAATTTTTGACGGCATCTGCCCGTAAATGATCGTCAGAAAATCATATAGCAATCGATAAAAGGTTTATTAAAAATGGTGGGATTAAAGATAGTTGACAGTACTTTTACTTGTTAACAAATTGTCAGTATAGACCAAAAAATGTATACCGATTCAAATCTAGTGTCACTAAAGGCTTCAGTCAACACACTTACAATAACCTCTTGTTTTGTCAGTATAGACCAAAAACTGCATTCCCGTTGAAATCTAGCGCCACTAAAGGCCTATCTCAACACACTCCTACGTCGTCTTGTTTTGTCAGTATGAAAGACTTATGTCAACACACTCTTACGTCGTCCTCTTATTTTACAAATTACATCGAGGTATCCCTCTGACCATTTATACAAGTCTTTTGAGTCTATACTGACGGTTTTTATGCTTATAGTGACAAATTTTTTCTCATAAATAAATCATTAGATTTCTAGTGCTCCTTAGGATGCTCAATACAATAGTGTTTTTTTTTTTTTTCAATACAATATAATTTTAATTTTTAACAGTTAATATAAATATATGCTTTTTTTTATGACTCTTCTTCGAAAAAGTGGGGATAAATTATTGTACAGTTATAATAAAATATATAAATAATTCGATTCGAGATTTAACTCGAAATACTCGTGATTCAAGTAATTTCAGACACTCTATTTAAGGGGCTTCGACTCTATTTCTGAAAGACGTCATTCTCCTCTCCATTTGGATCTCCGTTGATACTTTTGTATCAATAATAACATATACATTTGATTTTATAATTAAGGATAAGTAGATATATGAGATAAAAAAAAATTGTGATTCATTGTGGGGAATGGGCCACCATTGGTATTTTGGGTGCTTTCCAAAATTTTCTCTTTTATCTATATTTTTTCTTCCATTAAAATCTCTCCGTTTTGATCGCTATGGTTTCTTTTCTGGAGTCCCATTTCTTGTTTACATATATACATCTTGTTTCTTTTTCAGTTTTTCAATCCCCTCTTCAATAATGAATCCGATAGAAATCAACCCTGAGCAAGGCAAAGTCCACGATGCTGATCAGAAGATTATTCCCAACGGCGGAGTGAGGGCAGATCAAGATGGAGAGAAGTCCTCTAAAGAGGATTCAGGTTCCACTGGAGTTAATAAAACCCCAGGTTCCGACGTTGCTAAGGAGGCTGATCATCAAATCAAGTGCAATGTCCATAATAAATACATTCCAACCGACAAGCCTCAAGTTCAACTCCCGAAACCGGCGCCACCGAAGCCAAAAATGGAGCGTTCGCAGTCGTTGTCCATCGCCGAAAGCATGCCTTCGATAGGGAAATACATAAGAGATCGGGGCAGCAGCTTTTCAGCGGCGATCATGAACCGTTTATCGTCGCTAAAAGAAGGCAATGGCGATTTCGTGCTGAAGAACGACTCGTTAAACTTCGAGGTAACGGAGTTCAAAATCCCCGGCGTGAAAGTCATAGTAAAGCTGAAAAGCGAAGAGGAAAGGCTAGAAGATCAAATAAGAGGTCGAATAACGTTGTTCACGAAGTCCAACTGCGAACACTCCATCGCTGCTCGCCAATTCTTTAAAGAAAAAGGGCTTAGATACGTGGAAATAAACATCGACGTGTTCACCAAAAGTGGGAATGAATTGGTGGAAAGAACGGGGAGTTGCGAAGTGCCTCAGATATTCTTTAACGATAGCTTGATAGGCGGATTGGCGACACTGAAATCGTTGAGTGAGAGTGGGGAATTGCGTGAGAAAATGAAGGAATTGTTGGGTCCCAGGTGTCCCGAAGAAGCACCCAAAGTACCGGTTTATGGATTTAATGATGAGGAAGACGAAGAAGATGAATTGGTGGGGGTAGTGAGGTTTCTGAGACAGAGCTTGCCCATTCAGGACCGTCTGATTAAGATGAAAATGGTTAAGAGTTGCTTTGCTGGTCCTGATATAGTGGAAGCCATTATTAACCACCTTGACTGCGGCAGAAGAAAGGTATATATACAATTTGCAGTAAACATGAACTTTGATCCAATGTGTTTAATCCAATATGATGATGCTTTGTTTAGGGTTGAAATACTATTATCTGAAAAAAAAAAAAAAAAGCAATGATAAGGTTAACAGGTAATGATGATGGTGTAGGGCATTGCAACAGCGAAGACGATGGCCCAGAAGCACTTCATCCACCATGTCTTTGGGTTAGTGTTGATTAATAAACATTGAATCACAGGAAGTTCAATCTTACATGACTTTAATTTTTTTGTACAGGGAAAATGATTTTGAGAATGGGAACCATTATTATCGTTTCCTAGAACATGAACCATTCGTAATGGGATGCTTCAACTTCAGAAGTTCAACCAACGATAATGAACCAAAACCTGCATCTTTTATGGCGGATAGGCTTTCCAAGTTAATGTTTTCCATTGTGGAAATGGATGGCTACGTTTCCGACGACGGACTCCATGTCGATTATTTCCGCATCAGCAAAAGTGAAGAATTCCGCAGGTATTTTTACCAACTTACAATTTTAAGTTATAATCATATTTACTCTTTTTTTAACTTAATCTCTAGAGCTAAGATTCAATTGATATATCTTCATGACAATAGATTATATGAAACTGTGATTCCTCTATTGATAAAGAATAAGAATGACATGAAATCATAATTTCATACCATCCAAGACACATTTGCATAGATTTTGAAAACATATGCATCTATCTATAAATATTAGTTAATTTTATGATTGCTCCATCATATCTCACAACACTTTAATTTACTATTTTTACTACATACTTTTTAATTTATTATTATAAATTTTATATTTATAATTTATTCATTAAAATAATATCACTGTATATAAAATCCTTCTATAAAATATATATATATATATATAATGTGTAAAAAATAATATGTATTGAGATCAATAATGTTGAGATATATTGCACTCTTAAGTAAAAAATACAAATTTGAACTTTAAAAAACCTTGTCGAGAGGACAATCCCAAATCTCAAACCTTAACAATAGATCATAAAACAACCATAAAATACAAAAGAAAACAATAAATTATATTATAAGAGGTAAAATAATGATAATTTTAAGCAATGCGAAATCCATGAAATAACTTAACTTTTATTATCAAAATCAAATGGATGAACATACGAAATTGGTTATGGTCAAACCCTACTAAATCGATTTGGTTCGATTTTTCATATTGTTTTTTTGGCTTGAGCTATCTGGATTTTATTTAAATAAAACTATCTTTGAATTTAAACTTTTCAACTTTAATTAGATAAAATTATATTTGCTTTATGTTTCTTAGATTTTGACAATTTTAATTTTTTTCAATTATACATAAAATCTGAATTAAAATATTTATTTAAAAATAGTTTGTAAAATCTATAATTATAAATGTTTATTAAAAATCTAATTAAACCTTGAATTGATGACTCTCAATCTTCATTGAATATAATCAAATGCTAAATTATTTTTATTTTACAACTTTTAATGCGTAATGAAAAAAAAAATAGGAACCGATAACCTAAAATTTTTGTTTGAAATGATTATTTAACGTGCCACGTCAGATTATCGTTATACAGTTAACGGAAATTAACGGCCGAGTGACTAAAATGTTAATAATATGAGTTACTAAAACGTGACATTTCAAATATAAACGACTAAAATATAATTTGAGTTAAACAAAAATGACTAATTCGATAGATTACTAAAAAATTAATGAATGCATGAAGGAAAGGAGTTAAATGGGGTATTGATATATGGAAGCAGGTATATAAAATTGACTCGGGATCTGCAAAGGATAAATCTTCAATTATTCACACCAAATGAGAGGCTAGCCTTCTTCTTGAACCTATACAATGCGATGGTGATCCATGCTGTGATCAGCATCGGCCATCCCGAAGGAATTCTTGATAATAAAGCCTTTTTCCTGGATTTCCAGTACGTCCTTGGAGGCTACCCTCATTCCCTCAGCATCATTGAGAATGGCATCCTCAGAAACAACCGAAAATCCCCTTTTTCTTTCACCAAACCCTTCGGTAAAGGGGACCGCCGTTTACATGTTTGTATAGTATACTATACCCCCTCTTTCCCTTTTTTTTTTTTTTTTTTCTTTTACATAATGTTGAACGTGTTGTTCTTCATAATAAATGATGGCAGCTGGTTCCTATGAAAGTGAATCCATTGATTCATTTCGGAATATGCAAAGGAACAAGATCAAGCCCCAAGCTCAGGTTTTTCACTGCCCACAATGTGGAAGATGAGCTCATATCTGCAGCCAAGGACTACTTTCTGCGTGAAGGGATAGAGATTGATGGGGAAGTTAGAACTGTTTATTTAACTCGGATCATCAAGTGGTAAGGTTCTTGCTTTTGGATAGAGTGGGATGGTGACATCTCTGGGATTAAAGCAGCACATAACGTTGGCATTTTCTCAAACAGGTTTAGCGAAGATTTTGGAGAAGAGAAGGAAATCTTGGAGTGGGTCCTGAATTACTTGGAAGGAAGGAACGCCCAGCTTTTGAAGACTATGTTGGGTGATGGAGACCCTATCACCATTGTGTATCAGGATTATGATTGGTCTGGGAATTTGTGACCCACTGCCCCTGCTTAGCTTATGTATAGCTTAATACCAGCAATCGTTTAACCAAACTAGGTTTATATTGGTCAAGGAAAGACGCAGGAAGAAGCTGCATTGGCAGAGAGGTTTTTGCTTACTTATTTGTTTGTACTGGTTAAAAAAAGAGAGATGGTTGTTGCCATGTATATGCTATATTTGTAAAATTTGTAAAATTCATGCTATTCAAATCTCAGCATTTATATCTGAAGGCAATTCCTCTATAATTTCAAATATTACAAAAAATGAAAATCATCCTAACTCAGTGAGTTGAAATTGATGAAACATTTCAAATTGGTCTAATACTGAAACAAAAGCTGGCAGAATACAAGCAATTACATAATTCAAAAGCACCAAATAAGGATCCACTCCTAGGCGTTTTGCAAGTTACAAATTATACACATGAAGAAGCTTCAATGCAAAATTCATCTAAACCAGTTAGACATCTGTTTTTCCTTCCTGGAGCAAGGAGATTGATAAGTGGTGTGCAATTCTTATTGTCTGGTGCTTGAATTTGATATCTGGAGGGTAAGCAGTTTCAGGTTCCAAAAAATGGGGGGGATCTCCACAAATCTTTCTATGGTGGCACCCAATATTGTGATGAGTATTTGTGTTTACACAAGAGACAGCATCCTGATGGCATTTACACTCGATTTCTATTTCTTTCTTTTGGTTATTACACAAACCAGATATATCCAATCTCGATCTTGACAGTCCCATATCAGCACCTCGGTTCTTGCTTGAGATGGATCCCACTTGGGGAGCCAAAAATCATTGTCTGGGTACACAAGGAGAAACAAAACTAGGTAAAACAAGTACGCTCCAGAGTGATTAAGTACCATTGCTCATATGCTTAAAACGTTTGCAGGGTCACCTATTGCCTTGGGGGCTACTAATTTCCTGCCACTAGATTGGCTTTAGTCGGTAGTATAACATTAAAAGGGATTGACCATGAGGGGTTAAATTCAATCGTTTCCCCCTCTCCATCTCAGGGGCAGTAGAAATGTCGTGATAAAGTTAAAGTGCTTGGTTTATGTGACCTAACATCGAGCTAAGATAACTGCATGCTGGCCTGTAAGTTAGCTGTAAGTCATCAACGGTGTGAAAGAAGAATAGACATCAACAAGCAGTCGAGCAGCTGTAAGATGACTACATGACTAAATGCAAATTGGTGAAGCTGAATAAAGAAGGCTTTGCATGAAACCTCAATTAGATAAATATAATGACAGATTCCATAAATTGAACAAACTCTTTAGCTTATGGTGGTTTCTAAGATTCCACTTTTTTGGCCATCCACCCCAGCACATGCAAACTGAATCAGTTTAAATGACAGCCTACCTGAGGCAAGACATTAGTTGCTCCAGGCAAGAGGCTATTTGCTAAATCCTCATTAACAGATACAGGCAATGGTGGCATATCTCTCATGCTGCAAAAAGTCACAGTGAAGTTAATAACCTGGACACGTGCGCAAGGGTAAACCCAAGAAATAATAAAAAATGCTAGTTTGAGGGTATTAATCACCAACAGATAATTACAAAGAAAATCCACGTACTCATTTAGCATGGCGGTAATATTGTTCCTTGCGTGACAAAAGAGCTCAATGTTATCCTGTAACTGTTTAAAAAGCTTTACTTAATAAGCCAGCCTCAAAAGACTGCTAAGAAGAATCATATATATAATATGAGGCAATCACAAACAAAATTTAACGAGCACTTTGAAAAAGAAAAATAAGTGGACCCGTGACCTCCTTTGAAGGATGAGGCCCACTTAAAAACCAATACACAATGCCTAGAACGGATGAAGAAATACATCCTTTTTTTCCTGTCAAATAGAGATCAAACCAGTTGAAGTGAAGGAGCATGGAATAATAAAAGTACACCTACAGACATATGGGCCAGATTGTTGCCATGTTCTATAATGAAGAACTGGATTGGTTGAAATCACAGATATCTCATATGCCACCTTGTATCAGTTTGCAAATGAACCTAAAATTTCGGACAATGATGATAGATCTTAATGTTTGTTCTTCCTAGTTTCATCAGTGACATATATTTTTCCTACTCTCACTCTAATGCCATCAATGTTCATCAATTAAAGGAATGAGTATCACCTTAGTTAACCTCTTGAACTTTACAGCAAAAACTAACATAACTTTCAGATTAAACATTAAACAGTAGCACAAACAATAAGGCACCGATTTCATGTCAATTAAAACTTATTGTTTGCTGCATGATTGCATATTATCAATCAAAGAAATGCTATGAACTAGGGAATGACACACTCACCTTGTATTGAGAAAGATTGGAAGTGATTTGACTAAAAGTTTGAGCATTTTGCTTCAAAAGATGCATAGTTGTACCACATATTCCTAAAAATCACACAACAGTTAGATTTACATTAAACAGTACCTTTAACTGCAAGCCAGTATAAGGAAGTCACATTATCCAAAAGATGCATCGCTGTTAAATGCCACAGGTGCTTAGGCTGCTAATATTTCACAGATATCCACTGATTCTGTGTTCAGCTACTTGACAATTATAACTAATACATTGCTGTTAACTATCCAAATCTAATTTTCTTGAAACTGTTTTTATTTTGGAAGATTACAAAAAATATTTTCCTACATTCCTTGAGATAATAAAAATGGGAGATCCAGAAAAATACTGGTAGGAATATATTAATTAAAAGCAGTCACGACCAGAAGAAAGATATTGATACTTCTAGGTGTAGGCATAAAATACAAACCTTCAGAAGGCGTTCTTTCAATCTGATCCAGATGATGAATCATGAGAGGATAAGCAGCCATGGTTGGTGGCAGAGATGAAGGCATAGTCATCTTAGAAGATGATTCCACCAGCTTATCCTGAAGAAGTGTGATCATTAGAATATGGGTTCCTCAATCAAATTACCTCCTAAGACAATGGTTAATTCAGGAAACGAAAACAGGAAACCTAGTCATGGCATTCAACTTAACAAACTGAGATACAGCGCATTTACTTACTGTTAAATTTTACTCATAATTATCAGTTTTCTTTGTGATTTAACATGAAAGAAAGAAAGAAAGAAGGCAAGTCCAAGAAAACCATAAAAGCCTCACAGCCAGAGGAGTAAAGAGTATCATTATGCTATCAGAACATTTGAAAAGTATAAAATATGAATTAGAAATTTCTAATTCAAAAATAATTTCTATAGTTAATTTCGGTACAACAGTGGTGTTGCATTATAGTAATTGGCATCTCTCATTTTGAAAAGGTCAAACTTTTAATGCGAACCAAGATAAGTCTTTCTTTTCACTTAAAATAGTATCTTCTTTTTTCTCTTAAGTTTTAGGTATCATATTTGGAATGTTTCTCTAATTGATATATTTTTCTTCTACCATGCATCAATCCTGGACTATTACTGGACTTATTTTCTTTCTTTCAATCCTAAAAAGCACTGTTTAAACATGTATAAAATATTAATCAGACTTCAACCTAATAAACAAAGAACTTATCACAAGGGTAGTTCCGTAATCCCCAAACAAAATCCCTATCTTAAATCTATACTTCATCCCCACATCTCCTCTGCTTTTTCCATGAGAAAATTAGAGAAATTCTACAAATCAGGATTTACATAAACTTTTGAAAAATGAAAGAAAGAAAATTATTGTTCCTTGCCAAATTCAAACCTTAAATTTTATTCTCCAAATTAACACGCCATGACTAGGTAACTAATGGTAATAAACATATAGATAATCATATCCATTAATAAATCTAATATTATGGATAGTAAGTATAAGATAATCCCAAAAAAATAATATCAAAAAGACCAAAACATAAATAGAAGAGCAGAATAGTAAATCTGCAATCTCATGGAGCATATATATGTCTTTTTCTCTAGAAATTTAACTAACATGCTTAAAATCATTAGGGGAAAGGGATATAAGAAATCAATATTATCTGTTGCGTGAAATTACAAAAATTCATCAGCATACCTTCCTGTTGTTCACCTTCTTTCCCGCATTATGTTCCTCAGGTTTTCTACGCTTTCTCTGCCAATTTCCAAAAAGTACCTTTATCTTTTAAAAGAGATGAATATATCAAATATGCATATATAGCATATTATAAATACAAATAATAAGACCAAATTAACATATTGATAGATTCCACTTGCTCTAGTCAATGCCAATGGTAACTTATGTTTCTTGACAGCATAGTCTAACCAGGCCAGACAAAACCGTGATAAGACAAAAGGGGGCTAGCAGCCTCTTCAAAATGGGAGGAAGCAACTAACTTCTGTTGCTTTTTGCTACCATTTTAGTCGGGTGCAATCGCTAACATATTAATTAACAACTTGCTTAATAAATAATTTTGGCCTACTTGGGAATCAGTCAAAATAGAATTAAGAAAGAAGGCATTTTGATCAACAAAATTAGCATAGATAATTTTAGGTTTAGGGTTTAGGGTTTATCAAGTCAAATATTCAAAAGACCACCAAATGCAACAAATTGCAATGCATTAAGAACAAGATAATTCATTAAGGACATGCATTTTGGTACATCTTCTCTTTAGTACTGATAATCTAGAACAAGTCTTGTCAACCGAACATCTCCACCACCTTATCAAAAGTTCAAAACTAATAATCTTACAAATCATATGCAGACAAAGAATGAGACCTTAAATCATATGATACAAAACGATAAAAATCAGTACAAACAATGGTAGAAATGTATCATTAAGAAAAGAAAGGAGCTTACTTGCATCCACCTACACCTCAATGCAACATCACGTACAGTTTTCTCAGGCAAGCTAGCTGCAATCTTTATGTACTTCAAAATATTTGGTTCCTCTTTATATCTATATATATGTACATTGAAAAACAAAAATTAGCAGCTAATCTTCATCTGAAAAACAAGACATGCCTAATTATAATAAGGGATCTTTTACTTAACATAAAACATTACAAATTCAACTACACTACTTTAATAGTTCAGAATTATAACACTAGCACTTACTTTTCAAGGCCATCCTCCAATATATACTGTTCATCAACAGACCACTCCACCGCTAACCCTGTATCATGCTTGAGCTCTGCAACAGAGTCGAGAAGGAAGGAAGATCCAGAAGAGTTTCCCGGTTGTAATAAGGCAGGGAAGGTTGTAATAATACTGGAATTCCCAGGCAAGAACATAGGCGGCGGTGCAAAGTAACCACTCATAGGAATCATCTCAGAACTACTACTAATAGCAGTAGTAGCAGTTGGCTGGAAAGATACGGCCGGCCGGTTCATAATAGAAGCTAAATCATCCACATGATGAAACCCAGTGCTGGATTCTGTGGTAAAATTTTCCGGTTCTTTCTTTTTCCCACCTATCTCACTCAAATTCTGGCTTTACCAAAAACCCAAACCAAATTCAAATATGAAAATAGAAATTCCTCCTCCCATCATCACACACTGTAACTTGTACCAAACTTGTTTGTTCTGTAACTTGTATAACTTTATTGTTCATTTCAGCTCAACAAAGACCTAACGGTTGAATAATTCGCATACAATGACAAATTGCCGAAAAGGAAAAGAAAAATGTCATATCAATATCGAAAACTCAACCTCCCAAATCGAATCCTAGAAACAAAAAAAATTCCCATCAATTTGAATAAAAAAGAATCTAAGGTCAAAAGACGACACGAAGAAGGGGGAAAAAAGACAGATAGAGATGGATGAATGAAGAAGAGGGAGAAGTTACCTTTTTGGGGGGGGCAACTTTCCTAGGAAACCCTAACCGGTTATGCGTTTTACTTTCTCACTACAAAATAAAAACTTTGCTACTGTTACTTTGTTTTATACATAAATTTGGGGAATGGGGTTCTTTGCTTTAGTTTACTATCTCCATTTTTGTTGCTGGAGAGACGAGATTAGCTTAACACCTCTCCATCCAATAGAAACTGAATCTTTGCAAAGCAATAAGGAAAAGTTTGGGTTCTTTTTCCTTTTCCCTTTTGGTGAATAAAGTGAAATTTGATTATTAGTATAAATATGTGCATAGTTGAAATTTGCAGATCTTGGAATTCAGGAACAGTGCGAATCCCCATAAGCATTTGATGCCAATTATTGTGGACTCTCCACCTTTCCTTTTTGCTTACCTTTTTTATTCCTTTTTTTATTTTTTTATATGTCGTCTTCTTTTAACTGGGACTCCCTTTTTTTTCCTCTCTTTCTGTTTTTATTCATTGATTATAGACAACCAGATTTTCCATGGAAAAGAAAAAGCAAGCACCTGTGGTTCATTTTGCTTAATTCTGAAAAACATAATATTCTATGGAACGGTCTTGTATTATGTATTTTTAATGGATTCAGTCCCTTATAAATTTTTTCATTAATTTTGCCTGACACTGTGAAATATATATATTTTTGGCATTTTTATATTGTTTTTTCAGCAAATAAAATAACATTAAACGATTTCAAAAATAAATAAGAAATAAAAAACCCATAATATCTTTTTGAACTAGTTTTCGCACTGCTTGAGGGGTTCGAAGAACACTAATATATTGGTAAAGTTTATACCAACATGCTTAACCATGAAATTTGTAATTATATTGTAATATTTAAGAATATGACGGATATAAACTTTTCAATTTTTTCGTATCAATTTATGGATAGCCCATACTTCCATAAAAGGATTATCAATAAAATTTCCGGCTAATATTATTTCCACCAAAAGAGAATTATCAAATTCAAATTCAACCTGTCAATAGCCATTATCCCATGCGAGACGTAGCCCTTCAAGCATGGATCTTACTTCAATTCTGAAAACTTCATTTTTCTCTAATAGGATCGAATCAATTGCCATCAACATCTCTAATGACTCCTCCAATTATAGCCGAGAAAGAACTAAGCAAAATCACACCTCTATATTGAATTTTATCCATCCACTCTTTAGAACTGTTTATTTCGTATCAAAAACCCTATATCCCATGTGAAACATAGACTTTGAGGGTGGAAAATAACTTCTCATCCAACTGATGCATATATCTATCACGTCCTGAACAAAGTTGTAGTTAAATGAAAACACAAACATAATCCTGTTTTTCATATTGTTGAAACAATTTTCTTTTTCTTTTAAATATACCAAAAATAATTATTTAATTATAAAACAATGATATATATCATGTCATCATAATTCTATTAATTAAAAAAAGGTTACAATTATAAAGAGGTTATAAGTACATAACAACACTGTATATAGAATTTGACCCAACAGAAACTCATAATTCTATTAAGAAAGCTCTTTACATACTTTTTAAAGTTAATTAATAGTTTTATATTTTATTTGTTATTATTTATGTATTTAATTAAAATATTATTTTATATATTAGAATATCTATATTATTAATAAAATTTTTGACTACTAATTAACCCGACACCAATTCGATTAACGATATTATGAAAATATATTTCCGTAATTAAAATAAGTTACATTATTTAAGAATATTTTAATCTCTTTACTTAAAAAAAAAAAAAAAATTGCATATATCTTAAATAAAAACAAAACCAAAATTTTATTTTAATATAATATTCTTAATTTATGTTTTAACTCCGTAATTTCTTCCCTCATATACATGTAATAAAATTTCTAATATAATTTATTCATCTCATTCTTTATTAAATTGAATTAAATTCCTTATTTATTACTGTAAACCTTTTTTATTAATCATAAACATAAAAAAATATTTATTTATATAAATTAAATGCTTATTAGAGATCGAATATTTTCAAGCTCCAATTTCTTTAAGACTTAGACTCCAATAAAATTTTTTAACAATTTCATTATAGGTTCTGATCATATTTGTTATTTTTAATACAATGTCTTAGAATTATCTATAGTCCTTTCCAATTCATAAATAAGAGAATAATACGTTTCAGCGCACTCGAACCAATGTCCTCCTACATTGATAACGATATTTATGTCAATCGAATCAAAACTCAGTCGACTAGACTCCAATAATCTTAATTCAATATGAAATTTCAGTTGAAATTAATAAATTCAAAATTAGTAAAATTGTTTTAATTAAAAAAGAAGAAGAAAGAAGACGGTTTCCATGAATTTGAAAAAACTATTCATAATGGATTTAATGATTGATAAAAGAAGTTGCAAACAATGCTATATTTGGTTAGTGCATAAACATTATTATGCATAGAATGGGAAGTTGTACTATGGAAGTAGGCAAAAAGAATCATGATTACTTGAAAAAAGGTTTTAATGATTTCAATTTCAACCTTTTATTTTTTTTTAATTTTATAAATTAATTCCCAATAAGACAATGTTGAGCTTGTAAATTGAAGGCCAATTTTTAGAAGGGCTAAAATCAAATATTGGCACAATGTGTGAGAAACCCAATGCAATTAAAAATAGAACAAAAAATAAATGGATATTTCTTTCAAAGGCCCAAAACTCATACTTTTTAAGCATATGGCTCAAGACCCAACAATGATTTTGTTATCTAGTTCAAGATTATAGGAAGATTAACTTAAATTTTTTTATTTAATATATTAATTTTAAATATATTTTTAAAAAGTGATTTCTTTTTGGAGAGAGAATTTTCAAAAACTAATTGAATCTAAAACATTTTCACTCCAAACTTCTATACGATTTATTTATTTTATTTATTTTTTTAAAAATAATATATATATATCATTTTCTTTATTTTGGTTGGAGTTAAAAAATAAAAAAAAATTTAAAAGTGGAATTTAAAAAATAAAATTAATGTTAAAAATGTTCAACTATAATATTTATTTAAAGTTTTAATATTTTTTAAAACTTTAAAAAAAATTATTGTTTAGAAATGTAAAGTTGTCACATAAAAACTTGTTGTATAAAATTTTTAATATTTAATTTTATTACACTTTAAAATTTTATTATTGCTTAAAAAATTTTAAAAAAATTCATGGTGGTTGAAGTAAATAAATTTTAATTAAAATGTTTATGGATGTTAATAATATTTATGTATGACGATAAAAAAAGTAATAGTTTTTTTACAAAATAATATGAATTAATTTCATTTTTTATTAATAAAATATAGTCGTAAGAAAATAGTACTATGGATATAGAAAAATAATTAATTAAATAATTATTAATTCCTTGAATAATCCTAGAAATAAAATATAATAATTATTAATTTCTTGAGTAATGTTAGAAATGTTAAATTATTTTTAGCTATCTTTTACTTTGGGAAATATGCCATATATAGCTATATATTAGAAAATTAATTAATTGAAATAAATATAAATATTATTATTTCCTTGAATAATGGTATAAATATTTTATTATTTTCTAGCTATCATTTTCCTTTTAAAACATAAAATTATTGTTTAAAATTAGGATAAAACATTATAATTATTAAAAATGTAAAAAAAATTAATAAGGCCTAAATGAATTTATTTGAGCCTAAATAGGTAATTTATGTCGACTTTTTTAATTATTTAAATTAGACTTTTTTTCAAGATTTAGGAAAATAGATCGATTTTAGAGAGAGACGTGTTTTCTGCACAGTTGGCAAGAAAGTTCGTCCAGCTGAGTTAGTTTTCTGCACAATTAACAAGAAAATTTG
Organism: Kokia cookei; assembly: GCA_039519145.1. NCBI lineage: Eukaryota > Viridiplantae > Streptophyta > Magnoliopsida > Malvales > Malvaceae > Kokia > Kokia cookei. The sequence continues at coordinate 2,193,523 of CM076910.1, forward strand.
CCTAACTAGACACGCTTTCACACTCCCTCTTCAAAATCGACATATTTTTCTAAATCTTAAAAAAAAAACTTATTTGATCAATTAAAAAAATTTGGCATATATTACTTACTTAGCCTTTATTTTATCAAGCACAAACAACTAAAATATAATAATAAATTTTAGAAATTATATTATTTTCAAAATATTAAATTACCCCTATGGAGAAATGTCTCTATTAATTCCAAAAACCTCCAAAAGTAGTTGAAAATATTATATAGGTAGATTCTTAAAGTATAATAGGCATCAACTTTTCAAATTTTTAAAAAAGAAAGTACTAATTAATATAAAATATTGTGACAAATTTTAATATTTATATATAATATGATGACAAATTTACACTTTATTCCTTCTATTTTTTAATTAAAAAAATATTCTTATATTATATAATTCAATTCCTAATATATGGGTATATATATAAGTTGAAGAAAGTCAAGTAGAAAAGGCTAAATTTGATATAAAGACAAATTTCAATAAGCAATTTGTAAGGATTGTTTTTAAAAAATTAAATACTATCGTATTATTTTAAAGGGGTAAACTATCAAAATAGTTATTTTTATTTGCCTCAAGTTAGATTTTATTCACTTATGTTTGAAATGTTACGTTTTAGTTATTTACGTATAAACTCAAGTTGTCAGGTCAAAAGTTGCATCTTTTGTTTGTGTAAACCTAGGCCATCAGGCAACGATTGCACCTTATGTTTGATTTCCAACATATTCAATTTGTTAAATCATCAAGAATGGCAAATAACCTTGCTCATATGCTAGCCACGATGTCTCTAAAAAAAGGGGATGAAGTTTACCTGGTAGGGAATGTTCCTTTGTTTGTCCGACGATACTTTGACTATGATCTTTCCTATGTTCCAGATTGATTTTGTTCCAATGTTTTCCTTGTTTTGATGGAGGCATTTTTAATACTGTTGCTGATGCCCTTGTGGTTTTTCGCCTCTGTAAGTAGAATCGTTTTCTTAACTACACTTATGATCGGGTGGAAGAATGGTTTCCTATTTTTTCTGATTGGGCGAGCTGTGCGGTGATGCTGGCTCTTCATTTAATATTTTTTTCTAGATCTTTCTTTATTTATTTGGTTTTTTGGTTGGTTTTTGGGTTGTTCGTTTGGATTTGGTTATAAGGCCAATGTCTTTTGGACTTTTTGTATTTGGTTTTATGCAATAATAAGCCCAATTTGGAATTTCAGTTAAAAAAAAAAATCTCTAATGACATCATCTAGAAAAGTGGTTACATCCTCCGTGAAAATGGCATGATTCATGCAATAATTATGTTCTCGAATGAGTTTGACCGTGTCGTGGTGTATGTACACAGAGTAGATAAATTTCCAAATAAAAAAAAACATGAAGTGCGTTGTTCCACAAGTTTGACAAGTCAAGTGTAATATTTCTAAGTGTACAATGGAACACTTTTGGAGTATTTCAAGGATCAAACCCAAGGAGATTGGATGAAATGATGAATTAATAATGACAAAGCATGCAATTAACGAGTCAAGCTAGCAAGTGGCTAAATAGAATAGTACGATAATCGATTAAAAGGTTGAATTGAACTAAATTATAAACTAAAGGATTAAATTGAAAAATTTCTAAATTCACAAATATAATAATTCGGGAATGAAAGAGTAGTTGATTAATATTTGTGTCACTGGTCTAAATAGATAAATTTACTAATTGATTTAATTTTACCTCTCAATCACCAATTTACCCTATTAGATGATTTAATCCAATTTATCTCTCAATATCACTAGACTAAATAAGATCCTTCGAATACGTGCTCAATAAGGTCTCATCTCGATCTCACTTATCTAATTGTTCCCCAAGATTCATAATTTACCTTGCATAATTTTCCTCGTTAAGTCTCGGTGTCGTGACATCCATAACAGTTTGCTTCTAGGGATTTTCAACAGCTTCAATGTCGCGACCATGCCTCCTAGTGTCACAACTTGCACCCTTAAACATATTGTACATTATTATTTAATTATACATTGTTCGAATAGAACTCTTGTACTGTTTGTTTATAAATAGGAACTATGAGCTAAACTATTAACACACCATTATAGAATGTCATTATTTTGTCAGAAAGTAGTAGAAATTTATTTGTAGATCAATTCTATTTTATTGGAAAAGCTCATAGTTTTCGATTGTAGAGAGAATTAGCTTTCCTACTGAAAGTTAAGAAAAGTTTTCATTTTGTGCATTTGGTTCGTTTTGTTTGAGCCTACACTCAAAGCAATTCGAGGTTCGAGGAAAGTAGAAAAGATCGTTCGATAGAAAATCGTGATCGACTTAGACTGCCTCGTACAAAGTACGAGTATAATTTTGATTAAGGATTTATTGCTATAAATATCTCAAGGCTCGATTTAAAAAAAAAGAGTTAAACTTCTGTTGTGCTTAAAAACACTAATTTCTAAATTGATTTTTCCTGCGTTTACTTCTTTCACATTGTTTTTTAGTGCACATTTGGTGTGTTGGGTTCCTATAGCTTCTTTCATGTTAGTTTTCTAAAGTATAACTTTATGGTTTAAGGCAACGAATTATATGAAATACAATTTGATCAAAAAGAGCGAATGTTATACAATCTCTCGATCCATCCATGAGGGAAGACACAGAGGTATTCTCACCTCATAAATCTTCTTCACCGTCTTGAACTCTTAATTTCTCCATTACAATAATATAACAAAATTTGAACAATAAATGTAATTAATGCAACTTGAACCTAAATCATACTTGATGTGATAAACACTTTTAACCATTAAGTCACCACGTGAGATTGCTTAACTTAACATATTACAAAAGAACCGTAAACATAAAAAACATTAAAAAGTTGCCATAAATTTGTTCAAAGGTCAAAGTTTCTTTTATAAAACTACACATCAAGTCAAACCTAAAGCTAGTATTGAAGAATATCACACCTTTTAATAAATATTTTAATATCTAAATTCAAAAAACATATATTATAAGTTCAAATCATTAACAGCAACCATATGATATAAATTTTTTATTAAAATATAATTATGCTTTTAACGTAGGCTTTACTGGTTTCAAATGCATGAATGCATCTTGAGACAGAGAATTTCTCCTACTATATAAAATAACATAATATATATAATTTTGTAAAATTTAATAATTTATTTTGTATTATATTAATGCAGCCGACCCTAAACAAAAAAGTGTTCCAAAATAATTTTCATAGCCTAAAACAAAAAGCTTGGTTAGCAATGGTCAAACATCCCTGCCTTGGGCTTCCATTTACTATAATATAAATTAATGTAGCTTCTTATTTTATAGTTTTGTTGAGCATCTGATACTCCGTTAATAATAATAATAATAATAATATGCCACCCGATTATTTATTAAAATAGAAGTTCCTCACGAGTAGCAACAATTTTTCTATATTTATTATGAACCATATAACTAACCTTTTTTCTTCTTCTAAATTAATCAATCAATAAATTATATTAATCATATAATTAACGACTATGACATGTGATGGTTGTGTTCTCGGGCGGCACCACTTTATTGTTATTCTTTTTAGTTTATTTCAAAAAGAGAAATTCCAATTTTTTTTTAATATGTACGAGTTCAATATATAGTGAAAATTTATGATTGATTCTAGTTTAATTGAGTTTTAATTTTAAATTTTGATTTATGTTGGAGATTGTGTGATTCGAATTTTATCATTTGTTAAAAAAATAAAATACAGAGATAAAATAAGAAGATCAATGGGGACGAAGGTTCGAGGGTTGAAAACTGGACTGGAATTGCGACCAGATCCATAGCCCATCACAAATCCCCATTAAGCACAAAATTTGATTGGGGTTGCGAGGGCGAAACCCTCACGATACGGATTTTATCGCACAAGTTGAATTTGTATAGCACTATACTTCTTCTATTTTATTTTGATTAGAATAAAATTTTTCAACTCTTAAATAGATGTGATCGAAACTTCTCTTGTATCATTCGTTTTTCAATATTAGTGAATTTTTCCTTCTCTACCCGTGATTTTTCTTTAAAGAATTTTTCACGTAAAATTTATGTGTTCTTATTTTCTTTTCTTATTACTTTACGATCGTTCTACTGCCATTATCAATATTAATTTTCACAATTTCAATATGATATATAAATTTAATTATTTAAATTAGTTTAATTAAATTGAAATATTTTTATTTACTTCATAAAATAGTTGGTGATTAAAATGTTTGACTTCAAACTAATTTTTTATCTTCAGCCTCTAGTTTAAATTCAAATGAAAATTTTAGTTTTTTATTTTTTAAAAATAAGTTTAATATACTTTCAAATAATTTGAATAAAGTATTATGATATTTGAATTTAATTTGTCCAATAACTTGAGCTCGTGTTTAACTCAACGGTCACTGAATTGAATACAAATTATTTTCTAAGTCAAATTTTTAAAGATACTTTCATTAATTGAAACTATAAATAATACTGAATACAAAGATAGGACACATACTATGATTAAAACACTACAATGATATAAGAAGAGTTTCGATGTCTATTTAAAGGTTGAAAAACCCTATTTTAATCAATGTCAAATAGAATAAATGTAGTTTTATACAGATTCAACTTGTGCGGCGTGATTGCACAACTTTGTATTTTATTTTTTTAACAAGTGACGAGATCCGGTTCACACAACTCTAACAAGTGAGAATAATGTCAGTAACTTGTTCAATGATATTTTCTCCTTTCATCTTGTTCCTTCTAGCTTCATCCAATTTGATCTCAAAGGTTTTTCTGGAGACCCAATCAACTCATTAATGTTTGTAGCATCAATGTTTTTGGCTTCCTCGATGATGGTAACTTTTATACTAAATCTTTGAGGCAATGATCAAAGGACCTTCTTGACCAACTTTGAATTTCTGTACTCATCTCCAAGAACGAAAGCTTGGTTGGATAAATCACAAAGTTTGACATAGAATTCGTAATTTATCTCATTCTCTTGTATCCTCAAAGTTTCAAACTTTGTTGTGAGCAGCTAAAACTTTGATTGCTTTAATTTATTAGTGCCTTCATGATTTGTTTTAAGAATCTTCTAGGCTTCATTGGCAACAATACATTTGGAGATTCTATTGAACTCTTGAGGATCTACCCAGAAAATTGCATAGAGGTCTTTTGAGTTAGCATCGACAAGCTTCTCCTCTTTAGTGGTTTAAGTCAATTCTAACTTATGTGTCTTAACTCCATCAACTTTAGTGAATGGACACTCCCATCTAGTAAGAACTAATCTCCAGGCTTTTTCATAAAAAAACATTATGAAAGCCAACATTTTTTCCTTCCAATAGGCATAGTTCGCACCATCGAGCATAGGAGGACGAGAAATTGATGAACCTTCCTTTGCAAGCAAATATCAACGCCAATAAATCCACTAGATGTGTTAAGTGGTGTATTTTGGTACCAATAGAAAGAACTAAATTGATATTTGCATGAAAACTTGAGCAGTGCCAGAAGAAGTGCTCAAGACTAGTGCCAACTGTTTCAAGCATTGAGTATAAACAAGGCAGAAAAATAAAGAACACATGATATGTTTATGCAGTTCGATTTCCCTACATTTGTGAAGTATTATTCAGGAAGATAATCCACTATCTTAGCAACATTTACAACAAGCTATTACAACCTCTACACCAGTTAGATTAGACTCATGACCTTTGTATCTAAAATCTAGACAACTCTCCTCTAAGTTTCCCTAACAACTTAGGACATTAACCAAGTAACTCACTTGATTTTTTTTTTAAACTTAATACACTTACAAGAAATGCTCCTCAATGAAAAAGAATAAGTACTCTCAGTTTTGTACAATACCTATACAAATCTCCTCAATTTATAAGGAAAAAAAAACTTGCTATCATGCTATATCAGTTACAGTGAATCTTCCTATGAAACTAGTAAGATAATAAGCATAAAGAATATCTCTAATGAAATTAGGATAAGTCTTGAATCATCAAGATATATTTTCAAGTTTTACCTGATTCGATCCAATCTCACTAAACTTGAGAAGTCGATTGACTTGATCCAATTCAAACAAATCTCCAGGATATGGTGCTATAACCAATTTGGATATTATAAATGGGTTTACAAACATTCAAAGTATCAGATAAGATCAAAGCCCAAGAATTTTGTAGTTAAATTTGCCAACTCAAACATGACAAGTTTTTTTGAGCTGAGCAGTGCCAAACACCAATGGACACTACTCCTTGGCACTTCTGAAAAACTTTCTCAACACAAACTATTGTACAAAGACCTTCAAAAAACCTCTTCACATCAATAATACACGAAAAGCTAAATCTCGAATGATTTATCTTTCTCTTCATCATCTCAAAACTTTATCTTGTAATCATTATTATAATGAGCAATCATGATGAAATCTTTCAATAACAATACTCGATAAAAAAAAAACCAAAACTAAAAAAAAAAAAAAAATTAACAACACTACTACTTAAATAAAAGTAGAATCGACTATAATTTATTTATAAACTTTCATTTAGTGTTAGGCGAAGATCTATACTATCATGGAAACCACTACAAAAGCTAAATTGTGGAGGAGAATATATATTATTTATTTATATTCATGTTATTACTAAAAATAAATAAATAAATAAATGGTCGGATTTTATTCAACCCAGTGGTGTTAAGCACGTAATCATTTTGTCAAATCGTAGTCTGAACTCAAAGTCTTGATGGGCGGCAGCTTCATTTTCCCATCATATCACATGCTATTCAAAAGAGCACATGGATCCTCCTCCCTCTCTCATTCTTTCCTTTTCCTTTTCTTCTTTTTCTTTCTTTTAATGGGTATGGGATTACTGGACATTAATTGTAAGAGTCTATTTAGCCACCAACATTATGTCTAATGATAAAAGAATTTAATATTTTGTAAACTTATGAAAAATAATATTACAAAGCATCCATGAGGATCACATGATAAAAATGTTTACGATTTCAAATGTGACACAAATCTGAATTATATTAATTATATTTATTGTTCGAACCTTATTTTATTTTTATATTTTATATATATAATATTGGAAAGAAAACATTTAATCAAATTCGATTTTGATTATAATCAAAGTTTACTTTTTGAAAAGAATTCATTTTGCTTTAGTAAATTTGGAAAAGATGGTAAGCAAAGTAACATACGAAAGAAAATGAAAAGAAATTGACTAGACATTATTTCAGTTTGAGTGCAAGACATGAACTTTCGGGTGAAATTTAGGGTTTTTGAAATGACGAAATATTTATTTATAATTAGTGTAAAATTAATAATGATAATAATAATATCATAGTGGAGATAAAAAAAAATTTTAAACTTACATTCATAGAAAAAACCCTTAATCTAATTCATTATATAATTGAAAAATATATTAAAAGATGTCGGTTGGAGGGTTTAGTTTGAGGAATTATTTAACTTTGGGCAGCAAAATGTCTAGGAATTAGAATCATGAAGAAAAAAATAATGAGAAAACAAGAAGGCACTTTTTCCCAGAGATCAAAACAGGAAAGAAGCAGGTGTGAATGCTGAGAAAATAATGATTTTTTCCTATCTGATAATATTAATTTCCCAGAAAAGCATATAGATTATCCAGATTCTTTTCTTTTTTCCTGACGGCTATTTTCTTTTTTCTTTTTCCTTTTAGAAAACACCACGTGGAAGTGTGTGATCAAATTTCTTAACTGCAACTTGCTCTTGAACCTAAAGATTCTTGTGCTGCAAGAATTTGATCATAGAAACTAACCCATATTATTTTAAAATTTAGGCTATCTGGTGAAGGGTTTTTAATTTTTTTTTTAACTTCATTCAGAATTGTATTAAGCTATAATTTCAAAAAAAATTCACAGAAAAACCATAACCATAACCTTAACTTTTCAAACTAAAACTTGCTTTGTTGATGGCGATGTCGTCCTTCAGGTTAATTGTTGGTTGTGGTTTTTTTCAACATCATTTTCTTTTATTTTATTTTTAATTTTAATCTAAATTATTTTGGTTTTGCCCACAATTTCGTGGTTTTATTCTGATCATATTATTCATGATTTTTATTTTGTTCACTTTGTTTTATTTAAAAGTAGATGTGATATCTTTTTTTAATTTTTAGTTATGTTATATGTAAGATTTATCAATATAAATGTGCCGTTAAATCTATTAGGAACCATTTTTGAAGAGTTTTATCATGATTGATCATCGTGAAAGTGATAAAGAGGAGGATAGACATATGGTACTTGACTTTTTGTATATCACTGATGTGGTGAGTCTCTTGAGCTTTTGCAAAATTTTCAATCATGATGATGATAGATCTGAGGTGATGAAAAAGATGATAAATCATTTGAGACTTGATTTTTTGTGTATCATTGATGTGGTGGGTCTCTTGAAACTTTTGATAGTTTTTTTTGTTGATTTGATGATGGTAGGACTAAGATTTTTATTTTTGAAATATTTTAATGTTACAATTACTATCGTTTGTACTATGTGTCAGATCTTTATATTATTATTGTTTATGAATTTTTTTTTTTTTATAATTGAGATTAAGAATGAGATTATTAGAGATTGTATTCAATATCTCATACTTCTTGCCATTTAGTCAAGAGGTTGCATTTTTTATGTTTATTCATAAAAACATTTTCTTCAAAAATAATAAATAATCTTTTTGGACAGGCCACTATTGATGTTGATGTCGTACTTTATTTTTATTTAGAGTCTATCGCTTTGAATTTAGTTAAAATTCAATGTGATTACGCTACACGAAAAGTAAAAAAAAGAAATCCATACATTCCAAAGAATTCCAAGTCAGGCATTCATCTCCTTTTTTCTGATCAATCCCCCAAAGGTGCCAAAAGAGGGAAAATAAAATCAAAAGAAATGGGTGAAAGTCAATGAAATAGAAAAAAAGGCAGTAGACCCAAAATTTCTTTTGGGTGTAAATAAGATGGAAGGATCCAAAAGCTGCTAGAGTTTTCCCATTTGCCATTTCCTCCATAGCCAAAAGGGAAAAACAAAGTTACCCCATCTTTACATGTTAGGAAGGGGCTTTGCATACGCAATCAAAAGCTTTCCATAAAGTCAAAAATTGAAAGTGGGTTTGGATCTTTTCTTCTTATCATTATCCCACCATCCTGCACAAAGGCTTAATCCTTCTGTCTCAGACAATAAATGAGTGAAACGCTCTCCTTTCGACATCTGTCAACATTTGGTGGCTTCTCACTTGATCTCTTTGCCCTTGGACTCTCTGTCCCCGAACCATATATAAACAGAGCTGCCCCTTCAAGTTTCCACCCTGCATTTCACACACATACATATTTTCAAGACTCTTGTGTGTTGTATATCCATTTTCAAATATGGTTCATTCTGATTCAGACCCACCTCTCCTTAACCATTATGGTACACTTTTATGCCACCCCACTCGATGTGATGAACCTCAAACCCGAGTTACCATGGAAGAATGCCAGCTTCCATTGATTGACTTGTGTGATTTAGGCAGTGATGACGAAACGATTCGCCGAGCTTGTGCTGCCGCCATTTGCAAAGCATCATCGGAATGGGGCTTTTTCCAAGTGGTGAACCATGGCATTAGCTCTCAACTAGTCGACAAGATGAGAAGCGAGCAAGTGAAATTATTCCGAGCACCCTTTGAAACGAAAGCCGCCAGTGGACTGTTGAATAATTCTTACAAGTGGGGAAGCCCTAGGGCTACTTGTCCTAACCAATTCTCCTGGTCCGAAGCTTTTCATGTCCCTCTCACCAAAGTCTCAGATGAAGCCTGCTATGTTGACTTCAAATCTTTAAGGTACACTAAAACTAGTAAAAGTTTAAACACCCTAGCATTCCCTTTATGGGGATTTTTATGTTAGAGGTCTAAAGTCTAATCCAAAATCCTCTGGTTTTGTACAGGGAAGTGATGACATGTTTTGCAGCAGCCATGTCGGAGCTGTCGAGGCTTCTAGCAGGGATCCTGACTGAAAATCTTGGCCACTGGAAACAAGCATCGATCAGCAACATATGCGACGAAACAACATGTTTCCTTCGCCTGAATCACTACCCAGCATGTCCAATATCTCCAGAGATTTTCGGTTTAGTGCCCCACACCGACAGCGATTTCCTAACTATTCTTTGCCAAGATCAAGTTGAAGGGCTTCAACTCATGAAAGACTCCAAATGGGTGACTGTCAAACCTAACAAAGATGCTCTTATAGTCAACATTGGGGACCTTTTCCAGGTTCAAACAAACCCAAACTTTTTTTCTTTGACTGTCAACATATTATTAATTTAATCATTCTAAATTCTAAATCCCCAAACTATAATTTTCTACAGGCATGGAGCAATGATGTTTACAAAAGCGTGGAGCACAAGGTGGTGACCAATGCAACAACGGACAGATACTCCATAGCTTATTTCCTTTGCCCTTCTTACGATTCTTTGATCGAGAGCTTCGTAAAACCTTCCATTTACAGAAGATTTACCTTCAGGGAATACAGAGAACAAGTTCAAGAAGATGTCAGAAAAACAGGGTATAAGGTTGGCCTTCCTAGGTTTCTACTTAAGGGCTCAGAGGATTTAGCAACAACAGAGTCAAATACCAGACTATATATTCCAAGCATAACAGCCAAGAGTTAAATGAAATCCTATTAGCAAAATTTGACACAAGTTAAAAGAGAGAGAAACTAATATGTTTATTTGTATTCTGATACATATATATATATATATATATATATATATTATATATTTCAATATGCTTGGTTAATGAGCAACTTTTTGAAGCTATAAAGCCTACAAGGTAGGCAAATCTTTGTCAAACTAGTAAAAATATAGTAAAAAAAGGAACAAAAACAGATTAAAGGGGAAGTTCAAAACGATGAATGAAACCAGCGTATGTTGATAAATAGATCCTGAAAGTTTTGTTTCTGCTCACCTACCCTCACCAAATGGCTTCCATTATCACTGCTATCAATGTTGGTTCCACAATCTGGTTTCTCGGCTGTCAATCAAACTTGTTAGCAGTCTCAACTTTGCCACTTCGACAGCTCTAGTCTTCATGCTTATGTGTGGACACAACTTATTTGGGCATTTTTAATGGTTCTTCCCCAGCTTCATCACTCACTTCTACTCAGAGATTGGCAAATTGAGAATCCTGATTAATATGAAACGCACTCAGTGCTTCTATCAATATGACGATCACTACACTCTTATCGTAGCTCCCATTGCCAAACTCTTAGTTTGTGCGACCAGCTTGCTCCACTTTCCAAAGAATCGTGCATGAAAGAAGCTCTAAAATAACAACAAAACTAAGAACAGAATACTTAAATGAAACAAAGAATTAATTGATTTAACTCCTTTGTAAATCTTCACTTGCCTTCCACATACACTGTACCTAGTATTTATATATGTATTACTGCACCTATTATCTGCTAAAACACTGCTCAACAGCTTAACAAATTAACTACCGTTAGCTATAATGTGAACATACTACTACCTATTCTGTTATTCTAATAGTCACCCACCTACATGACTTTTGTAACCCTAAAAAATTGCTTAAGTCGATTGAACTGAGAAAATAATAATGGCTTAGTTAAAATATCAGCTACCTGATCACAAGCGAGAACTTCCCCAACAACAATAGACCCACTACTAACTTTTTCTCTAACAAAAAACAAATCTAATTCAACATGCTTAAACTTTGAATGCAACACTGAATTTGTCGCAATAGCAACTGCACTTGAATTGTCACACCACACCGTTGGTTTATCGACTGATCGAAACTGTAATTCCCCTAACAAAGACATAATCCAACCAATATCTACAACTGTCGCAGCCAAGCCTCTATATTCAGCTTCAACAGTGGACCGAGAAACAACTTGTTGCTTCTTAGAACACCAAGATACAGGATTATCACCAAAATAAACACAATACCCTGTAGTTGACCTGCGATCATCAAAATCCAGACCCCAATTAGCATTAGCATTAGCATACCCAACTAAAGACAATCGAGCAGACGACCTGAGTAACAAACCAAACTCAGCTGTACCACACAAATATCTCAAAACTCGCTTTAAAGCCACATAATGTTTATCTGTGGGAGCATGCATAAACTGACAAAGACGGTTAACTGCATATGCAATATCAGGCCGAATAAGCACAAAATATTGTAAAGCACCAGCAATATTGCGGAACTAAGTAGGATTAGACACTGGTGAACCAACATCCTTTGACAAAATCAAAGAACTAACCATAGGTGTATTAACAGCATTAACCCGTGACATATGCCACTTATCAAGTAAATCTAGTATATACTTTCTTTAACATAAATGAAGACAACCAGAGCTTAACCGAGTTACCTCAATGCCCAAAAAATAATGCAGATCACCCATATCCTTAAGAGAAAATTCAGAATGAAGCCGAGCAACAAATTCATCAATCTCTCGAGACACGCTTCCTGTAACGACAATATCATCAACATAAACAAGCACATACATCTGAGCAATTGCAGTTACCCGAATAAATAATGAGGCATCAGATTTCGACCCAACAAATCCAAGAGACACAAGAAACGATTTCAACTTATCAAACCATGCACGTGGAGCTTGACGCAAACCATAAAGAGCTTTCGTCAGTCGACACACAAGTGGCTGTCCATCAGACCCAAGTTGCACATATCCGGGGGGTTGTTGCATATAAACTTCTTCAGAAAGATCGCTATTGAGGAATGCATTATTGACATTAACCTACCGCAGAGGCCATTTTAACGAAACCGTAATTGACAAAATTGTCCGAATGGTGGCAGGTTTTACTACAGGACTAAACATCTCTCGAAAATCACACCCTGACACTTGATAACAACCTTTGGTAACCAGACGACCTTTATGATGTGCAACAGAACCGTCTGGATTCCTCTTAGTCTTAAACAACCTCTTGCAACCAACAGCTCTCCGACCAGGAGGTAATGGCACTAACTTTCACGTCTTATTTCTTACTAGAGCATCAAAGTCATCTTGCTCTGCCTGTTTCCGTTCAAGAGTAGCAAATGCCTCATCAATCGTTCTAGGTTCACGTTCCTGAAACTCAGTAGAATAGACTTTTGGTTTACTAATACATGCCTTAGCCTGTGTAACCATAGAATGTGTGTTTCCAATTAGATATGAGGAGTCAAGTCTAACCATCGGAACTACCGGAGTAGGAGAAACTGCAGAGTCTGCAGAGTTTGATTCTGTGGCTAGAACAGCTCCGTCAGAAGTTTGACGGACTATAGACTCAGTACATGATACATTATCAGTCTGTACAGGAACAGACGAAGTTGATTGATGCCTATCTGGGACACTCACAGAAGCAGTAGGTACATATATTGGACACATCACTGGTACATGAGTAGTGACCGTCTCCAAGTTCTGAACCGCAAATAAATTATCCTCAGAGAACAAAAACCTAAACTCATCAAACACAACATGTCTAGAAACTACAATCTTCACATCTGGTAGAAGACAATTATAACCCTTATGTTGAGCACTATACCCAAAAAACGTACATGGCTCAGATCTAAGTTCCAACTTATGAGTGTTAAAAAGGTCTAAGATAAGGATAACAACAACACCCAAAAACCCTAAGATATCCATAATCTGGTTCTTTGCCATATAAAACTGAATAAGGAGACTTACCTTGTAAGATTGGTGTGGGTAGCCTATTTATCAAATGAACTACACAGGTAAAAGCATATCCCCAAAATCGCATGGGCAATTTCGCCTGGGCTAATAATGTAAGCCCCATTTCTACTATGTGCCTGTGTTTAAGCTCAGCAACTCCATTTTGCTCTGAAGTATGTGGACACGTAACACAATGTACAATCTTTTGTTGTGCTAAACTCGAAGTAAATGAGCGATACTCACCACCCCAATCACTCTGGAATTTCTTGATATCTTTTCCAAATTGTGTTTTCACCAACTTTTGAAACTGGGAAAAATATTCTAAAACTGGTGATTTCTGACGAATCAAATATACTCATGTAAATCAACTATACATATCCACAAACGACACATAATACCAATTTGACCCATAAGCCTCAGCTACAGGGCCCTACAAGTCGAAACAACCAACTCAAAAGATATTTTATAATCAGTCAATGAGCGTGAAAATGGCAATTTATGCGCTTTCCCTTGTTGAGAAGCAGAACAAACATTATCAAAAAATTTATCTAAAAAATAAACATTACAAGACTTCATTACTAATCGTAAAATAGACCTTGAAGGATGGCCTAATTGGTGATGCCATACATCACTCAACGTAGCACCAGATGATGTAGCCAAATTTGCCTCCCGATCACGATCACTGAAATCGTCTCGAACCGAAAAAAAATTGTACAAGCCTTTATGAGTGCGGCCCTCCAAGAGCACTTCCTGAGTCTTCTCGTCCTTAATTACACAAGTAGACGGGTGAAACTCAAAATAAACATTATTTTCACGTGCAAATTGAGACACAGACAGTAAATTTTTCCTAATCGTTGGAACATGCAAAATATTAGACAGATGCAAAATCCTAGTATTTCCAGTCATGGTTGAATTACCAATTCCAACAATACGAGCACACGTACCATCGCCCATTAATAACGGAGCCATACCTGAATATGGAGTAGTAGTATTGACATCAGTAACCTTCTTGCATACATGATGAGTCGCACCCGAATCCGGATACCAAGCATCAGCCTCATTTTGTGGCACTGACTCAGAAACAAATGGCTCAGTTGTGTCTACAGTATTAGAACAACAATTCGAACCATCACCATATACCGGAGAAATAGTATCAAACGGACTACCGGTAGCATACTTAGAACTGGATATATTAGTAACACGACGATGACCAGCCCATTCCATAATCGATCCCGGTATAGATGGTCCAACACCCATATTAAAATTTGATCCACTAAAAATCGTACTCGAGACTTGGTCCACAACGGTCGCATATCAAGTCCTGAACGATCATAACTCCATGAAGAACGCTCCATAGGACCAAAACCATTTCATAACCAACAAAATTGGCACACGAAGCATTACCATGTGCAGAACTATTTGCACCACCATTATTAAAACCATTTGATCCAAACCACTAGTGGCATTAGTGGCCCACTTAGTGTTTAACCAGTAAGCATCATTATTTCCATTAGTGACCCACTTGTCTCTTGCTGCATGACTACTATTATTTCCACCATTTAACCTATTTTGTAAATAATCTGCAGGTTGAAAATTAGCATTATAATATCTATTTCCAACCGACTGTCTCACCAGAGGGGCTGTCGCACGCACGAACGGTACTATATCACCCACATACGGTCGAGACGACGGGCCCGAGACTTCATCAGTTGAATGAGCGTACCGATAATAGCACCACTGTGCTAGGTGTCCAACACGGTTGCAAATCTGACATTGCACTCGCCCACGCAAACTCCAACTCCGACCATGTGCAAATCGTCCACCATCAAGCATTCGTGAACCGCCAACCTCCGTCGATCCTACCGGATCTGCTGCATTCGACGACCTCTATACCAAATTCGCATGCAAAGTGACATCCGCGACAAAACGCCGTTGCCTCTTCTCACACTCCAGCAGAGCATCCACAATCTACTCCATAAAAATCGGAACTGGGGAGTATGTGGCTAAGAAGATGACCGATTCAAACTCCACTGGAAGACCTGCCAAGATCACTTGGTTCTACACCTTCTTCGAGACACCATGACTGGAAGCTTTAAGAATATCGCACAACCACTTCACATGGGCTAAAAATTTTGCAACAGAGTGCTCACCTTTCTTCATGAAATGGAGCTCATGCGTAATCCGACCAACTTTCACATTCGACGCTGCGGCAAACATCCGTAAAGCTTTTACTCCAGATTTGAGCAGCAATGGTAGATCCTGTAAAAGCAGACAATAGATCTCTACTAATCGTGGAGATGAGCCACGACACCAACAACTTATTTTGTTTCACAAACGACGCATACGCCAGATTAACTACCAACGTACCTGCCGCACCTTCGATTGTTTGTGGTGGCGCCACCACCGTTCCTTCAACAAACTCCGTGAGACCATACGCATCTAACAATAACTGCAACTGATACTACCATTGCACAAAAGTATCAGATCAGAGTTTCACTGTATCGTGTTTGGGAAAATATTACAACATTCGGTAGAAATTTTCTTCATCCGAGCCTCCTATCGCCGGAGAATCTATTCGAGACACCTTAGGAAGAGTCAACGGCACTACACTAACAGGTACAGTCGAACTCATTTTAATTAAGAAAACAAAAAAAAACTCAACTCACACCTCACAGTCCCACGACCTTGGCTATTAATACCACGAAAGAAGCTCTAAAATAACAACAAAACTAAGAACAGAATACTTAAATGAAACAAAGAATTAATTGATTTAACTCATTTGTAAATCTTCACTTTCCTTTCACATACACTGTACCTAGTATTTATATATGTATTACTGCATCTGTTATCTACTAAAACACTACTCAACAGCTTAACAAATTAACTACCGTTTGCTATAGTGTGAACATACTACTACCTATTCTATTATTCTAATAGTGCATAGCCGCTAATGATTTACATCAAGTTCGCTCTCTTTTGAATGAACATGCGATTGCAGGTGCTCCAGTCTCTAATGACGAATTGAGCGTCGAAATTCCCTATGGTCATGCAAGCCAAAGACTCATTTCCTATACGGAGTTTTATGCAAAACTCCTTGATCATGAGCTTTTCCTCTAACACGAGGAATCAAAGATGACACTTCAATTACTGCCACTATTGCTACTAATACTAAACTCAACAATAACAATACCTTCAACTCACAATTGTGTTCCAACAGTAGCCCTACTACTCATGCTCCATAGGGTTCCACAACCAACAATAGTAACCCCATTCGTTGTTAGTTATGCAGCAAATTGGGTCACATAGTTAATGTTTGCTGGTCTCAATATCACTATCATCTGTAGGACAAGGCGTATCTAGGGTGAGTTTGGAGGGTGCGTTTAGCTTACTTTTTATTCCACGCTACGTTATTGTTACAGCATCTAATCTCACCGTCATCACTGTTTTTACACTAATTACAGGTAAATACACTGCCCATCCAAACCCACTCAATCTCTTGTACACCTATTGCAGCCAACCAATATGTAATGCCACAAAAATTTTGATAGGTTATCCAACACTATTTTGGGATTGGATACAGTGAAATTTGGATAATATTGAATGACTTAGACAAATTACAAATTTTGAAAAATTGGAGGACTAAAGTGCAAATTTGACCACAAAGAGAAATGTGAGATAATATTAATTATTTGGCATAAGAATAAGTTGGAATGTGCATTGGTTTGATTGACATCACTTTTGGGACCAGATTGAAAAGATTAGAAAGTCAAGGATTAAATTATAAAGTTGTCATTTTTTCCAAGAGAAGGGCAATAGATTGATGAACAAATTTTCAACAATTCACTTTACATTAGCCTTTATTAGTAATTTAGATTTTTTTTTAATATACTGGTGTGATTACATAGCGGTATCTGTTCATACTCTCTTAACCCTTTGACAAGGCATACACACCTTGGACACATAGGTGCTCGAACCCGAGGTCCCTAGGATGATCAACATCTTCTTTTCTACTGGAGCCATTTGTTGGGTTCGAGTGATTTAAATTTTTAGGTACAAAAGTAAAGTTGTTATACCGGTATGTGATAGGACTTACACCGCTTGTTGTTTTGAGATTAAAAATAGTGGATTACTCATTGAATTAAGCTCCACATATGTAAAAAATTTTGAACTACTTAAACAATTCATGTGTTTTCATTTATTTTTGTTATTGTTTATCGTAGTGTCATCTAAAGTACCTACTTGCACTATCACTTCGAACACCACATATACATTTTGTTTTTCTTAAGCAATTATCAACTAACACATTACATAAATCATGAAACATTCGTATATTTGTTTGCTATTGTTTTTAAAACATAATGATTTTTGACTGCGCAGATCTAATCAAATCATTTTATACTAATACTTAACCTTGAATTAAAGGTAGATTTAGATAGACGCTGCATTTACCTGCTGTTGAAGCCCAATTTTAACCGGGCCTAACATTTAAAGTTTTTAATTTCTAATTCATTTTAAGTTTGAATTTAGTTTAAAATTTAAACTTTTCTATTAAGTTTAATTTTAAATTAAGTTTAAAATTAATTTGAATTTAAAATTTTAATTAAAAAATAAGAAGAAAAGTCCAGTTACAAATGTCCAATTACAAAGCCCAATTGGGCCAAAATGCAAATGACCCAAATTATAAAAGGTCCAAGCAAAGACCAAACCAAATGACCCAAATTAACCTAAAGCAAAGTCGAACCCTAAGTGTTGCTGCTGCTGCCCCCACCTCAGCCAACTGGAAGCTGCCACGTCATCACCAAGTTGCACCACCAGCAACTTGCATTGCCCCCAGCTGCTTCAACCGCCACTGCCACCTCCGAACCTATAAAAAAGAGAGAGAGATTATATGTACATTTATTCGCATAAGACAAAAGGAAATTATTGTAAACACAAGCTATAAAAGTTGATTTGATTTCAGTTGTAAGAGTTGGATTTTGAATGTCCGAAAATCAGTATACAGCACGCTAATATTTTCAGAGATCAATTTAGAGCAAAGTTACTCGAATAATCACAAAGGCAACAAAAGGCAAGTCAGATTCACAGTGATTGGGCATTAAAGCATTCAGGTATCCTCGATAAGTGTTTACCACCATTCAAAATCTCATTCAGTTTCGATGCATGCATTCAATATCCACTGTTGTTATTTTCAATACGTTTCTTAATAGTCATTAATAATAATAGGTTTTAATAACAATATTAATAATAGCATTAATGACATTAACAACAAATGAACAGTTTTTTATATAATAAATGTTTTAATAATAATAATAATAATATTTAATTATTAATAATAAAAAAGAGGAAACAAACGATCAGAGGACACTTCCCTGATCTGTGTTGTCGTCGTCAGAGCCTCCGCTGAAACCTCAAATCTCACTGATACTTCGCCGCGCTCGGATTTGCAAAAAAAAAGAGATAGAATCAAAATGATTAATAATAAAAACAGTTTTAAAAAGGGATTTCCTAAAATCTGTTAAAAAAAGATCGGGGTTTGATCTCACTGGATCTAAACCTGATCTTCGTTTTAAAAAAGTATACAAAAAAGGTAGGAAGAAAAGAGACGGTTTACCTTCGACGAAGGCGCGTGGCACGTGGAAAGCAACTACGCGTGCACCGGAGGACCCCCAACGGTGACGTGCGATGACCACGTGCAGGGATCGACGGTGCGCGTGTGACCCTACGCGCGACGGACGCCGACCAGCTCGACCAGTAGGAGCATGGCCGGCAAAAGAGGGGGGAGAGGTTTTTCGGAGAGCTTTCCGTGTTTTTTTTTTAAAGGGCTAAAGAAATGATTTTTTTCTTTGGAAAGGGGTATTTATAGGCCCTCAAAACGGTGTCGTTTTGAGGGTTGAGTTTCAGCCCTAAAACGGTGCCGTTCTGGGTTATTAATCATGTCCGACCCGGAATCCGACCCGACCCGACTTAAGATTCGCGTATTTTCAAAATAGGGGCTATTTATGCGTTCGACCCTTCCGCTTTTCCTAAAGTTTTCAATCAGGTTCTTTTTACACTTTTAATTAATTATAAATTGGCTCAATAATTTTCATTACTTTTCAATCTGGTCCCTTGACCTTTTGAAAGCACCAGGAGTTGTCACGTGTCATGAATTTGGCTTATTTTTGCAAACGGTCCCTTTTATTTTTAATTTTTTTTAATTTAATCCTTAAATCAAGTTCGTCTTAATTACAAAATTGCCCCAAAAATTTTCCATGGTTTTCAAATTTGTCCTCTGACTTCAGGAGGGGCTGCCACGTGTCACTTATTTTTGGTTTTATTGCCCTGGAGGTCCCCAAAACTTTTAAAAATTTCATTTTTACCCTCGAACTTTCAAAAATCCCACTTTTGACCCCAAAACTTCTAGAAATTCCATTTTTACCCTTGAACTTCCAAAAATCCCATTTTAACCCTAAAACTTCCAAAAATTACATTTTTACCCCCAAACTTTCAAAAACCCCATTTTTAACCCCGAAACTTCCAAAAATTCCATTTTGACCCCGAAACCTCTAAAAATTACCGTTTTACCCACGTGTATCCGAAAAGTCTCATTTTCAACTCCGATTGCATCATTTTTTATTCATCTTCAATATTTGCATTTGAATTTAACTATTATGCACTCGTATTTTGCTGTTTTTTTATTTTTACCATTTATATTCTTATTTATCTTGCTTCGCGTTATTTAATATCCATTATTAACTGCTTATTTATATTAAACTCGCATGTTTGTTTTCAAAATTGTTTTGTCATAAAAACTTTAAAATCGAGACAATATTCTTTTATTTCGAGTTTCGAAAATTTGTGCCTTAACTTATTAGGTGTAATTTTTCCTCAAATCGAAATAATTGAATACCCTTAATCGAGGCAATGTTTCCTTATCTTCGACTTTGAAATATTGTGCCTTAACTTACTAGGTGCAACCTTTCTTCAAATCGAGATAATCAAATATCCTTTTCCCAAAAATTTAAAAAAGCTTTACAGAGGAAAGCTCGTCATTTTTGGATCCTGAAATGTTGTGTCCTAACTCACTGGACGTAACTTTTCTTCTTCGATCACTTTGAAATAGCGGGATTTCCAAACAAACCCGATTTCTTTTAAACTTAACTCATGCATTCAAAGATCGTATTTTAAACTTTATTCGAGCTCTTAAATGTTACAAATCAAGACCCGAAAATAATCAATACTGTGCCAATTTTGGGCGTATGAGGGTGCTAATCCTTCCTCATGCGTAATCGACTTCCGAACCTATTTTTTGGATTTCGAAGACCTACATGCTTTCAAAACGGTTTTTTTTAAACGTTTTGTGGTGATCCAATCACACCGAACAAAGGATTGGTGGCGACTCCCATTATTTTTCGATTTTAAAATGATTTTCGGAACTCGTCGTTTTCCAAAAAAGGGATGGTTTTGACAGCTGGCAACTCCTCTGAGGTCTTTTTAAAACAAACGAGAGTCAAGCCTAAATTGATTATTTACGAGTCTTCTTTGGAAACTTTTAAGCTTCAGTGTTGTTTAATATGCGATCCTCGACATCTTTCGTGACAGTATATCATGTGATATTGCTAGTGTAAATTTGCATACATTTGCATTTGATATTACCTTTTAAGTGGAAGCCTGAAACTACTCATTCGTGAGGTCTTCACCTCTGTGCAAGATAGTGGACCGCTTTCGGGATTACAAAGTACATTATTTTCGTGAAGTTTTCACTTCCGTGCAAACATGTGAGAAATACGTCCCCCTAAACCGAACTCGCCTGTGTAAGCCTGTAATGGGTGAGGATCGAGAAATCCGCTGGTTTGAGTACCTTTATTTTAGAACCCAAAACCACATATAGCAAACCGTAGGAACTTGCTTAGAAAGGAGTTATACTAAACCATTTAACAACCTTCCAAGACAAACTCTTAGGTTTTGTGCTATATTTGTATATTGATGTTGTTGTGTTTCGCTAACTTGTTTATTTTGTCTCTTTTTGCATCGCATTTGCATCATCATATTCAGAGAAGGTATAGACTCAAAAGTTCAGTTACATATAAGAGAATTAATCATGGCCAACAAGTACTTTGATAAAGTGAAGGACAATATGGTCGTGCGCGTGTGGTCGGAGGAGACTCAACGCCAAAAAGGAGACAACTTAGTGGAAGGATATGAGTAAGAGCTTTGGGATTATACCAGGATCAGCACGACTTAAAAAATGTGCTAGAATTGAAAGAGATATGAGACAATTGGGACAACAACATGAAACAGACCTTTTACCAAGAATACGGAGATTTACCATACTTGTGCGAAATTAATGTGGATAAATCCCTCTTTAGAGCCTTAACACAGTATTGGAATTCGGCCTACAATTGTTTCACCTTCAGGAATATAGACATGACGCCGACGATAGAAGAATACACCACTTTGCTTTATTGTCCGAGGATGTCAATAGATAAGGCCTACTCTAGAGCTTCAAATCTCCCAACCATGGTTAAAAGATTAATAAACATCACAGGCATGAGTGAACAGTGGGTTGCAGCTCAAGTTAAGGTCAAAGGCGATAACAAGTGCATCACGTGGAAAAGTCTGAGAGATTTTATATTAGCTCATCCAGATGCGAAGAAGAGGATCGACATTTTAGCCTTAAGTATCTACGGGTTGGTCATTTTTTTCAAAGGTTTTGGGGCATATAGAAGACGCGGTGATAGATTTGTTTGATAGATTATGTAGAAGAGTGACACCGGTCCCAGCTATACTAACTGAAACTTTCAAATCCTTAAACGCATGCAGAAAGGAGGGAAAAGGTTGATTTATTGCTTGCGCACCATTATTGATGGTATGGTTTCATAGTCACTTCTGGAAAACAAAAAAGGTCTCCTATCAGTACTTATCTAAAGATTACTCCCTTTGAAAGAGTTCGTGGCAACGCAAAGACAGAAAAACTTCTCGGAAGAAAAGTGGATGGCCATACTCCAAAGCCTTAAAGATGAAGATATAGAGTGTAGAGCACCATGGTTTATTCCTGACGAAATATTGTATCGGTGCGAAGATCTCGATTGGGTCCCATTAGCAGGAATACGGGGAGCGACTGGGTATGCACCTTTGCTAGTTTCAAAATAATACAAATCAAGACAGTTCATATCCGCGACTCAAGGGGTAGCTCAATGTGAATTCGTGTACCGGGGAGAAAATAATAAGAAAAAGATTCGGGAAGTCTCAAATGTATGGAACCAGGTCCGAAAAAAGAAAGCATTTAGCGCCAATCTCATGATAACTGCGGAATATGATTGGTGGAGAAACATGAGGATCAACGACAATATTCCTTTGCCAAACCCGAAGATTGTCCGCCCAATTGAAGAACACTTGTAGGTTGTTCCGACTGAATTAAAAATAATTAAACAGGATTTCGAAAAGAAAAGTGCTGAGATGAAGAAAGTGATAGAAAAACTGGAGGAAGAAAATGTACTTGTAGGATTGGACCTTGATGTTCAAAAGCTAGAGACGGAGAAGTTAAGAAAAGGGAAGAATAAGGCTGAAGAAGATCTTAGCAGCCTAAAAAAGGATTATAAAAAGCTTCGATTGTCAATGAGAACTGCCAATTTAGGAAAGACATCAGAGCAATGGCAGCAGGAAATCCGCGAAGAGAAAAATAAAATAAGTCACTGGAAAAACAAATTTCAAGACGCCCAAGTTCAGGAAAATGCTATGAAGAGTAGCCTTCTGGAAAGCCAAGCCGAAGTAACTGAATTAAAAGCTCGAGTAGGAGAATTGGAGGAGTCCTTGTACAGACATCGTAGCTGAAATTCAGTAATAGAATTGAAAGCAAGCCGAGCTGAGATCGAGAGACTGAGTAAGAGTGTGGAAGAATTAGAGGCCTCTTTGCAGAATAGTGAGATACGAACCGAGTTTTTGGAAAGGACGTTGGAGATGAATGATTGGCATCTTCAGCAAACTCAAAAAGAAGTCAGAGAAAGGGATTATATTATGGGTGAAGCTTTAAATCAAATCCGCGAAGTAACTGATCATGTGCAAACACTGGCGGTTGAAGCAGAAGAGCTAAGCATACAGTACGAGATGAAGACGGATTGATGTCAAAAGCTATCAAGCCTCCTTAAGAAAGTCAAGGCTCTAAGCATCAAAGCAAAACCGTTTATGTAATTTGCTTTATGTTAAGGAACTTGTTATCCAAATGAAGTTTTCTAATTAGAAAATGAATTATAAGTCAATACCTTTCTCTTGCATACATGCATATTATGCACATCACTTTTTTTGCATACTTCTGCTTAATAATCCTAACTTATTAAAAATTTACGAATTCAACAACATTAGTAACCATTGAAAACTCACACTGCTATAATACTCGAAAGAAAACTAATGCCATGGAACAAAGACTTGAACAAATCCAAAAAGAATTACAAGACTAGATGCAAGAGCGCATCCAAGAGCAAATGAGCATGATGTGCAGAGAAATGAAGAATCAATTCATGGAGGTACAGAAAAGCCTAATGAATGAATTAGCGCAAGTAAAACAAAGCATGGCTGATAGGGGAAAAAGCCTTGCTATTGAGGAAGAAGAAGACCTAATGGTACCCCCAGGCTTTATACCCCTCCATAACCCGGTTTTGCATGAAAAACTGACACGGGAGCCCACTGTTACTGTAAGGGCACAGCAACTAGCTACAGGCACGTCGCGATCAGTTAATTATCCAATTGGATCATGATCAAACCAAGAGGATAATGCCGCAAATCTGGGTGTCCCAGACTTTGACGCGATGATAAGAGAAGATCTCCCCAGACAAATAGAAGAAAAATACAGGCGATTAGAAGATAAAATCGACGCGATGCAGGGAGTTAAAATTTCCTATGGGGTAGACGCGAAAGAGCTAAATCTGGTTCCGGACCTAGTCCTCCCTCCCAAATTCAAAGTTCCAGAATTTGAAAAATATAACGGGACGAGCTGCCCTGAAGCTCACCTAACCATGTTCTGCAGAAAGATGACAGGGCACGTACATAACGACCATTTGTTAATTCATTATTTTCAAGACAGCCTGGTCGGGTCGGCAATCAGATGGTACAATCAGTTGAGCCGATCAAAAATCCATTCGTGAAAAGATTTGGCTCAAACTTTCTTAAAACAATACGACCATTTAATATAAATAGCTCCTGATAGGCTTACACTGCAGAATATGGAAAAAAAGTCAAATGAGAGCTTTAGAACATATGTGCAGAGGTGGCGCGAGATGGCAACCCAAGTACAGCCACCACTAATGGAAAAGGAGACAACAATGTTATTTGTCAACACTCTCAAAGCTCCTTACCTAAATCATCTGTTAGAGAACGCTACCAAGAGTTCCTTTGATATGGTCATGTCAGGGGAAATGATTGAAAATACGATCAAAGTCGATAAAATTGAATCTGGAGAAAACCCTAAAAGGCCTGCTCCTAGAAGAAAGGATAACGAGGTCAATAATACAAGCATATACAAACCTAGTTACACCAGACCCTTCATCGCAAGTCAGCCCAAAACTCCAATGGGCAATTGCCAAAATACCCCGCGGCAGGAGATGGACACTAGACCAAATAGAGGAAGAATTCAATATACTCCCCTTCTGATGTCATATGGGGAACTCTACAAGATATTACATGATGCACATGAGGTGACTCCTCAGCATGTAAGACCATACAAATTGCCATTCCCGGATTGGTACGATGCAAAAGCTCACTATGAATACCATGCGGGGGCCGAAAGTCACTCGATTGAAAACTACCTCGCTTTTAAAAGACGAGTCGAATGACTCATAGAGCATGGAATCGTAAAGTTGGAAAAGCCAGCAAAGCTCAATATAGCTGGGAATCCTCTGCCTAATCACCCAGAGCAAGGGTTGAATACCCTATTAGAAGAAGGAGCCCGAAAAATTAAGAGAAATGTTGAAGAAATTAAGTCTCCACTTTGGTGGGTATAGCAAGAGTTGGTCAAAGAAGGGATAGTCGTGAAGGATAAAGAAGGTATGATAATTGACGATGAGGACCATTGCGAATTTCACGCCGCTAAGGGGCATAAAATTCAAAGTTGCATCGAGTTCAAAGCCGTGGTCCAGATATTGATGGATAATCAAGAGCTGGAGTTTTTTGAAGAATGAGGGGGAGCTGATGATGTTTTCGTCACCGAGGACGAGACAGCTAAGACTTATGGAAACAATTGCCCCAAAGTGATTATTCGTGGTACAGTAAGAGAACGGATAACTCCCGGTATTATAATACAAAAGCCTGCAATGTTTCCTTATAAGGATAGCAAAAAGGTCCCATGGAGTAATAATTGCAATGTGGTCATACCAAGAGAAGAGGAACCCGAGAAAGATGTTAATCTTGTTACCCGTAGCGGTAAGAATTATGACCTTGTGAACAAAGAAATGGAGGTCAACAAAGGGAAAGTTAGAATTTACGAGCCTGAGGAGGAAATGACTAACAAGCCAGAAGCACCCATCATCGAGCTTGTATCCGAGAATGAGGCCAAGGAGTTTTTAAAGTTCTTAAGGCATAGTGAATATAGTGTAGTAGAGGAACTACACAAACAGGCTACTCGGATATCAATTCTGTCATTGCTTTTAAGCTCGGAGGCCCATCGAAACGCACTAATGAAAGTATTGAACGAAACATATGTAGCAACTGACATCTCTGTCAGCAAACTGGATCGATTGATCAATAACATGAGTGTTGATAACTTTATTTTCTTCAGCGATGATGAAATACCAACGGGAGGAATAGGGTCCACCAAGGCCCTACACATCACTACCCGCTGTAAAGGGTATATGCTACCTAGAGTACTCATAGATAATGGTTCAGCCTTGAATGTGCTACCGTTAGCTACACTACAAAGATTGTCAATTGATAGCTCTCACATGAAAGGGTGTAACAACATGGTGAGAGCATTTGACGGGACAGAAAGGAAGGTAATGGGGAAGATTGAAATACCCCTTCAGATTGGGTCGAATACATATGAAGTAGATTTTCTAGTGATGAATATCAGGCCTACTTATAACTGTCTGCTGGAAAGACCGTGGATCCACTCAGTTGGGGCAGTACCTTCCTCTTTGCACCAAAAAGTGAAGCTAATAAATGAAGAGCTGCTAATCACGATTAATGTTGAAGAGGAAATAATCGCGTCCATAACAAGCGATTCATCTTATGGGGATAGACGAGGAGGCTGTGGAATGCTCGTTTCGCTTACTGGAGTTTGTCAATGTAACATTTATTTTGGAAGGAAGGAAGATACCTGTGCCTACAATATCATCGACCACTAGGATGGGTTTACGACTAACAGTTGGAAAAGGGGCTGTACCTGAGAAAGGACTAGGAAAATACCTCCAAGGAAGAGTTAATGTGCCAATGCTAATAGAAAAACGGGATCGTTATGGCCTGAGGTACAAGCCAGATGCGAAATAAAGGAGGAAAGAATTGGAGAAAAGGCAAGAAAGAAGGAGGGTCAGACTGTCTGGAAAAGACATCTCGTGGGAACCCATGGTCTTCCCACACATCTACGAGACTTTCGTCTCAGGAGGGTTGATCAACCAGCAGGAAAAGGAGCAAGTGGCGATTGGAACAAAATGGGGCATCATGAAAGGTTTGGACATTAATGCTATATCAGATGAAGGAAATGAAGGGAATCCATCAAGAGTTGGTCCTTATGCACCCGGAAGCATCTTGAATAATTGGACCGTGGAGGAACTCCTTGTAATTTTTAAGATTTCCTCAGAGTAATGCTCGAAAACACCATTGATTTAGGCTCGAAAGCAATAGGGATCTTTTTGTAAAAAGGGCCCATGGTTATTACTCAGTTATTTTGAATGAAATGCATTTTCCATCTTATGTTCTTCTCCATAATTATTCTCTAAATACTTAATAAACCATTCGTACATATCCAATAAATAAGATTAATTATTCTTCAATACATACTCATACATATACCATACATTCATTCTTTCGTAAATTTATTTTGTTCTTTGGACCTCCATTTCATCCCTTGATAGATCCTCAAATATCAATAATATGAGCAACCCTGACGCTAACTTAGAATCCTACTTTGAGCAAGATACGTGTTTAGAAGGGCTTCAAAACCTTGAAGATAATCAAGATTGTGATCTACCTCCGGATCTGTTAAGAATGATGAAACAGGAAGAAAAGCAGATCATGCCTCATTCGGACCCGGACCCAGTGAAAGTTATTAATCTGGGGCACGAAGATAAAAAGAAAGAGGTGAAAATTGGGACAAGCGAAGAAACTAGAAGGAATCTTATCAATTTGCTTCAAGAATTCCAAGATATCTTCGCATGGTCTTACCAGGATATGCCCGGCTTGAGCACTGACATTGTGATGCATAAACTCCCTATAAAGGAATAAAGCAGACCTGTGCAGCAAAAACTCCGAAGGGTGAGACCGAATGTGTTGTTAAAAATAAAAGAAGAAGTCAAGAAACAATTTGACGCCGGTTTCCTCCAGGTGGTTAAGTACTCTGAATGGGTAGCTAATATAGTCCTCGTTCCTAAAAAAGACGAAAAGGTGCGCATGTGTGTGGACTATTGAGATTTAAATAAAGCTAGCCCAAAGGATAATTTTCCCTTACCCCACATCGACACTCTAGTCGACAACACTGCAGGACATTCCCTGTTTTCCTTCATGGATGGCTTCTCTGGGTATAATCAGATAAGGATGGACCTTGAGGATATGACCAAAACCACTTTTGTCATGTTATGGGGAACATTTTGCTACAAAGTGATGCCCTTCGGACTAAAAAATGTAGGGGCAACTTATCAGAGGGCCATGGTGACCCTGTTCCATGACATGATGCATAAGGAAATTGAGGTTTACGTCGATGACATGATTGCAAATTCCCAAATAGAGGAAGAACATGTAAGAATCCTGAGAAAGTTATTTGGAAGGCTAAGGAAATATCAATTAAAGTTGAATCCAGCAAAATGCACTTTCGGGGCTACATCAGGAAAATTGTTAGGTTTTGTAGTCAGCAAAAGAGGAATTAAAATCGACCCGGATAAAGTCAAAGCCATACAGAAGCTACCACCACCAAACACGCAAAAAGAAGTTCGGGGTTTTTAAGAAGATTAAATTACATTGCTCGATTCATTTCACAGTTGACTGAGAAATGCGATCCTATCTTTCGCCTGCTTAGAAAACGTAATCCGGGTGTGTGGGATGATGAATGTCAGGAAACCTTCAATAAGGTCAAAGACTATTTATCCAAAGCACCCGTATTGGTACATTCAATTCCTAATAAGCCATTGATCCTGTACATAACGATCTTCGAAAGTTTCATGGGATACGTACTAGGCCAACATGATAAATTCGAAAAGAAAGAAAGGGTGATATATCATCTCAGCAAGAAATTCACTGATTGCGAGACGCGATATTCACTTATTGAGAAATTATGTTGTGCCCTAGTCTGGACTACACGCAGATTAAGACAGTACGTGTTATATCATACCACTTGGTTAATTTCGAAATTAGATCCTCTGAAGTATTTGATGGAGTCAGCGGCTTTGAATGGGAGATTAGCTTGATGACAAATCTTGCTCTCAGAATTCGACATAGTCTATGTCAATCAGAAAGCAATAAAAGGGAGTGCGATAGCAGACTTCCTGGCCAGTAGGGCTTTAGAGGACTATGAGCCGATAAACTTCAATTTCCCAAATGAAGATTTAATGTATATTACGACTACTGAAGAGGCAATCACGGAAGAATGTTCTTGGAGATTGAATTTTGATGGAGCTTCAAATGCCACGGGTAATGGGATCGGGGCAGTCTTGGTATCACCAGAGGGAGATCATTACCCTTTCACCAGTAAGCTTGATTTTGATTGCACGAAGAATATGGCTGAATACAAAGCATGCATATTGGGAATCTGTGCGGCCATAGAACGGGGAATCAAAATTGTGGAGATTTATGGAGACTCTACACTAGTAATCTATCAACTAAAAGGAGAATGGGAAACAAGGGATTCCAAGTTAATGGATTATCGCAAATTAGCCCTCGAGTTTATCACCGAATTCGATGACGTCACATTCCATTATCTCCCACGAGAAGAAAACCAGATGGCTGATGCTCTTGCCACTCTAGCCTCGATGATTAAGGTGAGCAAGACGAAAAATATAAACCCCATTCAGATGAGTATCTATGAAGCTCCTGCTCATTATTGTGATATTGAGGTAGAAGAAGGAGAAGAAAAAGACGATCACCCGTGGTACCAGAATGTTCTTCAATTTGTGAAAGATCAAAAGTATCCCGAGAAAGCCTCAGAAAATGAAAAGAGGACATTACGAAGACTAGCCAGTGAATATGTCCTAGACGGGGAAATCTTGTGCAAAAGGAGGAGGGATCAAGTGTTGCTAAGATGTGTCGATGCAATTGAAGCTAAGAAGATCTTAGAAGAAGTTCATGAAGGCATTTGTGGGACACACGCCAACGATTTCATGATTGCCCGACAAATAATGTGATTTGGGTATTACTGGTCTAGTATGGAGGATGATTGCATCAATTATGCCAAGAAGTCCCATAAAAGCCAGATCTATGGAGACAAGATCCATGTACCTCCATCACACCTTCATGTCATGACCTCTCCCTGGCCTTTTTCTATGTGGGGCATGGATGTCATCGAGCCAATTTCCTCAAAGGCTTCTAATGGCCATAGATTCATCTTTGTGGTGATTGACTACTTTACTAAATGGGTAGAGGCAACCTCATACGCAAATGTTACCAAGTCTGCGGTTAGCAAGTTCCTGAAAAAGGAAATTATTTACCGATACGGGATGCCTGAAAGGATCATATCCGACAATGCCCTCAATTTGAACAATAGCACGATAGTAGAAGTTTATGAACAGTTCGAAATTAAGCATCATAATTCTTCTCCTTATCGCCCAAAAATGAATAGAGCTATGGAGGCAGCTAATAAGAATATCAAGAAAATTGTGGCTAAAATGACTGAGACTTACAAGGACTAGCACGAAAAACTACCATTTGCTCTCTTGGCCTACAGAACTTCTGTCAGAACTTCTACTGGGGCAACACCATTCTCGTTGGCATAAGGTATGGAAGCAGTCTTACCCATTGAGGTTGAAATACTTTCCATTCGAGTCTTAACAGAGCTTCAACTAGACGAGGCTGAATGGGTCCAAGCTCGATACGACTAGTTGAATTTAATCGAGGAAAAAAGACTAAAAGTCATCCGCCATGGACAGATGTACCAAAAAAGAATGATGCGAGCTTACGATAGAAAGGTTCGTCCTAGGGAATTCTATGAGGGAGATCTAGTTTTGAAAAAGATACTTCCTATGCACAAAGATTTCCGTGAGAAATGGATGCCCAATTGGGAAGGGCCTTATGTGGTAAAAAAGGCTTTCTCAGGAGGAGCTCTCATCTTAACAGAGATGGACGGAAAGGAGCTGTATAACCTCGTCAATTCAGACTTGGTGAAAAAATATTTTGCCTAAAAACAAAAGGGGAATTGAGATGAAAACCCGTAAAGAGATCTAAAAAAAAAAGTTCAAGATGAAAACCCGCAAAGGGCGTCTTGGAACCAAGGAAACTTTGAGTTAAAAACCCGCAAAGGGCGGCTCAGGTCCAAGAACGGGTCGATGAAATGGAGAAAGGTTACAACTTGAAATATCAACAAAGCACTCTATATTTTCTAGACACACTTCTGAGTTAGGAATGATTCTCAAGCAAGGTGGCGCAAAGTAGTTCATTTTGCGATATCTAGGGCAACAAATTATTTTTCTTGGAAATTTTTGACTAATGATTGTTTTATTTGATCCTCTTTTTAATATTGTTTCCTTCGATCCTTTTTTTTAGAATTCTTGAAATACGACTTTGTTTTTGCACAAATTTTGTCCAAGCATTTTGCATCTAAATAACGGGTAATGAAGTAATAAATCATACAAAAAGTTGTGAGTATCAGAAATTACAAGAAGTCTGAAACAAGACCACCAACGAGAAGACAAGCTTAAAAACGAGCGGTTCCAGAACAACCCAGAAAAGATAGAGAAACACATCAGAGATAGAATTTGGGGATGGGCGACAAACCATGCCGACCTAAATAAATAATAAACAAATCTGACATTCATCATACACATTCATACAAGTTAGGAGCATTTAATTTAGGCCTATATAGGGGCCCATAGAAGCATATTTCACAGGGCACATCCCCGCCACGTGGCGAGATAAATCATTAAGACCACCGAGGAAAAGTTGAAGAGACGTATGAATCCAAAACTTTGCCCCAATCACGGGGCAGATTGTGACCATCCACAAGCAATGTGGTCATCTTCCTGATGAGATACTGAGAAGCAGGTCGAAGCAATAAAATGGTTAGCTTCCTGATGGGATACTGAGAAGTGGACCGAATTCGTCTTCCTGATGAGATACAGAGGAGCGGATTGAAACAAACGATGTGGACATTCTTCCTGATGAGATACCGAGAAGAAGACCAAATCAAACCCACGCTCAAAGCAAGCAAAATCTTCGAACCCCAGCTTCCTGATGAGATACTGAGAAGCATGTCAAAGCAATAAAATGGTTAGCTTCCTAATGATTGGGCATTAAAGCATTCAGGTATCCTCGATAAGTGTTTACCACCATTCAAAATCTCATTCAGTTTCGATGCATGCATTCAATATCCACTGTTGTTATTTATTTATGTTATTTTCAAAACGTTTCTTAATAGTCATTAATAATAATAGGTTTTAATAATAATATTAATAATAGCATTAATGACATTAACAACAAATGAACAGTTTTCTTATATAATAAATGCTTTAATAATAATAATAATAATAATTAATTATTAATAATAAAAAAGAGGAAACAAAAGGTTAGAGGACACTTCCCTGATCTGAGTTGTCGTCGTCGGAGCCTCCGCTGAAACTCCGAATCTCACCGATACTTCGTCACGCTCGGATATGCAAAAAAAAGAGATAGAATCAAAATGATTAATAATAAAAACAGTTTTAAAAAGGGATTTCCTAAAATCTGTTAAAAAAAAATCGGGGTTTGATCTCACCGGATCTAAACCCGATCTTCGTTTTAAAAAAGTATACAAAAAAGGCAGGAAGAAAAGAGACGGTTTACCTTTGACGGAGGCGCATGACGCGTGAAAAGCAATTGCGCGTGCACCGGAGGACCCCCGACAGTGACGTGAGATGACCACGCGGGGGGATCGACGGTGCGCGTGTGGCCCTACGGGCGACGGATGCCGACCAGCTCGACCAGCCGGAGCATGGCCGATAAAAGAGGGGGGAGAGGTTTTTCGGAGAGCTTTCCGTGTTTTTTTTTTGAAAGGGCTAAAGAAATGATTTTTTTCCTCTGGAAAGGGATATTTATAGGCCCTCAAAACGGTGTCGTTTTGAGGGTTGAGTTCCAGCCCTAAAACGGTGCCGTTCTGAGTTATTACCCATGTCCGACCCGGAATCCGACTCGACCCGACTTAGGATCCGCGTGTTTTCGAAGGAGGAGCTATTTATGCGTTCGACCCTTCCGCTTTTTCTAAAGTTTTCAATCAGGTCCTTTTTACACTTTTAATTAATTATAAATTGGCTCAATAATTTTCATTATTTTTCAATCTGGTCCCTTGACCTTTTGAAACACCAGGAGCTGCCACGTGTCATGATTTCGGCTTATTTTTGCAAACGGTCCCTTTTATTTTTAATTTGTTTTAATTTAATCCTTAAATCAAGTTCGTTTTAATTACAAAATTGCCTTAGAAATTTTTCATGGTTTTCAAATTAGTCCTCTGACTTCAGGATGTTTGAGGGGCTACCACGTGTCACCTATTTTTGGTTTTATTGCCCTGGAGGTCCCCAAAACTTCTAAAAATTTCATTTTTACCCTCGAACTTTCAAAAATCCCATTTTTGACCCCAAAACTTCCAAAAATCCCATTTTTACCCCCGAACTTCCAAAAATCCCATTTTTAACCTCGAAACTTCCAAAAATTCAATTTTTGGCCTCGAACTTCCAAAAATTCCATTTTTGACCCCGAAACCTCTAAAAATTACCGTTTTACCCTCGGGTATTCGAAAAGTCTCATTTTCAACTCCGATTGCGTCATTTTTTCTTCATCATCAATATTTGCATTTGAATTTAACTATTATGCACTCATATTTTGCTGTTTTTTTATTTTTTACCATTTATCTTCTTATTTATCTTGCTTCGCGTTATTTAATATCGATTATTAACTGCTTATTCATATTAAACTCGCATGTTTGTTTTCAAAATTGTTTTTTCATAAAAACTTTCAAATCGAGACAATATTCTTTTATTTCGAGTTTCGAAAATTTGTGCCTTAACTTACTAGGTGCAATTTTTTCTCAAATCGAAATAATCGAATACCCTTAATCGAGGCAATGTTTCCTTATCTTCGATTCTGAAATATTGCGCCTTAACTTACTAGGTGCAACCTTTCTTCAAATCGAGATAATCAAATATCCTTTTTCCAAAAATTTAAAAAAGCTTTACAAAGGAAAGCTCGTCATTTTTGGATCCTGAAATGTTGTGTCCTAACTCACTGGACGTAGCTTTTCTTCTTCGATCACTTTGAAATAGCGGGATTTCCAAACAAACCCGATTTCTTTTAAACTTAACTCATGCATTCAAAGATCGTATTTTAAACTTTATTCGAGCTCTTAAATGTTACAAATCAAGAGCCGAAAATAATCAATACAGTGCTAATTTTGGGCGTATGAGGGTGCTAATCCTTCCTCATGTGTAACTGACTGCCGAACCTGTTTTTTGGATTTCGAAGACCTACATGCTTTCAAAACGGTTTTTTTTTAAAACGTTTTGTGGTGATCCAATCACACTGAACAAAGGATTGGTGGCGACTCCCATTATTTTTCGATTTTAAAATGATTTTCGGAACTCGTCGTTTTTCAAAAAAGGGATGGTTTCGACACTTGCAATTAATGTAAAAAAACGATGACAATAAGATTAGATACTGTAACAATACTAAAGCGTGAGACAAAAAATAAACTAAACACACCGCACTACATCACCCATTCAAACTCACACTAAAACATCCATCAGTCCCTTCACCACAAAGACAAATGAAGTAACATACAATGTACCAAGCTAAAGAGTTAGAACCATACCCATCACGCCGCAATACTAACTGCTAAGAAAAACACATAAAGAAAAGACACGCTTTCAGTGCTGAATGCTCAACAGCTGAGTTCCTCTGTCTCATCCATCATCATTCAATACCCTAACTTGGGGGAATGCAGACCGACCCCACCACCCCACCTTAACTCCATAGGTTAAAAACTGACGTATACACAAACTAAATTCAGCTGAGTTCATGCATCTTTGAAGGAGCAGACATCATTGTCCCCATCGAATTAATCCACTTACATTTAACTGCGCCACACTCTTTTCAACGTAGTCATAAGCATTTTGCACATACTTTTGAGAACCCAGTACCAGACATCAACCGACGAACAATCTAAAAAATGTTTATGCATAAACTGACAATGTAATCAATCTGTCCAATACTTCTTCGCAAGAGTGGAACAAATAGTGAAGACTTTCAGGCATTTGAATAAAATAAATTGCCCCATTTATATACATAAATATCAGATGAATATACTAGCTATGTCTATCACATTAAAAACTGAGGCGAAAATGCTGCAGGCTCAGCAGCACTTAAAAGTATAGATATCCATTGTACATAGTCAAGTGTTGTGCTCCTAGATTCATAAATCTATCCCAGTTTCTGGAATAATGTCGAAAAGTATGAAAGATCTTGTCTTTCAGTACAACTGCAACAAGATTTAGCAAAATGAAAGACAAGATCTTACATACTGTTACATGAAAAAGGCTTGCTCAAATGAAAGATCACGTAGGATCACAGTTGTTGCATATCAATTGTATGGAGACAGATTTTTCTTTAATAAAGGTGTGCTGATAGTGGGAATGAGTTGGTCACCAGCAGAAGTAAACAAAAGACTGGTTTGGAGGTATGGTAGTTAAAAGAGTTTCGACTCAGCGTTTGAAACTGATTGAGGGCTCCCTAAGAGGCGAGTTGACTCATGAAATGTTTTTCTCCTTTCAGACTTTTGAGTTGGATCATTAGTTGTTTCATGAACAAGTGATATTCGATTAATGGCAATATAATATCAACAAATATTAGGTGGAATAGTAAGGAAGAACGCAAGTTCAAACTTTAAACGTGACACAGTCTGAAGAAACTCCCATGAGTTTCGAGTATAGACAATAAAACGAACTTGAAAGATAAATAAAAAAAAAAAAACAATGGAAATATAAAGGAACTTTCTGACTCAGTTTTGGATGAGGCTCAAGTTCCTGCAACATATATGATTATGTCCTTATCAGCTTTGGCATACTGCAAAATAATAATATCAAATTGAGACCCAGTTGTATTAAAATTTTAAAGACAATATTAAGAACTACAATCATCTTAAGTCTTTTTCAGGAAAAAAGCTAATTTACCTCTCTGCAATGATCAACACTCAACACTTACGTCTCAATTCAATCTACTCCAAAATTCATATTTGTTGAAATTTCAAAACTTAAGAAATAAGAAATAAAGAATTACAGAGTAGAAAGAACGAGAAATTTAGCAATAAACTTGTCAGCTAAAGTTTTATGTATTATTACATCGCCCTTACTTTTTAATAACGGAGGAGAGGTATTTATAACAAGAAAAACTCTTAATTATGAGAAAAAAATAATAAAAATTTTATACTAATAAATATCAAATATCAAGCAAGTTCATCAAATCTAGTTGCTTTGCAATTTAATGGGTTAGCTTTAGACAACTCGTATCTTTTCAATGATTTCAGTTAGCATTTTAGTTTGCCAAATTTGATCACCATACGAAAATTACCCTCAACTTTACCCAATCCAATTTGATTCCATGCTCCCTTTCTCTCTTTGGTTCATCTATGCTCGGCTTCCAATCAAGCTTGTTTGGGAATATCCAAGAAGTTTAGATCAATTTATCATTTGTTTAATTTTATTCCTCAGAAAATAAAAGGAAAGAGAATGAATAATGTACACGATTCTGTAAAAGTTTGGAAATAGAAAAAAAATTGTTTTGAATATAAAGAATTCAATTTATGTTTAGATTTTATTAAGGATATGATTTTTTAGATTGATTAGTTAGATTCAATTTTAGTTTTAAAATTAGGTTATATTTAAATCAAGATTTGATTAAAAATTATTGATATTCGATTTTAAGTGAAATTTAATTTAGGAATCAGAAACAATGACTAGAAAAATTATGTTAAAAGAAATAGAGAAGGAAAGAAGGAAAAAACAGAGAGAAGGAAAAGGGAATTAAAAAAAATTCAAAGAACATAAATGAAAAAAATTAAATTACTCAATAAGAATAACATATAGAGACCAATTGTATAATTTATCCTAGAATTTTCGTTTGAAATGTTGATTTATAACACTCAGGGACTAAAATGTTACAACAAACTTAAGTGACTAAAATATAACATTTCAAACATAAGTGACTAAAGTGTAAATTGAAACAAACAAAAGTGACTATGTTAAAATTTAACCTTATTTTTAAATGGCAAAGATTTTCAATCTGTGGCGCTCCACCAAAAAAGATCTTTTGCTAAACAGGGACAAGTGTTGTCTTTACCTTCTTCTCTTAGTTTCAACATTTTCATTCTTGGATCTGAGACACTGACCTGAGATTTGTTGTTATTAAGTTTCAAAAGATAAAAGAAGAAAATTAGCAATGGCGACCTTTATCAAGCTAGAAGATTCCCCTATGTTTCAAAACCAAGTAACTCCAACATTCACATTTTCATTATTGTACATTTTCTTTTTTAACTCCAGAATTATATTTGATATTTTTAATTCGATTAATTTCTTAGCCATTCAATCGAATGTACATCAGTTCCAATCGATTTTGTATTTACTGAATAATCGGTTCAATCTATCGAATGTAAATCAGTTTAAATGGACTTTGCATTTACTGTAATCGAAATTTGGTTGAATCTGCTCTAATTAGCTGTTTTTTTTTATTTAATTTTTAAAAGGAATTTGTGTCTGCTAAAGTAATGTCTCATTTTGGTATTGTTATGCGTAAATATTCTTCATGATCGTGTGGGATTGTTGTTATTTTTTGTTTAAATTATGAAATGAATGTTCTAATATGTTTGTTGATTGATTTATCAGATATCTTTTCTAGAGAACACGACTAATGAGTTGAAAGATCGTTGTCAAACACTATACAAAGGAAGTAAAAAGTTTATGTATGTATTTTTGTCTTTCTATCATCACCAATTCTTTCATAATATCTCCTTCTCTCTTTCTATCTATGCATGCAAGCGACCGCGCCCGCGCACACACACATATATATGTTTATTTATTATTTGGATCTATCTCTATTTCTTTTGCAGGACAGCTCTTGGAGAAGCATTCAATGGAGACAATAGCTTTGCTGATTCTTTAGAAGCCTTTGGTGGTGGACAAGATGATCCCATTAGTGTCTCCATTGGAGGTAGTCGACGTGTCTTCTTTTTTCACCTTTTCACTACAGCACCAATCATGTCAGTTGTTTCTTACAACTAAATGTTAACAATTTTGATTAGGTTGCTATAATTCGGGTTCTAGTTTTACAGGCTCTTTTAATTAATTACTGGATATAAACACAGATGACCATTTGACTCGCTTATTTGCATGCATTTCTGACTGATGGACTACTTTTCTCAAGTAAATTTATGTTGAACAATGATAGAAAGCTGAAGTCTATTTGAGAACTATGTTTTCTGGCTTTTTGAACAAATGCAATTGGATAGGAATTGCATTTAAATCGTATGATTTACATTTAAACCCCTTGTGTTCATCCTTGCTATAGAATAATGTATTTAAAACATAAGGAAAAGACTTTTTAGGAGATCCCATTGGGTTGTAGATGATGTTAGTTTCCAAATCACTTGGTGAATAGTTAGAAGTATGCATTGTATTCAGAATGTTAGATCATGAAGCATCACGTTAGAATTGGACCTTGTTTACTTTAAAAGGAGAGGTCTTGGGTTGGAGTGTGAACAAGATTTGAGCATAAGCCAATACATCTAGGCCCTCCTGCTCACCTCAATATATTATATAGTTCACTAGTAGATGTCTCCCCATTCAGGAGTTAAAAGTAAGATGAATTACTTGAGTTTTAGACATTTAGGAAAAATTGTTCCAGTAATTTCTTATGAAGTTTTGTGACTAACGTGGAATATATGGTATGAAGACATTCGTGGTTGAATTATATGGATTAGTAAAATGGTAATGAGAAGCTTCTATAATGTTATCTTTTTGTTTCATTTAGATGCGAATACACAGAATGCTTATTTTCTAGAGGATGTAAGAAAAACCTATTCTACCTCAATTAATGACCATGAAGCTATTGTGTGTGTGTGTGTGTGTTTGTTTTTCTTTTCATTTCTTTGGTTTAGATATGGAAAGTAGCTACAGATGTGTTAGTTAAGCTAGGAGGATTTGAGTTCTTTATAACCTGACTAACCTCAAACCCATGGAAACTGCCCCAAAGTTGAACTCGGAAGATTTGTCATTAAGCCCAATAACAATGTGTTGATGGTGACAGCAAAATATTTCTTTAGATGATCGTTGAAATTATGATATTTGTTCTGCAGTTGCTTGGAACCTTACTTTTAAGAGATTTAATGGCAATGACATACGTCATGTGGAGCTTTTTTCTAAAAAGAGATGTAGAAAGTGGT
Source organism: Kokia cookei (assembly GCA_039519145.1). Classification (NCBI taxonomy): domain Eukaryota; kingdom Viridiplantae; phylum Streptophyta; class Magnoliopsida; order Malvales; family Malvaceae; genus Kokia; species Kokia cookei. The sequence continues at coordinate 2,232,984 of CM076910.1, forward strand.
CTAAGTTTTATTGTTTAATTGTCAGATTCATCTGTACTTTTTTTCTTACTAGTACTTTTGCTGGCTACATCTCATTTGGTGGTTGATTTGTCATGCTGGAAAATGATAGGGGTACCATGGTCTCCATCAACTTACTATTAGGGGCAAGTTTTTAATTCCCTTCATCCTACTAAGCTGCTACATGGGCCCATATATTATAACATTTTCCCATTTTGAATGGGTATTTTATCATTCAAGTGTTAGGTTAATGCTACTTTTTTTTAGGGGGGTCATCTCTTTCTCTATATAATACTTCTGTAAATGCCCCCATCACCAGGAGTACTTGACCCGCAACAGATAGAAGAGGATTTATTCAATCACATAGTTTGGGTTCCTAAGATATGGCGCCCTTGGTATTTCCCCTTTTTTGTGTCTTACACAATTTTAATATCAAAAATTAAAATGTAAAAAGAAAAAAAAGGAGAGGAGAATGTGTCTGACTTCAAAAATAATGTGGTTGCTTGTGGATAGAATAATCTAGCTGAAAGATTAAAGATTCTACCACAAAGGAATTTTACATGGTTCCCTTTTGTAGGACCGATTGTGTCTAAGTTCATCAATGCATTTCGTGAGCTTGCTAACTACAAGGAGATGCTTCTTTCACAAGTGAGTATTAATTTACCATTAGAAGAATACAATTCTTTCTTGTCCAATTGAAGAATATTGGACAAGTAGCTTTTGTCTTATTAATGTTATTCCTAATGTATATGTTTTGTTACTAGCAACATTTTATTAGATTTTATTTTCTTAGCCACTATTTTTTTGTCCTGTTCGATTGTACACGGTTACGTAGTATTCTATGCTTTGGGTATATTTAAATCAGTGTTGTCAAAGGTGTAAGGCATACTCTAAGCGCTAGAACCCTTGAATTGCCTCAGGTGCAAGGTGCAAAAAGGGTGCTAACCTAATGAAGTAAAGAGCAATATATGTGCATGAAATAAACTTTAAAGTGTGGTCTAGTTTAGCTACAACACACATATCTTTTATTAGTCAATTTGTATGATTTCCTTATGGTCCATGTCTATAGTTGAAAACTCAAATATTGAGAAGTATAGAGTTTGATACTATCTGTTTCTTACTAGTAAAGGCATATCTAATGAAAAAAGTGAAAATAAAAGAAATTAAAGAGAAGTTCAATCAAAAGGGCTCTTTTATGCTTAAAACTTTAAAAAGAAAGCACTCATAGATGCACCAATTGCGTGCTTGATCAAATTGGCCTCACCCGAAAGGGTCTGAGGTGCTTTTTTTATCTGTACGAAGACCTTAACAACACTTATTTATATCTCTATGGGTTGCTATGACTGCATATTCTGAAGTGATGAGCTTCTAGGTGGTAGATATCATGCACCTTTGGAACTTGAATTGAAAAAAGTATATGTGTAGCATCAACTCCTTTTCTCCCAAATTTGTGTAACATTCTTAATTTAGAAGATGAGCTTCTTGATGGTAGATATCATGCACCTTTGGAACTTGTATTGAAAAAAGTATATGTGTGGTATGAACTCCTTCAACTAGCTTTAATGAGGAAATAAGTTGTCATATGACAAAAGAAGAAGAAAAAAAGGACCTTTGAATTTGTCATTGCTCAACATTAGTCGGTACATGTACTATGGTATCTGTACAAACCGCATTGTGACATTAGCAAAAGTGGATTCATTCATCAGATCGTATATTTACTCAAAAAAGTATTCAACCTGTTAATTTCTATATATGTAGTTACTTTATAAATTTTTCATTTTCCATAAAAATGTTTTTGTGTTCAATTTGGTTATATTGCCTTTCTTTTTTATATATAATAGCACTGGTAGACATTGAATATATTTGTTGTGCACGAAAACTGCAATCTTGAGGCCATTTGTTGCATAACTTCAAATAAGCATTTAATAATAGAAAACTTTATATTTGAGAGTCCATATTAACAATGTGCTACATGCCTGAGAGAACAGTTTTTTAGGTGTTCAGTTTGAGATGCTCAATTTTGTATCTGAGATTGGAATACCTATTACAGGTGGAGCACTTGTTAGTTGATCGGCTAATGCACTTTATGACTGTTGATTTGCAAGATGTAAAGGTAAAATTCATTGTTTTTTTCATCAATTTGGAATTTAAATTTCCATGATCTAGTCCACTTTTGACTGGCTATGAATGTGGATTTAATTCTATTGAAAAACTTAAAAGAAATTGAGACATTGAGTGAAACTTTTCCCCTTTTGAGATTTTGCATTGAAACCTTGTTCTATGGGGGATGTTAATGATTTCAACGCGATCCTTAAGCTTACTGTTAAACAACCACTTTGGGTTTATAGCAAACTTGATTACTTATCATGTTTCCTTTAGTGTATTCATGTGTTGTGTTTGAAACAATTTTGAGGGGGCCTAGTCTCTTAAATATTTCTTCCACTATAAACAACCTTGCACATCACTCTTTTGTGGTCTTTTTTACCTCTATGGTGTGCATTATGTTCTCTCTCGTCTTCCCACCTTCACTTTTTTTCTCATCAGAGTTTGAAGTTATTTTTTTCTATTATCTATTGCCACATTATCCATCCATGTAGTTTATTGTTAGCCTAAATATTTTTTTTCCATTCTTTTATCTATGTATCCATGTGTCACTTTTCCTTCCTTATCATCTTGAAAATGGGAATACTTTCTAGCAAAGTTCTAGAACCCCCCTGGAATCTGAAATTTATAATGTGAGGAAAGTATAGGACACTCATATAAACAGAAGAATGAATGATTGAGGCATGATGTTCTTTTTGTACAAAGAAACATTTACAACATTTTTATCCTAGTCATGGACAATATCGGATTTAAATGTTCATTATTATGGAAACAAATATGTGTAAGATGCATTGAGAGGTCAAAATACAGCAATCTATATGGTGGGACCTTGTGGGTGGCTAATAAGTCAGATGGGCAAACATAATATTTGCTTTCATTTTTGACAAGTTCAACATTTTTAGTAACTTTTCTTCCGTGCTATCTAGTTAAGAGTCTTGAGCTAAATTCCTTTTTTTATTCCTCTCCTAATTTGCTTCACAGCTTTTATCTTCTGTCTTTTTCAGGAGTCTCGTCAACAGTTTAACAAAGCTAAATATGTATATGATCAGGTATTAAAGATAATGGAAGCTCCCTTTCTAGCGTGAAGTCATTATTATGATTGGATATTAATGACAATTTGAATCTCCTTCTCTCTCTCTCTCAATCTTGGAACTGAGTAATTAGTAGGTAAAAACATGCTACATTTATTGTACTACTACTGAGAAGACTTGTAAGTTAAGTGTTATCTAATAGAAATGAAAAACACAAAAACCTAGTCAGCAACTTGATGACATGTTTTCTGTGTTATGGAATCTGACTATTCCTTGCATAAAACAGATATACTGCTAGTTTACTTTCTTGAATATTATGTGGCAAAACACGATGGGGATGTCTCATCTCTAAATATGTTCTCCAAAGGATTTACTAATGCAAGTGCTGAGAATATAAAAATGATGCAAATAGATGTCTTGTAGAAGTTTTAAATAACTATTTTACCTCTAAAATTTTATGAAAAGCCACAATGAAGCAAAACAATACCATAACTACCATGTTCTTTGATTCCTTTTAGATATAATGTTTTTCACCAAATCATCTTTTACTTCCAGGCACGTGAAAAGTTTGTGTCTCTGAAGAAGAATACACGAGGAGATATTGTCACTGAGCTAGAAGAGGTATGCTCTTTCCTTATGTAATTATTAAACTTTCACATGTTTTTAAGAGGGCTAAAAGATGACGTTTATCCTATAATCTGTAAGTCTCACACTATTTTTCTCTTCTATACTGAATCTAGTTCACTAGTTAGTATATTTAACTGTCGAGTCTGATATCATTTTAGTTTGTAGCTCCCTGTTTTTGAAAAATATATCCTGATCTGTTGTGCCTTTTTCTTGACAATGTTACATGCTTGATTTTTTTCTTTCTGCTTACTTTCATCAAATGAAGTACACAGTCTGTTCTTTTCGGCTTAGATGTTCTTTCTTCTGTTTCCAGTATCTAATAGCTCCTACTTTATCTGCATGACAAAAGTATTAGTTGCAATTCTTGATCCTTTTATCTAGGTCCCCAAAAGTAAATACATTTGTGCTTCAGGAACTGACAATATAACTAATAAATAAATTCCTTATTGTTGGCCCGAAACACAAGGTATGTGCTTGGAAGGGGTGGCTAAGAGAGTGGGCACTCCTTCAAACACTGCAATAATAGGAATAAATCAAGGGAAATAAAGATTGTTTACACTGTTCGATTTTTCTACGTATGCGGAGCTTAGCTCAATGAGAAATATTTACTATCTTCAACACTTACAATAAATGATCCTAAATTTATCACACACCCGTGACAATTTCCTCACCTTTGTACCTTGAAGAATGATAAGATCGCCACTAAATTCACCCCTATGAACTTAGCATGTAAAACCACACAAAATAGATTTTACAATCACAATGCACTCATAAAATGAAATGAAGTTCCTTACTTGAACAGATTAAGTGTGATATCTCTCTGTACAGTAACCTATACAAGTCTCTCAATTATATAATATATTTCAAGACTTGCTAACATAAAGAAGATCTATCACAATACCTATTAAACAAACAAACCATCCCAATCCAACTTCCTTGATCCAAGGGATTAGATAAGAATCATTCAATTTGATCCGATCCTCCATATATGTTTCCAAAAGAGATATGATCTTCATTGATGGGTTAGATACATTCCAAAATATCAACACAACCCAAAAATTTGATTTAATAAATTGCCAATAACTCATATATGGAAACAGTCTCGACTGTTGTAGTTGATCAGAAAGTGGGCACTTGCTCAGACACTCCTTCATCCATTCCTTATTTTTCAACACTTATATTAAAGCATGGAATAATAGCTTGGTTTTTGCTATGAATGCATTATTTGTTCAAATTATATCATGTCTTCATCATCATCTCATATTTTCTTGTTAAGTTCTACAGTTATCTATAGAGTACGGTTATCTTTTCCATAATAAAACTAACCTGGCTTGTATTCTGGGTTGGATTGGATTTTGGTTTTGACAGGATCTACAAAATTCAAAATCTTCTTTCGAGAGAAGGCGCTTTGATTTAGTATGTTTACTGCAGCAGCAAATCTCACTGTTTATTTATATTAAAATTGTATTTCCATTTTATTTCATACTTCATTTGGTGACTTTTCTTTGTATTTTAAGGAAAACAGGTAACTGCTCTGATGAATATAGAAGCAAAAAAAAAGTATGAGTTTCTGGAATCTATAAGTGCAATTATGGATGCCCATCTTAGATATTTTAAGTTGGTTTGTATTTTCATAAATATATTTCTCAAATTTTCTGCTAGACTGAGCTAGTTGATGTAGTGTATGTGGACTGAATATAATTGATTTCTTTTGTATAGGGGTATGACTTATTGAGCCAGTTGGAACCATTTATTCACCAGGTAATGTTTCAACTTTTTCTCTTTTTGGTTTGGAATAAAACAAATGAGATGAAGGTGTTGATTACTACTAAGTACTAACCAATTAAGTGATTAATTATTCAATAAGGGTTGTTCCCTCCATGATATTAGAAAGAAGTTAATGACATACAGTCAAAGGAATCTATGATTGCTGAAAATTTCTTCCTTAGAAAACTTGGCTCTGCAAATACTATAAGCCCATGACCTTAATGTTGGATACTTGTATTAGCAATTGGAATAGAATGTTGATTAACCTAAGTAATCCATGTGATAAAGGGAATATTATGTCTTCTTTTAGAGACTTTAGTATAAATATTATTTCCTAGCAAATGATCAGATGTTTACAATTACAAAGCATAAATCTATAGATCGGGCCTACGGCACTCGACCTCTCACCCCCACAGATCCCCTTATTTTGCCACTGTATTTAATTTTTCAACAAGTGACGGGATTCGGGTCACAAAAACTCTAACAATGGCTTTGATATTTCTTTTTAACGTACCAGGTATTGACCTATGCTCAACAATCAAAAGAATTAGCAAATGCTGAACAAGATAAGCTTGAAAAACGTATTCAAGAATTCAGGACCCAATCTGAGATAGATACTTTACGAGTTTCTAGCAACATAGAGCTTTCAACAAATGCTGGTTCTATTCAAGTTGTTGGCATGAATTTAGACAAAAGTGTAGAACCACTCATGTTGTCCTCCAATGAAGGGGAGGTGAGTGCTTGGTCTTCATATCTTCTTCTTGGGCTATTATTTTCATATCAGTATCGTGTTTATTTCATCAATGTTATTACCTGGAGAAATGAAGTATTCTTTTTCATTCTTTTTGCAGGTCCAAACAATCAAACAAGGATATTTATTGAAACGTTCTAGTTCGAGGGGAGATTGGAAAAGAAGGTTCTTTGTACTTGATAGTCGAGGAAGTTTATACTATTATAAGAATAAGGGTGTCAAACCAATGGTATGTGTTAACATTTTACTATTATCCTTGGTTGATCTCGTCTAGTAATATAGCTTGGAGCATTCTGTCCTTTAATTATGATTATGGGTGAAGGGGTGGTATGCCTGTACCTAGATGTTAGCTTTGATGCTGGCTAATTTATGGTTTTGACAAAATTGAGGATGCATTGCAGTGGAAATTAAATGTTTGTATGGTCTTTTTGCACTCTAGCTGTGTCTTTTAGATTAGGAAGCATGGACTGAAAAGCAGTGAAGTGAAGAGAGATTATTAATTTCTTATTCACATAGCTAATTCAGGAGAGAACTGCAGAGAATAGACTTAAATTTTTTCTTTTCCATCTCTCAAATTGTGTTTAGGTTTGGAGGGATATGAGAATTACTAATGTAATCCTACATGGTTTTTCTAATAAATCCTTTATTAGTTGTACTTAATCCTCTAATTTAGCTGTATACAGTCCTCCAAATTAGTTTATTAAATCCCTCCAATTTAGCTTATCAAGTCCCGAGAACCTTGGAATAAGAATCCCAGATTTCCATACCTCCCCTCAAGCTGGAGAACTAATGCTAATCATTTCCAGCTTGAACAGATACACATCAAATTCAGCTCTAGGGATGGGTTTGGGTTTGGTAAGGATATGTTTAGTTAGTTGTCATATACGTATGTATACAACTTCAACATGTACTCTTTGTGTTGATCAATCTCCATGCTTGATGCAATCATAGAGCATTGGCTTTTCGAAATATTAATTGTTGCTCGATTGTCACACAACTTCTTAGAGACTTTGAATTGGAAAATGAAGTTCTTCTAAAAGTTCTCCTAGTTACATTCCTTCATAGATTCCATGAACTAGGGTCAAAATACAACCTCGTTGCTTTGAGCAACCACAGATTTTTCTTGCTCTTTTGTATGACAAAGTTTCCCTATAAGTAGGAACAGTACCCAGATGTTGACGTCCTATCAATCAAAGATCATGCCCAGTCAGCATCTGTGAAAATTTCTATGCTCCTGCTAATTCCTTTTCTTTCTTTTTTTTTTTTTTGAAAAATAAGCTTTTTCTTGGAGTCATTTTTAGGTATCTCAATATTCTGAACATTGCTTTTAGATACACTTCATTTGGGTTGTTCATAAACTAGATAACTACACTACAAAGATAACTGAAGAAATTAACGAAAAAATAATAATTTGAGGGTTTTGGAATCATTTTCTTGTGTATTAAAGCAAGTATTTACAGGGGTATATATTCACAACTACATTGAACTACTTAAGGAAATACAATCTTCACAATAAATAGAATAAATAAAATCCCAATAATTTAACCCTAAGAAATCAGATCAGCCTTGATTAACAAGGCTATCAATAGTCAATGGTCAACACCCTCCCTCAAGTCAGTGCATAGATACACACATGTCCAACTTGTAAACCAGATTGTGATAAGTTCTGTTGTTGAGGCTCTTGGTAAAGATATCGGCTAATTGTCAGTTAGATGCCACATGAACTAAGTTCAAAATACTGGTAGTCAACTTCTCTATAATGAAGTGCCTATCAATCTCAATATGTTTTGTTCGATCATGTTGGACTGGGTTTTGAGCAATATTGATGGCTGCTTTGTTATCACAATACAAGGACAGTTTGTTCCCTTCTGACAGCCTTAATTCCTCTAGCAATTTTTTCAACCACAAAAGCTCACACACTCTCTGAGCAATGACTTTGTATTCTGCCTCAGTAATCAAACAAGCAACTACACTTTGTTTCTTCTCCACGTAACAAGATTACCTCCCACAACTCTGCAATATTCGGATGTTGATCTTCGATCGTCTAGTGACCCAGCCCAACCTGCATTGGTAACTGGTATAGTGGGGTGTAAACCAGCAGAATTGCGTATGGAGAGCAATCATAATCTGCAAACAGGGATTGAAGAGTCAGTGGATAAGGAGAGATACCAAAGCCTGGGTGGAAGACTAATCTATCTCTCATACATTGGACCCGATATAGCATTCACTAAGCTTGGTAAGCTAATTCATGCATGATCCTTGAAAATCCCACATGCTAGTTTTTTTTGGCACTCTATCTAAAGCCTGCACCAAGAAAAAGTCTCATTTTCTCTAAACATGGTCACCTCCAAATACATGCCTATAGAAATGCTGATTGGGCAGAATCTTTGGATGATAGGAGGTCTACATCTTAGTATTGCACCTTTGTCAGAGGAAACCTAGTCACTAGGGGGAGCAAAAAAACCTAGTCACTGTTGTGATTGCTCGATCAAAGTGCCGGGGCAGAATAGAGCCATGGCTCAAGGTGTTTGTCAACTTCTTTGGTTACAAAAATTACTGGATAAATTAAAACTATTAGAAGAAAACAAATTATCCTTGTACTGTGATAACAAAGATGCCATCAGTATTGCTCAAAATCGGATTCAACATGATTGAACAAAACATATTGAGATTGATCTACACTTTATCAAAAAAAAAAAAGTTGACTACTGGAGCTTTGAGACTAATCCATGTGACATCTGACAGATAGTTAGCTGACGTATTCACCAAAGGACTCAACAACAGAACGTATCATAATTTGGTTTGCAAGTTGGCCATGTGTAATATCTTTTCACCAACTTGAGGAGAAGTGTTGAATAATTAACAGATTAAGCAGATTCTTAGAGATTAGACAAGTAATTTTTTAGCTAATTGATTATATTTAGGAATCATAAAATATTTAATTTATTTTTCTTTTCCTATTGTATGTGTATAAATAACTTGAAAATTATTCTAAAATTTGATAAGAAAGAAATTTTCACTATCTTTCTTCTTTTTCGCTGCCCACTCAATTTCTAACAATGAATCTGAAACATTGAGAGGAGGCAAAATAACGAGTTTGAGCCTTTTGAGGATCCTTGGCCCTAATTTGTTAGAGACATCCAACTTCTTTGGCATTGCTAATCATCTTCCCCGAATGACTATCAGAGGAGGAAAACTTAGCAATACACTTCAAATCTCTAGCAACTTTACTAATTCACAGCCAGTTGCATGTTAACTTTGGAAACAAAAGGACAGCTTGCAGTGCTAATGTGTTGGGTATGATCACTTTCACAATACCAGTCACCTTTGTAAGTGACCCAACGACAATTTTGACTGTACAACTCTTGTGAATTGAGCTGCATTCTTGTAACAATGATGCAATTTTGACTGTACAACTCTTGTGAATTGAGCTGCATTCTTGTAACAATGATGCATCACCTATCATGTGGTCTGAAGCTCCAGAATCTGTAATCCAGGTTGCAGAATCCTCTTCAACATGGTGAGCGGTGAAAGAATTACTATTTCAGCACTGGGTCCTGTAGAGACAATTCTGGTAGCGTGTGAAACTTGGCTGGATATAACAGAACCTTCTGATCCACGAGTGCTCAAAGCTTTCTGACCAGACAAGGTTCCCGATGATTCTAGTGCCATGAGGGTTTGGGTCATTAAATTAGTCTATCTCAAATAGCTGACATAATCCTCTGTTTAACCGTGCACAGTTCTCCAAATTAGTCTATCAGTTCCTTTCAATGTAGCTTTTAATATTCCAAGAATCTTGGAATAAGATTCCAGGATTTGCACAGGTAGGAACTCATTCTTTAAGATAGCTAGAGCAAGAGTTCTTACAGGCTCTATTAGGTCCAAGTATCTAGTGTTTGATGCTATTTCCATTGTTACTGTAGGAATGAATATATTTACATGTATAGGATTGTTTATGTACATATTTGTAACCTGAAAACCCACATAATATTTTTTTAGTGGTTCATTCCTCCCCTAATCGACTATTTGGTTTAGTGTCTTCTCCTGATGTACATTTATATTTTCACTTTGCTTCGATATGAAGATGTTTGAATTGATCTGAAATCCAACAAGCATGAAATGAATGCATAGTAGAGTTGGTTCTATGAAAGAAGCATTTCATACATCCTTGGTTTGACTATAAATCTATTTGAAAAATTATTTTGATGAAGCATGATGTTTATCTGCTTTATTCCTAGGGTTATCACCATCAACATACTGGTTCAGCTGGAGACAGTAGTGGTGTATTTGCTAAATTCCGTGCAAGGCATAGTAGGTCATTATCATTTAATGAAGGAACTTTGGGCTCTCGTACTCTCGATCTTAGTGCTTCTACAATAAAATTGGATACCGAGGACACAGATTTACGGCTTTGCTTCAGAATTATAACTCCACTGAAAACTTACACATTGCAGGTGATTTACAGAGGACACATAGCCTTGTGACTTTATAACAATGTTTTCTTGATGATGCTTGTGTTGATATGTTTTGTCACTGGTTGGCCAGGCTGAAAATGGGGTAGATAGAATGGACTGGGTTAATAAAATAACTGCAGTTATCGTATCTCTTTTGAATTCTCATATCCAGCAGCAGGTTCTTTAATATTTTTTTTCTGCTTTTAAAGCCACAGTTTTGCATTTGTAGTGATGAGAAATGCTCTAATTCTCATTAAATTGCTGCTAATAGTGCTTTGGTTGTCTGTTGTGGCTGCATCTGAAAAAAGCATGTGGAGATTCCTGGATCTCCTTCTAATGTTACGTCACCTAATAGCCATGGTACTTCGGAGATTGAACAAACAGGCTATAGAGCAGAGCCCATCTCTTCAGTCCTCAGAAAAATTCCTGGAAATGAAGTTTGTGCAGAGTGCAGTGCTGTTGAACCTGATTGGGCATCTCTTAATCTTGGCATACTGTTATGCATTGAATGCTCAGGTGTTCACCGTAACCTTGGTGTACACATCTCAAAGGTGCAATTTATTCTACAAAGAAAAGAAAAAACACCTCATGGTCTTCTTGGCTATTAGTTTATAGTTCTTAATCTTTATTTGGTTTTCAACCTGTTAGAAGAACTGTTAACAGGAAGGAGGCTGGTAGAAGTAAATTGATATCATGATATTGAGTCATTTTAAGAGTCTTAAATAAAAGATTTCTCTTTTTGTTTGTGCAGGTGAGATCTTTGACATTAGATGTCAAAGTGTGGGAACCTTCAATGGTGGAATTATTCTGTACTCTGGGCAATGCTTATTGTAACTCTATATGGGAAGGTTCACTCCTTAAGAATGAGAGGTAAGAGTTTCCCCAGGTTAATAAGAACATCAAAATATGCTCCTAACAACCATTTCTTCATTATTAAAGAATGAGTTTGAGGAAACTGATGATGCATACAATAATCTGCTTTCTATTTCCTGCTAATGTAATTCACTGCAGTGTGGATGAACCAAAGGCTACAAGCATATCAGTAACAAAACCATGTGCCAAAGATGCGTTTTCCCTTAAAGAGAAATACATTCATGCTAAGGTATTTGGTTGATCTTTCTTTCTCTTCATGTCCATGCAAATGCTGTTTAGATGAGCCTTTCACCTCTTATGCTATTATGATATGACTGTGATATTGAATACAAAACCTACCTTTATTCCTTCTCCTAACCAGTATGTAGACAAATTGCTGATCATCAAAGATGCACTACAACCTGGAGATCCTCCTAATTTGACCAACATCTGGCAAGCTGTTAAGACTGATAATATACAAGAAGTATATCGTCTACTTGCAATATCAGAGACCAACATTGTAAATACAACCTTTGATGATGTTGTTAGCATTGAGTTGTATCACCATGTAGTTGATGCACAAGACTCGTCTCTTGAGAGCCAGAAAGAGGAAAAGGAACAGCATGATCCATTGGACTGTCAGAGAATCAAGGATTCTAATGACCCGGGGAACTGTCTACAAGGTTGTTCATTGTTGCATCTGGCATGCCAAGGTGGAAACCGTGTGATGCTTGAGCTGCTGCTGCAGTTTGGTGCTGATATAAATATGCGCGACTTCCATGGCAGGACTCCTTTGCACCATTGCGTCGCTCTAGGGAACAACTCATTGGCAAAGCATCTACTAAGAAGGTAAGCTGCATAGGAAAACTGCAACTCGAGACAAATAAATGATAGCATCAAAGTATACGTCTTAAGCCTAATGATGGGTTGATAATACTTGGTACTTTCATTTCATCTGCAGAGGAGCAAAGTCTTCAATTAAAGATGAGGGGGGATTAAGTGCATTAGAAAGGGCGATGGAGAAGGGAGCAATTAAAGATGAGGAACTGTTTATTCTGCTGAATGAAAGCTAGTGAAACATACTTGGTTTTCCCAAAACTGGTAAAAGCCTGCTTCTCTTCCCTCATTTTCCGTTATGTTGGCCATTGTTGTTGCCTTTGTATAAGCTTAAAAAGAGCGCTATGTCCTGTTGGCATCGTTTAAGTAGTTTTTTTTGGGGGGTTATAATAATTAAAACTTGATGTATTCGAGAGATAATTGTTGAAATGGGTGCTTTTAGAATTGAACTAGAGAGCGTTTTTAACTGATAAGGTTAGTGTCTCATTGCATTAGATAGTTCTCATCAAATCGAAAATTTTATTAAAAATGGAAGTACTTCTCCGTTATTAAAGAAAAAAAGAGAGCTTAATTTTTCAAAAAAAAAAAAATCATGATTCACTAAAAAAGAGTTCTTTGAATGTAATTTTAGCTTTAATAAATCTAGGTTTAATTTTGTTTTAATAGAAATCTGGCTTTGATTTCTTAAGGGAAAAAAAAAAAAAATCAATAGCGGATTTTTTTAATATTTCTTCTACTGTTATTTTTAAGATTTTTTAATTTTTTTAAAAGTATTAAAATAAATAAATTAATGTGACACGTCATCCTCTTATTGGTAATTAATGGAAAAGTGATCAAAATGTAATAATTCGATAAGGTTAGTGATTATTATATAATTTTTGAAAGTTGGATGATTGAAATGATAAGTTTAAACAAAGTTCAGGGACAATTTTTGTGTGTGTGTATTTTATCTCAATTTTTTAGAGTTATTTTACAATTACTCTTTTTTTTTATTTTAATATTTCACATGGTTTTTTATTTCTTAAAATTAGAATTAAAATGATAAATTTTATAAATATTGAGGGTTAATTTTTTTTATTTTTTAAATATAATTTTTAGGGTAAATTCAAAAATAATCAATTCAAAAATAATCACTTTTGTTTGCCTCAGGTTACATTTTAGTCACTTATGTTATTGTTTTGTTACGAAGTAATCACTCTGCCATTAAGTTTCGTTATCTCCTTAACGGTAATCTTACGTGGCAGTCCAACTAGATTTGAAGTGCTAACTTAGATTTTCAAATGAGATAAGAATAGATATTTAATTAAATAAATTTAATTAATTAAAAAAATTTAAACCTTAACTGAAAAAAATCCTAAACCCATTTTCACACGCCTCCCTTCTTCATCTTCATTTTCTTCCCTTTTAATTCCGACGTATTTAGTTAATGGATTTCAAAAATTCAAAAAATTCAAGTTTCTTTAGGTTAATTAGAATTGAATCCATAAGTCGAATCCTAATGAAACAAAGTATTCAAGTTTCTTTAGGTTAATGGGTTTCAAAAATTTAAGTTTTGAGACAGATTTATAACTAAAGACATTGGAATCAAAAGGGAAAAATATGAAGATGAAGAAAAAAGGTGTATGAAAATGGGTTTAGGATTTTTTTAACTAAGGTTTAGGTTTAAAAATTTTAATTAATTAAAGATTTATTTTCATCCCATTTGAAAATTCAAGTTGACACTTAAAATCTAATTGGACTGTCACGTAAGATTATCATTAAAGAGGTAACGAAACTTAATGGCAAAGTGATCACTTCGTAACAAAACAATAACATAAGTGATTAGAATGTAACATTTCAAACATAAGTGGCTAAAATGTAACTTGAGACAAACAAAAATGACTATTTTTATAGTTTGCACTAATTAATAATTTATATTTATTTTTAAGATTTTTTTAAAATTATTGTTAAGAATTTTTTATAAGAAAAAAATCAAATTGATTTTTTAGTTATAATCCAATGACCAAATTAATAATTAACCATTCAAATTAATGATCCAAATCATTATTGAATAAAAAATTTTAACATAAAGATTAATTTACACATTTCGAAAAGCTACTTTACTCACTTTTCAATAGAAAAGCCGAAATACAATCTACCCAAAAGTTTAAAGACTTCCCTAATATTTTTACCTCGATTCCCTCTATTTTACTTGTATTTCGAAATGTATAAGAATTACTTTACTCACTTTTTAATAGAATGGCCGAAATACAATTTGCCCTTTTAAGTTCAGGGGCTTTCCTGATACTTTTACCTCGGTTCCCTCTATTTTAGTTGTATGATATTGGCCTAACCGACTGGTCGGCTTCAAATTTTGACAATCATGGTTCTGTCCCTTTCTATTACTTTTTAATACAAACCCATAGTAACCATTCTCAAGAAACCATCACAGTTTAATTTGCACAATTACAATAATTATTATGCATATTGCCAGACCTCAAATATTATCAGCCTCAAATCAAATACCAAATATGAAGAAATACTCAAAACCAGCATAAGATTCCCATAATTATTACTAAATAATCATTTTTTCCTCTCAAAACATAAAATCACAAGATTTATCAGATGCAACAATATTGTTAAAATTCGGAAGCTTAATATGCCATTTCACCAAATAGAAATGAGCATATCTTGTGATAACTCAATGGAGGAAGTTCAAGTTGCATGGCCTTGCATCGCTTCTACGAAGAAAGAGCAACCCTCCAAAGCTTTAACCAGACCTCACCATTGCTTCAATATCATTTATAGAGGAATAGCAGCTTCAATTTTGCCCCATGATTCTAAGGCATCACCTTTAAGCCTCTTTTTCATCTTCTCAACAACTTGCTTAGCTTCCTCTGATCTCGACCTTTCTACCAACCCTTTAACCAGACCTTCCATGGCCTCAAATGGTGGAACCCATTTCCTCTGTATGATTTCCTTGCTCATTTCCAAAGCCATATCCAACTCTCCTTCATTCACCATACTCCTAATCAAGCTATAATAAGCAAACGAACAAGGCAAAACATACCCATCACTCAGCATCTTATCCAAAACCTTCTTAGCCGATTCCAAATCCCCTATCCTACAGAACCCATCAATAATAGTATTATAGCTAGCTGAATTTGGTTTCAACCCTTTTGAAACCATCTCATCTAACAACTTCTTAGCCCTAGCACATTCCTTACTCTTGCACAACCTTGAAATTCTATGATTGTAAGTAGTCAAATTGCCTTCAATCCCTTTCTTTATAACCTCTTTCATAACCCCATCAAATCCATTTTGGTCCCCATTCTTCAAGTAAGCCCCTAGCAATATGTTATAAGTATCTATATTTGGATTGACATCCATTTTCTCAATCCATTCACGCGCAGATTCGATCTTATTCTCTTTTACAAATGCTTTTAATACTAAGTTATGCGATACTACCTTTGGCTTAACGCCAAGCTTTGTAGGAAGAGTCTTGAAGGAATCGTGAAATTGCTCAAACATACCATTGTTTAGATAACCTGTAAGAATAGCACAAAGGGATTTTTCAGATATATTGCAATACCTGTTTGTAGACATATCGTCGAGCGTTTGGAGTGCTTGTGGAACCATCCCAGCGTTTGAGTAAAGCATAATGAGACGAATCCAAAAACCTTCGGATTTGAGAGCAGGGGTGTTTTGAGAATGGAGCTTTTGGGTCTCGAGGAGCCGTTCGACGAGGTCGAGGCGGTTAGCACGAGCTAGCTTGCGGATGGAGAGGTGGTAGATGGGGCGGTGGCGGAGGAAAGTGGGCAAATGCGAACATTGTTGGAAGATTTCCGCTAGCTTTTCAGGGTTCTTCTCGGTTATTATGGCGGATTTCGCGGCTTTGAAAGATGGAAATGGAGGGCTCTGTTTTACAGCCTGAGTGGAGAAGAATGCTTTGGGGATTGCTAGCTTTGAGTTCTTGAAGATGGAAGCCATTGCTGTATTGATACTAAAACCTGAAGCTTGGAAAACGGGGGATCAAGGTTAGGGTTTTAGTATTCTCGACTAGAAAGTAGAAAAGGTAAGGGAATTTCTAATAGGCGCGTTTACCATAAAGTAATACAAAAACTAGTGGTAATGCAAAGTTTTGTATTGTTTAGTGTAGTAAGTTTTACTCTTTTTGAGTTCAGTTTAATTGGGGTTGATAGTAGAACTATTCATGAGTAGGGTTATTTATTTATATTCGAAAGCCCGTTCGAAGCCTGAAAGAGTTCGGATAAAAATAAGGTAAATTATAAAAATAATCACTTTTGTTTATTTTAAGTTACATTTTAGTAACTTATGTTCAAAATGTTACATTTTAGTCGCTTATGTTATTATTTTGTTACGAAGTGATCACTCTGCCGTTAAGTTCCGTTATCTTCCTAACGGTAATCCTATGTGGCAATCCAACTGGATTTTAAGTGCCAACTTGAATTTCTAAATGGGGTGAGAATATATTTTTAATTAAATAAATTTAATTAGTTAAAAAATTTGAACCCTAAATATTAGCTAAAAACCTAAAACCCTAAATTCATTTTCACATGCCTCTCAGCTTCATCTTCATTTTCATCTTCTTCCCTTTTGATTCCAATGTCTTTAATTACAAATCTGTCTCAAAGCTTGAATCTTTGAAATCTATTAACCCAAAGAAACTTATGTTAATGGGTTTAGGGTTTTTTTAGTTAAGATTTAGGTTCAAAAATTCTAATTAATTAAATTTATTTAATTAAGAATCTATTATTATCTCATTTAGAAATCCAAGTTGACACTTAAAATTTAGTTGAAATGCCATGTAGGATTATCGTTAGGGAGATAACGTAACTTAACGACAGAATGATCACTTCGTAACAAAATGATAACATAAATGACTAAAACGTAATATTTCAAACATAAGTGACTAAAATATAACCTGAGTCAAATAAAAGTGACTATTTTTTTAGTTTACCCATAAAAATATTATGCCACAAAAATAGATTCGTCCGAAAAATTAGGCCCGTTTAAAATATGAAATGGGTTCGGGCTTGAACATTTAAGGCTCGAATTTGGTCCGTTTTTAAGTTTATGTTATTTTTATATATTATGTAATTTAGAACGCATTAAAAAAATATACTTATACTAAACATATAATACTACTCTACTATAAACATTAAAATAATGTTAAGATAACTATATAATACAATTCAATAAATAAAAAATATATAAAATTATTAAATATTAAAATACTATACTATAATATAAATATTTTTTTTAAAAATTAAAAAATAATATGGGTGGGCTTGAAACGAGATTGGGTTAGTCTTTTGTAATATAAACAGACTTGAACAAAATTTTAAACTCATATTTTGAGTTGAGTCGAATTTGGACATACATAAAATATACTAATATAATGATTAAATCCAGTCTAAATCCAACCCATGAGCACCTCTAGTTGATAGGGGTGCACAAAAAATTCTAAACGGAAAAAATAGAAATGAGCTGAGTTGAAAATTCAAATTTTTTTAGTTTTTCAATTTAATTTATCTTTATATTCGATTTAATTAGTTTATTCGATCGATTTTCGATTTTAATATTTTAAACCAAATAAGCCACAAGACTAACAGCCCATAACTCATTTACATATCCAAATTCAAATTTAAATCTTAAACTCCAATGCTCCTTAAAATTTTTAAAAGTCTATCCATTAAAAATTAAAATTCAATACCATTAATATTTAAAACCCAAATTATTAATTTAAAATTTTTATGATATTCATTTTAATGTTTATTATTTAATATAAAAAAAACTCAAATTGATATATATCTATTAAGAATAGTAGAAGATATGGAAATTGTATGCTGAACGTGTAAGAAAATAAATTTTTTTTTTAATAATATGTCGACTGAATTTATTAAAAATTAAAATAGAGAAACATTTCAAACGAAATTAAAATGTAATAGAAAAACAACAAAACAAACAGAAACTAAAAATCTAAAAAACGAATCATCAGACCAACAAAACACGTTCAGTGAATTGCAATGACAATGATGAAATGAAACACTGGAGAAAGGAAGCATGAAACAAAACTCCTTGTCTCTATCCACTTACACGCTTAAGGATCGAAGTAAGAGTAGTGAGTGAAACCAACAATTTTGCAGGTTGCTTCGCAAAACAGATCTGACTGCATTAGCAAATGAACTACGAAAGGGACATCAGACTACTGAAAAACCAATGATAATTGCAAATCAGAGCCGAGCGTTGTGAGAAAACTATCCACGAATGCAAATCTACCACAAAAGTAGACGAAAACGTGCCATAAGACAAAAGCGTGTCATAAGGCAGAGGAAAAACGTGCCACAAAAGCAGATAAAAACTAGAAAAAAAACCAAGATATAAAAGAAAATAAGAACTGGATATAAAAAAAAATTAAGGAGAAGGAATATCGATGGTCGACGATCAACATTAAAGCTGACATCGTCGCCGACTGATCAAGAACGAAAGAAAGTAATAGAACGGCTCAACGAAAAAGTTTGAAAACCCCAAATAAATATTTTTTGAGTTCATAAAAAATGTTTGGTTTAATTTTTAACATTTTTTATAATAAATTAGAAATTAAATTAAATTACCTCAATTAGAAAAAAAAAACAATTCAACTAGAAATAATCTAAAAACCGAAAAATAAGGTTCACATCCGTTCGATTTTACTCTCTAAATCGATTCGATTTATTCATTTTTTGACATAAAAAACCGAACTAACCGAATATAGGCCCTTAAAGATTAGGCTTGGCCCATTAAATAGAAAATAAGAAATATTTAAAAATAGCTTAAATAGAAAATTCATCCTTAAATTATAACATTTTTTCCACTTAAATACTTAAAACTTTTCTTTTGTCAAAAGAGGAACCTAACTTTCATTCCATTACCTTTTTATCCAACTATTAACCTTTATTTTAAAAAACGGAACTATTAAAAAAGTTTTATTTAAGTTAGTGAACTATTTAATAGTTTTTTATTAAAAAATTTCTATTTAAGTTTGTGAATTGTTTAATAGTTTTTTTATTTAAATCAATGAATTGTTTTAAGTTTTTTTTTTTAAAGTTCGATTTACAAGCTCCAAGTAACGATTCAACGTTTAATACGATAGATTAATACCCTTCGATGAGTAGAAAAACATATTTTAGAGTCAAGTTAATTCGACAATTAATATCAGAGATCGAAGAAAAAAACTGTTCTGATTTTAATTCGTAGTTTCATAATGTTTAAAGTTGTTTCATGAAAAATAAAGCGAATATAAAAGGTCATATATCGGCCATTTTAATAACTCAATAACTTAAATAAAAACTTTCAAATAATTTAGTGATATTTTGTAATTTTTTAAATTAATTAATCAAAACATAAATTTGTTAATAATTTAGTAATTTAACATTTAATAATTTATTTCAACTTCTCTAAATACAATTAAAAAAACTTTCCAAAACCATCAAAGTTGAAAACCTTTCATTAACAGTAATCAGCATTTAAATATGAGCAGCAGTCACCACAGCAGCCTAGAGTTAGAGCTAGCCCTCCAGGCACTGCCGCCGCCGCCACCACTTCTATAACTTTAGGCCCCTTTTCATTGTCTCACCTGAATTCTCCTTGAGCTCGATAATGGCCTCCCTCAGCCACCCTCTCAAACCCCATTTTCTTTCCACCCCAAAACACAAACTCCAACCAAAGAAACTCCCCACCAAGGTCCGCATGTCTTTCCAAGAATCGGGCCCATCTGTCGCCGTCGTTGGCGTCACTGGCGCCGTAGGCCAAGAATTCCTCTCCGTCCTCTCCGACCGTGACTTTCCTTACCGTTCCCTCAAGCTCCTTGCCTCCAAACGCTCCGCTGGCAAGTCCATTTCCTTCCAGGACCGTACCTTCACTGTCCAAGGACTAACTTCCGATAGCTTTAATGACGTCGACATCGCGCTTTTCAGTGCTGGTGGGTCGATAAGCAAGGAGTTCGGTCCCATTGCGGTTGAGAAAGGTGCCATCGTGGTAGATAACAGCTCGGCGTTTCGAATGGTTGATGGGGTGCCTTTAGTTATTCCTGAAGTGAATCCAGAAGCAATGGATGGGATTAAAGTTGGGATGAAAAAGGGTGCTTTGATTGCAAACCCGAATTGTTCTACAATTATTTGCTTAATGGCTGCTACCCCTCTTCATCGCCGTGCCAAGGTATCAGATAAGTTTCCTTTTTTTTTTTTTCTCGGGATGGGGTTATTTACTCGTAAATATTTATACATTTTGATTGCTATGGAATTTGGTCTTGCTTTGTTTGTTCATTGATGCGTTTGGTTTTTTATTAAATTAGACGGATAATTCTTCAAAGCTTGTTGAAGCTTCGAATGGTCGAAAATTTATAGTTGTTGAGATATTCCCTCGAATAACAACAAATTTAGTCTTTTGTTATAGGTTTGGTTCTTTTGTTGTAAAAGGAGAATATAATGTAATGTACTATAGGCAAGAAATTGAAGACATATTGAGTTTGAATGAAATAAGATGAACAAGTGATATCTTGTAAAAGCTATTGGGTATTTGAATCTTTAGTGTAGGATGTTTTTGTTCTTGTAAAGCTTTTGTTGGTTTCAATGCTTAAGTTATAACTATACTGCATCAAGCAGCTTAAACATCTGATGCTTGCCTGTGGTATTTTCCAGGTGACTCGTATGGTGGTCAGTACATATCAGGCAGCTAGTGGTGCTGGTGCTGCTGCCATGCACGAGCTTGAGCTACAAACCCGTGAGGTTTGTTTGATTCCGTTTTGTTTTCTCCTTTTTCGTTTTATTGTTTATTTTTATGCAAGATTTCGTTCTAAATCAATTCCTTGGGGTATTTTATATTAGGTCTTGGAAGGGAAACCGCCGACTTGTAATATCTTTAAGCAGCAAGTATGTACATTCGTTTACAGTATCAGTAGTTTGCAATATCTTTTACATCTCTCTTGGTTTCTTATAATTTTGTCTCATTTCTTTTACTTTTGCAGTATGCTTTTAATTTGTTCTCACATAATGCCCCTGTTCTTGAGAATGGATACAACGAAGAGGAGATGAAAATGGTAAAAGAGACGAGGAAAATCTGGGTAAGTAATTGAAGTTTTTGATATATAAAATTATTAATATGTCTTTTGCATTTGGAAGTGAGATCGAGAAGGAAAAATCATCTCATAAAAGCATGTTTTGTCTTGCATGATTGCCCTCATTTGTTTCTCAGAATGATGCTGATGTTAAAGTCACTGCTTCATGCATACGAGTCCCTGTGATGCGTGCACATGCCGAAAGTGTCAATCTTCAGTTCGCGAAGCCACTTGATGAGGTAATATTTTATAATTTGTGGATTTACAATTTTATCTTCAATATATGAAATAAAAGTGACAAAAAAGTTGCAAGTATTTGACTCTTTTTTGTCATTGTAGCTATGTTTGGTGCATTTACATGCACTGCATTCATCTTTAAGTTCTTGAGCCTTTTTTTGAAAAAGGAATTTAGGCTATGGGCTTTAGGGCTTCCTGTTTTACTTGTCACGATTTTAGTTTTGGACCCCTTTTTCCTTTCATCATTTGCATTTCTTGGGACAAAAGTTGTAAAGAGTGGGTTAGGTTTAAAATTGGATTTTGTTCAACCCTTATGATTAGAACGAGGGAAGTTAAAAATGGAAGAAGCATCTTATATTTAGTACTTTCAAGCCACATTATTATCGGTGAGTATTTTGTAAGGATGTTTCATGTAGCCTATTGACATCAATAAAAAGAACTGTATAATACTATGGCTCCAATTTGTATCATCCCTAATCATAGTGGTCTATTTAGAGAAAAAGAAGCACACGCTGCAATACTAATAAGAGCATCTCAAAATTGGAAACAGAAATGAGAATTTTCCTGGTTCAGAACAATGGCAATGCTAATTGATGCTAGCAAATGCTAATTTATGTGTTGCATTGGTGTACCTTTTTCAAATTTCAACTCTTTATTTGGTAAATTCTTTATTGATCAGGACACAGCAAGAGACATTTTGAAAACTGCTTCCGGGGTCATAGTTATTGATGATCGGATTTCTAATCACTTCCCAACGCCATTGGAGGTATCAAACAAAGATGATGTTGCAGTTGGCAGAATTCGCCAAGATTTGTCTCAAGAAGGAAACCATGGGTAAAACTCCTCCTACATTTTTACTCTTCCTTTTAAAAGATTTTCATGCTAATATAGAATCTTAAAACAGGCTGGATATCTTTGTTTGTGGCGACCAAGTACGTAAGGGAGCTGCACTTAATGCTGTTCAGATTGCTGAGTTGCTGTTATGATCTTGCTCGGGTAAACTTCGTTCAGGCAATTGGATTTGAACTTCGTAGTGTTCAGTTTGTTTAATTCGGTCTTCAATGCGGATATTTATTATCTTGGTGAGTTGAACCAAATTTTGGCAGTCTTTCCATGTACTAAACAATTAGGTTTATATTTTGGCAGTTAGAACTTGATGTTTTCAGTTCTGAAAGTATATTCATTTTACCAAAATTCCCTCGTGGATCCATTTTTTTGTTTAAGTAATCTGCTCCTTAGAACTTCATGGATATAACCGACCCTTGTTCTGGATTTTTGGCTTAGTGTGCTCAGTGTTGTCAAGGGTGCAAGGTGCCCTCTACATCTTAGAACCCTTTTATTGCCTTAGGTGCAACGTGCAAAACGAGCA
The DNA here is from genome assembly GCA_039519145.1 of Kokia cookei. Lineage (NCBI taxonomy): Eukaryota > Viridiplantae > Streptophyta > Magnoliopsida > Malvales > Malvaceae > Kokia > Kokia cookei. The sequence goes on from CM076910.1 coordinate 2,256,106, forward strand.
GTAGCCTGAGTGAAATAAAGCGCAAAATGTATATGTTCGAGTTTTTGTATGTGTGTGTGAGAGAGAGTATATGGTCAGTATGCATGATTTACTTGTGGTAATGTTTGTTGTTGAGTGCTCAAATATTGAAAAGTATGGAGTTGGTATTATCCCTTTCTCTTTGCGGAAAAGTGCTCCTAGGCACACTAAGTCTGCGCAGGATCAAATGGGCATGAGATGCTTTTGTTGTATAATGTTAAGGCCTAGGTGCACTCGTTCATACGCCTTGACAACACTAACATGTTTGGTTCCACTGTAATGGTATAGAATTGTAGCATAATAGCTATTCGGTGGTAATGGAATGAAATGAGTATAATAATAGTTTGGTCAGATGGGATGGGATGGGATGGGATGAGTATTGTAATATTATTCGTGTTCTAGCTCGTGTAGTATATCACCTGCAATTTCCATGCAAAAGTGAAAAACCTTCTTGCTTTTGTTTTTGTAAACGTATGGCAGTTGCTAATAACCAAGCACTTCTGGAATAAGTGATTGAGTCAACCCGCGGTGCTTGAGGAAGTCAACACTTCTTTAAGTAGTTCAAAACAAAGAACACAGACAAGGGACTCAAATTGTTAATGTAGTTCGATTTTTTTCACGTTTGTGGGGCTTAATTCAGTGAGAAGTGTTCACTATACTCAACACATACGACAATTGATCTTGAATCTATCATACATCCATGACACTTTTCTCATCTTTTTACCTTGAAGATTGATGCTTTCATCATTAAATTTGCTCTTGTAAACTTTGCATGTAATTCATGGCACAATAGGTTTTACAATAAAATCGACTCTCACAGGTAATGTTTCTCAATTGAATATATTAGGTGATAAATTTGGATAATTTTTTAATTATTCAAAAATGAAAAAATAATTTTATTTTAATTATTCCAAGTATTTTTTACTGTCTCAAGACAAATTATTCGTCTCTAAATCAATATCTTAGTTTACAGATAATATTTTTAAAAGTGAAGTGGATATAATATTTGAATCCTTAATATTTATGGTCATAATTACAAATCAAATGTTCGTAAATATCCAAATATGTCATAATTCTTTGTAAGTCTACAAGTAACATTCTAAATAATTTTGGCACGAAACAAAAAGAGTAGGTGCATGATGATGATTCATGCTTACTCCATACACTAAAAAGGAGTCGTGTCAAATAAACATGTTAGTAACACTCGTAAAATATTAATATAAAAACTTATTTAATTTTTATTAAAATATTCTTAAAATACAATCAATTATTTTTAACCATAACAATTTTTATGTCAAATTATTAATATTTTAAATATGGTTAGCGAATACATACTTTATTTCAGGATACAACAAATTTTACTATTTTAAAAAATTAATAATTTTATACAATCTTTTACAATTATTAATAGTCTTTATAATTTTTTTAATCCAAATCTATCATCGAATATACATTTTTATCTAAACACTTTTATTTTTTGAACGAATCTTCGAACTTGAACGGATACTAATCCGCACGCATTAAGCATTTCATTTTCCATTATCGCATTATCACCGAGATAAGTGGACAATACCGGTGATAAATATTATTTTTTAAGATTGAGCACAGCGGATAACTCCCAGTAACTCCTTCGTTAGCAAGTTTCAGACAAAGGTACTTGTCGTCCTTTTCCTTTGATTTCCATTTTCCACGATACAAATTTCCACGAAAATCTTCACGTAAAAACAAAATCGATGACGTGGCCAAAAGCCATTTGCTATTAGATAAGGAAGCCAATAGAAAATTGAAAAAATATATAATAATTTGATGTTAAACGTGACGTGGACAGCCAAAGCGATTTGCAGAACATCCCGCAATGTGGGGTGCGACAGTGGAAATGACTGCATTTTTCTTCGTCTCTTTGTCTTCTCTGGGTCTGTATATTTGTTTGAGTAAATTGACTAAGAGAGTTGACAATCCCAGATCCTACTATCAGTGGAGTTTGGGTTTAGTTATCGTTGTGAGTGATCATTCATCTTTTTCTTCTCTTTGGTAAAGCCTCTGTCTTTTCTTTCTTCTCTTAATAATGGCTGGAAATTGAATTTTTTTTTTCTTTTGTATGATTCAAAATGATTGAAAGTAGACGTTCAATTTGAAACTCAGTTGCAATTTATTTCTCTTTGATTAACGTTAAAATCGTTCTTCTTCATGGATGTTGGGCGCAGCCTTTTTCTATTCTTCTGCTTTTTAAATCTTGATTTCCTTTTCTTTTTTCTGTTTGGGCAGAGGGAATGCAAATCCTCATTCGCATTCATGATATTCTAGTGATTTCGCCATTAGTTAAAGTACCGTGTTAGATAGGAGTGACTGCCCGGCATGAGTTCTGTTGAAATCCGTGTGTGATCCCGTAGTTGGTGAAGTTGGCTTTTATATATTTGGAGAATATACTACATCCATATATCATTTATTAAGGGGTAGGGGTTGTCAAGATCCAACCTGACATTAATGTCAACTGAAGGTTTAAATATAGAGTTCAATCTAAATATATATTATATGGTAATTTAGGAAAAATGAAAAAAAAAATGGATGACATAGGCCATTACTAGTAAAAACACATTGATTCTTTTCTTGCTTCTTTTCCTTACTCTTTATGGAAGTTTGGTTGTTGTTTCTTTGAACAGCAGCTTAACTTGTCTCCCATGTTGGTGCATTTGAAGGTTTTTATTTATATATTGGTCTCTGGTTTTTGCAGTTAATTATTTGTATGCTGTAAGGTGGTAAGAGCACAGAGTGAATTGAGACAATGGGTAAGACGATTCAGGTTTATGGGTTCCTCTCAAATGTGTCTGCAGGAGAAGTAAAGACATTTCTAGAGGGATATACGGGCAGAGAAACTGTTTATGCCCTCAAGATCAGGCGGCAAAAAAAGAGTGGAAGAGCATATGCTATTGTGCAATTTACAAAAACCTCTGATGCAGAGGAAATCATAAGGTTGGCTAATCAAAGGCTATACTATGGGAGATCGTATCTTAAGGCTCGAGAAATGGAGAACGACATCGAGCCAAAGCCGAGAGCCTTTTTGCACACAATGGAACGTGTTACAGTGCATTTTGGCTGTCAGGTCTCAGAAGAAAAATTTTATGTTCTCTGGAAAGCAAATAATGTTACTCTAAATTTTGGGATTGGAATGCGGAAATTGGAATTTCTACTGTCGTATTGCCGCTCAGAATACAAGCTTGAGCTTTTCTATGAGAACATCTGGCAGATTGAGCTGCGTTGTCCTCACAGTCAAACCTCAAAGCATCTTCTGATTCAGGTTGCTTTGCTAAACTTTCATCATTAGTCTCTATTGTGTTATCCTAGCTTCCTAGAAATAAGAGTTCAACATAACATCATTGCTTCCAGATAACAGGCGTCCTCAGTCAGTCAGCTGCATATATCATGTTTTTTATGCTGATCATTAGTCTTTTGAGATGCCAACTTGGTAATTGGATGACATTGTCACATCCATGTAAATGATATAGAGTTTTTCATTTCTGTTGATCTAGGGCACTAGATCTTTTTGGCAATTGAAAACTAATAACTGGTGCAAATCAATATATATGTGCTCGAGAAGGGGTACAGATCAGCCCATATTTTAAAAGTCTGTGATAGGCAGTTCAAAATGGTGTTTGCTTAGATGGATTTAATATTGTCTTATGAAACTTGTCTCGTGCAAGGTCGTTGATGGACTATTCAGTAGCCATTCCTGAGGAACTAACTTCTTCATTGCAAGAAGTTTCTGCTATTCTTTTGATGCTTGAAAATACAATATCTTAAAGTTTTATCTCTTACAAATGATAATTGCTTGTGTTGCTTTGTGGTTTCCTTTTAATTTTGATTTTAGTTATTTGGCGCTCCCCGGATATATGAGAAAGAAGACCGTGCTTCCGAACTTGTATTTGATGATCCCTTGCTTAACTATTTCATGGATGTGCCTGATGATCGATGGGTAAGGACAACGGATTTCACTCCTTCTAATTGTATTGGGCAGTCTTCTGTATTATGTTTGGAGCTTCCTCACAACCTCCAACTACCAAATTTTCGGGAGAACTTCGCTTATTACAAAGAAAATGAAGGCAGATTGGTTTTGGAAAGTGGTTCTTCTTACTCCTGCAATCTTAGTCTGGTCCCAATCGTATACCCTTTGCGGGTAATTGACTTGCCATTTGAAATCTTGTTCAAGGTTAATTTGTTGGTGCAAAATGGTTGCATCCCAGGACCAGCACTTGATGATACTTTTTATCGATTGGTTGATCCTTGTAGAATGGACAAAGTCCACATAGACCATGCGCTGGAGAAACTTTTTTATCTAAGAGAATGCTGCTATGAACCTTCAAGGTGGCTCTTTCAGGAGTACAAAAATTTCGTAAGATCGGGGAAATATCAAGGTTCACCTGCTATATCCTTAGATGAAGGTTTGGTATATGTAAGAAGGGTTCAGATAACGCCTTCTAGGGTCTACTTTTGTGGTCCTGAGGTTAATGTTTCAAACCGTGTGCTTCGTCAATTCCATAATGATATTGATAATTTTCTTCGCGTCAGTTTTGTTGATGAAGAGCTGGAGAAGATCCACTCTATAAATGTGCAGGCAAGGGGTAGGAAAACTGGTATTTACGAAAGGATTCTTTCTACTCTTAGAAATGGCGTAGTGATTGGGGATAAGAGATTTGAATTTCTTGCCTTTTCATCAAGTCAATTACGGGAGAATTCAGCCTGGATGTTTGCTTCAAGAAGGGGGCTCACAGCAGCAGATATAAGGTCATGGATGGGAAATTTTTGTAAAATAAGAAATGTGGCAAAATATGCTGCTAGACTGGGCCAATCTTTCAGTTCATCAACTGAAACTCTTAGTGTTTCTAAAGATGAAATCAACCATATTCAAGATATTGAAACTATGAAGGATGGGATTAAATATTTCTTTTCTGATGGAATTGGAAAAATATCAGCTGAATTTGCTAAGAAGGTGGCAGCTAAATGTCGGTTGAAGGGTTGTACTCCATCTGCCTTTCAGATTCGGATTGGTGGATCCAAAGGTGTTGTGGCTGTTGACCCGACCTCATCTTGGAAATTATCCCTCAGAAAGAGTATGGAAAAGTTTGAATCAGAGAACACAAAACTGGACGTTTTGGCTTGGAGTAAGTATCAGCCATGTTTTCTGAATCGCCAGTTGATTACTCTGTTATCTACTCTTGGAGTTCCAGACTGTGCTTTTGAGAAAAAACAAAGAGAAGTAATTGATCAACTCAATGCTCTCCTGACGGATTCTTTAGAGGCTCAGGAGGCTCTGGAGTTAATGTCTCCAGGAGAAACTACTAACATTCTGAAGGAAATGCTCTTGTGTGGTTATAAGCCTGATGCTGAACCATTCCTTTCAACGATGTTGGAAACTTTTCGAGCTTCGAAGTTGCTGGAGCTGCGGACTAAAGCCAGGATTTTTGTAAAAAAAGGAAGATCAATGATGGGATGTCTAGATGAAACTAGAACCTTGAATTATGGCCAAGTTTTTGTGCAGTTTTCTGGCTCTAGATCTGAGCGACGTTTTATTGTTCAGGGTAAGGTAATTGTTGCCAAAAACCCCTGCTTGCACCCAGGCGATCTGCGCGTATTAAGGGCTGTCAATGTGCCTGATTTGCACCATATGGTAGATTGTGTTGTTTTTCCACAGAAAGGGAACAGGTTCGTAAAGGGGATACTCTACCTTTTCATGATACTCTGAGAAAGTGTTCTTTCTTCATTATTCTTTGCAAAAGCTGCCTTTTATTATGTTTGTATCGTTTTATAGTGTATGATTCTAGCTTTTCTTTTGTCCCTTTTTGGTGGAGTTATCATTGATTGTTATGCAGCAGTAAAATGCATGTTTCTTTTCTTCTTGGTGGAACTTGTTGAGCATTTCCTTTACATTGGGCTGTGCATGGTGAGCACTTTACATGACTCCATCTAGATGGAGGATTTAGGTATAGGAGCCTACATTTTTGTTAAGCAGAGTATTACTAAATTGCAGATTTGCAATACCTGTATTCTTCTGCATATTTGTGTTAAATCCTGCCCAATTTATGGAAGCTATCTGGTAGTTTTCATTGATTGTATTCTTTAACGTTTCACAATGCATGGTGATTTGCTGACACTATTTAGAATCAAATTTTTAGACCTCATCCCAATGAATGCTCTGGAAGTGATCTGGATGGTGATGTTTACTTTGTCTGTTGGGACCCTGAATTGATTCCAAATAAACAAATAGATCCTATGGATTATTCACCCGCTCCAGCAACCATATTGGATCATGAAGTTACCATTGAGGTAATCGTTTTTTTGGTATTGAAGTATTCAGTTATATTCCGCTTGAATTTGTCTAATAGTTATGACTTTTGATTATCCTGTTCTCTTGTTATAATTACTATATACTGGTGCAGGAAATTGAAGAATACTTCACAAACTACATAGTCAATGACAGTTTGGGAATAATTTCACATGCTCATGTTGCTTTTGCTGATAGAAATCCAGGCAAAGCAATGAGCCACCAGTGTCTGGAGCTTGCAAAGCTCCATTCAATTGCAGTTGACTTCCCGAAAACAGGTGTACCAGCTGAAATACCACAAGAACTTAGGGTCAAAGAATATCCGGATTTCATGGAGAAACCGGACAAGCCAAGTTATCAGTCATACAATGTTATTGGAAAGCTTTTCCGAGAGGTGAAGAACCTTGCACCCAATGAATGCTCGATTAAGTTGTTAACTCGAGAAAAGATGGAGAGGTTTTATGATCCCGACATGGAAGTTGAAGGCTATGAGGACTATATCAACGATGCTTTCTTCTTCAAAAGTAAATATGATTACAAATTGGGGAATTTGATGGACTATTATGGGGTCCAAACGGAGGCCGAAATACTCAGTGGGGGTATCATGAAAATGTGGAGATCTTTTACGAAGAAAAGAGATGCAGAAGCGATCCGTATGGCCGTGAGATCATTGAGAAAGGAAGCTAGGTCATGGTTCAATGAGAAAGGAAGTGAGTTGGATGAAGAAGTAGACGATGAACATGCAAAAGCCTCAGCTTGGTACCATGTCACATATCATCCAAGTTATTGGGGTCAGTATAATGAGGGAATGGATAGAGATCATTACCTGAGCTTTCCTTGGTGTGTTTATGACAAGCTGATCCAGATCAAGAAAGAAAAAGCGGCTGTTCGGGAAGCTATGGATTTATCGTCTCTGGAACATCGGTTTCAACGTGGATTGCATTTGCTTTGAGGTGTTTTGGCTTAATGTTCCTGTTTACTGAAGTAGGCATATATGGCTACTTCATGTTTCCTAATGAGACTGAATGTTGTATAATATATAATGTACATATATCCAGTTTAGTTTGGATTGTGTAAAAAATTGCAATGCAAGTTTAGTTTCGTCTAATCGGTTGAATCGAAAACTCGTGATCCGTAAATTTAATATATATCATTTAAAATCCTTTGAACTAATAAAAAAAATCGAGTGATTTAAAATACGTTTTGTAACTAAGAGATAGCTCTTCAAATGCTACGCAGACATCTTAATCCAAAAATGTTTGGATCCTGTACAAAAGTTCGTCGCAAGTTGACTGATATTTCAAACTTAAGAATTGACAGATTAGTTGAATGATTTTAATAAATTTCACATCATCCGTGTATATATCAACAGAGAGATATATTTACTATTTCTTCTTAGCATACTGCACACTCTAGCCTCTAAAGTATACTATTTTTTCTACTTTGGTCATTAAAGTTTTTTTTAGGCCTATTTCAGTCCATAATCTTACTAGATATTCTCAATTCAATCATTTGAATATTAAAAATTAGCGATCGAAATATCCAACCAATCATATGCTGCCACATATCAAATAATAACACCATATTAATGCCATCTTTAAAAAAACTAAAGAATTTTTAAAAATTAAAATTATAACAAATAAAAAATATATATTAAAAAATACAAAAAATATGACATTATAAAATTCTAAAATTCTAAATATATATATATATTACCAAAATTACTAAAAGAATATAAAAATATATTAAAAATTTTAATATTTTTAATATTTTATAAATCACAAGCACTAGAGCTTAAACATGAGCTTGTCGTTTTTTGAAAGGGTATCATCTACGATAATTGTTTTATAATCTAATCAATTGAAATTTGTAATTGCAACATCTTTTTAAGTGATAAATTTGGACAATTTTTTAATTATTCAAAAAAAAAATAATTTTATTTTAATTAAATAATATTTTTAATTATTCCAAATAGTTTTTATTACCTCAAGATAAATTATTTGTCTCTAAATTAATTACTTAATTCACAAAAAAAATTAAAAGTGAAGTGGATATTTAATTATTAATATGCCCATATGTTGCCCGAAAATATTTGAATCAAAATATTTTTTGAATCCTTAATATTTATGATCACAATTACAAATCAAATACTCGTAAAATATACAAATATTACATCATTTTCTGTAAGTCTACAAGTAACATTCTAAATAACTTTGGTACAAAATAGAAAGAACGGGTGTACCATGATGGATGAATAAAGCTTACTTTATACATTAAAAAAGGAGCCGTGTGAAATAAACATGTTATTGTAACACTGATAAAATACTAAAAATTGATATGTTTTAAAATATTAAAAATTTAATATAATATTTTTTATTTTTATTAAAACATTCTTAAAATACAACCAATTGATTGTAATTTTAATCATGTACAATTTTAATATTAAATTATTAATATTTTAAATGTGATTAACAAATATATACTTTATTCTAAGATACAACAAATTTTACAATTTTTAAAAAAAATATAATTTTATACAATCTTTTATAATTACTAATAATCTTTATATTGTTTTTTAAAATTATTAATATATTATTTTTAAGATTCTACGTAAAGTTTTATCTCTTACAAATGGTAATTGCTTTGTTTTTTACTTTTAATTTTTATTTTAATTATTTGGCGCTCCCCGAATATATAAGAAAGAAGTGCGTGCTTGTTGAAGTTGGATTACATGCAACATTGATTAGCAGAACAGAGGAAGGGCAATCTACAATGTAGGCTGAGTTTGTGTTTAGAGTTAGCTAGACTTAGGAGCATTTTTCAATGTAATTTGCCCATACTTTGTACTGTAGGAAATTTGCTTATGTAATGCATCAGTCTCTTACCCTATTTTTCCTATAACCTCTCTTGGTGATGTATTTGGCTATAAATGTAATGTTTTCATATTGAATGCGTAAGCATATCAGTTTTCTAAAGTTGATTGCTTCCTTGCTACATGTTTGTGAGCAAGTAAATTGTTCTTTGTTTCCTTTTGTCTTGCTTTGCATTTTTCTTCTTTTGCTGCTGTCAAGAACCCCAACAAATGGTATCAAAGTCTAAGTCTTTGAGGGCTTTTTTTTTGCTTCTGTTGCTTGTTAAGAAAGACAAGAAGTTGCTTGTTGAGAAGGTAGCAGCAACTCAACTCTATGAGACTCCAAAACAAGCTATAAATTGAAGGAGGAGTTCCAATGTACGGCAGCAGCAACTCACCCCTGTAAGACTCCCAAACAAGCTTGGATAAGCTGAAGGAGGAGTTGATGGAGCATGTGCATAAAGACACTCCACAGCAGGAGGGAGTAAATAAGACTGTAAAAAACAAGGCAAGATGTGTTGTCAACCAAGGCTTTAAAGGAGGAGAATACTCCATTTGATAAACAAATCTTTGGCACAAAAGACTGGCATAATTAAGTGCGTGAGATAGATTTGGTTGAGGCCAAGGTTGAAAATGAATTGCTTAAGCAAAGTTAGCTTGAAACAAAGCATCAAAGGACTGCCAAGCTCAAAAAACTTGATGAATGATTGATATTGGAAGCATGGAGGCCAAGAAGGAGTGTTGAAAATAGCCAACCATGCTGCTGTTATGCTTTTGTTAAAAAACATGCAGATTGTAAAAATGTTGCAGCACATATGCTTGCTGTAATAGCAAGGTTTGAATATTTGAGAACTAAACTTGGTGTTTGTAGCATGCACTCCAAGGAGGAGTGTTGAAGTTGGATTACATGCAACATTGAGTAGCAGAACAGAGGAAGGGCAGTTTGCAGTGTAGGCTGACTTTGTGTTTAGAATTAGCTAGACTTAGGAGCATTTTTCAATGTAAGTTGCCCATACTTTGTACTATAGGAAATTTGCTTATGTCATGCAGATTTGGACCATACACTATGGTTCCTATTAATCAACTTTTTTGTATATCAAAATTATCCATCAATGAAAAATTATTAGATCAAATTTTCTTTATAAAAATTTTTGCTTCTTTTCTTCTTTGTTCTTGCAAAAACTTCTTGACTCTTCAGCAAGAAACTGAAGCTTTTGCTTCAAGTCATTGTCTGCTACATATCACCAACTTTTGTTTAGAGTTAGCTAGACTTAAGAGCATTTTTCAATGTAATTTGTCCATACTTTGTACTGTAGAAAATTTGCTTATGTAATGCAAATCAGTCCCCTATCATATTGTTCCTATAATCTCTCTTGGTGATGTATTTGACTATAAATGTAATGTTTTCATATTGAATAAGTAAACATATCAGTTTTCTAAAGTTGATTGCTTCCTTTCTACACGTTTGTGAGCAAGTAAATTGTTTCTTCTTGCCTTGCTTTGCATTTTTCTTCTTTCTTTTGCTGCTGTCAAAAACCCCAACAGTGCTTCTGAATCTATATTCGATGATCCCTTGCTTAACTATTTTGAGGATGTGCCTGATGATCAATGGGTTAGGACAACGGATTTCACTCCTTCTAATTGTATCGGGCAGTCTTCTGTATTATGTTTGGAGCTTCCTCACAACCTTCAACTTCTTGCTCATTACAAAGAAAATGAAGGCAGATTAGTTTTGGAAACTGGTTTTTCTTACTCCTCCAATCTTAGTCTAGTCCCAATTGTATGCCCTTTCGGGGTAATTGACTTGCCATTTGAAATCTTGTTCAAGGTTAATCTGTTGGTGCAAAATGGGTGCAGCCCAAGACCAGCTCCTGATGATATGTTTTATTGATTGGTTGATGCTTGTAGAATGGACAAAGTCTACATAGAACATGCGCTGGAGAAACTTTATTATCGAAAAGAATTCTGCTATGAACCTTCGAGGTGGCTCATTGAGGAGTACAAAATTTCTCAAGATCGGGGATATATCAAGGTTCACCTGCTATATCCTTAGATGAAGGTTTGGTATATGTAAGGGTACAGATAACGCCTTCTAGGGTCTACTTTTGTGGTCCTGAGATTAATGTGTCAAACCGTGTGCCATGCCAATTCCATAATGATATTGATAATTTTCTTCGTGTCAGTTTTGTTAATGAAGAGCTGGAGAAGATCCATTCAATAAATGTGCAGGCAAGGGGTAGGGAAACTGGTATTTACGAAAGGATTCTTTCTACTCTTAGAAATGGCGTAGTGATTGGGGACTAGAGATTTGAGTTTCTTGCCTTTTCATCAAGTCAATTACTGGAGAACTCAGCCCGGATGTTTGCTTCAAGAAACGCAGCAGATATGAGGTCATGGATGGGAAATTTTAGTAAAATAAGGAATGTGGCAAAATATGTTGCCAGACTGGGCCAATCTTTCGGTTCATCAACTGAAACTCTTAGTGTTTCTAAAGATGAAATCAACCTTATTCCAGATATAGAAATTATGAAGGATGGGATTAAATACGTCTTTTCTGATGGAATTGGAAAAATATCAAATGAATTTGCTAAGAAGGTGGCAGCTAAATGCCGGCTGAAGGGTTGTACTCCATCTGCCTTTTAGATTCGGATTAGTGGATTCAAAGGTGTTGTGGCTATTGACCCGACCTCATCTTGGAAATTATCCCCTAGAAAGAGTAAGGAAAAGTATGAATCAGAGAACACAAAACTGGACGTTTTGGCTTGGAGTAAGTATCAACCATGTTTTCTGAATCGCCAGTTGATTACTTTGTTATCTACTCTTGGAGTTCCGGACCATGCTTTTGAGAAAAAAACAGAGAGAAGTAATTGATCAACTCAATGCTGTCCCGACGGATCCTTTAGAGGCTCAGGAGGCTCTGGAGTTAATGTCTCCAGGAGAAAATACTAACATCCTCAAGGAAATGCTCTTGTGAGGTTATAAGCCTTGATGCTGAACCATTCCTTTCAATGATGTTGGAAAAATTTTCGAGCTTCGAAGTTGCTGGAGTTGCGGACTAAAGCCAGGATTTTTATTCAAAAAGGAAGATCTATGATGGGATGTCTTGATGAAACTAGAATCTTGAATTATGGCCAAGTTTTTGTGCAGTTTTCTGGCTCTAGATCTGAGCAACGTTTTATTGTAATGGGGTAAGGTAATTGTTGCCAAAAACCGCTGCGTGCACCCAGGAGATATGCGTGTATTAAGGGCTGTCAATGTGCCTGGTTTGCACCATATCGAAGATTGTGTTGTTTTTCCACAGAAAGGGAACAGGTACGTAAAGGGCATACTCCACCTTTTCATGATGCTCTAAGAAAGTGTTCTTTCTTCATTATACTTTGCAGAAGCTGCCTTTTATTTTGTTTCTATCATTTTATAGTGTATGATTCTAGCTTTTCTTTTGTCCCTTTTCGGTGGAGTTATCATCGATTGTTATGCAGTAGTAAAATGCATGTTTCTTTTCTTCTTGGTGGAACTTGTTGAGCATTTCCTTTACATTGGGTGGTGCATGGTGAGCACTTTACACGACTCCATCTAGTTCGAGGATTAAGGTATAGGAGCCTACATTTTTGTTAAGCAGAGTATTACTAAATTGCAGATTTGCAATACCTATATTCTTTTGCATCTTTGTGTTAAATCCTGCCCAATTTATGGAAGCTATCTGGTACTTTCAATTGATTGTATTCTTTAATATTTCACAATGCATGGTGATTTGCTGACACTAAATAGAATCAAATTTTTAGACCTCATCCCAATGAATGCTCCGGAAGTGATCTGGATGGTGATATTTACTTCGTCTGTTGGGACCCTGAATTGATTCCAAATAAGCAAACCAATCCTATGGATTACTCACCCGCTCCAACAACCATATTGGATCATGAAGTTACCATTGAGGTAATCGTTTTTTTATTATCCTGTTCTCTTGTTATAGTTTCTTGATGCTGAAATGCATGATTCTCGCTCTCTGCCCCCCCCCCCCCCCTCCAACATTTTTTTGGTTCCAGGATGTCATTGGTTTAACATTCTTCCAGATTCGTACAAGTTCATTCTATCAATTGGCACTAGTATGATAGCTATATTGAATTATGTTGGGTTGTGTAGATATATTTATGAGATTTTTTATAATTGCTATATACTGGTTCAGGAAGTTGAAGAATACTTCACAAACTACGTAGTCAATGACAGTTTGGGAATAATTTCAAATGCTCATATTGTTTTTTCTGATAGAAATCCAGACAAAGCCATGAGCCGCTAGTGTCTGGAGCTTGCAAAGCTGTCTTCAATTGCAGTTGACTTTCCGAAAACGGGTGTACCAACTCTAATACCACAAGAACTGAGGGGCAAAGAATATCCGGATTTCATGGAGAAACCGGACAAGCAGAGTTATCAATCAGACAATGTTATTGGAAAGCTTTTCCGAGAGGTAAAGAACCTTGCACCCAATGAATGCTCGATTAAGGTCTTAACTCGGGAAAAGATGGAGAGGTTTTATGATCCTGACATGGAAGTTGAAGGCTTTGAGGAGTATATCAACGATGCTTTCTTCCACAAAAGTAAATACGATTACAACTTGGGGAATTTGATGGACTATTACGGGGTCAAAACGGAGGCGGCCGAAATACTCAGTGGGAGTATCATGAAAATGTCGAGATCTTTTATGACGAGAAGAGATGCAGAAGCGATGAGTATGGCGGTGAGATCATTGAGAAAGGAAGCTAGGTCATGGTTCACTGGAAAAGGAAGTGAGTGGGATGAAGAAATAGAGGATGCACATGCAAAAGCCTCAGCCTGGTACTATGTCACATGTCGTCCAAGTTATTGGGGTCAGTATAATGAGGGAATGAAGAGGGATCATTTCCTGAGCTTTCCTTGGTGTGTTTATGACAAGCTGATCCAGATCAAGAAAGAAAAAGCGGCTGGTCGGGAAGCTCTGGATTTGTCGTCTCTGGAACATCGGTTCGAACGCGGATTGACTTTGCATTGAGGTGTTATGGCTTATGTTTCCTGTTTATTGAGGTAGGCGTGTTTATGCCTTTTTAAATTACTGTTGTTTAAAATATTTAAATAAAATATTTTATATTTTTAAATTATATATTAAAAAATATATAAAAATTATGTAATGCTATATCTTTTGATTGATGTGCTTAATTATCATATTTTATTTTCTATCTCATCATCTCGATTGCTTTTAATACAAACACATTTCATCCCTAATTTTACTTTTATCGCATTTTTTAAACTTATTTCACCTAATAGTATTCATGAGTTGGTCTAAGTTTAAGCAGAGTCTAAACATAATATTAATATATTTTATATTTGTCTAAGCTTGGTTTGACTCGAAATTTAAATCTCAAAATTTGTCTAAATGTACCCATATTTGCAAAAAAAAAAAAAAAAAAAAAAACCAATCACATTTTAGATTTTCTCATAGTATTTTTTATTTTTTTAAAAATATGTATATTGTTTTATATTAATATTTAATAATTTTATACATTTTTTATTTATTGAAATTTTTTATATAGTTATCTTATTTTTTAATGTGTTCTGAATTATATAATATATAAAAATAATATAATATAAAGTATTATAAACTTAAAACGGGTTGAACTGAGCTCAAATCTCGAGCTTAAAATGTTCAAGTTTGAGCTTGATCCATATTTTAAACGAGTCTAATATTTTTGTCCAAATTTATTTTTGAAGCCTAATATTTTTATTCAAATCTTCTCGAATTTTAAGTTTGCCTTTACGCCTAGACGAATAGCCCAACTTATAAACAAATTTAATTTCAGCTATTCGAAAGAGCCTAAAGTCTAATTTTATTTTATTTTAATCTTTTGCAAATATTCATACACATAATAAATAAGTGGTACATAAATCAATGGCCATTTTCCTCCAGCTGGCAAGGATAGTGATATATCTTCAGCTAATGTAATACATTTGATCCGGCAACTTGAACGTCCGGTTGCCGGTATTAGTCCCCAAGAGATTACTCCATTGATCACCCATATTTCCAATGATCCTATACCCTTTCTTCTCCAGCATTTCCCTCTCGTTTTACTTGTAAAATACTGCTGTTTTCCCTGAATACTTTGACGGTTCCCTACACCCAAAGTGAAACAAAAAGAAAAGTCATTAAGGTATACAAAAATGTGAACAAATATGGTAAAGAAATTGGTAAATGACGTTAATGATTGATATACTAAAGACATAACAGTTTGCAGGAGCATAACTTACTTGAGTATAAGCTGGTCCCAAGTGTGGTATCCAACATTCTTAAGATTTGAACCAGTTGTGTTTCTTTGAGATTCATCTCTTCCTGTTAAGAAAACAACCTTAATCCCTATACTCAGTAACTTGTTGTAAAGCCAAAGACTCTCCGGTAATGCTGGAGCAGCCCCTTCCATTACCCACTCATCGAACGATGTGGCATTGTATGGCTCCGCTCTGAAAATTTCATTCCCCGCCATTAAGATCATAAAATACTGAGCCTACAATATTAGAAATGTGTCGGAGCAGATCTATGGTTTATTAGATTAGATAGATACCCGAATCCATGCTAGGCATAATAAGGGGTATTGGAGAGGGTAGTCTCGTCAATATCAAATATCCAAATATCCTTGCCCTCGACGGCCAGCTTGAGGCTTTGAGCGTATAGAAAAGCCTCCTTAGCCACGGCTCTCGAGTCTTTCCGATTCTGCTCCCCTAACATGTAATGACCTACGTACTCTTCACACTCTTCAGGAACAGTTTTCCACCCAATGATGTTGTTGGTCTCGACGGCGAGTCGCCAACTCAGGCACGATAACCCCGGTATGGAGTTTCTCCGGCACCGGATCTTGGTCGGAGGAGATGAATCTGTTGTATGATACCCGGTTCGCATGTTCCCTCTGAAATTGTTAAAATGTTGGCCAGGAACAAGAGCAATAGTAGTGCCATGGCAACGCTGTGTTTTGCTTTGCTTGAGAGCTTGCTGGCTTTGCCAATTCGCTTCTCTTTAAATACACCACAATATTGTATTATTTATAAATCTACATTTTATTCTAAAAGTTTGGCAAATTCTGGTTTTACTCCTCCTACATTAATGATTTTGGGATTTAGTCCCTATACTTTAATTTGACATATATTTTTTTTATTTGTATAATGTTATTAATTAGCTCAAATAGTTAACATCAATGCCTATTCTGGTTAAATGTTTTTGTGTGTGTTTCAAAATAACACCCTTCCAACTCATCAATTGCTAATAATTTTGGCAACAATACTTTATGTGGCACTGCCGTTAACGACCATGTCAATAGCATAATTAGTTAAAAGGTAAAAACAATCGCTAAAGAATTTAATTTATGTAATTTGAGATTTGAGGGCTTAATTGAGTGTATTATTCTTTGAAGAGGTTTCATTGAATTATTTGCCAGAGTTCAGGGACTTTTTTTACCCTTTAACAAAAAAAAAAACATCTAAATAAAGGACTGATTTAAGATATTCCACAACATTAGCCTAAAATTGTTAATAAAAGTTGTTCAATTTCTTAACCTTAATTATGCAATAATAATTAACAAAAGCTGATGACTAGATGATTATGGTGTTAATTACTTCATATGTGGTTTCGGTTCGAATTGTGTTAGTCACGTTTATTGTTTGAGTTTTGCCCTATTATTGTAATTCACCTAAAAAAATTCAATACCCTCAAAGATTTTTTTTATGTGTTATCCACATGTATGTTACGTCAGTAAAGTTAAAAAACATAGACATTTTCATTCATTTTGAGATGATTTGACAAAAATTAAGTTTAAAAGCTAAAAAAGTGAAAAATAATTTTTAATATATAAAAAATTAGTTAAATATTACCATGTTATCTACATAATAATTTACGTGTATCCAACATCAATAAAATTAATAAATGATAATTTTTTCATTCATTTTGAAATAATTTGACAAAAAAATATAAATTTAAAAATAAATTTCTTTTAATAAAATTGATGAGTAAAAAAAAGTAATTGTCATAAATTTAAAATTGGATACCCAAATATATAATTGGACGTGACATTGAATTTCAATTTAAATAATATAATGATTAGTGGAGCAGAGAAAGAGGACACATCAAACTATTGTCCAATTACGGATTTTGGTCTCCTACAATATTCGGTTTGGAGATTGCTTCTTCTTTTTTTTTTAGTATATCTTTTTATTTTTAAAATTTTATTATTATAAATATTATGTGCTATTATTGTTATAATATTTTATTAATAAGCTGACCTGGAATTTCTTTTAAAATCTTTAAACCCAAAATTTTTTACATCATTTAAAATACGGTGTTATATTTTTTTTTATTTGCCAGCATGAAATTCTATTAAAACTTCTTCCCTATCAAACTAGCAACAACGGGAATATGAACATATAAATATATAAAATCAAGAAAAAAACATATAAATTATAAAAAAATTATAAAAACAAAATTACAATAATACAATAGCTGAAAAGAAATTTTTTGAAATTAATAATATTATTAAGAATTATAAGAACAATTGTAAAATATTTTTTTATAAAAAGCATTTAAATTTCAAATTTTTTTGCAATTAATTGAAATTTAAATATCTTTTTATTTTTATATATTATTTATAATTATATATTTTAGAATGTTACAAAAAAATATTTATAAACTTTTTTAAAAATTTTATATATTATATATTTTTTTACATTTTAATCAATAATAATAATAATAATAAAAATAAAATATATATGACGTATTTTAATAGTGCAACATGGATGATCAACGGTTAGTCAACGTGCGATCAACACCGATTAACAGTCAATCAAAATCAAAAGTGATTTTTAATATCTATATATTTAATATTATATTTTTTAATTTTTAATTTAAATTTAATATTTTTATTTTAAATAAACTTAATTATTACATGACATATTTGACTAATGTTATCTAATAGATTTTCTAAAAATTAATATTTTAAGTACTAAAATGAGACAAAAAAACTGAAAAATAAACATACATTTGTAAAATTAAATCGTGAATTAAACTTTTTTGTAAAGTTAAAAAGGGAAAAAAAAATTATTATGTCTAATTTAAAATCATAAAATGGAGTGATCGTATTGAAATTTGGTAACATGAGAATCTCCGTGTAATTATAGAGGCACATAGAATACAATAATTATATTATAGAGAAAGGATGGTATGAAATAGGGATATTATTTTTTTTCAATAGTTTTTCTGCTACATCAACAATTTTATCCTAAATTTTAGGATTTTAATTTTAATTTGATTTTTTCAAGATGAAAATGTTGAAATTAAGAATGAAAATATTGATGTGACATATAATTGAGGAATAGTAAAAGGTTAAAAATATGGGTAGTAAAAAGTAGAAAAGCTCTTAGCTTTTTATTTTGTCGGCTTACAATTAGATTCAACAACAGATCCTTGACTGTCGAAGTTTATGGAATTAGTCCCTGTTTCGTAATCGAAATTTATGGAAGTGGTCCCTGTTTCAAAATCGAAATCCACCTACTCACAGGTGAAGTCCAGAAAACCTCTTATTAAACTCCATAATACATACTAGCACGTCGGGTAGAGGTAATTTTGTATCATATAATTTTAAAATAATAAGATGGTTGGTAAGTTTAAAATTTATACCGTCGTCGATTGAGTCTTAGTTCAATTGATATGGACATTGTTGTCAATGTAGGAGGATGTGGGTTCAATTGAGTGAAGCGCATTATCTTCCTATTTATAAGTTGGGAAGGGATTATGGATAATTCTAAGTATTTTTAATTTTAAATGAGATTTTATTAAATATGATAACATGACATTATGAAATTGTACAACGTAGTCACTTGATTAAATTTTAACTTTTTAAAATATATTTTTAGGTAGTGACTAACACACTTTCAAAGTATCACGTCATTGCACATTAATGAAATTCAAATTTTATGACCAAATCGAGAAAATTATCAAATTGAAAAAAATTATTAAATTTAGAGATTAAATATTAATAATCCCCTCTTGGCCTTTTATATACATATAATAATTAAAACATATTATTTTGTTCAAGATTAGGTTAACCTACTCCGATTAATAAAATTGATATAAAAAAATGACATACAAAAAAGAAACCTAGAAAATGGGATTCTAATTATTATAGATCCAAACGATCACAGAACAAACTTGTCCATTCATACCCGCAATCCACCCAAACAAAGTACAAATTTATGCTTTAATAAAATAATCCAAGAAACTTGGATGCAAGATAGAGTATTTTCGCACGGTCGAAATGAGAGAATGGATTGTATGAAATTATGATTCCACGTCATTCTTATCTCTTTCCGATACGAGAATGACAAATCAAATCTCTCCTCTTAAAATATTGAAAAGGGATAGAGATGATGTAGAATTACAGTTTAATACAATCCTCTCTTGAGATGAAGCATTTATTTATTTACGTTTTAAAATGGCAAACAGCTGAAGTCCATCCCTGTAACATGATTCCAATTGCTGAGAAATGTCTGATAGTTTTAGGACAAGGTGATCGAACAATTCATCAATGGCTTTGCTGGGAAAATGACTGCTGAACATTCCCTCCATAGCAGCCCTTACATGTTTCACAAAGACAGGGATGTCAATGGGACCTTTTAGCCATGGTGCAGGGTTCATCAGTTCTATCACTTCTATGCTGAATAGTCCGTTTCTTTCGACCCCCTCGGTGAATTCTCCGGGAGGGCAGGCATATATAGGCAAGTTGAAGGCATCGACGTCAGCTTCACTAATGGATCCCTGTAATACATAGATACGTGACATGCATGACAGAGAGGATGATGAGCTCCTGAGTAGAATTTCTAGTATTTACTTACGTTTTTCACCATGTCCATGAGGATGGAAGCCATGCAATCGTACATTATACCATTCACAACTTGAGAATAAGGCATCCCATCTGGAATGCTTGACCCAACAATCACAATCAGCCCTCCCGACACCATCTCTCGACCTCTGGCGCTCAAGAAATCGTCTAAATCCTCAGCGAACTGCGTTGCATACGCCATTAAAACTTCAGGTGGAGCACTGGTATAGTGAATCTTGCACTTGTTCCACGCCGGAGAACGCTCGTCTCGCAGCTCCTTCGGTAACCGAGAAAGCCAATGCAAAGAATACGAGCAATGGGCTAAATGGAGTGACGATTTAGGCAATACTTGGTTATGGAAAGAACCAGGAACGGAAGCTACTAGGTACTGCTTGTCTTGAGGGAGGTAAGTGAAGAAGGTATTGAAATCGTTTGTGAATTGGTCGTTGAAAATCACTTGAAATTCAGGCATTTGAGAAGATGTAGGACACTGAGATATGTACTTTTTCTTTACGATTTGGAGCAAATCTTGCATGGAATTTATTGAGTTTGATCCAACCCCACATCCAAAATCTGCGACACGAAATATGTTTGATGTTGAAGAGAGGGTTTCCACATCAAGGTTCTTCGTAATTGCATCTTCAATTTTTCTGGTCACAATATTTGCTGATAATCTCTGCAAAATAGGACTTATTTTAATAAAACACTGAATACAACTTCGTTTAAACGAGTTTTTCTTCTTCTTTATGACAAACTATAATACAGTTCATTACACATATAACAGGTGTGAATTTAATAGAATAATAATGTGATTGTGAAAATTTTATATAGTTATTTTTGAAGAAAGTGAACACACGATTAATAGATCACGAATTGACCCTGATTTATATCGTTTTGAAAGTAAATACCTGGTAGGAGGAGTTGTTGGAGTAGCTATTAGTTCCATGACCACCGATAACCTGTGCCGTTGAATTCTCTGATATCTTATCATCGTTCTTCTTTACGAGTGAATTGGACATCAAAGTTGCCATTCCCTACGTTAGTTTTGTATATATTTAGATCACTAAAGCAAAACTTTGACTGATTATAATTACCTTTGCATCCATATATATATATAAATGGTAGAGGAGTATGTGAACACCGTATGTGCATGGGGCTTGTATGGAAATTATTATTTCTTAAATTTTTTAATGTTAAATGTCGTACAATTAAATAAATCAAATCGAATAAAATGTTTAAATCATAGGTCCAAGGTGATGCTAATAGATAGTGACATCGAAATGGATATGTAATTCAAGGTTACTTTAATGTCATTTCAGTTTTAAAACTTAAATAATTTTATCAATTGAATTTTATTTCGATAGACATAAGTATTAATGTCAGTATATGAAAATATGGATTTAAATATACCGAAGCGCATTATCTTTTTATTTATGGGTTGAGAGGAATTACGATTAATTTTAAATATTGTATAAAAAACAAATATGATCAAAATTTATAATAAAATTAATCACAGAAACTTGCAATCAGTTTGATTAAACATCATGTTCCATGATATTGACATCCATATATATATATATGGATCAATTTGGTTGTAAAATGCATATTTACTAATTTAAAAAAAAAAAATTAAATAAAGAAAACCTAACAAGGATTAAATAATGTTAGATTAATGTAGCGCCAAAATTATGGTACTTTATCTTCACTAAATAAATGGAAGGCTTATGGGTGTGGTCCTTGAGTTTTGATTTCCTATCTTTAAAAGTCCCTCCAGCTTTATAAAAACTTTTTTAGTCAATTATTTAATTTTTCTGTCTCTTATAATCTTTGAATTTGTATCTTTTATTAAATCACCCTAAAATAAATGAAAAATTTAGCCTTTTTTTAACTTTGTCAACGTGACGCACATATGAATTGTCATATAGATGACACATCAACATTTAATTAATTTTAAAAATATTTATATATATTTTTTAATTCTTAAAAGTAATTTTTATATTTTTCTGAATTTTTTAAAAATTAAAAAAAATTAATTAAATATTGACGTGTACGTTAACTTTTCCAAAAATCTTGAGGTAATTTCATAAAAGACGTAAATTTAAGGATTAAAAAGATAAAAAAAGATTAAATGAATGACTAAAATGAAAATTTTTATAAAATTGAAGGGCTAAATAAATTATTATGTCATTATAACAATAAAAAAAGAAAAAGAAAGTGTTGGGTTATATAAAGAGAGGTTAGCTAGGTTTTGTTGATTAATTTCCGAAGGCTTATGGGTGTGGTCCTTGCATTGATTAAAACAAAATTTTCAATCAAAATCTCAAAATATAATATGTTGCTTTTGTCACCTGATCACCAGGTTGTTGGCCTATATTTAAATTTTATTTTTTAATTAATTTTATTATAGATGGTAATCAATTAATCATATTTGTTTTTTATACAATGTCTAGAATTATTCATAGTTCCTCTCAACACATGAATAAGAGGATAATGCGCTTCACACAGCTTCAACACATTCGAACCCACATCCTCCTATATTGACAACAATACCCATACCAATCGAGCTATGACTCAATCGATTATTTTTAAACTTTTTAAATACAAAGACATATCATATATTTATATATATATATATATATATAAAACGT
This sequence comes from Kokia cookei, assembly GCA_039519145.1. Taxonomy (NCBI): domain Eukaryota; kingdom Viridiplantae; phylum Streptophyta; class Magnoliopsida; order Malvales; family Malvaceae; genus Kokia; species Kokia cookei. The sequence continues at coordinate 2,278,822 of CM076910.1, forward strand.
TTTTTTTATTGCTTCATAAAACTCCTAATTTTAGTATTTTTACCTAATATACTATCATACTATACCGCATATCTTTGATTATTGAATGAACAAATCTAATTAACTAATTCGATTTTTTCCTTAATCATGATTAAGATATTTAAGTTAAATTATATTAGTAATCACTTAATTACTATAGTAAATTTTTGTTTTGGTTACTAACTTTTTGAGATCAATTATTTTAATTATCCTATAATTAAATAATTAACTGGATGATGATGTGACATTTTTTAATGGTGTAATAACATGTTCTTTAATATATATATTATCATTTTGACGCTAATTTTATTTAAAAAATTGTAAATTTTCTAAAAATTCTTGATTGTACAATAAAAAAAAACACAAAATGAATATACAAACATCTTAAAAAATATATAATATGAATGAAAAATTATATAAATTATAATAAAATAAATACATGATTATCAAATCTAATCTTGAACATTAAGATTTGTTAAATTAAACACGAGTTAAAAATTAATTAAGATATATAAATGAAATATTTTAATAAGTAAAAAAAAATGGAAATTGAAAAAAATCCGAAACAAAACTCAAATTTAAATAATTAGAAATGAGCCCTATTGATGCACATCATCAATGGTAGGGTTGAAAAATGAGGGGAAAAGTCTTTTTCTCCAACAACTGAAAGCCCCCACGAGGGTAATAAAGATGGATTTTTTTTTAATACTGTCCTTAGTATATCGAATCGGATCTCGAATCAAATTATTTTTATTATAATTATATATAAGAAACAACAACTGATTATCGAAATCAACTAAAAATAATGGAATCTCAGAAGGTGTGACCAACACCTTTTATTTTCGAATTAAAACAAGGAGTAGCTGAGTTCGATCCTTATACCCTGATTCCACTTGTTCAGTAAACATAAAGAGTTTTTTGGTCAATCGATCAAACATTTCGTCGATAATATTAGTGCTGAAGTGTTTGATGAACATTCCCTCCATTGCTGCCCTAACATGAATGACCCAAGCTTTTATATCAACTGGACCATCTACCAAAGAAGCAGGATTTGTTAACTCCAACATCTCGATGCTAAAATGCCCATTTTTTTCCACCACTGAGGCCATCTCCGCCGGCGACGGAGTATATATGGGCAAGTTAAAGGAATCCACTTCATCTTCACTTATCAGTCCCTCATTCGCCATATCCATGAAGGTTGATGCCATAAAATCATACATTAAACTAGCGGCCAGTTGAGAATAAGGCATTTCATTGGGAAGTCCTGGCATGATGATGATGATCATACCCCCAGTCACAATCTCCATTGCTCTAGCACACAAAAATTCCTCCATGTCCTTAGCGAATTGAGATGCGTAAGCTTGGACAACTTCGTTGGGTGCATTGGTGTAGTGAATCCTCCCTTTGTTCCATGCACCACAATTCTTGTCTAATAACTCTTCTGGTACCTTGGAAAGCCAGTGGAGAGCATACGAGCAGTGCACAAAATGGATGGAGGATTCCGGGAATAATCGGCAGTGAAACGAGCCCGGCACACCGGCTGCGTAATACGGCCTTTCCCGAGGGAGAGATGTGAGGAGCGTGTTGAAATCGTTGGAGGGTTGGTCATTGAAAAGTACTAGGAATTGGAGTGTGGTGTTGGATTGTGGGCATTGGAGAGTGTACTTCTGTTGCATGAAGTGTACAACATCTTGCATGGCGTCGAAGGTGTTTGGTCCAACTGCACATCCCAAATCTGCAATGTAAATTGTGTTGGATGTAGACGAGAGGTTTTCCACATCAAGCTTCATTGTAATTGCTCCCTTAATTCTTTCCTTAACCACATTTGCAGCTAATCTCTGCCACCATTTTTACCAAAATCAAGAAAAAGTAACACATTGATTATTTTATAGATATAATTATCTAAATTAGCGTGAGAAAGAATATTGCATTAAATCGTACAACCTTATAATCTTAATTTATTTCTATACATGCTCCCATTTAAAAGTATTATGGTACTCGTCATTATCGACCCGCTACTCGATTATTCGATTAAATCTTGACCCGTAATCTACATAATTCGTACGTGAGGTGTTCACATATTTCTCTGAGACCGCACAATATGGGTGCAATGGTGGAGCGGGGTAGAGGCCTAAGGGGGCCAATGTTTAAAATTTTTGTAATTTAATCTTTTGTAAATATAATACGACTCTCCCAAAAATATAAGCAGTCCCCCCAAAGTTTAAGACTTTTGTGATTTCTCCTTTTTTTTATATATTATAACCCTCTTAAAAATATAATTAGATCCCTCCAATATTTTTAATATTAAAAAATATAGCAATAGGAAGTAATATGTTTAAATCGATTGTTTATATGTTTAAATCGATTTAGCTTCTCCGAAATTAACATCTTGGCTCCGCTACTATGTGGGTGCAAACCTATATTTAGAAAACACGTGTTAACCCTAAAATAGGATTAATATTAGCATGCATGAGAACTTACCTACGACGTCTCATCAACAAACAGTAATGATATTATATAAATAGAGAATTTAATCCTTTTAAAAGATACACGAAAATACTCAACAAAGAGCAATATCGTTGATTAGTTCTCATCTGCAAATGAAGTGCAAACCCGTGACGGGTGTATCGGCTTTCAAGGTTAAAAGCAAATACAGATTTATCATGATTTTAGATCAGCTTCGAGTAGACAATGCTTGCATGATTAATGGTGAATATATATATATATACTGAAAGAGAGAGAGACCTGAAAGTAGGAATTTCTGGTATAGCTGTAAGTGCCATCGCCGCCGTTCACATGGAGTGAATCTGGAAGTGGCCATCTTACGCTTTCACCGCCACCGCCAATGACGAGTAGGGATGGATCAGGGGCTACCTCTGCCATGAGTAGTGAGAGTTGAATGAACAAAGTCGAGTGAGATTTGTTTCCATTATATAGAAGTAGGGGAGAAAATAAGATGTGGTGCTACCATATGCATGCTAGCTACCATCATGGAGGAACCAATACTATATTGATTTTTTTTAACATTAATGCTCAAATTAATTAACATCAAAACAAGCAAAAGTATAATCAAATTATTAATTCATACACACCAAAGACAAGAATCTATTCCGCACTCAATATTCAAAATCAACTTACAAATGAAAAGTATTATAGTAAATTAATACTACGTTAAATTATTAAAAAGATATAATAATAACATGATATCTCAATTTCGTATAATTATTTTTTATACTATACAAGCCACAAATGAGATTTTTTTTTTTATAAATTGGTACATTAATGATATTGGTCCTGCACCGATATACAGTCAACCCTTAACTATCTAGTTAGGATTTTCTTTTTGTTTTTATAGTAACTTTTAAATTGATTAATCATATCACGTCAGCACAAATTAAAAAGATTATATAAATTCAAATATCAGCTAAATTCAAAAAAAATAAGACCAACCAAATATAGATGGGAAATTTAGAAGTCAAAATATATATTCACCCATGAAAATAATAAAAAATTTCTTATTGCTTTTTGATTCCTTTCTTTTTTTTCTTTTTTTTTCTTTTTCATGTAAGATGAAAAGCAACCTTCATACAAAAAGTGAAGAAAAAGGGTAATTAAAGAAGAATTTATACCCTAAAAACCAAAGAAGAAAGACCTCTCTAAAAAAAAAAAAGTAATAATAGTACAAAAGATTCTAAATAAAAGCATCTACTTCACATATATATATATATATATAGTGGTGTATTGCATAATCTTTACATGATGCATGCATAATTAAAGTCAAAAAATTATTTTTATTTTTATTTTCTACTGATAACCAATGGGTAAACTATTGCCATGTTGTTGAGGAATATGGCCAACTGTTCATTAACATTTTAATAAACCCTAAACCTAGCTAGCTAGGCATATAGCTATATAGCTATTACTTTCACTAATATTGATGTACTAAAAGATTCATCTCTATGTAAACAAAGATGAGTCCTTTAGACCTCAATTTTTGCCATCAACTATGGCTCTTACCCTTGCTAAAGATCATTAGGTTAAATTACTTTATAAGTCCCTATATTATAGGTTGAAAAGTAATTTCTTTATACGATATTAGGGATAGAAGATGAGGGTAACAAGGTTCGAATCCGCGTCAAATAGATGTTTGATAAAATATTTAACCACCGCTTAATTCAAATCAAGACATGTTGAAAAGTAAAAATTAATTAATAGAACTAAACAATTTAATTTTTGTATATTTACTCCAAAGCGAACAGATAAAATTGTAAAAAACACTAAAGTCGGATGTAAAAGAAATATTGACTTTATCATTTAAATAAAATTTTATTAGTAAATTCACCCCTTATTCATTTTGATCCTTAAATTTTTTTTTTTTAGAATTGGTATGTAAAATGTTAATTTTGGCTCATTTTACTTAAAAAATTATACAACATCCAATAAAAGTTTGACATGTGTCATGTTCTTATTAATTAATATTTTTTTGTAAACTAAAATAAAATTAATAATTTAACTACTCACTAAATTTCACTAATATTTTTTAATTTTTTAATATTATCTAAACACATGATAGTTTTTAGTCCACTTAACCAAATGTATACAATACAAGTTCTGAACCCAGAGACATTATAATTTTATAAAATTTCAAATTTATAATTTCAATTTATTTTTATTTTTTTATAAATATAATTTTTCTCTCATTCAATATATATATATATATATTTATATAAATCTTGAATGGGAATTCAACAGTGCAGAATTTAGAATATTGTCTTGAAATATGTTAATCTCGTATAAATTAAGTATAGTTGCTACAACTAAAAGTAAAAACAGGGTATTGTTATGCTATAGGTTGATAATGACAGTAAGAATGATCGTAAAGTAATAAGAAAAAAAATATAAGAACACACATATTTTACACGAAAAATTTTTGTCAGGAAAAACCATGGACAGAGGAAGAAAAATTCACTAATGTTGAAAAACAACAGTACAAAAGGTTTCCTGTTACTTACGTTTTTAAGGGTTAAACAATCCTTTTTAAATCAACGTCTACTAAAAGAAGTATAGTCATATACAGATCCAACTTGTGCGATAAAGTCTGTACCATGGAGGTTTCACCCCTGCACCCTCGATCGAGTTTAGTGGTTCAGCCCTCAATCCTTCATTTTATTTTTTAACAAGTGAATCACACATCGAATTTTTCAAATCGAAATTCGAGTCACACAACACTAATAGTTATGATAAATATCCATTAGGGCTTAAACAACAAAATGGTACCTAAATTATACTAGTTTTCCCAAATTAGTACCTAAACTTTTTTTTGTCAAAACTGGTACCTAAACTATTAAACCGTTACTCATTTTACCCCAATTGTTAGACCTGTTAAAAAAAAAATTAGTCAATCATAACTTGCCACGTAGAGCACTATTTATTTTACCAATTTTCTTATATTTTCTTTCATTTTCTCATCAACCAAACATCCAAAAAAGTTCCCACCATTTTATCATTTTCAAACTTCAACTATTACATTTAAACGGAATAGATTTAAAAAGACTAAATTTAGAAAGAAGCTGAAAATTTGTTAAATTTCGAGACTTTGTATCTTATTTGATAGGAGAAAAATTAAAACCAAAGCATAAATCTCAGAGTACAAACTGGTAAATTTAGAAAATACAACACCTAGTGATTTGGGGTTTTATCCCCCAAATACTTCATCAGCACATCCATAACAGAACCAAAATCCGTCTTCACTTGCATGGGTTAACAAATTGACTTATCAATATATTCATTTGGTCCCTTTCCAATTCTGACTTATACCGGTGTAAGTAAATTCTTTTTCTCTCAACCCTCTTGTTGAGCGTGTCAAGCAAGCAAATTTGAGGGAAAAACAACTGACTTACACCAGTTTATATATGTATTGATACCAAATGTTTAGATTAAATCGCGAAATCATTATATATTAAAAATTTAATTGCAGAAGTTGATTAAATATTACAGAATTTATGAAGCTTCGGTATTATTGCGCCTTAGCAAATAATATTGAAAAGAAAAAATTCAACAGGCTTCGTCATTAAAGCAATCAATGCAACTCCAACTTGAAGATTTAAATTCCCGAAATTCAACAAATTTTCAGCTTTGCAAATTGAGTCTTTTTAAATTCATTCCGTTCAAATGTAAGGAAAGAATTGAGTGAAAAAAAAAAATTAAAATCTTGAAGATGGTAGTAACAATTGAAGTTTGATAATGATAAAATGGTAGAAATTTTTGGGTGTTTGGTTGATGAGAAAATGTAAAAAAATCTAATAAAAATTGCTTGATGAGAAGAAAATATAAGAAAACGGGTAAAATAAATAGAGATCTATATGATAAATTATGATAAACTGGATTTTTTTTAATGGGATTAATAGTTGGGGGCAAAATAAATAATGATTTAATAGTTTATGTACTAATTTTAATTAAAAAAATTTAAAAAAAATTAATATAATTTGGATACTATTTTATTATTCAAGCCTATCGATTATATAATAGGTGTAGCGGAGCAGCTACATATATATAGGTGAGGATAATCAAATATATATAAGTGTAGCCCAGCAGCGACGTATATATAGGTGAGGATAATCAAATTAAAGAAAAGGATTGCGATAACCGAGGCAACTCAACTGAGCTGGAAACTGAGACCCTTTGTGGGAAACCATTAATATTGGAAATGGAGATGGTTGCTTTTGTCTTCGAAAAGTCCCGCTTGATTTCTTAAAGGAGACAGACGACAAGATCACTACACTTTCTATTATTTTATTTCTGCATTTAAATGCAGCTCAGTCTTTTAATAAAGTACTTGGAGAACATGCACAACGTGAACAGTGCTTGCTCCATCAATCACGATTTCTGCCTTTTTCTTTTTATTATAGATAAATTATTATTTATTATTTCATGATGATTATTCATGTAACATGTACTGTTGATGAATTTTTCAAATTTGATGTACTTTTTAAGTTTATCGAATTTTCTAAGAATGATGAACTAATCAAAATTGACGAAAAAAACATGACGGATAAACCGAATGGCGTACACATCTATACATCATCAAGATGAATCTTGATGGATCAGTTAATAGATATAAAGCTAGGTTGGTTGCGAAGGGGTTTAACCAGCAATACGGAGCGGACTGTACTGAAACTTTTGTCCCTGTTGCGAGGTTAGACACCATAAGGCTACTACTAACTCTTCCAGCTCAAAAAAGATTGGAGAATACATCATATGGATGTGAAGTAAGCCATTCAAAATGTTTTTCGGAAGGAAGAAATTTATGTTGAGCAATTGCAAGGATTCGCAATACTTGGGTGCGAGGCCAAGGTTTACAAACTAAAGCAAGCACTGTATGGCTTAAAGCAAGCACCAAGAGTGTGGTATGAAAGAATCGACAATCATCTGACAGAGATGGGTTTTGAAAGAAGCATCACCAAGAGTGTGCTCAGTGTTGTCAAGGGTGCAAGGTGCCCTCTACATCTTAGAACCCTTTTATTGCCTTAGGTGCAACGTGCAAAACGAGCAGTAGCCTGAGTGAAATAAAGCGCAAAATGTATATGTTCGAGTTTTTGTATGTGTGTGTGAGAGAGAGTATATGGTCAGTATGCATGATTTACTTGTGGTAATGTTTGTTGTTGAGTGCTCAAATATTGAAAAGTATGGAGTTGGTATTATCCCTTTCTCTTTGCGGAAAAGTGCTCCTAGGCACACTAAGTCTGCGCAGGATCAAATGGGCATGAGATGCTTTTGTTGTATAATGTTAAGGCCTAGGTGCACTCGTTCATACGCCTTGACAACACTAACATGTTTGGTTCCACTGTAATGGTATAGAATTGTAGCATAATAGCTATTCGGTGGTAATGGAATGAAATGAGTATAATAATAGTTTGGTCAGATGGGATGGGATGGGATGGGATGAGTATTGTAATATTATTCGTGTTCTAGCTCGTGTAGTATATCACCTGCAATTTCCATGCAAAAGTGAAAAACCTTCTTGCTTTTGTTTTTGTAAACGTATGGCAGTTGCTAATAACCAAGCACTTCTGGAATAAGTGATTGAGTCAACCCGCGGTGCTTGAGGAAGTCAACACTTCTTTAAGTAGTTCAAAACAAAGAACACAGACAAGGGACTCAAATTGTTAATGTAGTTCGATTTTTTTCACGTTTGTGGGGCTTAATTCAGTGAGAAGTGTTCACTATACTCAACACATACGACAATTGATCTTGAATCTATCATACATCCATGACACTTTTCTCATCTTTTTACCTTGAAGATTGATGCTTTCATCATTAAATTTGCTCTTGTAAACTTTGCATGTAATTCATGGCACAATAGGTTTTACAATAAAATCGACTCTCACAGGTAATGTTTCTCAATTGAATATATTAGGTGATAAATTTGGATAATTTTTTAATTATTCAAAAATGAAAAAATAATTTTATTTTAATTATTCCAAGTATTTTTTACTGTCTCAAGACAAATTATTCGTCTCTAAATCAATATCTTAGTTTACAGATAATATTTTTAAAAGTGAAGTGGATATAATATTTGAATCCTTAATATTTATGGTCATAATTACAAATCAAATGTTCGTAAATATCCAAATATGTCATAATTCTTTGTAAGTCTACAAGTAACATTCTAAATAATTTTGGCACGAAACAAAAAGAGTAGGTGCATGATGATGATTCATGCTTACTCCATACACTAAAAAGGAGTCGTGTCAAATAAACATGTTAGTAACACTCGTAAAATATTAATATAAAAACTTATTTAATTTTTATTAAAATATTCTTAAAATACAATCAATTATTTTTAACCATAACAATTTTTATGTCAAATTATTAATATTTTAAATATGGTTAGCGAATACATACTTTATTTCAGGATACAACAAATTTTACTATTTTAAAAAATTAATAATTTTATACAATCTTTTACAATTATTAATAGTCTTTATAATTTTTTTAATCCAAATCTATCATCGAATATACATTTTTATCTAAACACTTTTATTTTTTGAACGAATCTTCGAACTTGAACGGATACTAATCCGCACGCATTAAGCATTTCATTTTCCATTATCGCATTATCACCGAGATAAGTGGACAATACCGGTGATAAATATTATTTTTTAAGATTGAGCACAGCGGATAACTCCCAGTAACTCCTTCGTTAGCAAGTTTCAGACAAAGGTACTTGTCGTCCTTTTCCTTTGATTTCCATTTTCCACGATACAAATTTCCACGAAAATCTTCACGTAAAAACAAAATCGATGACGTGGCCAAAAGCCATTTGCTATTAGATAAGGAAGCCAATAGAAAATTGAAAAAATATATAATAATTTGATGTTAAACGTGACGTGGACAGCCAAAGCGATTTGCAGAACATCCCGCAATGTGGGGTGCGACAGTGGAAATGACTGCATTTTTCTTCGTCTCTTTGTCTTCTCTGGGTCTGTATATTTGTTTGAGTAAATTGACTAAGAGAGTTGACAATCCCAGATCCTACTATCAGTGGAGTTTGGGTTTAGTTATCGTTGTGAGTGATCATTCATCTTTTTCTTCTCTTTGGTAAAGCCTCTGTCTTTTCTTTCTTCTCTTAATAATGGCTGGAAATTGAATTTTTTTTTTCTTTTGTATGATTCAAAATGATTGAAAGTAGACGTTCAATTTGAAACTCAGTTGCAATTTATTTCTCTTTGATTAACGTTAAAATCGTTCTTCTTCATGGATGTTGGGCGCAGCCTTTTTCTATTCTTCTGCTTTTTAAATCTTGATTTCCTTTTCTTTTTTCTGTTTGGGCAGAGGGAATGCAAATCCTCATTCGCATTCATGATATTCTAGTGATTTCGCCATTAGTTAAAGTACCGTGTTAGATAGGAGTGACTGCCCGGCATGAGTTCTGTTGAAATCCGTGTGTGATCCCGTAGTTGGTGAAGTTGGCTTTTATATATTTGGAGAATATACTACATCCATATATCATTTATTAAGGGGTAGGGGTTGTCAAGATCCAACCTGACATTAATGTCAACTGAAGGTTTAAATATAGAGTTCAATCTAAATATATATTATATGGTAATTTAGGAAAAATGAAAAAAAAATGGATGACATAGGCCATTACTAGTAAAAAAACATTGATTCTTTTCTTGCTTCTTTTCCTTACTCTTTATGGAAGTTTGGTTGTTGTTTCTTTGAACAGCAGCTTAACTTGTCTCCCATGTTGGTGCATTTGAAGGTTTTTATTTATATATTGGTCTCTGGTTTTTGCAGTTAATTATTTGTATGCTGTAAGGTGGTAAGAGCACAGAGTGAATTGAGACAATGGGTAAGACGATTCAGGTTTATGGGTTCCTCTCAAATGTGTCTGCAGGAGAAGTAAAGACATTTCTAGAGGGATATACGGGCAGAGAAACTGTTTATGCCCTCAAGATCAGGCGGCAAAAAAAGAGTGGAAGAGCATATGCTATTGTGCAATTTACAAAAACCTCTGATGCAGAGGAAATCATAAGGTTGGCTAATCAAAGGCTAGACTATGGGAGATCGTATCTTAAGGCTCGAGAAATGGAGAACGACATCGTGCCAAAGCCGAGAGCCTTTTTGCACACAATGGAACGTGTTACAGTGCATTTTGGCTGTCAGGTCTCAGAAGAAAAATTTTATGTTCTCTGGAAAGCAAATAATGTTACTCTAAATTTTGGGACTGGAATGCGGAAATTGGAATTTCTACTGTCGTATTGCCGCTCAGAATACAAGCTTGAGCTTTTCTATGAGAACATCTGGCAGATTGAGCTGCGTTGTCCTCACAGTCAAACCTCAAAGCATCTTCTGATTCAGGTTGCTTTGCTAAACTTTCATCATTAGTCTCTATTGTGTTATCCTAGCTTCCTAGAAATAAGAGTTCAACATAACATCATTGCTTCCAGATAACAAGCGTCCTCAGTCAGTCAGCTGCATATATCATGTTTTTTTTGCTGATCATTAGTCTTTTGAGATGCCAACTTGGTAATTGGATGACATTGTCACATCCATGTAAATGATATAGAGTTTTTCATTTCTGTTGATCTAGGGCACTAGATCTTTTTGGCAATTGAAAACTAATAACTGGTGCAAATCAATATATATGTGCTCGAGAAGGGGTACAGATCAGCCCATATTTTAAAAGTCTGTGATAGGCAGTTCAAAATGGTGTTTGCTTAGATGGATTTAATATTGTCTTATGAAACTTGTCTCGTGCAAGGTCGTTGATGGACTATTCAGTAGCCATTCCTGAGGAACTAACTTCTTCATTGCAAGAAGTTTCTGCTATTCTTTTGATGCTTGAAAATACAATATCTTAAAGTTTTATCTCTTACAAATGATAATTGCTTGTGTTGCTTTGTGGTTTCCTTTTAATTTTGATTTTAGTTATTTGGCGCTCCCCGGATATATGAGAAAGAAGACCGTGCTTCCGAACTTGTATTTGATGATCCCTTGCTTAACTATTTCATGGATGTGCCTGATGATCGATGGGTAAGGACAACGGATTTCACTCCTTCTAATTGTATTGGGCAGTCTTCTGTATTATGTTTGGAGCTTCCTCACAACCTCCAACTACCAAATTTTCGGGAGAACTTCGCTTATTACAAAGAAAATGAAGGCAGATTGGTTTTGGAAAGTGGTTCTTCTTACTCCTGCAATCTTAGTCTGGTCCCAATCGTATACCCTTTGCGGGTAATTGACTTGCCATTTGAAATCTTGTTCAAGGTTAATTTGTTGGTGCAAAATGGTTGCATCCCAGGACCAGCACTTGATGATACTTTTTATCGATTGGTTGATCCTTGTAGAATGGACAAAGTCCACATAGACCATGCGCTGGAGAAACTTTTTTATCTAAGAGAATGCTGCTATGAACCTTCAAGGTGGCTCTTTCAGGAGTACAAAAATTTCGTAAGATCGGGGAAATATCAAGGTTCACCTGCTATATCCTTAGATGAAGGTTTGGTATATGTAAGAAGGGTTCAGATAACGCCTTCTAGGGTCTACTTTTGTGGTCCTGAGGTTAATGTTTCAAACCGTGTGCTTCGTCAATTCCATAATGATATTGATAATTTTCTTCGCGTCAGTTTTGTTGATGAAGAGCTGGAGAAGATCCACTCTATAAATGTGCAGGCAAGGGGTAGGAAAACTGGTATTTATGAAAGGATTCTTTCTACTCTTAGAAATGGCGTAGTGATTGGGGATAAGAGATTTGAATTTCTTGCCTTTTCATCAAGTCAATTACGGGAGAATTCAGCCTGGATGTTTGCTTCAAGAAGGGGGCTCACAGCAGCAGATATAAGGTCATGGATGGGAAATTTTTGTAAAATAAGAAATGTGGCAAAATATGCTGCTAGACTGGGCCAATCTTTCAGTTCATCAACTGAAACTCTTAGTGTTTCTAAAGATGAAATCAACCATATTCAAGATATTGAAATTATGAAGGATGGGATTAAATACGTCTTTTCTGATGGAATTGGAAAAATATCACCTGAATTTGCTAAGAAGGTGGCAGCTAAATGTCGGTTGAAGGGTTGTACTCCATCTGCCTTTCAGATTCGGATTGGTGGATCCAAAGGTGTTGTGGCTGTTGACCCGACCTCATCTTGGAAATTATCCCTCAGAAAGAGTATGGAAAAGTTTGAATCAGAGAACACAAAACTGGACGTTTTGGCTTGGAGTAAGTATCAGCCATGTTTTCTGAATCGCCAGTTGATTACTCTGTTATCTACTCTTGGAGTTCCAGACTGTGCTTTTGAGAAAAAACAAAGAGAAGTAATTGATCAACTCAATGCTCTCCTGACGGATTCTTTAGAGGCTCAGGAGGCTCTGGAGTTAATGTCTCCAGGAGAAACTACTAACATTCTGAAGGAAATGCTCTTGTGTGGTTATAAGCCTGATGCTGAACCATTCCTTTCAACGATGTTGGAAACTTTTCGAGCTTCGAAGTTGCTGGAGCTGCGGACTAAAGCCAGGATTTTTGTAAAAAAAGGAAGATCAATGATGGGATGTCTAGATGAAACTAGAACCTTGAATTATGGCCAAGTTTTTGTGCAGTTTTCTGGCTCTAGATCTGAGCGACGTTTTATTGTTCAGGGTAAGGTAATTGTTGCCAAAAACCCCTGCTTGCACCCAGGCGATCTGCGCGTATTAAGGGCTGTCAATGTGCCTGATTTGCACCATATGGTAGATTGTGTTGTTTTTCCACAGAAAGGGAACAGGTACGTAAAGGGGATACTCTACCTTTTCATGATACTCTGAGAAAGTGTTCTTTCTTCATTATTCTTTGCAAAAGCTGCCTTTTATTATGTTTGTATCGTTTTATAGTGTATGATTCTAGCTTTTCTTTTGTCCCTTTTTGGTGGAGTTATCATTGATTGTTATGCAGCAGTAAAATGCATGTTTCTTTTCTTCTTGGTGGAACTTGTTGAGCATTTCCTTTACATTGGGCTGTGCATGGTGAGCACTTTACATGACTCCATCTAGATGGAGGATTTAGGTATAGGAGCCTACATTTTTGTTAAGCAGAGTATTACTAAATTGCAGATTTGCAATACCTGTATTCTTCTGCATATTTGTGTTAAATCCTGCCCAATTTATGGAAGCTATCTGGTAGTTTTCATTGATTGTATTCTTTAACGTTTCACAATGCATGGTGATTTGCTGACACTATTTAGAATCAAATTTTTAGACCTCATCCCAATGAATGCTCTGGAAGTGATCTGGATGGTGATGTTTACTTTGTCTGTTGGGACCCTGAATTGATTCCAAATAAACAAATAGATCCTATGGATTATTCACCCGCTCCAGCAACCATATTGGATCATGAAGTTACCATTGAGGTAATCGTTTTTTTGGTATTGAAGTATTCAGTTATATTCCGCTTGAATTTGTCTAATAGTTATGACTTTTGATTATCCTGTTCTCTTGTTATAATTACTATATACTGGTGCAGGAAATTGAAGAATACTTCACAAACTACATAGTCAATGACAGTTTGGGAATAATTTCACATGCTCATGTTGCTTTTGCTGATAGAAATCCAGGCAAAGCAATGAGCCACCAGTGTCTGGAGCTTGCAAAGCTCCATTCAATTGCAGTTGACTTCCCGAAAACAGGTGTACCAGCTGAAATACCACAAGAACTTAGGGTCAAAGAATATCCGGATTTCATGGAGAAACCGGACAAGCCAAGTTATCAGTCATACAATGTTATTGGAAAGCTTTTCCGAGAGGTGAAGAACCTTGCACCCAATGAATGCTCGATTAAGTTGTTAACTCGAGAAAAGATGGAGAGGTTTTATGATCCCGACATGGAAGTTGAAGGCTATGAGGACTATATCAACGATGCTTTCTTCTTCAAAAGTAAATATGATTACAAATTGGGGAATTTGATGGACTATTATGGGGTCCAAACGGAGGCCGAAATACTCAGTGGGGGTATCATGAAAATGTGGAGATCTTTTACGAAGAAAAGAGATGCAGAAGCGATCCGTATGGCCGTGAGATCATTGAGAAAGGAAGCTAGGTCATGGTTCAATGAGAAAGGAAGTGAGTTGGATGAAGAAGTAGACGATGAACATGCAAAAGCCTCAGCTTGGTACCATGTCACATATCATCCAAGTTATTGGGGTCAGTATAATGAGGGAATGGATAGAGATCATTACCTGAGCTTTCCTTGGTGTGTTTATGACAAGCTGATCCAGATCAAGAAAGAAAAAGCGGCTGTTCGGGAAGCTTTGGATTTATCGTCTCTGGAACATCGGTTTCAACGTGGATTGCATTTGCTTTGAGGTGTTTTGGCTTAATGTTCCTGTTTACTGAAGTAGGTATATATGGCTACTTCATGTTTCCTAATGAGACTGAATGTTGTATAATATATAATGTACATATATCCAGTTTAGTTTGGATTGTGTAAAAAATTGCAATGCAAGTTTAGTTTCGTCTAATCGGTTGAATCGAAAACTCGTGATCCGTAAATTTAATATACATCATTTAAAATCCTTTGAACTAATAAAAAAAATCGAGTGATTTAAAATACGTTTTGTAACTAAGAGATAGCTCTTCAAATGCTACGCAGACATCTTAATCCAAAAATGTTTGGATCCTGTACAAAAGTTCGTCGCAAGTTGACTGATATTTCAAACTTATGAATTGACAGATTAGTTGAATGATTTTAATAAATTTCACATCATCCGTGTATATATCAACAGAGAGATATATTTACTATTTCTTTTTAGCATACTGCACACTCTAGCCTCTAAAGTATACTATTTTTTCTACTTTGGTCATTAAAGTTTTTTTTAGGCCTATTTCAGTCCATAATCTTACTAGATATTCTCAATTCAATCATTTGAATATTAAAAATTAGCGATCGAAATATCCAACCAATCATATGCTGCCACATATCAAATAATAACACCATATTAATGCCATCTTTAAAAAAACTAAAGAATTTTTAAAAATTAAAATTATAACAAATAAAAAATATATATTAAAAAATACAAAAAATATGACATTATAAAATTCTAAAATTCTAAAAATATAAATATATATATATATTACCAAAATTACTAAAAGAATATAAAAATATATTAAAAATTTTAATATTTTTAATATTTTATAAATCACAAGCACTAGAGCTTAAACATGAGCTTGTCGTTTTTTGAAAGGGTATCATCTACGATAATTGTTTTATAATCTAATCAATTGAAATTTGTAATTGCAACATCTTTTTAAGTGATAAATTTGGACAATTTTTTAATTATTCAAAAAAAAAAAATTATTTTAATTAAATAATATTTTTAATTATTCCAAATAGTTTTTATTACCTCAAGATAAATTATTTGTCTCTAAATTAATTACTTAATTCACAAAAAAAATTAAAAGTGAAGTGGATATTTAATTATTAATATGCCCATATGTTGCCCGAAAATATTTGAATCAAAATATTTTTTGAATCCTTAATATTTATGATCACAATTACAAATCAAATACTCGTAAAATATACAAATATTACATCATTTTCTGTAAGTCTACAAGTAACATTCTAAATAACTTTGGTACAAAATAGAAAGAACGGGTGTACCATGATGGATGAATAAAGCTTACTTTATACATTAAAAAAGGAGCCGTGTGAAATAAACATGTTATTGTAACACTGATAAAATACTAAAAATTGATATGTTTTAAAATATTAAAAATTTAATATAATATTTTTTATTTTTATTAAAACATTCTTAAAATACAACCAATTGATTGTAATTTTAATCATGTACAATTTTAATATTAAATTATTAATATTTTAAATGTGATTAACAAATATATACTTTATTCTAAGATACAACAAATTTTACAATTTTTAAAAAAAATATAATTTTATACAATCTTTATATTGTTTTTTAAAATTATTAATATATTATTTTTAAGATTCTACGTAAAGTTTTATCTCTTACAAATGGTAATTGCTTTGTTTTTTACTTTTAATTTTTATTTTAATTATTTGGCGCTCCCCGAATATATAAGAAAGAAGTGCGTGCTTGTTGAAGTTGGATTACATGCAACATTGATTAGCAGAACAGAGGAAGGGCAATCTACAATGTAGGCTGAGTTTGTGTTTAGAGTTAGCTAGACTTAGGAGCATTTTTCAATGTAATTTGCCCATACTTTGTACTGTAGGAAATTTGCTTATGTAATGCATCAGTCTCTTACCCTATTTTTCCTATAACCTCTCTCGGTGATGTATTTGGCTATAAATGTAATGTTTTCATATTGAATGAGTAAGCATATCAGTTTTCTAAAGTTGATTGCTTCCTTGCTACATGTTTGTGAGCAAGTAAATTGTTCTTTGTTTCCTTTTGTCTTGCTTTGCATTTTTCTTCTTTTGCTGCTGTCAAGAACCCCAACAAATGGTATCAAAGTCTAAGTCTTTGAGGGCTTTTTTTTTGCTTCTGTTGCTTGTTAAGAAAGACAAGAAGTTGCTTGTTGAGAAGGTAGCAGCAACTCAACTCTATGAGACTCCAAAACAAGCTATAAATTGAAGGAGGAGTTCCAATGTAAGGCAGCAGCAACTCACCCCTGTAAGACTCCCAAACAAGCTTGGATAAGCTGAAGGAGGAGTTGATGGAGCATGTGCATAAAGACACTCCACAGCAGGAGGGAGTAAATAAGACTGTAAAAAACAAGGCAAGATGTGTTGTCAACCAAGGCTTTAAAGGAGGAGAATACTCCATTTGATAAACAAATCTTTGGCACAAAAGACTGGCATAATTAAGTGCGTGAGATAGATTTGGTTGAGGCCAAGGTTGAAAATGAATTGCTTAAGCAAAGTTAGCTTGAAACAAAGCATCAAAGGACTGCCAAGCTCAAAAAACTTGATGAATGATTGATATTGGAAGCATGGAGGCCAAGAAGGAGTGTTGAAAATAGCCAACCATGCTGCTGTTATGCTTTTGTTAAAAAACATGCAGATTGTAAAAATGTTGCAGCACATATGCTTGCTGTAATAGCAAGGTTTGAATATTTGAGAACTAAACTTGGTGTTTGTAGCATGCACTCCAAGGAGGAGTGTTGAAGTTGGATTACATGCAACATTGAGTAGCAGAACAGAGGAAGGGCAGTTTGCAGTGTAGGCTGACTTTGTGTTTAGAATTAGCTAGACTTAGGAGCATTTTTCAATGTAAGTTGCCCATACTTTGTACTATAGGAAATTTGCTTATGTCATGCAGATTTGGACCATACACTATGGTTCCTATTAATCAACTTTTTTGTATATCAAAATTATCCATCAATGAAAAATTATTAGATCAAATTTTCTTTATAAAAATTTTTGCTTCTTTTCTTCTTTGTTCTTGCAAAAACTTCTTGACTCTTCAGCAAGAAACTGAAGCTTTTGCTTCAAGTCATTGTCTGCTACATATCAACAACTTTTGTTTAGAGTTAGCTAGACTTAAGAGCATTTTTCAATGTAATTTGTCCATACTTTGTACTGTAGAAAATTTGCTTATGTAATGCAAATCAGTCCCCTATCATATTGTTCCTATAATCTCTCTTGGTGATGTATTTGACTATAAATGTAATGTTTTCATATTGAATAAGTAAACATATCAGTTTTCTAAAGTTGATTGCTTCCTTTCTACACGTTTGTGAGCAAGTAAATTGTTTCTTCTTGCCTTGCTTTGCATTTTTCTTCTTTCTTTTGCTGCTGTCAAAAACCCCAACAGTGCTTCTGAATCTATATTCGATGATCCCTTGCTTAACTATTTTGAGGATGTGCCTGATGATCAATGGGTTAGGACAACGGATTTCACTCCTTCTAATTGTATCGGGCAGTCTTCTGTATTATGTTTGGAGCTTCCTCACAACCTTCAACTTCTTGCTCATTACAAAGAAAATGAAGGCAGATTAGTTTTGGAAACTGGTTTTTCTTACTCCTCCAATCTTAGTCTAGTCCCAATTGTATGCCCTTTCGGGGTAATTGACTTGCCATTTGAAATCTTGTTCAAGGTTAATCTGTTGGTGCAAAATGGGTGCAGCCCAAGACCAGCTCCTGATGATATGTTTTATTGATTGGTTGATGCTTGTAGAATGGACAAAGTCTACATAGAACATGCGCTGGAGAAACTTTATTATCGAAAAGAATTCTGCTATGAACCTTCGAGGTGGCTCATTGAGGAGTACAAAATTTCTCAAGATCGGGGATATATCAAGGTTCACCTGCTATATCCTTAGATGAAGGTTTGGTATATGTAAGGGTACAGATAACGCCTTCTAGGGTCTACTTTTGTGGTCCTGAGATTAATGTGTCAAACCGTGTGCCATGCCAATTCCATAATGATATTGATAATTTTCTTCGTGTCAGTTTTGTTAATGAAGAGCTGGAGAAGATCCATTCAATAAATGTGCAGGCAAGGGGTAGGGAAACTGGTATTTACGAAAGGATTCTTTCTACTCTTAGAAATGGCGTAGTGATTGGGGACTAGAGATTTGAGTTTCTTGCCTTTTCATCAAGTCAATTACTGGAGAACTCAGCCCGGATGTTTGCTTCAAGAAACGCAGCAGATATGAGGTCATGGATGGGAAATTTTAGTAAAATAAGGAATGTGGCAAAATATGTTGCCAGACTGGGCCAATCTTTCGGTTCATCAACTGAAACTCTTAGTGTTTCTAAAGATGAAATCAACCTTATTCCAGATATAGAAATTATGAAGGATGGGATTAAATACGTCTTTTCTGATGGAATTGGAAAAATATCAAATGAATTTGCTAAGAAGGTGGCAGCTAAATGCCGGCTGAAGGGTTGTACTCCATCTGCCTTTTAGATTCGGATTAGTGGATTCAAAGGTGTTGTGGCTATTGACCCGACCTCATCTTGGAAATTATCCCCTAGAAAGAGTAAGGAAAAGTATGAATCAGAGAACACAAAACTGGACGTTTTGGCTTGGAGTAAGTATCAACCATGTTTTCTGAATCGCCAGTTGATTACTTTGTTATCTACTCTTGGAGTTCCGGACCATGCTTTTGAGAAAAAAACAGAGAGAAGTAATTGATCAACTCAATGCTGTCCCGACGGATCCTTTAGAGGCTCAGGAGGCTCTGGAGTTAATGTCTCCAGGAGAAAATACTAACATCCTCAAGGAAATGCTCTTGTGTGGTTATAAGCCTTGATGCTGAACCATTCCTTTCAATGATGTTGGAAAAATTTTCGAGCTTCGAAGTTGCTGGAGTTGCGGACTAAAGCCAGGATTTTTATTCAAAAAGGAAGATCTATGATGGGATGTCTTGATGAAACTAGAACCTTGAATTATGGCCAAGTTTTTGTGCAGTTTTCTGGCTCTAGATCTGAGCAACGTTTTATTGTAATGGGGTAAGGTAATTGTTGCCAAAAACCGCTGCGTGCACCCAGGAGATATGCGTGTATTAAGGGCTGTCAATGTGCCTGGTTTGCACCATATCGAAGATTGTGTTGTTTTTCCACAGAAAGGGAACAGGTACGTAAAGGGCATACTCCACCTTTTCATGATGCTCTAAGAAAGTGTTCTTTCTTCATTATACTTTGCAAAAGCTGCCTTTTATTTTGTTTCTATCATTTTATAGTGTATGATTCTAGCTTTTCTTTTGTCCCTTTTCGGTGGAGTTATCATCGATTGTTATGCAGTAGTAAAATGCATGTTTCTTTTCTTCTTGGTGGAACTTGTTGAGCATTTCCTTTACATTGGGTGGTGCATGGTGAGCACTTTACACGACTCCATCTAGTTCGAGGATTAAGGTATAGGAGCCTACATTTTTGTTAAGCAGAGTATTACTAAATTGCAGATTTGCAATACCTATATTCTTTTGCATCTTTGTGTTAAATCCTGCCCAATTTATGGAAGCTATCTGGTACTTTCAATTGATTGTATTCTTTAATATTTCACAATGCATGGTGATTTGCTGACACTAAATAGAATCAAATTTTTAGACCTCATCCCAATGAATGCTCCGGAAGTGATCTGGATGGTGATATTTACTTCGTCTGTTGGGACCCTGAATTGATTCCAAATAAGCAAACCAATCCTATGGATTACTCACCCGCTCCAACAACCATATTGGATCATGAAGTTACCATTGAGGTAATCGTTTTTTTATTATCCTGTTCTCTTGTTATAGTTTCTTGATGCTGAAATGCATGATTCTCGCTCTCTGCCCCCCCCCCCCCTCCAACATTTTTTTGGTTCCAGGATGTCATTGGTTTAACATTCTTCCAGATTCGTACAAGTTCATTCTATCAATTGGCACTAGTATGATAGCTATATTGAATTATGTTGGGTTGTGTAGATATATTTATGAGATTTTTTATAATTGCTATATACTGGTTCAGGAAGTTGAAGAATACTTCACAAACTACGTAGTCAATGACAGTTTGGGAATAATTTCAAATGCTCATATTGTTTTTTCTGATAGAAATCCAGACAAAGCCATGAGCCGCTAGTGTCTGGAGCTTGCAAAGCTGTCTTCAATTGCAGTTGACTTTCCGAAAACGGGTGTACCAACTCTAATACCACAAGAACTGAGGGGCAAAGAATATCCGGATTTCATGGAGAAACCGGACAAGCAGAGTTATCAATCAGACAATGTTATTGGAAAGCTTTTCCGAGAGGTAAAGAACCTTGCACCCAATGAATGCTCGATTAAGGTCTTAACTCGGGAAAAGATGGAGAGGTTTTATGATCCTGACACGGAAGTTGAAGGCTTTGAGGAGTATATCAACGATGCTTTCTTCCACAAAAGTAAATACGATTACAAATTGGGGAATTTGATGGACTATTACGGGGTCAAAACGGAGGCGGCCGAAATACTCAGTGGGAGTATCATGAAAATGTCGAGATCTTTTATGACGAGAAGAGATGCAGAAGCGATGAGTATGGCGGTGAGATCATTGAGAAAGGAAGCTAGGTCATGGTTCACTGGAAAAGGAAGTGAGTGGGATGAAGAAATAGAGGATGCACATGCAAAAGCCTCAGCCTGGTACTATGTCACATGTCGTCCAAGTTATTGGGGTCAGTATAATGAGGGAATGAAGAGGGATCATTTCCTGAGCTTTCCTTGGTGTGTTTATGACAAGCTGATCCAGATCAAGAAAGAAAAAGCGGCTGGTCGGGAAGCTCTGGATTTGTCGTCTCTGGAACATCGGTTCGAACGCGGATTGACTTTGCATTGAGGTGTTATGGCTTATGTTTCCTGTTTATTGAGGTAGGCGTGTTTATGCCTTTTTAAATTACTGTTGTTTAAAATATTTAAATAAAATATTTTATATTTTTAAATTATATATTAAAAAATATATAAAAATTATGTAATGCTATATCTTTTGATTGATGTGCTTAATTATCATATTTTATTTTCTATCTCATCATCTCGATTGCTTTTAATACAAACACATTTCATCCCTAATTTTACTTTTATCGCATTTTTTAAACTTATTTCACCTAATAGTATTCATGAGTTGGTCTAAGTTTAAGCAGAGTCTAAACATAATATTAATATATTTTATATTTGTCTAAGCTTGGTTTGACTCGAAATTTAAATCTCAAAATTTATCTAAATTTACCCATATTTGCAAAAAAAAAAAAACCAATCACATTTTAGATTTTCTCATAGTATTTTTTATTTTTTTAAAAATATGTATATTGTTTTATATTAATATTTAATAATTTTATATATTTTTTATTTATTGAAATTTTTTATATAGTTATCTTAATATTTTTTAATGTGTTCTGAATTATATAATATATAAAAATAATATAATATAAAGTATTATAAACTTAAAACGGGTTGAACTGAGCTCAAATCTCGAGCTTAAAATGTTCAAGTTTGAGCTTGATCCATATTTTAAACGAGTCTAATATTTTTGTCCAAGTTTATTTTTGAAGCCTAATATTTTTATTCAAATCTTCTCGAATTTTAAGTTTATCTTTAAGCCTAGACGAATAGCCCAACTTATAAACAAATTTAATTTCAGCTATTCGAAAGAGCCTAAAGTCTAATTTTATTTTATTTTAATCTTTTGCAAATATTCATACACATAATAAATAAGTGGTACATAAATCAATGGCCATTTTCCTCCAGCTGGCAAGGATAGTGATATATCTTCAGCTAATGTAATACATTTGATCCGGCAACTTGAACGTCCGGTTGCCGGTATTAGTCCCCAATAGATTACTCCATTGATCACCCATATTTCCAATGATCCTATACCCTTTCTTCTCCAGCATTTCCCTCTCGTTTTACTTGTAAAATACTGCTGTTTTCCCTGAATACTTTGACGGTTCCCTACACCCAAAGTGAAACAAAAAGAAATGTCATTAAGGTATACAAAAATGTGAACAAATATGGTAAAGAAATTGGTAAATGACGTTAATGATTGATATACTAAAGACATAACAGTTTGCAGGAGCATAACTTACTTGAGTATAAGCTGGTCCCAAGTGTGGTATCCAACATTCTTAAGATTTGAACCAGTTGTGTTTCTTTGAGATTCATCTCTTCCAGTTAAGAAAACAACCTTAATCCCTATACTCAGTAACTTGTTGTAAAGCCAAAGACTCTCCGGTAATGCTGGAGCAGCCCCTTCCATTACCCACTCATCGAACGATGTGGCATTGTATGGCTCCGCTCTGAAAATTTCATTCCCCGCCATTAAGATCATAAAATACTGAGCCTACAATATTAGAAATGTGTCGGAGCAGATCTATGGTTTATTAGATTAGATAGATACCCGAATCCATGCTAGGCATAATAAGGGGTATTGGAGAGGGTAGTCTCGTCAATATCAAATATCCAAATATCCTTGCCCTCGACGGCCAGCTTGAGGCTTTGAGCGTATAGAAAAGCCTCCTTAGCCACGGCTCTCGAGTCTTTCCGATTCTGCTCCCCTAACATGTAATGACCTACGTACTCTTCACACTCTTCAGGAACAGTTTTCCACCCAATGATGTTGTTGGTCTCGACGGCGAGTCGCCAACTCAGGCACGATAACCCCGGTATGGAGTTTCTCCGGCACCGGATCTTGGTCGGAGGAGATGAATCTGTTGTATGATACCCGGTTCGCATGTTCCCTCTGAAATTGTTAAAATGTTGGCCAGGAACAAGAGCAATAGTAGTGCCATGGCAACGCTGTGTTTTGCTTTGCTTGAGAGCTTGCTGGCTTTGCCAATTCGCTTCTCTTTAAATACACCACAATATTGTATTATTTATAAATCTACATTTTATTCTAAAAGTTTGGCAAATTCTGGTTTTACTCCTCCTACATTAATGATTTTGGGATTTAGTCCCTATACTTTAATTTGACATATATTTTTTTTATTTGTATAATGTTATTAATTAGCTCAAATAGTTAACATCAATGCCTATTCTGGTTAAATGTTTTTGTGTGTGTTTCAAAATAACACCCTTCCAACTCATCAATTGCTAATAATTTTGGCAACAATACCTTATGTGGCACTGCCGTTAACGACCATGTCAATAGCATAATTAGTTAAAAGGTAAAAACAATCGCTAAAGAATTTAATTTATGTAATTTGAGATTTGAGGGCTTAATTGAGTGTATTATTCTTTGAAGAGGTTTCATTGAATTATTTGCCAGAGTTCAGGGACTTTTTTTACCCTTTAACAAAAAAAAAAACATCTAAATAAAGGACTGATTTAAGATATTCCACAACATTAGCCTAAAATTGTTAATAAAAGTTGTTCAATTTCTTAACCTTAATTATGCAATAATAATTAACAAAAGCTGATGACTAGATGATTATGGTGTTAATTACTTCATATGTGGTTTCGGTTCGAGTTGTGTTAGTCACGTTTATTGTTCGAGTTTTGCCCTATTATTGTAATTCGCCTAAAAAAATTCAATACCCTCAAAGATTTTTTTTATGTGTTATCCACGTGTATGTTACGTCAGTAAAGTTAAAAAACATAGACATTTTCATTCATTTTGAGATGATTTGACAAAAATTAAGTTTAAAAGCTAAAAAAGTGAAAAATAATTTTTAATATATAAAAAATTAGTTAAATATTACCATGTTATCTACATAATAATCGACGTGTATCCAACATCAATAAAATTAATAAATGATAATTTTTTCATCCATTTTGAAATAATTTGACAAAAAAATATAAATTTAAAAATAAATTTCTTTTAATAAAATTGATGAGTAAAAAAAAGTAATTGTCATAAATTTAAAATTGGATACCCAAATATATAATTGGACGTGACATTGAATTTCAATTTAAATAATATAATGATTAGTGGAGCAGAGAAAGAGGACACATCAAACTATTGTCCAATTACGGATTTTGGTCTCCTACAATATTCGGTTTGGAGATTGCTTCTTCTTTTTTTTTTAATATATCTTTTTATTTTTAAAATTTTATTATTATAAATATTATGTGCTATTATTGTTATAATATTTTATTAATAAGCTGACCTGGAATTTCTTTTAAAATCTTTAAACCCAAAATTTTTTACATCATTTAAAATACGGTGTTATATTTTTTTTTATTTGCCAGCATGAAATTCTATTAAAACTTCTTCCCTATCAAACTAGCAACAACGGGAATATGAACATATAAATATATAAAATCAAGAAAAAAACATATAAATTATAAAAAAATTATAAAAACAAAATTACAATAATACAATAGCTGAAAAGAAATTTTTTGAAATTAATAATATTATTAAGAATTATAAGAACAATTGTAAAATATTTTTTTATAAAAAGCATTTAAATTTCAAATTTTTTTGCAATTAATTGAAATTTAAATATCTTTTTATTTTTATATATTATTTATAATTATATATTTTAGAATGTTACAAAAAAATATTTATAAACTTTTTTAAAAATTTTATATATTATATATTTTTTTACATTTTAATCAATAATAATAATAATAATAATAATAAAATATATATGACGTATTTTAATAGTGCAACATGGACGATCAACGGTTAGTCAACGTGCGATCAACACCGATTAACAGTCAATCAAAATCAAAAGTGATTTTTAATATCTATATATTTAATATTATTTTTTTAATTTTTAATTTAAATTTAATATTTTTATTTTAAATAAACTTAATTATTACATGACATATTTGACTAATGTTATCTAATAGATTTTCTAAAAATTAATATTTTAAGTACTAAAATGAGACAAAAAAACTGAAAAATAAACATACATTTGTAAAATTAAATCGTGAATTAAACTTTTTTGTAAAGTTAAAAAGGGAAAAAAAAATTATTATGTCTAATTTAAAATCATAAAATGGAGTGATCGTATTGAAATTTGGTAACATGAGAATCTCCGTGTAATTATAGAGGCACATAGAATACAATAATTATATTATAGAGAAAGGATGGTATGAAATAGGGATATTATTTTTTTTCAATAGTTTTCTGCTACATCAACAATTTTATCCTAAATTTTAGGATTTTAATTTTAATTTGATTTTTTCAAGATGAAAATGTTGAAATTAAGAATGAAAATATTGATGTGACATATAATTGAGGAATAGTAAAAGGTTAAAAATATGGGTAGTAAAAAGTAGAAAAGCTCTTAGCTTTTTATTTTGTCGGCTTACAATTAGATTCAACAACAGATCCTTGACTGTCGAAGTTTATGGAATTAGTCCCTGTTTCGTAATCGAAATTTATGGAAGTGGTCCCTGTTTCAAAATCGAAATCCACCTACTCATAGGTGAAGTCCAGAAAACCTCTTATTAAACTCCATAATACATACTAGCACGTCGGGTAGAGGTAATTTTGTATCATATAATTTTAAAATAATAAGTTGGTTGGTAAGTTTAAAATTTATACCGTCGTCGATTGAGTCTTAGCTCAATTGATATGGACATTGTTGTCAATGTAGGAGGATGTGGGTTCAATTGAGTGAAGCGCATTATCTTCCTATTTATAAGTTGGGAAGGGATTATGGATAATTCTAAGTATTTTTAATTTTAAATGAGATTTTATTAAATATGATAACATGACATTATGAAATTGTACAACGTAGTCACTTGATTAAATTTTAACTTTTTAAAATATATTTTTAGGTAGTGACTAACACACTTTCAAAGTATCACGTCA
This sequence comes from Kokia cookei, assembly GCA_039519145.1. Taxonomy (NCBI): domain Eukaryota; kingdom Viridiplantae; phylum Streptophyta; class Magnoliopsida; order Malvales; family Malvaceae; genus Kokia; species Kokia cookei. Next base: position 2,305,501 of record CM076910.1, read on the forward strand.
TTGCACATTAATGAAATTCAAATTTTATGACCAAATCGAGAAAATTATCAAATTGAAAAAAATTATTAAATTTAGAGATTAAATATTAATAATCCCCTCTTGGCCTTTTATATACATATAATAATTAAAACATATTATTTTGTTCAAGATTAGGTTAACCTACTCCGATTAATAAAATTGATATAAAAAAATGACATACAAAAAAGAAACCTAGAAAATGGGATTCTAATTATTATAGATCCAAACGATCACAGAACAAACTTGTCCATTCATACCCGCAATCCACCCAAACAAAGTACAAATTTATGCTTTAATAAAATAATCCAAGAAACTTGGATGCAAGATAGAGTATTTTCGCACGGTCGAAATGAGAGAATGGATTGTATGAAATTATGATTCCACGTCATTCTTATCTCTTTCCGATACGAGAATGACAAATCAAATCTCTCCTCTTAAAATATTGAAAAGGGATAGAGATGATGTAGAATTACAGTTTAATACAATCCTCTCTTGAGATGAAGCATTTATTTATTTACGTTTTAAAATGGCAAACAGCTGAAGTCCATCCCTGTAACATGATTCCAATTGCTGAGAAATGTCTGATAGTTTTAGGACAAGGTGATCGAACAATTCATCAATGGCTTTGCTGGGAAAATGACTGCTGAACATTCCCTCCATAGCAGCCCTTACATGTTTCACAAAGACAGGGATGTCAATGGGACCTTTTAGCCATGGTGCAGGGTTCATCAGTTCTATCACTTCTATGCTGAATAGTCCGTTTCTTTCGACCCCCTCGGTGAATTCTCCGGGAGGGCAGGCATATATAGGCAAGTTGAAGGCATCGACGTCAGCTTCACTAATGGATCCCTGTAATACATAGATACGTGACATGCATGACAGAGAGGATGATGAGCTCCTGATAGAATTTCTAGTATTTACTTACGTTTTTCACCATGTCCATGAGGATGGAAGCCATGCAATCGTACATTATACCATTCACAACTTGAGAATAAGGCATCCCATCTGGAATACTTGACCCAACAATCACAATCATCCCTCCCGACACCATCTCTCGACCTCTGGCGCTCAAGAAATCGTCTAAATCCTCAGCGAACTGCGCTGCATACGCCATTAAAACTTCAGGTGGAGCACTGGTATAGTGAATCTTGCACTTGTTCCACGCCGGAGAACGCTCGTCTCGCAGCTCCTTCGGTAACCGAGAAAGCCAATGCAAAGAATACGAGCAATGGGCTAAATGGAGTGACGATTTAGGCAATACTTGGTTATGGAAAGAACCAGGAACGGAAGCTACAAGGTACTGCTTGTCTTGAGGGAGGTAAGTGAAGAAGGTATTGAAATCGTTTGTGAATTGGTCGTTGAAAATCACTTGAAATTCAGGCATTTGAGAAGATGTAGGACACTGAGATATGTACTTTTTCTTTACGATTTGGAGCAAATCTTGCATGGAATTTATTGAGTTTGATCCAACCCCACATCCAAAATCTGCGACACGAAATATGTTTGATGTTGAAGAGAGGGTTTCCACATCAAGGTTCTTCGTAATTGCATCTTCAATTTTTCTGGTCACAATATTTGCTGATAATCTCTGCAAAATAGGACTTATTTTAATAAAACACTGAATACAACTTCGTTTAAACGAGTTTTTCTTCTTCTTTATGACAAAATATAATACAGTTCATTACACATATAACAGGTGTGAATTTAATAGAATAATAATGTGATTGTGAAAATTTTATATAGTTATTTTTGAAGAAAGTGAACACACGATTAATAGATCACGAATTGACCCTGATTTATATCGTTTTGAAAGTAAATACCTGGTAGGAGGAGTTGTTGGAGTAGCTATTAGTTCCATGACCACCGATAACCTGTGCCGTTGAATTCTCTGATATCTTATCATCGTTCTTCTTTACGAGTGAATTGGACATCAAAGTTGCCATTCCCTACGTTAGTTTTGTATATATTTAGATCACTAAAGCAAAACTTTGAGTGATTATAATTACCTTTGCATCCATATATATATATAAATGGTAGAGGAGTATGTGAACACCGTATGTGCATGGGGCTTGTATGGAAATTATTATTTTTTAAATTTTTTAATGTTAAATGTCGTACAATTAAATAAATCAAATCGAATAAAATGTTTAAATCATAGGTCCAAGGTGATGCTAATAGATAGTGACATCGAAATGGATATGTAATTCAAGGTTACTTTAATGTCATTTCAGTTTTAAAACTTAAATAATTTTATCAATTGAATTTTATTTCGATAGACATAAGTATTAATGTCAGTATATGAAAATATGGATTTAAATATACCGAAGCGCATTATCTTTTTATTTATGGGTTGAGAGGAGTTACGATTAATTTTAAATATTGTATAAAAAAACAAATATGATCAAAATTTATAATAAAATTAATCACAGAAACTTGCAATCAGTTTGATTAAACATCATGTTCCATGATATTGACATCCATATATATATATATGGATCAATTTGGTTGTCAAATGCATATTTACTAATTTTAAAAAAAAAAATTAAATAAAGAAAACCTAACAAGGATTAAATAATGTTAGATTAATGTAGCGCCAAAATTATGGTACTTTATCTTCACTAAATAAATGGAAGGCTTATGGGTTTGGTCCTTGAGTTTTGATTTCCTATCTTTAAAAGTCCCTCCAGCTTTATAAAAACTTTTTTAGTCAATTATTTAATTTTTCTGTCTCTTATAATCTTTGAATTTGTATCTTTTATTAAATCACCCTAAAATAAATGAAAAATTTAGCCTTTTTTTAACTTTGTCAACGTGACGCACATATGAATTGTCATATAGATGACACATCAACATTTAATTAATTTTAAAAATATTTATATTTTTTTTTAATTCTTAAAAGTAATTTTTATATTTTTCTGAATTTTTTAAAAATTAAAAAAAATTAATTAAATGTTGACGTGTACGTTAACTTTTCCAAAAATCTTGAGGTAATTTCATAAAAGACGTAAATTTAAGGATTAAAAAGATAAAAAAAGATTAAATGAATGACTAAAATGAAAATTTTTATAAAATTGAAGGGCTAAATAAATTATTATGTCATTATAACAATAAAAAAAGAAAAAGAAAGTGTTGGGTTATATAAAGAGAGGTTAGCTAGGTTTTGTTGATTAATTTCCGAAGGCTTATGGGTGTGGTCCTTGCATTGATTAAAACAAAATTTTCAATCAAAATCTCAAAATATAATATGTTGCTTTTGTCACCTGATCACCAGGTTGTTGGCCTATATTTAAATTTTATTTTTTAATTAATTTTATTATAGATGGTAATCAATTAATCATATTTGTTTTTTATACAATGTCTAGAATTATTCATAGTTCCTCTCAACACATGAATAAGAGGATAATGCGCTTCACACAGCTTCAACACATTCGAACCCACATCCTCCTATATTGACAACAATACCCATACCAATCGAGCTATGACTCAATCGATTATTTTTAAACTTTTTAAATACAAAGACATATCATATATTTATATATATATATATATATATAAAACGTTTTTTTTATTGCTTCATAAAACTCCTAATTTTAGTATTTTTACCTAATATACTATCATACTATACCGCATATCTTTGATTATTGAATGAACAAATCTAATTAACTAATTCGATTTTTTCCTTAATCATGATTAAGATATTTAAGTTAAATTATATTAGTAATCACTTAATTACTATAGTAAATTTTTGTTTTGGTTACTAACTTTTTGAGATCAATTATTTTAATTATCCTATAATTAAATAATTAACTGGATGATGATGTGACATTTTTTAATGGTGTAATAACATGTTCTTTAATTTATATATATATATTTTATCATTTTGACGCTAATTTTATTTAAAAAATTGTAAATTTTCTAAAAATTCTTGATTGTACAATAAAAAAAAACACAAAATGAATATACAAACATCTTAAAATATATATAATATGAATGAAAAATTATATAAATTATAATAAAATAAATACATGATTATCAAATCTAATCTTGAACATTAAGATTTGTTAAATTAAACACGAGTTAAAAATTAATTAAGATATATAAATGAAATATTTTAATAAGTAAAAAAAAATGGAAATTGAAAAAAATCCGAAACAAAACTCAAATTTAAATAATTAGAAATGAGCCCTATTGATGCACATCATCAATGGTAGGGTTGAAAAATGAGGGGAAAAGTCTTTTTCTCCAACAACTGAAAGCCCCCACGAGGGTAATAAAGATGGATTTTTTTTTAATACTGTCCTTAGTATATCGAATCGGATCTCGGATCAAATTATTTTTATTATAATTATATATAAGAAGCAACAACTGATTATCGAAATCAACTAAAAATAATGGAATCTCAGAAGGTGTGACCAACACCTTTTATTTTCGAATTAAAACAAGGAGTAGCTGAGTTCGATCCTTATACCCTGATTCCACTTGTTCAGTAAACATAAAGAGTTTTTTGGTCAATCGATCAAACATTTCGTCGATAATATTAGTGCTGAAGTGTTTGATGAACATTCCCTCCATTGCTGCCCTAACATGAATGACCCAAGCTTTTATATCAACTGGACCATCTACCAAAGAAGCAGGATTTGTTAACTCCAACATCTCGATGCTAAAATGCCCATTTTTTTCCACCACTGAGGCCATCTCCGCCGGCGACGGAGTATATATGGGCAAGTTAAAGGAATCCACTTCATCTTCACTTATCAGTCCCTCATCCGCCATATCCATGAAGGTTGATGCCATAAAATCATACATTAAACTAGCGGCCAGTTGAGAATAAGGCATTTCATTGGGAAGTCCTGGCATGATGATGATGATCATACCCCCAGTCACAATCTCCATTGCTCTAGCACACAAAAATTCCTCCATGTCCTTAGCGAATTGAGATGCGTAAGCTTGGACAACTTCGTTGGGTGCATTGGTGTAGTGAATCCTCCCTTTGTTCCATGCACCACAATTCTTGTCTAATAACTCTTCTGGTACCTTGGAAAGCCAGTGGAGAGCATACGAGCAGTGCACAAAATGGATGGAGGATTCCGGGAATAATCGGCAGTGAAACGAGCCCGGCACACCGGCTGCGTAATACGGCCTTTCCCGAGGGAGAGATGTGAAGAGCGTGTTGAAATCGTTGGAGGGTTGGTCATTGAAAAGTACTAGGAATTGGAGTGTGGTGTTGGATTGTGGGCATTGGAGAGTGTACTTCTGTTGCATGAAGTGTACAACATCTTGCATGGCGTCGAAGGTGTTTGGTCCAACTGCACATCCCAAATCTGCAATGTAAATTGTGTTGGATGTAGACGAGAGGTTTTCCACATCAAGCTTCATTGTAATTGCTCCCTTAATTCTTTCCTTAACCACATTTGCAGCTAATCTCTGCCACCATTTTTACCAAAATCAAGAAAAAGTAACACATTGATTATTTTATAGATATAATTATCTAAATTAGCGTGAGAAAGAATATTGCATTAAATCGTACAACCTTATAATCTTAATTTATTTCTATACATGTTCCCATTTAAAAGTATTATGGTACTCGTCATTATCGACCCGCTACTCGATTATTCGATTAAATATTGACCCGTAATCAACATAATTCGTACGTGAGGTGTTCACATATTTCTCTGAGACCGCACAATATGGGTGCAATGGTGGAGCGGGGTAGAGGCCTAAGGGGGCCAATGTTTAAAATTTTTGTAATTTAATCTTTTGTAAATATAATACGACTCTCCCAAAAATATAAGCAGTCCCCCCAAAGTTTAAGACTTTTGTGATTTCTCCTTTTTTTTATATATTATAACCCTCTTAAAAATATAATTAGATCCCTCCAATATTTTTAATATTAAAAAATATAGCAATAGGAAGTAATATGTTTAAATCGATTGTTTATATGTTTAAATCGATTTAGCTTCTCCGAAATTAACGTCTTGACTCCGCTACTCTGTGGGTGCAAACCTATATTTAGAAAACACGTGTTAACCCTAAAATAAGATTAATATTAGCATGCATGAGAACCTACCTACGACGTCTCATCAACAAACAGTAATGATATTATATAAATAGAGAATTTAATCCTTTTAAAAGATACACGAAAATACTCAACAAAGAGCAATATCGTTGATTAGTTCTCATCTGCAAATGAAGTGCAAACCCGTGACGGGTGTATCGGCTTTCAAGGTTAAAAGCAAATACAGATTTATCATGATTTTAGACCAGCTTCGAGTAGACAATGCTTGCATGATTAATGGTGAATATATATATATACTGAAAGAGAGAGAGACCTGAAAGTAGGAATTTTTGGTATAGCTGTAAGTTCCATCGCCGCCGTTCACATGGAGTGAATCTGGAAGTGGCCATCTTACGCTTTCACCGCCACCGCCAATGACGAGTAGGGATGGATCAGGGGCTACCTCTGCCATGAGTAGTGAGAGTTGAAAGAACAAAGTCGAGTGAGATTTGTTTCCATTATATAGAAGTAGGGGAGAAAATAAGATGTGGTGCTACCATATGCATGCTAGCTACCATCATGGAGGAACCAATACTATATTGATTTTTTTTAACATTAATGCTCAAATTAATTAACATCAAAACAAGCAAAAGTATAATCAAATTATTAATTCATACACACCAAAGACAAGAATCTATTCCGCACTCAATATTCAAAATCAACTTACAAATGAAAAGTATTATAGTAAATTAATACTACGTTAAATTATTAAAAAGATATAATAATAACATGATATCTCAATTTCGTATAATTATTTTTTATACTATACAAGCCACAAATGAGATTTTTTTTTTATAAATTGGTACATTAATGATATTAGTCCTGCACCGATATACAGTCAACCCTTAACTATCTAGTTAGGATTTTCTTTTTGTTTTTATAGTAACCTTTAAATTGATTAATCATATCACGTCAGCACAAATTAAAAAGATTATATAAATTCAAATATCAGCTAAATTCAAAAAAAATAAGACCAACCAAATATAGATGGGAAATTTAGAAGTCAAAATATATATTCACCCATGAAAATAATAAAAAATTTCTTATTGCTTTTTGATTCCTTTTTTTTTTTTTTTTTTTTTTTTTCATGTAAGATGAAAAGCAACCTTCATATAAAAAGTGAAGAAAAAGGGTAATTAAAGAAGAATTTATACCCTAAAAACCAAAGAAGAAAGACCTCTCTAAAAAAAAAAAAGTAATAATAGTACAAAAGATTCTAAATAAAAGCATCTACTTCACATATATATATATATATATATATATAGTGGTGTATTGCATAATCTTTACATGATGCATGCATAATTAAAGTCAAAAAATTATTTTTATTTTTATTTTCTACTGATAACCAATGGGTAAACTATTGCCATGTTGTTGAGGAATATGGCCAACTGTTCATTAACATTTTAATAAACCCTAAACCTAGCTAGCTAGGCATATAGCTATATAGCTATTACTTTCACTAATATTGATGTACTAAAAGATTCATCTCTATGTAAACAAAGATGAGTCCTTTAGACCTCAATTTTTGCCATCAACTATGGCTCTTACCCTTGCTAAAGATCATTAGGTTAAATTACTTTATAAGTCCCTATATTATAGGTTGAAAAGTAATTTCTTTATACGATATTAGGGATAGAAGATGAGGGTAACACGGTTCGAATCCGCGTCAAATAGATGTTTGATAAAATATTTAACCACCGCTTAATTCAAATCAAGACATGTTGAAAAGTAAAAATTAATTAATAGAACTAAACAATTTAATTTTTGTATATTTACTCCAGAGCGAACAGATAAAATTGTAAAAAACACTAAAGTCGGATGTAAAAGAAATATTGACTTTATCATTTAAATAAAATTTTATTAGTAAATTCACCCCTTATTCATTTTGATCCTTAAATTTTTTTTTTTTAGAATTGGTATGTAAAATGTTAATTTTGGCTCATTTTACTTAAAAAATTATACAACATCCAATAAAAGTTTGACATGTGTCATGTTCTTATTAATTAATATTTTTTTGTAAACTAAAATAAAATTAATAATTTAACTACTCACTAAATTTCACTAATATTTTTTAATTTTTTAATATTATCTAAACACATGATAGTTTTTAGTCCTCTTAACCAAATGTATACAATACAAGTTCTGAACCCAGAGACATTATAATTTTATAAAATTTCAAATTTATAATTTCAATTTATTTTTATTTTTTTATAAATATAATTTTTCTCTCATTCAATATATATATATATATTTATATAAATCTTGAATGGGAATTCAACAGTGCAGAATTTAGAATATTGTCTTGAAATATGTTAATCCCGTATAAATTAAGTATAGTTGCTACAACTAAAAGTAAAAACAGGGTATTGTTATGCTATAGGTTGATAACGACAGTAAGAATGATCGTAAAGTAATAAGAAAAAAAATATAAGAACACACATATTTTACATGAAAAATTTTTGTCAGAAAAAACCATGGACAGAGGAAGAAAAATTCACTAATGTTGAAAAACAACAGTACAAAAGATTTCCTGTTACTTGCGTTTTTAAGAGTTAAACAATCCTTTTTAAATCAACGTCTACTAAAAGAAGTATAGTCATATACAGATCCAACTTGTGCGATAAAGTCTGTACCATGGAGGTTTCACCCCTGCACCCTCGATCGAGTTTAGTGGTTCAGCCCTCAATCCTTCATTTTATTTTTTAACAAGTGAATCACACATCGAATTTTTCAAATCGAAATTCGAGTCACACAACACTAATAGTTATGATAAATATCCATTAGGGCTTAAACAACAAAATGGTACCTAAATTATACTAGTTTTCCCAAATTAGTACCTAAACTTTTTTTTGTCAAAACTGGTACCTAAACTATTAAACCGTTACTCATTTTACCCCAGTTGTTAGACCTGTTAAAAAAAAAATTAGTCAATCATAAGTTGCCATGTAGAGCACTATTTATTTTACCAATTTTCTTATATTTTCTTTCATTTTCTCATCAACCAAACATCCAAAAAAGTTCCCACCATTTTATCATTTTCAAACTTCAACTATTACATTTAAACGGAATAGATTTAAAAAGACTAAATTTAGAAAGAAGCTGAAAATTTGTTAAATTTCGAGACTTTGTATCTTATTTGATAGGAGAAAAATTAAAACCAAAGCATAAATCTCAGAGTACAAACTGGTAAATTTAGAAAATACAACACCTAGTGATTTGGGGTTTTATCTCCCAAATACTTCATCAGCACATCCATAACAGAACCAAAATCCGCCTTCACTTGCATGGGTTAACAAATTGACTTATCAATATATTCATTTGGTCCCTTTTCAATTCTGACTTATACCGGTGTAAGTAAAATCTTTTTCTCTCAACCCTCTTGTTGAGCGTGTCAAGCAAGCAAATTTGAGGGAAAAACAACTGACTTACACCAGTTTATATATGTATTGATACCAAATGTTTAGATTAAATCGCGAAATCATTATATATTAAAAATTTAATTGCAGAAGTTGATTAAATATTACAGAATTTATGAAGCTTCGGTATTATTGCGCCTTAGCAAATAATATTGAAAAGTAAAAATTCAACAGGCTTCGTCATTAAAGCAATCAATGCAACTCCAACTTGAAGATTTAAATTCCCGAAATTCAACAAATTTTGAGCTTTCCAAATTGAGTCTTTTTAAATTCATTCCGTTCAAATGTCAGGAAAGAATTGAGTGAAAAAAAAAAATTTAAAAGCTTGAAGATGGTAGTAACAATTGAAGTTTGAAAATGATAAAATGGTAGAAACTTTTGGGTGTTTGGTTGATGAGAAAATGTAAAAAAATCTAATAAAAATTGCTTGATGAGAAGAAAATATAAGAAAACGGATAAAATAAATAGAGATCTATATGATAAATTATGATAAACTGGATTTTTTTTAATGGGATTAATAGTTGGGGGCAAAATAAATAATGATTTAATAGTTTATGTACTAATTTTAATTAAAAAAATTTTAAAAAAATTAATATAATTTGGATACTATTTTATTATTCAAGCCTATCGATTATATAATAGGTGTAGCGGAGCAGCTACATATATATAGGTGAGGATAATCAAATATATATAAGTGTAGCCCAGCAGCGACGTATATATAGGTGAGGATAATCAAATTAAAGAAAAGGATTGCGAGAACCGACGCAACTCAACTGAGCTGGAAACTGAGACCCTTTGTGGGAAACCATTAATATTGGAAATGGAGATGGTTGCTTTTGTCTTCGAAAAGTCCCGCTTGATTTCTTAAAGGAGACAGACGACAAGATCACTACACTTTCTATTATTTTATTTCTGCATTTAAATGCAGCTCAGTCTTTTAATAAAGTACTTGGAGAACATGCACAACGTGAACAGTGCTTGCTCCATCAATCACGATTTCTGCCTTTTTTTTTATTATAGATAAATTATTATTTATTATTTCATGATGATTATTCATGTAACATGTACTGTTGATGAATTTTTCAAATTTGATGTACTTTTTAAGTTTATCGAATTTTCTAAGAATGATGAACTAATCAAAATTGGCGAAAAAAACATGACGGATAAACCGAATGGCGTACACATCTATACATCATCAAGATGAATCTTGATGGATCAGTTAATAGATATAAAGCTAGGTTGGTTGCGAAGGGGTTTAACCAGCAATACGGAGCGGACTGTACTGAAACTTTTGTCCCTGTTGCGAGGTTAGACACCATAAGGCTACTACTAACTCTTCCAGCTCAAAAAAGATTGGAGAATACATCATATGGATGTGAAGTAAGCCTTTCTAAATGTTTTTCGGAAGGAAGAAATTTATGTTGAGCAATTGCAAGGATTCGCAATACTTGGGTGCGAGGCCAAGGTTTACAAACTAAAGCAAGCACTGTATGGCTTAAAGCAAGCACCAAGAGTGTGGTATGAAAGAATCGACAATCATCTGACAGAGATGGGTTTTGAAAGAAGCATCAACGAGCCCACTGTATATGTGAAGAAAACTAGTAATGAAATACTTCTCATTATTTCATTATATGTTAATGATTTACTTGTGATTGGTAGCAACAACAAACTGGAGATTGTATTCAAGGACCAGATGTAAGAGAGGTTTGAAATGTCAAACTTAGGTGAAATGACATACTTCCTCGGTCTGGAGGTGAATCAATCTCATAATGCAATTTTCATAAATCAAAAGCGGTTTGCAATAAAGATCTTGCGAAGATATAACATGGAAAATTGTAAACTTGCGAGCACCCCTACTGCTCAAGGTGAGAAGCTCACCAGTAATGAAGATGCTGAGAAAGTTACTACAAACTTCACTTGACAGCATTCAGACCTGACATAATGCTTGCTGTAAGTCTATTGTCAAGGTTCACGCATTGTTGTAATGTGAACCACTACAAAGCAGCAAAAAGGGTTCTACAATACATAAGAGACTCTTCATGGAGTGAAGTTTGAGAAGACTGAAAAGGTCAAGCTACTTAGGTATTCAAACAGTGATTGGGTTGGCTCTATTGATGACATGAATAGTACCTCAACTGTTGAAGTTGAGTATGTTGCAGCTGCTGTGAATCAAGCCATCTGGTTAAGGAAATTGCTGAATGATTTGAATTTAAAACAAGAAGAAGCAACAGAGATTAGGTGTGACAATCAATCTGCTTTTGCAATTGCAAAAAATCCAGTGTTTCATAGAAGAACAAAACACTTCAAAATCAAGTATCACTTTGTGAGAGAAGTGGAGCAAGCCAAGGAAGTCACATTGGTTCACTACAATTCGCAAAATCAGTTGGCTGACATTTTAACAAAACCTTTTAGGAAGATGAGGTTTGAAAAGTTGTGTTATGATATTAGGGTTCGCAACATGGAGGTCAAGGAGGAGTGTTGCGAAATGACCATCCATGCATTGATGAACCCAGATAACAAAACTATGAGCTCACCAACACTGCGAGCTCTCTACCTTGCAAGTTGCCAACTAGCACTGAAACAGTGAAATTTTGATTAGACGTTTTGGGTACTGATTAGACTGAAATCAGCCAATAATGAAGCAAGTTAACTGAATCTAGTTGCAAGACTAAGCTAAGTTGTAATTGTTATTATTATTTTTAACTTATTTAAGCATATTCTTTCATGTAAACTTTGTATCACTTTTTAATGAAAAATAGTTAATCACAAGCTGATCTTTTCTCCAATTTTTTATTCTTTTGCTTATGTTTCAACCTTTCCTTCATAAAAAATCCAACAAAGTCAACATAAACCATAGAGCAACACCTAAACCAAAGCAATCCGCAATAAAACAGAGAAGAGGAAAAATTTAGCAAAAACAAGTCCTAAAAAATATCAGACCAATGAAAAAAACATGCAAACCAGCACACAGTAACATGCATGCTCTGCCATAACCAGTAAATGCAAAGACTTTCTCCAAACGATTGCTATATAGCCTCAACTACACAAAGAACACAGCTCTCAATTGCAACAAAGGAGGCTTCCATGGTTCAATGTTCTCATTCCAATAACATATCATGACATCTAATCCAAAACCACCAACACCTTGCAGGCATACAACGCAAAACAAAAACAATAGCACCTTCCATGTCGTGACTCCCACCAGGAGAAAAGCTTCAATTCATCATTTGGCACTTTAGAGGATAAAATAATTTCCATGAATACCATGAGCTTCAATCCATTACCGCCGTTCACTCAATTCACAGCCACCACCTCTACTCATAATTCAACTCACTTGTCTCTTTCCTTTCTCGATTTCACTCAGAAAAGAAAAAAAAAAAACACAGCAATAGAAAATATATTGACAGCAAGAAACCAAAAAAAGGCAAACCAATGAAAAATAGAAATCGTGGGTTTTTTTTTTTCAATCGATTAAAGGGTTTGATGTAGATTTTCGCGAATTCGAATTGTTAAATGGTGTCTAGAAACATGGATAGTCCTCAATCAAGGTTTTGGTCCAATGTAGCAATCAAATTTCAAGATTGAGCAAGGGCATTTCATTAATTTAGGGAAGTTTTTAGAAAAAAAAAAACCTAAGAACGAATTTTGACAGGGCTGATGAGTATTTGGTGTAGAAATCGAGTTAAATGAAGATCAAACCACGGTAATTCTTGTAGTGTTGGTAAGGTTGTTTTACTTTGTTGGAGAGAAATAGAGATTTCTTCTACAGAAATAAAATGGAAAAAAATTTGAATTTAAAAATTGAATTATAGGTTTAGAGTTTAGGGGAAGGTAAATAATTTTTTTAGTGGGTCGAAATCAAATTTTAATTTTTACGATAATAAAAATGTTATTTTATCGTTTGAATAACTTATATTTTTTATAATTTTTAAAGGATTAAATCAAATTTTTATAATTTTTTAGGGGTCAAAGTACAATTTTACTTTTACTAATTTAAAATTTAAAAAAAAAACCAAAAAAGACAATAAAAAATTCTCCGTTTTAAGGGGGAGGGCCCCTGCCAGCCTCTCTACTATCAACTAAACGAATGCCATGCAGTAGGAGCGAAATTGTATTTTACTTTCTCTACTCAAAAAATAAGTAAATTAGTCTTCGTATATTAAATCAACAAGTAAATTGATCTTTTCTATTTAAAAAATTCATCCATTTGTACTATTGAAAATTGACATGCTTGACGTGTACCTTATGTTAATGTACAAAGACAGTTTCTAACAGTAAAATAGATCAAAATTTTAACCGAAAGAACATTTTACTCTTTAATCTAACGTATAGATATTAATTCCTAACATATTGCAATGGTTTGGAAGACTAACCCATACATAAAATAATGAAATGATATAGTAACTTGTAAATCAGATCTTCTAAACATATTGCTCTAATTAAAATAAAAACCTTTCTTCATCTTTATATGTTACATTTTGACAAGAATTTACACATGAAAAAAGAGTTCCTCTAATTTCATGCGCCATGGAAGAAGAAAAAAGTGGGGCTTTCCCCTAGATGAAAAATTATACATAAAAACCAGAAAAACTGAATCAAATTTAACCCCAATTGATAATTCTTAGATTACTTTATATTTTTAATTAAACGAAGAAGAAGATTAATTTACATTTACCAAAGAAAACTTTACATGCAGACTTATCTTACCTTTCTCTAATTGTAGCCTGGCACCCGTAACCAGCCAATACCCAGGACTATTTTCAGGTCCTTTGCACAATTGCGAGGTTTCCACAAACTTCAATAGCTTTGGTGTTTGAACCGGAACCGGTGGTCCGGTTGGGTAAACGGAGGAGTCCACCACAACAGCCTCCATCTCCTTTTCTTTAACGGGGTTGCCTGTTAAAGATTGGCTAATGGCTGAAAGTAAACCAGAGGACCTTTGGGAATACCCAGAGGCGGCTTGAGCCCAACTTGACCGCACTACGAAACAATTCGAGACCTTAGAAAACAATAGTCTGAGATGAAGAACACTCTTGGGACCGTGTTTTTTGACATGGAGTTGAGCACCGGTGACGATGAAGGCAGCATCTTTGCCGGCAGTCCTCCATTCTGGGTTATATTTGATGGAGGCCGTGCATATGTGGGAGAACCTTTTGCAGTGAACGGCTTCGAAGAATCGAATATCAGCTTTATCGCCTGATGCTTGCCAGTATTGTGTGTCGTCCATTTTGTTTTCGAATGTTTGCGGTAGTGTCGATAGATGTTGAAGGTGAATAGCAAGCCTGGGGATTAAATTGAAAGCTTTTTAAAAACCCAGAATTTTATTTGGAAAGAAAAGGTCAAATTTTACCATAAGTCCCAACATTATGGTCGAGTGTCATAAAAAGATATACCTATTGCATTTCATGCCCTCAAGATATAAGCGAATCCCAGTGACTGGCCTCATCCCTACAGTGACCTGCTAACACTTGTTATTAGTATTTTGTAGGGTCTGAAACATGAAAATTTAGATTGACATTTGTTAGGACATTGGCATATTTGACCTTACATCATCAGCACAATCATTAACCAACATGATGATAGAAAAGAAAGGGATATTGTAGGTATGATGTACCTGAGAGGTATTTACATAAAGCTTAGGACCCACGAAGTTGAAGTGAAGAGCTGGTGATGAAGAAGCCCTATTTGTTGAAGGACCTAAAGGGAGGTCATTGTGAATGGGAGCCCAAATCTTTTGTACTTGGAAGTCAAGAAAGTATCGTAGTTCACCTAGGGGAGGCTTGTCTGCGATTACATTTAAAATTAGAACACATCATGAATATGTTGTTGAGGTTATTATAGGCTTAGTTATGAAGAAAGTTGAAACTTACATCGAAGGTATAAATTGATGGCATGTGATAAGAAACCTTTGCCAGGGACATTTTTAAGGAGAGAAGTGATTGGAATGAAGTTAAAACGAATGGCATCTGGCATTCCTGCAACTGTTCGAAGCCACTCACAATGGCTACGAGCTTCTGGGTCACCTCCTCTCTTAGAACCTATAACAGTGATTCCCTGCATAACCCAAAACCTTTACTAATAATGTAAAAGTTTTATTATATTCTTAACAAACCTAATATTGGAACCCAACAAGTGACTCTAATGGAAAAGAGGATGCTGTTCATCCTAGGCATCTCGGGTTCGAGCGCCTATGTGTGCAAGATAATGTGTGCCTTGTCAAAAGACTAAGAAAGTATGAACAAATATTACCATGTAATCACACCGATATATTCAATACACTAATGTTAACTTAAACTTTATGCTATGCTATTCGACTTTTTATCTGTTTTAAAAAATATGTTGGGGATTGTCTTACATAAATAGCGAGATAATAAAAATGAAAAAGAACGAATACAAATATTTTACAACGAACACAAATATTTTACTTGAAAAACCCTCAAAGAGGGAAAAACCATGAGCAAAAGACACTTCGACGTTTCACTAAATGAGTAAACAAATGAGAGTAAAATATGAAAAAAAAAATAACCTAAATGTACTAAACATACATCACCAAAAATCCCGAATACAAAATTCAAAATCCCAAATAAGTCACTCACAAAAGGGGTATAAAAACACTCTCCATAATTATCATGAAACTCTTACCAAAACTCATATACGACTACATTTTGTCTCCCTCATAGAAAAACTACGTATTACTACATCTTTAATTGCCTCTTAATTGGCCTCTCAAAACAAGGATACAATATCCCTTTAAATAGATTAATACTAGAGTTCTAACCATACTTAAAATATCTTTGGAGTAATTAGAATTTAACTAATTGAGGAAAAAAATATGAGAGTAACCCAAAAAAAAATATTTGTGTTTGATATTCATGTGAAAAATAAACCCACAAAGGGATTTCGAAAAATGTAGTGAGACTTACATCTTTGGTCTTGATGAAAGGGTAGCCATTCAAGGCAATAGATTGTTGATCAAAGATATTGAAAGCCTCTGGGATCTGTATACAAACCATTCACATTAAGTACTGTTACATCATTTCTCTAAAACTAAGTAGGGAAAAGGATAGTATTGCTTTGAAAAACCTTTTGCTTTTGATCTTTGGTTTTAGGGGCAAATCTGCAGGTGCCTGTAAACAGTTGATCACCAAGATCATAGAGATGTTTTTTGAGCAGTGAAGGCTCCAAATTGGAAGACTTGTCTTGCCTCACTAAAACCACGTCATGGCCACCGATGCTTAGCCCCACAATGACGTGAGTCCCGTATTTCTCAATGAATCTGTCAAATAATTTCCCCCCCAGTTTCACATGCATGAATATTAATCAAATAAGGTATATTGGTGACAGTCTTCCACCAACAACCAAGAAGACTAATAAATTTATATATAATTCCATGCATCAATAAACTACTTCCAATTGTCAACTAAATGCTACCCGATGTATGATTTCACTGATATATTATTAGTTTGACTTAACTAACATGAAATGTTTAGATTAATTAATTTTGAAAATTGCAGATGTTTTTAACATTTTTGAGTGAGAAAACATGGTATTTTATCCACCAGGATGAACTCTTCAAATGGATAGGAGTTGAGTGGTGGGATTTTTCTAGTAGCTGATTTTGCTGACTTTAGGTAAGCAGACAATTTATTTTCTTGTCAGACAAGGAAAAACAAATGGCCATCTTTTGGTCAAATTCACAAATTCTAATTTGACCATTGAATATTGGAATTAATTATCATTTCATCAAGCAATCTTTTGATAATAATAATAATAGTAATTTTTGAAAAATAAAATAGAAAAGTTGACAATTCCCAAATTAATAATAAAAGCAGTCAATTAAAATTATTATGATATGCTTTTTTTTAATATTAAAATGAGAAATCAATTAATTATTGAAGGAAGATGATCTCCATTAAGCAATAAGTAACTCTAATCTACTTACCTTTTTCAATGGATTTCACCATTTTATCCCTAAATCTCTATTAAATTAGATCAATGTCCCATCCTAAATAATTAAACAGGTAAATTTAAAATATATATATATATATATATTAATAAAAGAACTTGAGGTACCTTGCTAGGGCATAAGGATCCCAGGTAGAAGGAAGATCATTAAGAACATGAGGAGAGAGAAGGAGAGGATAGCGATGAATATGAAGATTAAACAAAATAATGTAATATCCATCGATTCCCAAGCATTTGGTATTGGCTGCATCTTTCCCCCATGATCCGCTTTGAAACCCAAACATTGTATTGAATCTCCCCGATGGTATTTTCCCAGGTATGCTGCAGTTTTTGTTGAAAAACTCCGCCATCTACGTACACACACACATACACACTAAGAATATGTGTTTAAAGATTGAGAGGTACATAAACAAAAAGGAAGAAATTGGCATTCATTACCTGATTGAAATCGAGAATATCAGACTGGTAACGAGTTCGATCGCCCTTATCGCATTTAATATCGATGGGAACATCTTTGATGGAACCGAAACCGGGTACGGCAATCTCTCTTTTATCGGTTTTGTCGAGTAAAATGAGCCTCTCCTTGCCTTTGCGGTACCTGAGTCGAAAATCCATCGTTAAATCGAATCCTCTTCCAAGGCTGCTGAGAGCCTCCTCGACTATTCCAATATTGTTGCTCATCTCGCTTTCCCTTATACGAAGGAAAAGCTTGTGTGGGTTATTGAAGAGAACGTGGTTGAGCACTGGGTATTATATCAGGGTGAGAAAGCTTTGAAATCGTACATTGTATACTGAGATGAAGGAAGTTTCTTCCCTTTGCTTTCGCTTTCATTTATGGTTTCTGAGCTCAACTTTGACTTCTATTATTATTTATTTGTGTTACAAATTCATGGTTTCCAGGCGCGTACATGTGTAATAGTATTCTTAATTATTATTATGAAAAAAAATTTAGGGGTGAAAATTATATTGTAATTTTTATAATAGTAAAAATATAATTTTATTAATTTAATAGGATATATTTTTATAATTTTTAAAAGATTAAATTAAAATTTTATCATTTTTAGGAGATAAAGTGTAATTTTACTTTTACTGATTCAAAATTCTAAAATTTTTAAAGGGCCTAATGAAAAATTTTCTATTTTTGGGGATGGCCCCTAGAGGGGATTCAATTACAATGATATAAAAATCTTTTAGTTTTTCACTTTTTCATATATTTTTTGTATGATTAATATTTTAACAATAAAATAATCGAATTTAATATTTCACTCATATTGATCATGCATGTCAAATTTGATATAAATTAATATTTTTTAACTATTTTTTATATGTAAAAAAATATTTAACTGTCGAATATATGTTAATTGTAGAGTATTTTATATTAATATGATAGAGATATTGAATTGATTCAAAAATTTGCATGCATGACAAATTTAATTATATTGATAAAATGTTTGGATTGTTAAAATATCCTTCATACAAAAATATACAAAATGGTGTGAGTGGATCCCTACCATATTTTATCATTATTTGGTCTAAATCTATTATTAGTCAATGTACTTTTTGGACTTTTAAAATTTACTCTCTTATTTCAATTTCAAGAATTTAATCTTCTTTATTCTTTTAATTTAATCAAAATTTAAAAATGTTTAAGATACAACTGATAATTCTATGAATGGAAATCCATTAAATTTGAGTATATATATATATATATATATCATGCTAATATTCACGGGTTTGCTTTAAAAATTAAAGTTCAATATCAATTAAACTTTCATTTTTAAATCATACAAGTAAAGGTACAAATTTTCTGAAATTAAAAGGAAACAGACTATACTTCAAAAAATCAAAGAGTAGAGGGACTGAAAGGAGAATTAACCCTATTTGTCCTAGTGAAATAATCTCTTTTTCACACTAACTGCCCTTAATATCATAACATCCAATGAATATTCTCATAGTTGAACGTGAGCCATAACGAAAAGTCCAAATTTTTGAGTATACACAAGGTTTTTTTTTAATGCACATTTAAAATTTTTAAAATACCCACCATACCATTTTCAAAAAATAATCATATTCTAAAATATGCATTTTTAAGTTTTGAATAAATTTTATTTATTTATAAATTATATAAATTTAATAACCATCTAACAAAATCTATGACTTTTAAAAATAATAATTATATTACATATATTTTATCACATTATTTATATTGTTTTTAAAATTCAAGTTCCACCTTTAAATTTTCAACTCTCAAAGGTAAGCTGAAAAGTATACACTAGATTTGGAAAAAGCTTGAAAATAGCCCACTTTGATATAAAGAATAAATAAATCTCACTGCACTATTTTAATTTGTCCTAAGTCATAAATGAGGGGAAAATATTAAATAAGGCAAATCAGCAACAAAGAAAGATATACAGTGGTCGGATTCGTATGATATTCATATCATCAGATATCTATTATGTCAAGATTGAGATATCGATATTAAACATGTGTATCGAGAATGCGATAAGATAATTGATTGCTTAGTAAAAACTGCTTCTTAGATTAATTGCTATGTTAACACTAATTCTATGTAAAAGAGAAAATTGAAGACATCAAAGCGGAGTATGTTTTATTCACCAAAAAGAATGGAATATGTTTTAATATTATATAATTGACACACTGATTAAAAAATATTTTAATCTTATCATTTTATTTTTTATTATTTGATGTTAAATAGATCCATTAAATATTTTATAATTTTAAAACTTTATATTTACATATAAACCCTTTCAGACAGATGTATTAGAGGTATGTTTATATATTTATATAATAATCATGTAGTATATACAAAACTTTTTTTTAGGCCGTAGTATATACAGAACCTGAAAACGGATATTATATACTATGAATATTTAATTAAGTGGATGTCCATCAAGATCAAGATAAGTTTGGTTGAAGTTTAAATTATAGTTGTCATCGGAATTAGAGTTTTATTCCTTTTATATTTTTTATGTCTATAAATATAGATCTTGAAGAAGCATTGGAAGCCACTTCTATTGATCAATAAAATACGCTCTCTCTCTCTTGCTCTCTCATTCTCTTTGTTATTTACTATCTGTCTCTTTATTTTATAACAATATATTAATTTTTTCGGTAATTCAATAAAATATTTTTAAACATATCCCATCAATTTTAAAATTATTAATATTTCCCAAAAAGCGGCACGATAATTGCTAACAAATAATGCAACACGCTATTACGAGGGGTGAACTCAGAAATTTTAAAATTTAAAATTAATATATGTGATAAATAAATATGTGTTCAAAATTTGATCCAAAAAATATAACTATCATCTAATAATGAAATTTTTAATTAATATAATATTGATATTTTAAAGATTTAATAAAAATAAAATAAATTAACTCTATCTTTAAATGAAGTATGAATGTTCACATTCATACTGTTGATAAGGAAAAAGAATGTTCACGTTCATATTACGTAAGACGCATTAGAACATTTGCATGGTAAATATAGACAAATCGGTGGCCGACGTCCTCCCTTGCAGAGGAAGAACAGTTAATGTCGGCTGCACTTTTTTTTCTTTTTTTTTTTTTGGCTCAATCATATTAAAACAGAGTTATAGGTAAAGGAAAACCTTGTCAAACCAGACCAAAAAACAGGGCTGCCAGCAGCAACACCCTCATAGGCCTACCAAGCTCACCACAATTGAGAAAAACATCCCTAAAGAAAGCAAAAAACACCCTGCAACATACAGGTCTTAATCGTCTAAATTTCATCCAATCATGTACGCTACTCTGCTCAAATTCAACAATCAAAGGTACATTCACCTTTCGCATTTCATCAATATAAATCTCCAAAGCAATTTTGATTGCCTTAACAATCGAGTGCTCCACTCCGCCCGATCCACATTTACCATAAAACAAAGCCGAGATTACCCCCTTCTCATCCCTCAACACACCTCCACACCTATTCCAGCCACATTAAACTTCACCCGACCCGCTGGAGGAAGATCCCAACCACAATTCCAGACCTTCCCCGATTTACAATCCGCCCCAAACACCTTTGGCCATCCCCACCAGTCACCCTCCGATAAAGAGCTGACAGCAAAACCGACTTAGCCCACGCAAACGATCTCATTTTTTATTGAAAAATTAGGGACTCGAGAGACGTCACTGAACCTTCAGATACCTTCTTGTAATAACTCCTACAAAAGCACGTTTATGATAAGTACTAAATATTCGAGACCACGTCAACTGAGAACTACAATCAAGGAACAATGGCAAAAATAGCAGATCCCGAGCTTTTTCTTGAACCAACAATGGCATTCAATCTCCTAAACCAGACCACATATTTACGGCTTTTAATTAGCGAAACCCACAGTTGATAATTGCTTAGAAAATAAAGTATTGAATGGAAGTGTTTGATTGCGGTAGCCGTTTTAGTTGTCATTATGATGAACATACAGAAAATTGTTTACGCAATTTGATTTTTTTTTTACATTTGTAAAGTTTAACTCCTGAGTAAATTTATTATCTTTTATCTTTAACTCTAATACAATAAGTGATTCAAGTTTTATTACAATCAAATATAGCAATCTCACTTGTGTACATAAAATTGGCATAATAACAAATTTAGTCATCAATGTTTACACGGTACCAGGATGAAATCAGAAAATTTTTTTAGAGGGGTCAAAATTAAATTATAATTTTTACAATAGTGAAAATACAATTTTACCATTTGAAGAATCTATATTTTTATAATTTTAAAGGATTAAATCAAAATTTTATCAATTTTAAGGGAGAAAGTGCAATTTTACCTTTACTAATGTAAAATTTTAAATGACCTAAATGAAAAAATTTTCTATTTTAGGGGGAACCAAGACCCTGTCAACCCTCTAGATACGTCATTGCAAATTACCTAATTTCCTCAAGTGTGAATCTTATAAAATTGATGAAGAGTGAACTGACAAAGACCGAGTCATTTTAACCATTAGTTTTCCATCAAATCAAGGAGAATTGGAGTATCAAAGGAAAAGAATGAGAATCGATGAAAATTATGATCTTGGTTTTCTTGTGTGTTCCTATATTTGGTATTTTTTTTATTAAATTTAGTTGATAATTTTTTTAAAGCTTTTTAGGTAAAATGGTCACAAAGAAGAGAAAAACTACAAAAATAATCAAATTACACAATATGTAAACGTTGATTGTTAATTTTTTTTAGAATCAAGATTAATTTAAAATAATATATAAATATTTGAGGGTTAAAGTTGCTATTATGTCAATTTTAAAAATTGAAATGTCATTTTCCCATTAACCGTTTAATGTCTTGTAACCTGAATAATTAGGTGATTATTTTGTAACTTTTCATAATTGAGTGACTAAAAATAATAATAGTTGAATAAACACCAATATAATTTACCCAAAATTGTATTAACTTCACTTACAAAATCTTTTAACTCCATTATTAAAATTTTCCTAATAATAATCCTTTTCAATAATATAATATAATTAATTTATCAAATTTATATAAATATAAATATTAAATAGTAGGTTAAAATTAGAGATGCTCATGCGTCGAGCTTAAACATGATATTAATATACTTTATGTTTCTCTAGCCTGGCCCAACCCAATATGTAGACCTAAAATTTTTCTCAAGCTCACTTATATTTGTAAAAAAAACTAACCAAAGCTCATTTTAGACCTACTCATTTTATTTTTAATTTTAAAAAAATATATATTTATATTATTTTATTTTAATATATTTTTTTTATTGAAATTTTTTATATAGTCATATTTATTTTAATGCTTACATTAGAGTAGTATTATATATTTAGTATAGGTTTATTTTTTTAATATGTTATAAATTACATAATATATAAAAATAACACAAAATAAGATATTGTAAACTTAAAAGTGGGTTTGGCTTGGGCCTTGAATGTTCAAGCCAGAACCCAACCTGTATTTTAAACAAACCTAATTTTTTTGTCAATCCCATTTTTCGAGTCTAATATTTTTATTCAAATCCTCTCAAATTTCAGGTAAATATTTGGGCCAAGACAAATAATCTGGTCCATGAACAGAAGTAGTTAAAATATACTATTGGCCTTTATATTTCTATCCTTATACTTTAAATCTTAAAAAATTATTCACTTTAAAAAAAATTACTTCAATCATCATTCCGACAAAAAATTGTTAATTTAATATGTTTATTTTTCATCAACCATATGCCACATAATATAAAGACGGTTTTATCAATATGTCAAGTTAATAAATTAAGATAATAAATTTTAATGGAAAATATTAACAATGTTAATGATTGAATTCGGATTTTTAAATCAGAAAAGTAAAACAACTTAGTTTTTAACTTTTTAAGGACAGAGATCAAATTTCAAAATTTATCAAATTACAGGGACTAAAAGCAAATTTTGACCCAAGCGAAGAAGCTAACAATTTCCAAAACTTCACACGGTTGAGCGGCCAGAAGCGAAGCAAGGGAAATCCCTATAATTTCCCCATTTTTACAACAATTTCCAGTTTACCCTTCTCATGCCTTTACCCAAGAGAGTGTTATAAAAATGAAATTGCTCACACTATTCTAAATATAAAATTTCTTTACCTTTTTTAAATTAAAATTCAACTATGGTGAAACCGAGTGAAAATGGGTCTCAGTCAATAGCACCTTTTCTAAAAAAATGTTATGAAATGGTGGATGATGAGTCTAGTGATGCGATAATTTCATGGAGTCAAAATAATGATAGTTTTATAATTTGGGATATGACTGAATTTTCAGTTCATTTGCTCCCTAAGTTCTTCAAGCACAGCAATTTCTCCTCTTTCATCAGGCAACTCAATATTTATGTGAGTCTCCCCCTGCTTCTTCTTTTTAATGGGTATCTTACTTTCTCAGAAAAACATGTCAGAATTGGGGGGGACGGGTTGGTTTTTGAGTTTGGATTTTGGACTTTTAAATTGGGTTTTCAGTATTTTGCTTTTATGTCTGTTGTTTTCTTGTTGAAGCAAGTCTTTGCTATTCTTATGATGGAATTTTCTTTTCTTGTTGCTTGGGTTTGTTGTTAAATTGCTTTTCTATTAATTGTGTGTTTGGTTTAATTCTTGTGAGAGCTTGGCTCTGGTGTTCAAGTTGAAGTTTCTGAGTGTAAATTCATAGAGGATTGTTGCTTGTTTTCAATTTCTAGTATATAGGAAGAAACTAGAAAGGAAAATTTGCTAGCACTGGCAGTATTTCTGGGTAAATTTTATGGCTCAATTTTGCTTCAATGGTGAGGTAATTATTAGTTTGAATTTTTCCAAACTAGGAAAGGCTAAAATGGTACTGACGTAGTTTCTTTATTTTGTAATGTTGAGACAAACAAAGTAGAACTAAGTTTTGTAAGATAAGTCATTTGATTTTGATGGGATATGGTTCAGTTCAATTGAAGTTGCAGTGTAAAATTTCTTGATGGTAGCAAGAAAATTAGGGTTAGTAAAGAAAGAAGTATGGAAAATGGAAAATTATTTGCTGTAGGATGTTGATTAACAGTGGCTAAATTTTGGAGCCCTTATTAGGCCAATATTAGTAGGAATAAAAGCAAGGAAATCTTGTAATGGTAGGCTCAAATTCATTAGAGACAGTCTAACAGTGGCTAAATCTTGGAGCCCTTCCAATCCTGTCAAAAAAGTATGTGGGGGTGAAAGTGTTAATGGAGTTAGGAGACTGTAATACCATTTATGGTTACCCTCCATGTTACTCGGGATATCGGAATATTCCTGACATAGATATGTTCAAGTTTTACAATGTCCAGATATGCATCAGGTATTTCTGCATGTTTGTTCTACCTTTTCCATTTTGATTTTGTACTTCATTGCCGGTGGAAGAGTGGCAGAAGCAAATGCTTATCTTTGGCTCTTTTTTTTAATGCTGGTATTTAGAAGGTACTGAAAATGCTTGAATTTTTTGTTTGAACTGTTAATTCATTGAAAACATTAGTAACCCTTAAAAGTTTTTTCCAGGGTTTTAGAAAAATTGATACAGATCGTTGGGAATTTGCGAATGATGGATTCGTCAGAGGTCAAAAGGACTTGCTTAAGAATATTGCTAGACGGAAACACTCCCCAGGATCTGAGCAGCGTAAACCATTGCAGCAGCAGCTGGAGAACACTGTTGTATCATGCGAAAACAATGAAAACACTGCACTGTGGAAGGAAGTTGAGAATTTGAAGACTGATAAAAATGCTCTGACGCAGGAATTGGTTAAACTTACGCAGCTCCAGGAAACTGCAGACAATAAGGTTCTTCTCTTGAAGGAACGTCTTCAAGGAATGGAGAAAAGTCAGCAGCAGCTGTTATCCTTCTTAGTAATGGCTATGCAGAGCCCTGGCTTTTTGGTCCAACTGATTCAACCAAAAGAAAATAATTGGCGCATGGCTGAACCAAGCAATATGCTAGAACAAGTTACAGAAGATGGTGAACCAATTGCTTCTGAGAATATGATAGTAAGGTATCAGCCGCTGATGGATGGAACATCAAAGCCAGTACTCACATCAGTGGTAGATTGCGAAAATCCTCATGAATCTGATAACTCTTCGGATGGAACAAAAGATTTTTGGATGAATATTGATTTCGTGAAAGTGCTTATGGATGAAAGCCATACACCTCTCATTCCCCCAGATTTACACGACGATGGTGCGTGGGAAAAACTTCTTTTAGGCAACACCTTTCTAGAGAATAATGACGATGGAAATCAAGATAAAGAAAGCCCCATGAACGCTGGTATGGAAATGGAGGTAACAGATTCCGAAACCCATTCAGAAAAGTCGTGTAGTTTTGAACAGTTACTACAAAATATGGGGAAATCCCAGAACCTAGAGATTGAACCACTTGTAAATGGATCACCATTAGAGAAATCTCCCAACTTGGAACTTCTAACAGACCAAATAGGCCATTTGACTTCCGAGAGTACTAAACCGCACCGAACTCCTTAGAAAGGTACTCTTGGAAACCTTTTTAGCAGAATGCCTATCCTATATCCAATTTATATTCTTCTGTTCATCATCCTATATCTAAATACATGCAGCACGATCTTCACAAAAGGGCTGCCTAGCAATATATAGAACAACCAGTGATTAATGTAGGATGATATATGGTAGTTTACCTTTGTTTATGCCAAGTAGTTGTAGTAATCAAAATGAAGTTATCATTTAAACTTGTTGGTCCATTTCTAAGTTATTTATAAACATAGGTTAGATATAAT
Organism: Kokia cookei; assembly: GCA_039519145.1. NCBI lineage: Eukaryota > Viridiplantae > Streptophyta > Magnoliopsida > Malvales > Malvaceae > Kokia > Kokia cookei. The sequence goes on from CM076910.1 coordinate 2,332,206, forward strand.
CCTTAAACAATCTCTACTATTCATCATAATACCAATTATGTATTTGCCTGAGAATATCTGTCTGTAGAGTCCCTAATTGTTACTATACAAGAGAAGTTTTTCTTCTGATTTTTACTATAATCTTATGTTGCTGGTAGTTATTGGAGCCAAGATGTTTGAGCCTGAATCAATAGGGGACCATTATACATTCCTCCCTTTATTTTACTTTTTCTTTTTGTTCTTTTGCTTATTCACTTATATGGGGATAGGAGATTCCTTTTTGGTATTCAAAAGGTATATCTTCTAATAATGACACGTGCTCCAGAAACATAATAATAAAAAACAACAAATAGAAAGGCAGGCACTTGTTCATGTCGAAATGGTGATTTACTCGTTCGTACGGGTAAAAGGAGAGAATTACATGAAGGTCTGAGATTTTAATCTAAATACCAACATGAAAAATATTAAAAGGAAACCCATATTTTCAGTTCTTAAAAACAAAGCATAAAACTTCTAGGGATGGATAACCTTAGCCATGCCAAAAGCAGCAGCAGATGCAATGGCACCAATGAGAGCAGTTTGGAATGCGCTTTTTACCGGTTTGTTGCCGGTGAAGTACCCTTTGGCGTAGCCAAAGATGAGGAGTGCAGCTATGGTGATGACCACTGATGCAACCACCGCATCCTGGGCTCTTGGAATGAACATGTAAGGAAGGAGTGGAACCAATCCACCCAATATGTAAGAAACGGCTATGTTGAATGCGCTTTGCAATGCTCTTCGTGGATCTGGTTTCTCTAATCCCAGCTCAAACCTGCATATGTTCGAGTTTATGAAAACAATGGGAACATATAGGATAATCAAGAATGGGATCCATCAATATCTATACATGATTCCACTCCCATTGAATAAGGAGGGAATCTTTGTTTGCAACCAAAAAGAAGAGGGTTTTTTTTTTTTCTTTTAGAATAAAAAATAAAAAAGGCCCCCAAGTAGCATGTCAGAACCTGTTGCAGTCTGAAGCGAGCCACATGGGGGCACTTTCTGAAAAAGAGACAAGAGCACTGATCCGAATATTTCAAAAAGCAAATTTGGCATTTCGCTCCACTTTTGGAGAGTGAGAACAGGGCCACACATTCACTCAATTCGTCAAACCCTACTCAGTATTCACGATTCACTATTCACTATTCGCTACTCACAATCTGTCTATATTCATTCCCATAGATACAAACACTTGATTTCATCAGGCCGAGGCGGTGTGGTGTCGAAGAGTCAAAACCCCAACTCAACTGTGTAGTCCTTTTCATGTCTTTTGACCTAACCGTTAGCCTATGGCCAGGAATTGCTTAAATCATAGATTCCACCCTTAAACTGAAATCAAAGGTGTTCTCTATGTACAAGCGTACGTGATAAGCAAACTTACTTCATCATGAAATCAAGCCAAGCCTGAGGCCTTTTTCTTAGGGCATTCACCACAGGTGCATATTCATGTGGCTCCACCCCATACTTTGCTAGTATTTCAGCCACCTCGGCAGCCTCTGCATTTTCAGCCACAACAAAATTTGCGTGCATTCATATGAATCTCAATCCTTAAGTAACTTAATCAAATAAAAACTTTAATTATTACCAACATCAGGCACACTGATGATTTCTTCTTCCTCTCTTTTCAACTCCCTCGCGTAATGATCGGCTTCACTTTGAGCCGCAAGATACCTGCAGAAAAGGAAAAAAGCTACGTAAAATCCTAATAATAACTTCCACTTTCTTTTTCTCGCAGCTTCTTAGTAACCAAACAGTACCCATTTTCGAACTTATCAAAACAATGAGAATTATATATAGAGTTACCCGCCAAGTCCCATAGAGATGGCTCCAGCGGCAACCTCAGCGATACCAGCGGTAATAACAATGGAAGAAGAGGCATTGGCGCCAGACAATCCGGCGGCGAGAGCAAAGGGCACAGTTAAACCATCGGAGACGCCGATGATGATGTCGCGGACGACCTCTCCGGCGGTGAAGTGTTTTTCCTTGTGGTGATTGAGAAGGGTTTGCTTCTCGGGTTCAATGGTAGCTCCGCTGTTTTGAGCAGCCATGGGTGTCCGATGATGATGAATGGAATGCGGAGTCGTAGAGCAATATGAGCGGTGTGTGTGTTTTATATACAAGGATTTGTACCAAAATGGGAACAACGTTTGTCCTCTTTGGCAAGTGTTCTCACATTCCAAAATTGTCTACTTTTTTACTAAATATTATTGCAGATTCTTGGAATTTGTGGGTTTTTTTTATAAAATTAACTTTAAAAAAATTAATTAATTAATTACGAAAATGAATCATATTTTTATTAAACATATAAATGATCTCAAATTTACAATAAACTTTAATAGAATCAAATAATATGACGCCACCAATACATCAATTCAACAATCAAAATAAAAAAAATAATTTTTTAATAAAAACATGTAGAATAACATCACCTATATAAATATAAAAAATATACTATAATTTTTAAAAGAATAAGAGACTTTTTAAAAAATTATTTTTCATGGAATATTTTAAACCACGTCACCAGTTTTCAATTACACAATTTATGTCTTTTTTTATTATTTGTTTTATGATATTTGTTTGGCTTTAAAACTTTATAATTTTTTTTTTATTTTGGTGACATTACCAAAATATTTTTTGGTGATTGTTGAAACTTAAACAATTTCAAAAACTTGACAATGAAAGTTTGAATTTGCTCATCATTCTTTTCAGTGGTAGAGTCAGAAAATTTTTAATATTGTAATTAAATTTTATATTTTTACGATAATACAAATATAATTTCATCATTTTAATAATTTATATCTTTATTATTTTTTAAAAATTAAATTAAATTTTAATTATTTTTAAAGAAGTTAAAGTGTAATTTTATTATTAATTTAAAATTTTATAAAATATAAACTGAATTAAATTAAGGATTTACTATTTTAAAGAGATTATAATATATATATATATATATATATATATATATATATATATTGCAAAACTCTTAAATTTTGAAGTTTTAAAAAAATTATAGTGTAAATTTATAAATAAAAAAAAAAATTGAAAAAATTAATGGTTTCCCTCAACCTCAACGGATCCACTGATTTTTTTTTATTTTTTATTTTGCATACATAAACAAGGTAAATAATAAGATTCAAAATTATAGCAACAAATGATTGACATTACCGATGAATAATTTTTTTCAACAATTTATTTAATTTATTTTTTTGTTTTGAAATTATTTTCAATAATTATCAATGAAAATTATTATCTTTAATAGTTGTCTACGAAACCCAAATTTCTTTTAACTATATTTATGATCTTGAATCTGTTGTGTTAAGCTAAAAGCAGAGAAAAATTTTTGCAATTAATTTTATATTCCATGCGAAACAAAACTCATAAATTTTTTGATCACTTATTCATCTAAACAAAGAACAATTCTGTTACTTTTAGCTTAGCATGAAAGATTAAATATTATATAACCAAAAGAAATTTAAGTTTCGTAGACAATTATTAAATATGAGTTATTTAAGTTGATTTCATTAATTTTAAAATTTAAAAAGAGATTTAATTAATTAATTTTAATATTATAGTAACAAATCTGTTGACATCATCAATGGATTAAAAAAATTCATCAATTTATTTTGATGTTTTGAAATTTAAAATTTTAATATTAAAAAATTAAAATTTTTGATAATGGGATAAACAAAGTACAAATAAAAAAATTATGTGTGTTATTTTAGTTTCTATCACATTTTCACTTTAATTCTTGATTTCTTTACCCTAATCAATACTTAAAAAAATTATTCTTTGGGTAACCCATATAAAAATGTAAACATGACGTGACATGTATAGTTAACCGAGATTTAACGTTTGAGTGACTAAAATAAAAGTACAAGTTGAGTGACCAAATTGTAAAGATTTTATTTCGAGTGACCAAAATAAAAGTATTCTAAAAATTGGGTGATCAACTAGGGAATTTACCCTATAAAACCTATGATATTATAGGGTTAATTCTACCATATATGTCCCCCTTGCGAGACTATCCTTTCTCTAATGTGGTATTGATGCCAACTTATTCAGTGACATTATTAAAATTAACGTACATAATAACAATAGAACAATTACAAAGTAATAATAAAATAAAAACATACAAATTTTATGTAAAAAACTTTTTCAGAAAAAATTACGAATAAAAAAAGAAAAATTTACTAATATTTTGTCATTATTTTTTAATTTTTTAATAAATAATGAGAATAGAATCACATAATTTAATTCATTGACAGCATGGAATTTACAATGAGAAATATATATATATATATATATATTTTTAATGTATTACATTGTTTAAATTTTTATATAAAAAAATATAATTAAAAATTAATACAAATAGGTCAAAACGAACAGAGAGAACTTTTAAATAAAAATTTAATCTCATTTTTCAATTTGAGCCAGACTAAACTTGAACCCATCTATCAAGTCCAAAATTTTATCAAAACCCGATCCATAGACAACTCTTCCATCATAAGAAGCGTAATTCAAAATATTTATTTCGATATATAAAAATAATTTTATAGATAATTATCAAAAAAAGTCGGCATAGAGTTTATATAAAAGTAAATATAATCAGTAAATATACAAACCAAACTACTCCTCAATATAGATACAGTACTTTAAGCAAATCAAATACAGTGCCGTTGGTGGTTTAAATAGCATTTCCCTAGTTCAATACATCAACACTACAAAAGTTCCATAACATAAGACCACCAAATTTACTTCGGATTTCTTAGAACAATTATAACAGAATCCCCCCTAAGAAACATCTTACTGATGAATCTGTCCTTGTTAACTGGTAGCGCCTTTTTCTTGCCTTTCCCGGTCTTTGGCACCTATACCGAAATAGAGAATCGATTTAACCTCTGTATTTGATTGTACTAAGATGAAGGCAAACAAAAGGAGGAAAGAAAAACAACCTCAGTCCACATTTCCCTGACATTTTCCAGAACCATGTTGCAGTGGCGATCGAATGCTCTCACTCGGCCGAGAAGCTTTTTGTTGTTGCGACAGTTGATAAGAACCTGTTTCCATAACATTAATTTCAGCTCTTGATAAAGCATATTTACGAGTATTGCAGGGGCGTACAGAAGATGGGCTTATTACCTGAGTGTTATTTTTAACACTCATCATCAAAACGGACAGTGGTCCAGTGTTAAATTCCTCTTCCTCATTCTTTGGAGTCTGCAGGTAGATAAGTAAACAAGAGATGAATATTGGCAAAGATTCATACAAAAACATATAAATGACGACGGATAAGAAATGCATTCTTTTTGTTTGAATGGAGGGGGAAAACAGCAGTTATGACAACTTACATCTTCCTCCATCGGCCGACTGCAAAAAGAGAAGCAAACAAAGGAGAGGGTTAGTATACAATCCACGAAATGCAGCAAGCAACTTTTCAATGCAACTAAATGAACACGACAAAGGAAAGAAAAAAGGATAAACCAATTAGTACCTCATTCTGAAATACAGAAGTCTTCAGTGATATCTCTCAGTAAACCTAACACAAAACCTGCAAAAAAGTGTGCAAATTCCATTAAAAATATCAAGAAACTCTTAATACACTTGAAAATGGAACTGGCATCGGGAAATGGAAAATTTTTCTATGCTTGTGTAACCATATGAATGCTAGATTTGTCAAAATATTTGTAGAATGAGAAAATGCAGAACTACACAAGAACTACAAAAATTGCGCAAATGGAAATTACAATATTATGGCTTCACTGTAAACTGCCCAATGAACACAAACAAACAGAGTATTTGTCGAAATCTACGCAAAATCCATTCAGATGAATATTCAAACTTGGGTGCGAGTGTTTGTACAGAGTATGTTAAAATATCATATCTCCAAACCCATGTCCGGATAGGAGTTAGACATTGGTGTCCAACACAGGTATTTCAAGAAAATCAAACATTAGGGCAACATAAGAGAAAAAGGTATCAAAATACAATCTATGTTGAAAAATCTTCTGAAACCCTTCAGCTCAGGTCTCCATAAAATTTCAGCATTTATTAGCTCAGGAGAACGAAAGTTTTATAGTAAACATCATCAGAGTGACAGAAGACCTTCAAATGCCTAAAACCGTAAATGTCAGTTGTAAGCTATAGTAATAACCAAAATGCAAAACAAATTGTAGCTAATTCATATCAACCTTTTCAGTTCAAGTCTCCAGAAATTTTCCGCATGGATTTTCTCGGAAGAACGAAAGTTTCTTATTTTCAATCATCCTCAGAGGCAAAAACGATACAAAAATGACAAATACAAATATGACAGCAAATAGCAAAAAACAAAAACTACAATGTCTCTTCAGCTCAGGTCACCATTTAGAAATTCCGCACAGTTTTTTTTTTCTCTCAGAAGAACGAAAGTTTTTCAAATTTAAATCATCATTAGAGACATTTTTCCTATCGATAGAAAACTGAAAACCCTAAACAGAAAAAAAAGAAAACCATGAGAAAGTAAGGTTAAAGTAAAGAGAAGAACGGAGATTTACCTGAATGGCACCTTGACCGGTGAGATCTGATTTCAAATGAAGCACAGTGGAGAGCCGTTTTATAGAGACTCCTCCGACGACCAAAAGAAAAACCCAAATGTTCGCTTCAAATTAGGGTTTTTGTTGTTGGGCCTGAAACTTCTATTTAGTACTATTAGGGTTTGAATATTTGGGCTATATAGTTTGTTTAGTTTATGGGCTTATGCCTTTCAGGTAATCAATTTCCTTTTGCGGTGCAATCTAATTATCAATTATCCAATGTTTAAAAACAAACAAACACGGAATCTCGTATGTTGGTTTGATGGTAAAGATTGTTCATGCCACTTATAATTCACATACCTAAGAGAAAGGATAGTATGAATCAGAGACACCACATCACAAGGGCTGGTAAGAGTCTCGGTCCCCCTAAACTAAAAAAATTATTCATTTAAGTCTTTTAAAAATTTTAAATTAGTAAATGTAAAATTACACTTTAACCTTCCCTAAATATGATAAAATTTTGATTTAATCATTTAAATTGACTTCGCTCCTGTCACATCATCTTGTATCCCTTATCAGTTATTTAATGTCATTTCAACATTTTTTTCATGTCATTGACACATCTTTTTGGTAATTTTTTTAACGTGAACCTTGAACCCTATATCTTAACCCCTAGATCTAAGATTCAAGGTCCAAAGTTAAAAGTTTAATATTTAGAGTCTAGGTTAAAAAAATTTAACAAAAGAATACATCGATGGCATAAAAAAAATATGTTGAAATGGTATTAAATAATTGATACGGGATACAAGATCATGTGAGATCTCAGTTCACACAATCTTTTCCCATATACCTAATAGAATTTTTAAAAAAATTTATTTTTAATTATTTCTTAAGCTTTATTTAAAAAATTATATCATTTTACAAATAAAATTTTTAATATATATGTTTAATTTTAAAATCTTGATTAGTTGATATTACAATCATTTCCATTCTATAGGAATTTATTTTTTTACATAAGTAGAAAAAAGAACATATAAAAAAAATGGTACACCAAATATATCTAATAGGATTTATTTCCAAAATTAAAAAGAATTGATTTCAAATTTAACTAATAAAAGTAAATTATATTTTTTAAAAAATAAATGAAATTATTATTATTTTATTAATTTCATTATAAATTCTGATAATATCGATTATTTTTTACACAATATTTAAAACTACTCATAATCGCTCTCTAAATCATAAATAGGAAGATAATACACTACAGCGCATTCGAACTCACATCCTCTTGCATTGACAATAATACTCATATCAATCGAACTAAGACTCAATCGATTAAACGAAACTATTATTTATTGCGATGAATAGTTAAAATGTTAATTATTAATAATAAATAAATAATATATAATTAAAAAAAATTGAAGATTGGGACACTCTCAAATCACAATGATGGAGCAGACACCTTTGAAATGAGAAGATAATATAACACAAAATAAACAATGATTACACAGAGTTGTGCTGATTCAGTCAACCTTTTCATTTATCATGTTTTCCATTAAAATCAAATTAATATCCATCCATCGTTTAACTCAATTATTATTATTTTCATGTTTATCTACTCCTTTAATTTGGTTGATAAACCTAAGAATATATACATATTCTCCCCTTTTTTTTTTTTTAATTTTTAAAAGATTAAACCTATTTTATTATCATTTTCGAGAGTCATAGTTTAATTTAATAATTACTATTTTAAAATTTTATAAATTATAAAATGCTTAAAAAAAATTTCTCATTTAAGGGGTTGAGCTCAACTAGCCCTCTTGACTCCACCATTGCATTAGAGGTGTTTATGGGTAATATCAAGTCAGGCTTAAACATGATCCTCACATATTTTACGTTTGCTTGATTTAAAATATAAACTTAAAATTTATCCAAGCTCACCCGTATTTATAAAAAACTAACTGAGACTCATTTTAAGTTTACCCATATTATTTCATTTTAATATTTAATAATTTTATATATTTTTTATTTATTGCAATTTTTTATATTCATCTTAACATTATTTTAATGTTTACATTAGAGTAGTGTTATATATATATATTGCTATAAATTACATAATATATAAAAATAACATAATATAAATATTATAAATTTAAAAACAGGCCAAAATCTTGAATGTTCAAGTCCGAATCCGACCTCAAATTTTTAAATGGGTCTAATTTTATTAATCAAATTAATTTTCTGAAGTTAATATTTTTGTGCAAAATTTGATATATTTTTTTTTGGAAATGCTAAATAATTTTTAATTTTTCGATTTAAAATTTATACTTGAAGTAATTAAGTAAATAATTGATTAATTAATTAAAGTTGAATTAAGTTATTTAAAATTGAGGTAAAAGCATAAGAGCGGTCTCAAGTAAAAGAAAAGTAGAAAAGCCAAATATTTAGAATAGCGAAAGGTGCATGCACGCCTAATAAAGACAACCCCAATTTATGTTTATTTCCCTTTTTAATGCATCAACTCTAGCATTAGCAACCCATTACTTGAGAGCCTCCCATGTTATTTTTTGCATTATTCCGTGTGCTTATTATTATTTTACATCCATTAATCATTAACATATTCATATATTATGATTAAATTAATTTGTTTAGATTTGATACGTGGGTGTGCCTCGTATTCTTTTCCTAGTTAAACTCTGATGATTTAAGAGATATTTTAGTACTTGTAATGTATAGGTTTTTTTACATGTTGTACTCTTGTTTGTTTACTCATTTAGTGAAAAGTCAAAGTGTCCTTTACCCATGATTTTTTTCTTTTTTGAAAGTTTTCCACTTAAAATATTTGTGTTCGTTCTTTTCCCACTTTTATTATCTTGTTATTTCTACGGGTCGATCCCAACATGAAAATTCATGCGTTTGTATTGTTTTAGTTTTACCCTTTTTTATGTCCTCTGTTATGTTCTAATTAATTTTTCCACTACGTCACAAGATTGGATGGTAGCCCTATTCCCTACAAAACTATAGGGTTCAATCTCTAAACCACAATATATACTGTGGCATACCAGGATATTTGGTATAATATCCAAACCAATAATAAATAAATAAAAAGGTAGCTTTTCGATAAAGTTAAACTGAAACTGTTATCTTCACTCATAAAAAGGTAGCTTTTCGATCAAGTCACTAATTTGAACATCAAATGTGTCTTGAAGTATAAGCTTTTGCACCCCATCATTCACTTTCATCTTGCAAGAATCTAAGAGCACCCAAACCTATCTCCAAATCCAATCCATCTTCATTGCCACTGATATATATATATATATATATATAACGAAACTGGGGAAATGCCCGTATCAGTAATAGAAATAGTGACAGACAATTCCCTGCAAACAACAATGTGGAAAAGGTATAGACCATGCCATGTGCAACATGCTTGCTGCTGCTGTGCTCTCCCTCTATTTTTCACTTTATTTTCTCTCTTTTACCTCGTTCCTTGCTTGGTTCGTAGGATTCTCCCTTCCTCTCCATCCCCCACCCTTTTTTTCTGCTCTTTTTGTCTGCCACCTTCCTATCTACCCCCAAATTCCAAAAAAAAAAAAAAAAAAACAAAATTTAAACAAGACATTGTTCCCATAATGGAAGAAGACCGAGGGTCCCAATTTTAAGATATACAAAGCTTACCATACATCACACCCTATTTACCTAAAACCGACAAAGATTGTAACAATGAACCAAATCTTTTCAAGGGAAAACCATCACTCAATGCCAACTCCATTACAAACATTCCCATCATATACTATTAGGCCCCCAATGTATTCAAGTTGCAGCTTGAAAAAGAAAAAGAATCATAAATGCTACAATTCAAGCTTCCTTTATCCTATGTTTTTCTAACAATTCATAATAAATTTTGGGTTTTTATCAACATATGATTATATGAAGGAAAATAGTGACGAAGGGTGTAATAAGGAATAATATACTATTGAAACCATGAAAAAAGAATTCCACCGAAAGAAGAACAAAATCATATATAATAGATCCAATGAAATCTGCCAAAGGAGGGGTAGATACAATAGGTCTTTGAAAACATTGTTATATGCAGCCCATCAACTTCAATTCAATACCATTTTCACATGCTGTACAGTCTCAACGAGAACCAAAACAAAGGAATATATCAGTCTTTAATGGCATTGTGGGACTGCCTTTCTCAACCAACCCCAACTAAGTTCCAAAATGGGGGTCCAATCTTGAAGACCAACTTCAATTCATTACCAAAAGAAAAATGTATGATTTGATCCAACTGTTAAAAGCTATTTTAAGTACCCTTTGTTGAGTATCTACCAAAAACTCTCGAGTTATTAGCTGACTGGAGCTCTATGAGGAATGCCTTTCCTTTTCTTCACTCTTTTCCAAGGCTTTAATGGACTTTTGGTCACCCATGTCTTTGTCTCCTCAGAAACATCAGTTGATGAAAGAGATGATTGCTTTTCTTCTGTACTTATTTCAGGTGAATTTTTATTGTATTTCCATGAAACATGACGGAATTCTTGTATCGGTGATTCGATTTTATCAGTTCGGTTTCCAGGCTTCACAGCTGAGACCTGAAACATTTGTTTATGATTCAGGTAGAAGGAAATGAGGGAATTCAAGTGGTAAAAAAATTGGGGTTGAATTTGCATACCTTGCATGCGATAGAGCAAAATCTATTAGGAGGGTCTTGAAGGTATCTTCCACAAGCTTCGCAGGCAGCACCGGTTTTCGATTTTGTCGATGGTTTGGCGTCTTTAGCTTGAGGCCGAGGGTTCAAATGTACAGCTTTTTCACCATTGATTTTGTATGTCTGGCAAACGATTAAAAATCATTACAGTAGTGTCATGAAACTATGTATCATATCAAATTGCTGGAAAAGTTTATCAAAAGAGAAAAAAAAGTGGCAATCAAGGCAATCATTTGACTAATTCTTCAAACATAATGATATGGTTCAACGAGTAGTTTAATCACAAACACATTATGTATGGATCCTGATTAGTGATTTACCCCAAAAAAACAAACTTTTTGACCACATCTATGATACTACTAAAGCAATAAGGTCACATTGAATTCATTACAATTAGTATGAAAAATACCTGAATTCTGGAACAATCAATATGTTTCTGCATATCTTGAAGGCGAACAACATCTTGATACACATATTTGCAGATCTGAAGTGAAAGATGTTGGCTATGAACCTTACAATGCCGGCAAAACTCGAGATTACAGTCGATGCAGAACACATTTTTCTCGTTTTTCCTAAGGTCTTGATGATCAGAGCAAGGGCCAAAGAACTCAGTTTGAAGAAGGGGAATAAGCCAATCTGTTTTATCCTTTAAGTATAATTCACAACCCACCTGCAATAACCAAATTCTAATTCAGTGGAACCTATTAAAAAAAGCTTGTAAAAGTTATGAACTTTCAAACCTTCTAGATTTATAATTCATTCCAAGATTATAGCTTTGATAACAAGTACTCTAAGCAGTGGATGAATTCAATAGCAAGATTCAACATAACTGTGAATACACCAGAATGAGTATAATTCCTAAAAATTTCAGCAAAACATTGACAGAATTACAATACACTATTAGAAGATGTTGAATTCATGAAAGGTTAAACATTTTAAACAAAATTAAATAAACCAAAGAAGCCAATACAGGTTTTCTTTTTCTTTTTCTTTTTCTTTTTCTTTTTTGTTTTAATGAGTAGAACAAAGCTGCACAAAAGACAATAATATTTCCTTGTGTTCATATAATTTTTTTCCTGGGAAACAAACAGACCATTATAGCCAGATAACAACAATCACTAAACAGAAAAACAAGTACCAATTATTCAACACTTGAGATTATGTTTAACAGAAATAAAAAAAAAAATTGAAAGAGACAACCAACAGTTAGTGAAAGAAACCAAATTCTCACCATTTTCCTTTGCTTTGAATTCGATATATATGAATTGATCAGTACTCCAATGAATAACACTTTGCAAATTAGAACTTGGCAAGAAAGTTGAGAGAAAGTAATTAAAAAAAAAAGGGAAAAAAAGAGAAGAAGAAGAGAGAGAGTAAGAAGAGCAGCCTACATAATGTGGAAAGAGTGATATAAAGGAATGTGCAGTAAAAAATAAAATAAAAATGGAAAATTGAGAAAAAAAAAATGTATATTTGCTAATGAAAATGAAGTGACCTACCCTAGGCGGGAAAGGTTAATAAAATCATTCTGATTGGTCAGTTAAAACTTGATCGGACGGCTATTAATTTATTACGTTTATTTTGTTTTAAAAGTAATTTTGCTCGAAATTTCGGATTATTTTCTTTGAGGTTTTTGAACATTAATTTCGTTATAAGCTTTTTTTTATAGAATATTTAAAATTACTCATAGTCCATTTTTAACTTTTAAATAAAAAGATAATACGTTTCAACAGACTCAAATTTATGTTCTTCTATACCGACAACAATGTCAATATTTATTTATAAAAAGAAGAAGATAAAAGGGTTTTTCAAAAATTAAATTTGAAATTAATGTTAATTAAAGATTTTATATTTGGTCTTTTCTCATTCCTCTAATTGATTCTTGCAATAGTTTTTAAATTTAGTTATATTATTTATAATGATGTTATATTAAATGTAGCATAATTTTATTTATTATTTTCTTTTTTGGGTACAAAATATTTTCAATTTAATTTTAAAAAAAATATTTTTTTATGAAAAATTATTATATAAATCTTTTTTTACCGTTTCACGTATGGTTTCATCTGTTTATTTTATTTTACATCAACAATTTTTTTTATATTTCAGATTGATTGAACTTCTCGTCTTGATCTTATTTCGATAGTACATTGACTTTTCATTAACAGGATATTTTGATTTATGTTTGATATCAAAATTTAGTCTTTGATTTCTTGAATATCGAGGAAGATTGATTTTTAATTTTGGATATCTTATCTTTGGTTTTTATGATATAAAGATTAGATCATATCTGGGTTTAGAAGTTTCAAATCTCTTTGTCGGTTCATTCCATTGAAATATAAATATGCTCTCGAGGAAAAATCTAATGTGGAGAAAGATTTTTTTTAAACGAGATAAAAAAATTATTGAATGCCATAAAATAATTGGATGAAACCATACGTGAAATTATAGGAAAGATTCGTATAATAATTTCTCCTCTTATACGAAGATAAAAGTCAAGTCAATTAAAACCATATTAGTAAAGAACAAAGGAAACCTAAATCAAGGAGTAATGAAATGACAACATAGTCCCTTAAAAGAATGAAGACAGGTTGGAAACATGAAGAAATTTAACATTTAGTAGGGACATAATAAGAAAAAAAAAAAAAAAAAGGCTGTCCAATTCTTAAAAAGGAATATTTTCTAAATTTGCTCAGAAAATCTGAAAATGCAAATCTATGAATGAATGATATCTGACCTGTCTTACCAAAACCCTAGGCCATTTTTCAATTCATCAAAGTTTTTTGTTTTTTTTTTTTAATTTATTATTTTCATCCCTATTTTTTCCTTGTCAATTATCACTTTAATTAATTAATTTCAGTATTTTTATAATACAAAAGAGATCCTAATTTTGAGGATAAAATATTTTTAAATTTAAATTTAAACTAATAATTTTATGCATTTTCATGTCAAAAAAATAATTTTTATTTTTACAGTAAATGATTTATTTTTATATACTTTAATAGTTTTTTTGAATTTACTTTTTTTTTAATAAGAGAAAATCCAAATGTTACTTAAAGAACTTTATTTTGTTTTATTCAGAAAAAAGAAAAAAAGAAAATCAAAGATCACTTGAAACAAATATATTCCAAAACCCTAAAATAGAGGCTAAAAAGTTAGTAGTTTTGTCAATTTTGATTGTCATTTTTGACTATCGTATCTATCACTATTGGGATTAAGACTCAAAAAGTAAATATATTTCACCAATGGGTGGAGTTGCCTCCAAATTAATAAAGTTTTTATATTTTAACTCGATTTGTTGACAGCGTAGGAGGACGTGGATTTGAGTGCGTTGAAACGTATTATCTTTTTATTTAAAAGTTGAAAAGAAATTATAAATAATTTTAGGTATTGTATAAAAAAAAAGTATTAACATCCGAAAACATTTTTGATTAAATTTTAGTGTCAAATTATACATCATTCAAATAATTAAAAAATTATGGTTATAATACGAATTTTGAAACTTTTAGAGCCCCCTCTGTAGTAATCAAAATTTTGAAAGTGATGAAATAAAGATTAAACATTTTCGAATATACTCGAGATCAAAATTTTTAAAGTTTTAAAATAATTAATAACGATGAAACTTTTTAAATTTTGATTAAATAAAAATAAAATATATTTGAACTTAGGTTTTCTTTAAAAGGGTGGTGCGATTAGTTTCGGTAAGAATTAAAATAGCAAGTGGTGATAAAATTAGTTATTGAATCTGCGAGATTAGGTATTGCGATGATGAGATTAAAATTAACGATAGGATATATGTTTGGATTCGAACGTAGTGATAACAGTGAGATGATAATAGAAATTTACTATTAAGAACATTAGATTAAAATTATATTAATGTTAAATGATAGTTGAATATTAAAATGTATTTATATTAAATAATAAAATATAATTACTTTTTGTTAATTAATAATTAAAAATATTAAAATCATATTCATTATAATAAAAAAACCTATATAATCATTATGTAATATATGTTTACTTTTTATAATTAGTAAATTTTATATTTATATTCTATAATATATTTAATATTTATACGAATATTTTAGTTATTTATGTAATATTTATTTTAAATTATTTCTTATATATTAAATGGAAAATAAATTTTAATAAATGTATTAATAATTATTTGAAACAAATGAAAATACTACATAGAGACATTACATATATGGACGGCACTTGAAATAGAAATGAAAAAAGAAGAAGAAGAAGATATATTTGTAAAATGAGGATCCAATGAAATAATTAATTTAATGGGAAATTCAACTCCCAGTATCTAAAACGCACCGGCCTTAAATCATCCTAACAAAGCTTTGCACGGCAATCGAGGGGAAAATGGTGCTAAACGCACCACCGGCATCCAAAGGGAACCTTGCTCAATAGGGCTAAGCTTTATTGTACTTTCGTTGTTTTTCTTTAGCTATAATGGTGTAAAAAGAATCAACCATACATACGATTTACCTTAGATTCATGGTTATTCAACATAATAATATTGCTATTTTTTAATCGATCGTCATTATATGTAAAATTGGTTTTCCTTTGTACTTATTTGAGCAAGTGCATTTGCTCTTATTTATATGATAGTTTTTTTTTTTTTTTTTGAATATATTGGTGTAATTATATAGTAATATCTGTTTATACTTTCTTAATCATTTGACAACGTACACACAGGTGCTCGAACCCATGACCTTTAGGATGAACAACACTCTCTTTTTCACTGTAACCACTTGTTGAGTTCATTTATATGATAATTTTAAATTCAAATTCAAAATTGTTTGAATAGTTTCTGACAGTTACAATTTGATGCAAAATTTGCACAAAGCATTGGAAATTGTTCACGTGGATCGTAATCACCCACATTATTAAGGGTGAAGAGTTACAAAATATCAACGAGTTGCTTCCCTTCGATTAAATTATGAATGCTACTGGATGATCAGTTGCTACTAAACTCCAAAAAAAAAATTATATGAAATTATGATTTCATGTCATTTTTAAAAAATTTGATTTGTCATTTCTCTGTTAAAAAAGATAAAAATAACATGAAATCACAATTTTATACAATCAATTCTCTTTAATCCATCTGCACATCAATTCACATTGGTTAATAATCTAGTACATGTTACTCAGAAATGGTCTCCTTCCCTCCGTTGAATACATTACCTGCACAAGGAAGTCGGGGACCATACGTTACTTCCTCGAACTCACCCTTGTCAAATCAAATTTCATTCTAAACACCCAGCTACCTGCTATTATAACTACTTCGCAAAATTCTAGGGCCACTTTGATGATATGATTCCATATCCCTTTCTCTCCTGCATCACTTTTATCTACATTATTATTATTTTTATTCACGCTTAGTTCGTCCGGAACTCGGTAAACCCACGCATATATATTATATCTAGAGTAAACTATAAAAAAAAATCACTTTTATTTACTACAAAATGTTTGAAATGTTACTTTTTGATCACTTGTATTACTGTTTTGTTATAAAATGATCACTCTACTATTAAACTGCATTACCTCCCTAACGACAGTCTTACGTGACAATTCAAATAGATTTTAACTTGAATGTCCTACATAATAGTTCAAATTAAATTTATTTCATTAAAAACCTATTTTCATCCAAGCAACTGGTTATCAGAGTTGACATTTAATACCCATTTGAACTGTCATTAAGAAGCTAACAGAGTTTAACAGTAAAATGATTGCTTCGTAACAAAACAGTAACGTAAGTGACTAAAATATAATTTGAGGCAAACAATAGCGACTATTTTTTGTAGTTTACCTTTATATCTATTATATAAATATAAAATCCTTACAAACATGAAAAACAATACAATCCAAATTATCAACTATGCACCTACATTTTGTATTGGAGTTGTTCTCAACGTGCAAATATCCCTGCCTACTACATTGATCCCAAAATATGATCCTACATAGACCTTTTCTTTAAATATCCAAATATATGGATAAATATCGAAAGAAAAATATACTTTCATTAGACAGATACCTAAATCCAACCCGAGTTTAAATAACATGTTATCATTGTGATTATATAAGACTCGGACGATAAGGGGAGGTGATGCCATAAGTGATTAGCATAGAAGTAGATATAAGATCATTTTATTCCAACTCTTAAACGTCGGACTCGTTTCAGAACAATCCTTGAAGTAGACACGAAGGAATGCATTTGCAGAGTAGAGAGGGATAGTAATACTTAAACCTTTGTATGAAGATAAATAACTCTCGCAAGCCAACAAGTTCATCAGTCTACAAAATTGGAGGGTCAACCAAAGACCCATGTATATATAAAACCCCGGTATCAAGACTAGACAATATACTCTTTGGTGTGGACTGCTGCCTCTCATGTATATGTTACATCCTGCTACCTGTTTCACGAATAATCTGAGTGGTTTTTCATATATTTCCCATTTAGTATAAGAAGCACCAAATGAATGCAATAGAACTTATAAATAATATTCACCTTTTATTGTTTTGAATCAGTCGAAGTGAAGGTGGTGTTTTCTTTTACGACACCTATTAACATACCAAGTTGCATGTTTCTGTAGGCCCATCCCGATCATTACTTTTAGGCTTGTGAGCATGACATAGGATACTGAAATCAAGAAAAGGATCCAAAAGAGTCTCCACGGCAAGGGACTGTATGGGAGGTGAGCAGCATATACTGGAGTCAGCACTCGAATGACCTTACGAAACAAAACCAGAATAATAATTAATTTGAAATACTTCTCTAGTGAGCATCTTTTTTAAGCAAGAAATTCAACATAGAGAGTACTGGTCAACCAGAAATTGAACAATAACTTTTTTTAATATGGTTAATTTCGTGCTTTTCCCTCACATTTTACTGCCTAACATCTAATACATTCCAACAAAGCCAATATCTTATCACTTCCATTGAAATGTATAACCGATGGACATCTGTCAGCTTTTTCCCCATGGCATTATTGGAAATTTTTTCCCATGTAAACAATAAACAAAATGAAGGAAACGGCGGAGAGTGGAGGAAGGAGCAAAGAAAACAATTGAACAAAGTATTAACCGGTTCTTACCACACAAGCTGGAGCAAGAGGAACAAAAGTGAGGTTTTTCTTGCTGTCTTCAGTTTGCATCTTTAAAGTCTGAAAATGTTGGCATTGTGTTACTTTAAAAGTTAATAAAACAAGTTAAAAGAAGCTTTTTCCCCTATAAATAAAACAGCTAATTAACGAAAGGGAAAAGAAAAAAGTATAAGAGTGGGAAATATGGCAAAAGAAATGATATACAAGAATAACTTTTGTTCCCAATATGACAGGTTTGGGAGAGATTTATCAAGAATCTATCAGTTAGAGAAGCATGTACCTGCTTGCAGAGATCTTCAAGAAATTCTGAGTATTCAATGGGCTTTATACCATTGAATTTGGCAAGGAATGAATGTTTTATGATATCAATTAACATTTCACAAAAGAAAACCACAAATGCATTCTGCAGAGTTCATAAAGGAAATATGAGCAAGCCATACGAAGTCCCGTAAACTACTTACGATAAGAAAATATCTGAAAACATAAGAGTACCATGATTTTTTATGGTGTACTTACAAAAAGAAAGCTTTCAAACCAAGGACCCTGAGCTTCCAAAATATTTTGAGCTAATACAAATAAGAGAAATGCTGAAATGTGGAATCTCTCAACTGAATCTGATAGGGAAAATAATTCAATAGTTTATATTTAAACAAAAAGACCGCAGCAATTAGCAACACAACAAAAAGAAAATGCAGACAAACAATGCAGATAATATGTTTCTACTAATGATTTTCCATGAGTTCTCTTGTGGAACTGGTATGTGGTCAAGTTGGTTATCATACACTAACTATTACATGTATTGTTGCTTCTTGTCCTTTCTAACTAATATTTCAATCAGTATGGCAGTAAAATGTTGTCAATATTTCCCTAGAGATAAATAAAAATCATGATCAGGAAAATGTTACAGTGATGGCTCCTTTTGCACTTTAAATTCAGCAAGTATCCAAAATATGATCAGGCAGTCACAAATGCCATAAAAAGAAACGTACAAAGGAACAACTCACCTGCATATGCAAGATTGTGGATGTTATCCTTGCTAAAGCGCTTAAAGACATTGCTTTTTATCTCAGCAAAGTTATTGGATACCAGCAAAGCAAATAGTGCGTTATTATGAGCAACGATGCAAGTTGATAAAGTAATTGCCTGAGCTAATAAAATAAAAGAATGAAGAAGTAATGATAGTCAAAGAAACAAATTGAACAAGAATATTTAAGAGGGAGGGGGGAGAGAGAGAGAGAACATTGCTTAAATATAAGGATATTTGAGAAAGCCATAGCCAATGCTTGGTCAGAAAAAAATCTACGGATCCAGAATCTCATGTTTTCCTGTGAGCAAGTTGCTAGTCCTTCTGCAGAATTAAATAGGGTTTCAAACACATCTCCACCAAAACTTTGGCATAATTTATCAATTATCTGCATGTGGACACAAAAAACAGTGTTACATAGAAATCAGCCAGAATACCAGCCAAAATATACAAGCAAAATTCAGGGGAATCAAAGTGGATGACAGAAGAACACACACACACACACTAGTTTCTTATGGTAGAAAAAGATCCTACAACAGAGGTATAAAATAAATGAAACAATAAATGTCATTTATCAGTCATGAATCCAGAAAAATATCTCTAGAAGACTATCTAATATTTAAATATTCCAGATGAAAAGAACTTATTTAAGCGAAAGCAGGCATGCTAAGCAAGCTCCAAATCCTTGACCTTAATCCCTTGCTTTGAGATAGCCTTCACATAAAAGTTCTGTATTTCTGTCTCAGAAAAGAAAATTCCCAACTCACAACTTTAAAAAACTTTGTTAAATAGTCGTCTTCTAGTTACAGGCCATCAGCTAGAATAAACAATAGTTTTGACAAAAGTCAATTATCAAGTTCAATGACTAAAAGGATGGAAGCTAAAATTTCTCATTTTCAGTATGTTAAAGAACATGTAGAAGCCTGTCACTCTCTATCCCTTTCCAAGGTTTTCCAAGTCTTATCATGTTCCATTGACCACCTTAGCATCTGCCTATCCACTAAAGTCGGTGTCTAAATACATTAGAAATACCAATGTGAGCTCCAACTATAGACACCACCGAGGTGCCACATTGTAATCACCATGAGTCTATTAGGCTCTAACATTACTAGAGTGGAAGACAAAAAAATCAGTTCATAGCTTAATTCACAGTAAATATTGAGCTTGTGACATGAGCTCTTAAATGCATGCACATCATTGAATCACTCAAAGTAATTGAAAATGTATTCAGGTTCAGCTATTCATTCTCACCTCCAACACATTGTAGACCATATAGAGTTTGATTGTTCCTTGACCACGAATCATGTGATATATTAGACTGATATCTGGGAGGACAAACTAAAATTAGAGAAGAAAATCACCTATGAAATCAGATTACTTGTTAAACTCTCTCGGTCCATTAGTGGTAGAGCACTAATTAAGCCTCAAAATCTTAACAAGCACCAATGATATGGATATTTTTAATGATCATCTACTACAAACATGCAGGCAGTGATATGTCCTGCAATACCTGTTTGGCCCAGGAGAATGACTCCACATGCCAGAACAAGAAAGCAGCCAAAATCACACAGCTCTGCTGCAGAAAGCCTCTTGAACTGCCTGCCACAAACATGGTTAGGTTATTTTGCAATCATTGCAAGTAGCAATAACTGCAGTATGTGCCAAAAAAGAAGAATGTGATGATTTCATATATGGCCTGAAAGAAACAAATGTTGTTAAAACAAAAGAAGCATAGGGAGAAATAATATTTTTTTGTGCACAAACTCTTACGAATAGTTTCCTTCTAAACTTTCTAAATTTTAGGAAATAGATACAATTCTTTTTACAAGGAAAAAAACTACTTTTTATTCTCACCTTTATTTTGAGGGGGCAAAAAAAAAACAGTGAAAACATTTTCAAATTGTCTTCTCCAAGATGCCAGACGCTATGCCAGCCTTATTGAAACTTCCAAAAGAAAGCATGAGTCGTAATTCTAATAGAATCCTTTTACTACGTCAATGAAAAACTTAAAAGAGAAAAAACAGAATTGTTTCGACATAAATTCGCTACAAGTATGGGAATGCAAATCATTTTAAATGAGAAATGAGATGTACATTTGCACGGTACATCTGCATGCATGTATTCCCAGCAAATCATATGAACCAAAGTATGTATATGTGTGTGTGTATACAATATATATAATAGCTAACCTTGTAATCAGGAACCTCCAAAGCTTAATCAGAATCCTTGTTGG
The DNA here is from genome assembly GCA_039519145.1 of Kokia cookei. Taxonomy (NCBI): domain Eukaryota; kingdom Viridiplantae; phylum Streptophyta; class Magnoliopsida; order Malvales; family Malvaceae; genus Kokia; species Kokia cookei. The sequence continues at coordinate 2,353,816 of CM076910.1, forward strand.
CATGATAGTTAACAAGGACAGAAACGCATCAAAGCAGACAAAGAATCCAACATCTATAAGCTGAAATAAGATTGCCGCACTTGAGAATGTTTCAATAAAAAAACAATGTTACAACAAAATAAATCAATTTGATTAAGCAATCCACCAGAAATAGAACAATAATTATGCATTTTAACAAATAGAGTAGGCATAGTTACCAGATGAGGCAAAATGAAAAATCCAAGAAACAATGAATATAGTAAGTGCATGCAAACTTGTTACTGATAACGTGATGAGGTACAGGGAGAGATTACCAACAAATCCATGCTTTCTTTTTCTTTTTAAAAAACTCTCTTCTAGTTTATCCACATCAAAGTTTAAAAAGGAAAAGCTAATATTACCACTTCACATCTCCATGGCAAGCGGAAGATAGTATCATACACTCGCTCTCGTTCTTTCTCACTACCAAGTGTTGTGGTCCTACGCAATGAATTTCCACTATACATTTCATCCAAAAAGTACTTCGCCGGTGATTTGTTCACTGCATAAAGATCTGAAATGCATAAAATCAAAATAAGAATATATCTTTAAACTTACATTTACATGAAACATAACTGAAATAAACAAGAGAATGCAGATATAATATGATGCTCAGTTTCACTAAACATACTCTCAATCAGCCCCAACTTAAGGTCAGAATTCTTTTATATCTTAACAATATAGAAAAGTCTGCCAACTAGTTAGACTATATGTGAGCAATCCTAACTTCCTAGGTCCAACATAACTTTTACATGATTCTGTCGGTGTAGGCTCCGAAACTATAGAAGGGGTTAAAACTTTAATATATATATACACACACACACATATGCACTAGGCAAACATAAATATAGCAGTGCAGCATGCAAAAACCTCAGCCATATGGGGCATGCATAGCTTTCCTTTTCTAGTTATGTAAATTATGACACACAGTTTTGCTACAAGTTTGTTGTTGCATATGCCAACAGAACCAAGCCTCAATCACAAGAACTACTTCAGGTCAAGCCTTGCAAATTTCTGGATTTGACTCAACTAGGGTTTATGAAGAGGCTTGGTGGACATCAGACCTTGTGTTCTAAAAACTCTAGAATGAAAGAACCACTTTAGCGAATTACACTTATTACATTAAAAACTAATACATTATATTCAATAAAAATCTCCTTATCTGAGTTCCAAGCCATCAATTATGATCATTTCAACAACTACTAATACTAACATATGAGTGACACTCTACCATCAACCATGATCACTGATATAGCCAATTCATTGTAATAATAGTTTTCTTAAATTCTTAATTGCCTATCTTGAATAGGTTAGAAAACACTAATTAAAGTCAACATTTGAGCATTCTACTTATATTCGTCCATATCTCTTCTACCATGTTCCATGTTCCATGCACCAAAACACATGTCAACGGAAATGCATAAACGCTCACAATTAGGATCCTCCAACATAAGCCGCTTCCAATCCAACGACTCAGCTGTTTCCAGCTTATTCGCCCCGTTCCCATTAGCCACAGGCTGAGGCGGTGCCGGGGGTAACGGCTCCTTCGAACCAATCATCTCCGCACGATCCTCTTCCGCCCTGGACGCCACCGCTGCCATCTCCTCTCCTCCGCCAATGACATTCCTCTGCCTCAATTCCCCAAAACCACAAACATTTTGACACACGCTTTCCTCCACAACCACGACGCTCGCGCTGCCAACGCAACTGATCCTGTTAACGCTCCCATTATCTCTGATCCCATAATTCTCGGAAGTCGACTCCATTACGGTACCGCTGCTACTGTTCCCACACTGTTCCGCCACCGGATCTTCCTGAATTACCGGGGAATCAGCCATAGCCTCCTTCTTCTTCTTCTGTTTCTTCTTCTTCCGACTATTGCGGGACGGCTTAGCGACGCCGCTTTGGAGTCCGATTGGATCTGTAGTCGATCGATACAACAAAGATCGATCATCTTCTTCAAAAGATCTAGTTTCACTTAAAATCTCGAACGAGAGCTTTCTATTACCTGACGATCTCAACGCCATGGTGGCTATGCAATCATCTGAGAGAAATCTAGAAAAAGGAACAAACAAAAACTATAAATAACTAAAATTTGAAAAAAAAAAAATAAGATTTTGTTTGTTTTGTTTTGATTTGATTTGATTTATTTTTACGTCGAATGGAGGAAGTGAGGCGCCAGTGGGAACTCCCAAGTTTTTTTGGCTTCCATTTTCCAGGTCATGTGTTTGATGATGTTCCATCTCAGGAGCCATTGGCGCCAGTGACGGCCTTGGTCAAATCACCTTCTTACACGTAATATTTTTCTTTCCTTTGGTACCAATTTTAACACTTTTACCTTAATTACTTTTTACCACCTTTACTTTCAAATTTTAGTCTAATTACTCCTTCTTATGTAAAAACTAACATAACCGTCCTGTATGACAATCTAGCTGAGGTGAATACTATTTTTAGAATTTTTTATGGAAATTTTTTCTAATTTTTTTTAATAATCTCATCTCATGTTCTGATCATATCTGTTTTTTTAACACAATATTTAGAACTACCCATAATCTCTCCCTAACCCATAAATAGGAGAATGATGTCCTGCATTGACAATAATACTCATGCTAATCGAACAAAACTCAATCGATCAGTTTAACTAATTTTTATAAATTGAAGATCAATAATAAAATGTATTCTTCATAAATTCGAATTTTAATATTGTATTTTTATTTTTAAGAACAATGATTCGAATTTAGGTTTTTTTTAGGGTATGTGATCATCGGTTCAATAGGTTTTTATACTTGAACATATGTTAACATTGTTAAATTTTTTTATTAAATTCAGATTTATTATAATGTTATTTTTTAGTCACATGATAGTGAATTTTTTTTTTTAATTTCAAAATATCACTTCAACAAATTTAACAATAATAATAATAGTTTAAGCATTTGACCTTTATTTAGAAACCTAAAAAATAAAGGGACTAAATCCCTATAAATAAATGTATAATAATTAAAAATTACAGGGACTTATGACAAATTTTAACCAATAAATTATTATTATTATTATTATTATTATTATTATTAATCGATCAGGCTTTAAAAAAATGGATGAGTCATTATTATTATTCCTTTCTGTCCGTTGGATGGTTCATTATTTTTTATGATAGCAGATTTCATGATATCTATTACTATAACAGACCTATATATATAAGCAACGATTAAGGCCTTCCTTAGATGACACGTGTTTCTTTCTATTAAAGCGAATTTAATAATTAATCTTCTGCATCTATAGGTTCATTAAAGAGTAAATGTTGGTCACGAGTTTTAAAGCTGTTTCATATTTAAAACGAAAATCAAACCCTCGACCACTGGTTAAAATAAAAAAACCCTTGCCTTCTTTTTTTTTCATTATATAACAAAATAGTCAAATATTAACAAAATAATCAAATATCATTTTGGTCCCTCTACTGTGCTTATGTTTAAGATTTAATCTTTATATTTTAATTTCTTAGATAATTTGGTCCTTATATTTTATAATATTATCAGGTAGTCCAAATAATTAATATTATAGGATAAATATCATAATTATACACGAACTTTGATCAAATGTGCAATCTGATACACGAACTTTGATTTTGTGCAATTATACACTTTAAACTTTAATTTTACTTTAAATGTATACATAAAACTTTGATTTTGATTCAATTGTACGCATTAGAAGAAATGAATACATCAATTTTTTTTTATTATACAAGTAAAATTGTTTGTGTATGTAATATGTAAACACAAAATGGTATTATATCGATAATGATGTTAGTGGTTTGTGAAAATTGAATAAAAAATCAAAATGTCATGTATAAAATTACACAAAAATCAAAATTCATGTACAACATTGCACTTTGAATCGAAATTCATGTTTATTTTGAGATTTATCCCTAGTATTATTGACTACTCTCATTAAAATTTTACATGATTTCTTTTTTAAAATGCTATTCTAATAAATAAAAAATTCTTTTTAAATCCACATTAAATACCAAAATTATGAATCGTGCTAATTATTTGAACTAACTAATAACATGATTTTTTTTTTTTTTTTGCTTTTTTCAATCATTATAAGAAAATGATAAATTTTTCAATTTCGATCTATTTATCAGACTCACATTTGATATTTAATCTTTATATTTTAATTTGATATAAAATTATCATCTATTTTTATGTGATAATTATATTATTATTTTACTATCGCATTCCATCAATGTTTGTTTTTTTTCATTTTCTAAGGTATCGATAAGAACGAACCCAATAATTAATCCTTCGCATTTTGTAAACCCATTAAAAAGTATATACTAATCACAAATTTTAAAATGACTTCATATCCAAAATAAGAATTAAACCATCGACCACGAATTTTGTTAAAAAAAAAAATCCCACAAGCCCCTATTTCAGTTGGCTTAAAGCTCAATAAACTCAAAACCACATGCTCCGTACAAAATCAAGTCTTCATTTTCAATCTTACTAAAAAGCAAACAAATATTTGAACATGATTTTTTTAAAAATAAATTGAGCTTTAGTTTTCGGAAATACAATTTTTATATCACAATGTTTTGTTTACCCTTTTAATGGATAAAGATAAAATGTTAATTTCATATAATGAAATAAAATAAACAATTATCATAATTTTTCTATACCTACTTAAAAAAGTCCTTAATCTATTCGTGTTTGATGATTTGAGGTGAGTTATGTTGTTACACATGTGTTTTTTTTTTTTTTTTTTTGTGTGTATAGAGATTTGTTACAGCTCTTGATCGCTGTTGTTGATGGTTGGCAACTTCCAAAATAGTCTTTAATTGTTTTGGAGATTGAATTTAGAGGTGTTCATGGACCGAATCAGATCGAATTCAGGTTATATCCAATCAAAATTTTAAATCAGTTTTTTTAAATAAAATATTGATCTTTATTTAAAAGAGAAAAAAAAGTATATATTATCATGATATCAGCCAATGTTATCCTTTATTAAAAGTAAACAAAAATGAGAAAAAAAAAAAAAGAACTAAAGAAAAGCTATATAATTATCATGAAATCACCAAGTTTCCACCAATTTTGAATGAGATCATTGCATTATAAATAAATATTGTGTTTATAATAAGAAATAAAGAACGATATATATATATATATATATTAAAGTTTGATCAGACCAGACTACTTTCATTATTTAAATAATAACATGTAAAATATATTTTTATAATTAAATTTAAATTAAAAATACTGATAAACATTTGTTGATACACGATACCAACGAAAGTGGATAAAGAAGAGAAGGATGTTCTAGTGAATAAAAAATCAAAAATATTGTCTGAATAGTAACTCTCTTAAAAAATCTTTAGAAATGTATATATTAAAGTTTTCTATAGGCCTTGTATTGACCAGTTTCTTTCAGCAAAGAAATCAAAAATACAATCAATCTATGTCTTCTGTACATTGAATTGTAATCTGTAAAATTATACCCAAAAATTTTTCCCCCTAAAATGGCCTTTTGAGGCCCTTGAAATGGTCTATGGGATCAACACATTCTATTTTGCTCCTATAAGGGTTTAGCATTTTCAACAAGTCTGAAACTCTGTCCTTTGTCTTCTCCACACAACCAAGCTGCAATAGCAGCAAAAGCTTTTGAAAAGCCCCCACTTGGAGTGCTTCAGCAAGGACTCCACCATCTTCCCTTTTCTCGTTCTTGCAAAGCTTCCATAAAATGGAGACTGAAAACTCGGTGGCCATGTTTGAAACCCTGAGGATTTTCTTGACCAAAACCGGCATTGTCAAGGCATTGTTGCAGGCCATTTCTCTGCCTTGTTCGGTGTTGAAGATCCCATCTAGGACACCCAAGGCTTTCTCGCACATTCCCCTGTCGGCGACCACCAGCATTTCTAGCAGCAATGGGACTATGCCAAGGTTTACAAGTTTATTACCCACTTGTTTTTCGTTACCATATGATGTGATCATATGGTAGATGATGGTTAACGATGCTTTTGTTGATGTTGAGCAAATTGGGTTTTTGATAAGCTTCAATAATGCTTCAATGGCGCCTTCCATCTCTGATAACTGATTCAGTATTTTTCTTTGATCTTCCATTGATGAAACGAGCTCCTTCAAGGCCAAAACTGCATTTCGTCTCCTAGACAAGTCTCCGCTGCTTAAAAACCATATCAAACAATGCATGGCTGAAGCTGATCCTAAGAAACCCTTGGCCTCACCATCGAGAGGGAACATTATTACAAGAGCCGATAATATCTCCTCCAAGACGGAGACGTTTTCGTCGAAAGCCGCCATGGAAAACGCCGCGAACGCTTCCGATAAAACACTGCCTATCCCATTACTCACAATGCACCGCTTGTTACGTTCACTCTCTTTGGCCAATGACTTGACCTTCGCCACCAAATCTCGGCACCCCGCCCCATCTTGCTTCTTACAAGCGACGTCGATTTTCGAAAGAATCTCTGAAACCTCCATGGAACTAACAGGAACACGAGGCGTGGGGATCCTTTCGATCCCGTGGGATCGATTCTCGACGCACCAATCTTGGATTTTTTTCCTTATGATGTGGTTGGGGATGGGTTCGAGACTCCTCAACACTCGATTGGTAAGAGGACAAGTGAAATTCCCGGCTTCGATCCATTTCTCGATGTTGGGTCGATCATACGTTATACCTGAAGATAACGTGACGGGGTCTTTCATCAAGTCCAGCGATATCGGACACCTGAAATCGCTAGGAATTGTTAGCTCCATTTCACCATTTTCATTCCTTGCCTGCTCTTTCCCTGCACGCTTACCAGCTCTTCTCTTTCTCCAGGAAGAAATCATCCTTGGGAAAAAAATTACTTTTTCTTTCTTCTTGTTTGGTTTCAATGAAAAAAGGTTGTTGGGTTTTCTTCTTGTTGCTGTTGAATGAACTAGAAATTGATTGAGAAATTAGCACATTTGTGCGTATATATATATATATGGAGATGACATAAGATTGTTCAACGTTTAAGACCTGGAGGAAATAATAAAAAAAAATCCAAAAAGAAGAATGAAAGAGAAAAGGTTTGAATATTTGACCTTTGAATTTGATAAATAGAAATTGAAATGGTAAAAGGGGTTAGAACTCTGTGAAGTAAACAAATAATGATGGCGGAATTTTAGAATAGATCAAAACTTTGAACTTCATTGTAAGAGTCGCTGGATTGACTCCCTCCACCCGTCGCTCGGTCCTGGTCCAGCCATGTGATCGGGACTTTCTGTTTTTCATTTTTTCCTGATTAATACATCTAAATTTAATAATTCACCACTTAATCCAACCTCGTCCAAAACACTTTCAACAAATAATAATTTTTAAATATTATTATATTTATATAAAATCTTTAAAACTTGATCAACTCCAAGATTGAAGTGTTCAAAATCTAGATTGCTTTGGGTTAAATTTAATTTTTATGAATAGAGGTGTTCATGGGTCGGATCGAGTTAGATTCGGATCGGATTTAAATATGATATTAACATATTTTATGTTTGTTTAAGTCCAGTCAGTCCAGGTCAATCTCAAACTTTAAATGTTCAAGCTTGAGCCCGACCCATATTTTAAACGGGTCTATTTTTGTCCAAACACATTTTTTTTTTTGGTATAATATTTTCGACCAAACCCTCTCAAATTTCGGACAAATCTTTAGACTTAGACGAATAACCTGATCCATGAACAGGCCTACAAATGAAGCTTTCCTTTTGATACTTTATATCCGAGTTTGACATGTGTATAATATGTACGAGTGAGTTAAATTATTAAATTAATATTTAAAATGGTTAGTTTTGATGATAATTATTCATGTTGTAAGTATGTTATGTTAAAATATTATTATTGATGGGGTGTTTATTAATATTTGGGGTTTGGGTTTCCACATTTGCATGGACCTAACGCGTCCTAAACGCGCAAGCAAATTGCGGAGGAAATTGGCATCGTTTATAATATTTTACGCGTTACCAAATTTATAGAAATACGGCGTTTGGGCCTTGTGTGGGGAACGCCAAACAACTATAATTAAACGCGTAACAGTTAGCAAAGCGTTTTGCCCCCCTCACTACGCGTCTCCTATCCTATTTATTTTGATAAAAAATTATTTCTATTTTTAGTTTGATAAAAAATATCAAAAAATTTACTTCTTTTTTTTAGTTTTCTTGGTAACCAAGTCATTTTTAAAATTTTTTTTCTGAAAAATAATCCAAATAATGAAAATAAAAATGAAATATTAATATTTACTGATATATTTATATAATTTATATATATTAGAATGATGTGACTCGAATCCCGTTTGATCCGACTTGAAAAGTTCGAGGTGAAAGTTACATGTTAAAAGAAATAAAATAGAAAGGCAAATTTGGGGATATGTGGGGTGAAGGTTTGTAGTGATCTCCATTTACTAATGCAGTACGAGCCTTGTCACACAAATTGAATCTGTATAGAATTATATTTTTTTCTATTAGATGCTGATTTTAAAAAAAAAATCATTTAACCCTTACAAACTGCGCATAGCTGAAAAACTCTTTGTACTATTGATTTTCAACATTAGTAAATTTCTCCTAGTCCTTGTGATTTTTCCCAATAAAAGTTTTCCACTTAAATTTTGCGTGTCTTTATTTTTTTCTTATTGTTTTGCGATCATTCCTACTATTATTATCGTCGTATAATATAATAATACATGTAAAATTTTGAATTAATCTGATATCCCAATCATATCAATAGAGAATGTTGTCTTATAAAGATATATTTAACAATTTAAAATTGTTTATACGAAAAAATAATTTCTCACATTTTATTTACTTAAAATTCAATCTGTATGATTTATATAAATAGAATAAAAAAATAATTATCAAGTTAATGGTAGAAATTTTATGATATATATTCATATATGGCTGGAAATTGAAGAGCACAAATTTACGGAGAAATGCATGGGAGGCAGATTGTAAGAGAAAAATCAACTACTCTACAGTTGCCAGTGCATGCATGCATTACTTTGATAAACACGTAGCGTGGTCATCACGAAGGAAATAACATAAAATAAAAAAATCTATTCGATTAAAAAATTATTAAGAATTCATGATAAGTAATTTAATAATAAAAAAATCAGTTTGGCTTATTTTGAATTGATATCTCGATAAGTTTTCGGTTTAATTGATTTATCTAATCTAATTTCAAAAATCATCATCTTCATTAATTGAGAAAAATAAAATGGATGGCAATGCATTTATAGGTTAAAGCTAAGTCAAATTTAGGTCGAGTTTATATATGGTATTAACATTAACAGACTTTGTATTTGTTTAAGTTTGATTTGACTCAAAATATGAGTACCAAAATTTACTCTAATTCATCTATATTTCTAAATTATGTTCAACAATTAGAGTAATAGTATACGTTAATTATACGAAATAAAATATATTATTTATGCTACGTTTAGTAGGAATATTATTTTTATACCATGGTTTATTATGAGTTAGCAATAAATTAATTTCAATTATTAATTTTAGCCACTCATATGACTTGTTTTGGAAGAAGAGGAGGAAAATTTTTCGCTTAAAGAAATCTTATTTTTTACAAAAAATTTTACTCGTCTTTTTAATTTCGAGTTTAAATTTGCATTAATCATTGTTTATTGTTTATTTTTTTTGGTCTAGCTATTATAATACATATATGATAAATAAGTCCTTTCCTCGTGTTATTACACAAGTAACCAAACGAATTATTAAAGAAATAAAGATAAACACATAAAATGATTTTTACTTTCATTCAAACGGTTCAAATTATTATTATTATTATTATAGCTTCAAAAATACTTTTGATCTTATTATACAAATATAATAAAATATATTATAATTTGATCCAAAAACTTTTTTTATATATATTTCTAAAGACCCGTTTTAGAGGAGACGGCTCTCCAAACTATTTTATTTTTTTAATCTTTTTCTTCACCGAAATATCCTCCCCTCCATTTTTATTGTATCGACAGACCCCAAAAACATTTAAAAAAAACAACGACAAACAAAACTTAAATCTTTCTAAACCTAACCTATAATGCTATATTTATTATCCAAATCCAGGGCTAACCCAAGTTTACTTATTCTTTAATCCAACCCATTATCTGACCCGTATCTTATATCCATACCCGTACCCAAACCATTAATCAACCCAACATTCTTCTTTAAAACATATGGACTATTATTAATCAACATTTTTCCTTAAATTAGTGAAATCGTATTTTGATTTCTTCAAAAATCATAAAATTTTTTAAGTTAAAAAAAAATTACCCTTAAGAAAATTACAATTCAATTTAATCTCTCGATATAAAATTTATTGACTCACCCTAATTAGAACACGTTAGATTAATGAATTGAAAGTTGAGAATTTTTTTTTTTTTTGAATAATGTCATTTTAGGTTCTGATTATATCTGTTTTTTTTATACGATGCTTAGAACTACCCATTACTTCTCCTCAACCATAAATAAAAGGATAATACGCTTCAACACACCTAAATTCGTATCCTCCTATATTGACAATAGTATTCATATTAATCGAGTTAAGACTGAATCAACGAAACTGATAATTTTATTAATAAATAAACAACAAGAATGATGAGAGAAAATGTCAAATGTTTAAATAAAAACCTACTATTTTTGTTACCCGAAAAAATGAAAGTATGGTTATTTTTAGCATAAATTTCGGATAATGGTATTTGATGGTGCAATTATTGAATGCTAAACCAGTGCTTTTTATATTATTAGATTGTGACTTTCACGTATGGTTTTGGATTAAAAAATAAAACCTAAAGAATTAGTTGAAAATTATTAAGGGTTTATTTTATCAGTATAAAGTAATCGAATGAAAGTATATAGAATTATATCATTTACCCAATACTATATATCTTTACATTGATTCCACAACTAAAATCAAATTATATTATATTTTTGAGTGGAAAGTTTGTTTGGAGTCGATGGATATATAAATGAGTTCAATATTGTTTACGGTAGGCGAGATTGCTTTCAACTCTACTGAAAGTTTGAATGTTTTGAAGAGGCGACAATGCATGGTTTATCTTATCAGGCACCCGACAAGGTGCTTTTACTCTGTAAACTCATTATTTTTTTAAGTATTTTAGCTCTCGGTGGAGTTAGGAGACAAAACCTATATCGAAAATAATATCAAACGTATTTCTTGTCAAAAAGTCAACCTTCCTTCCATATATAGTGATGAAAAGTCAAATAAAAAAAGGTGTTAGTAATGTAAATGCTAATCATCTCCGCAAAATGTGGCAATAACAAAGGGTAGAAAACCCATTTTGCAAGTTGCAATAGTTCTTTGATATTGCTTTTATTATTATTATTATTATTAATTTTTTGAAAAAGAAAATATTTTAGTTAATAATTTTCTAATAATATTGGGGTGGAGAGAGGAGTTAACAAAATCGAATTTATTTATACTATATATAATGATTTTTATTGAATTGGTGTTATAAATAAACTCGATACTAATTTGATCAGAAAATAATTAAAAATTCTCTTTCAATAAAAGATTGAATATTAATATAATGATATTTATTCTATTTTATCATTTTAATATGAAATATTCAAATAAAATATAACTAAAAAAAATTGCCTAACCCAAGCCTAAGGAAAAATTAATCAAAATTATCTTTATCATGTCACCTATAACTTAATTATTAATTAATTTTATATAAATATAATTTTAATATTATAATTTTCTTCTACTCTCTCGAGGCTATTTGATATTTAACCAAAAAAGAAAAAGAAATAGTAGCCTTTCATTTTGTTTTTAGTTAGGATCTTAATCAAGGGCGTAATTAAGGGATTTGGTAAGGTCTCGATTTTTTCTTAAATGGAATTTTTTTTATTTAGATTTTTTGAAAATTTATATTAATAAAGATAAAATTACATTTTGGTCCTCTAAAAATGATAAAAAAATTGATTTAATCTTTTAAAAATTTTACAGATATAGACTATTAAAATGGTGAAATTACATTTTTACTATCTTAAAAATTATAATTTAATTTTGACTCCTAATTTTTTTTTAAGTTCGCCCCTAATCTTAATGACTAATCTTGTTAAAAGCCAAATACAAAAAATATTTAATGTACTTAAATATAAATCTATATGCATCGTGAATGAATTAAATAATTGAATTCAACTAAATTTTTTAAATAGTATGTATGTACTCATATAATTTACTAATGCATAAAATCATAACATCAAATACGAACTTATGGGAGACCCAAAAGTTAAAAAGTAAATATAAATTCGTTGATTGAGTCTTAGTTCGATTAACATGAATATTGTTGTCAATATAGGAGGATATGGATTTAAGTGCACTGAAGCGTATTATTCTCCTATTTAATGATAGGAGAAAAGCTATGTTAGAGTAGTTATCATCATCGACCCACGCGCCAAAATCAATTGGATTTGGGCCTAATGTGCTAGTGGTTTAAGTTAGCATTTGGGACAGATCCTGAGATGTTCGTGGTTAGAGCTTGTAGGTAGAGCTCGCTCTCCTCTCTTATAAGGGTACACACGGTAAGGATCATGCAGCCACGTAGTTAGTTTAAGGTAGGACACGTGTCCGTATGCATGAAACCTACCTAGTACATCATATTAATAAATAGTATCCATATAATATAAAGATGCCAACATCACTACCAAAGGGATCACTGCCAAAGGGGAAAAGAGAAAAACACTCATCAGACTATGAATAGTTTTAGATATTATATCAAAAAAATAAACATAATCAAAACCCATAATAAAATACTTAAAAAATAATAATAAACATAAATTAAAAACACTAAGCAAATCCAACAAATCTACCAATAAATTTCGAGTCGTGAATGGAGGTTACAAAAATGAATAAAAAAAGAGTAAGTGCGTGGCATTGAAAGAGATGGAGGTAAAGAATTAAACGTGACCACAACTAAGCCCCAATCATATTCCAGCTCACATTTAGACCCACAAACACACTTCACACGCACTCTCCCTATCACATTTAGACCCAAACTAATCAAATCCATAAGTAGGAGGAAAATGCGCTTCAGCATACTCGAACCCACGTCCTCCTGCATTAACAATAATATCCATACTAATCAAGCTAAAACTCAATCGACAACTATAGACTGCAGTCTAAATCAATACTCTAAAAACTTGTAAATAATGTAATTGGATAAGCTTGAACATCCCACGTAGAATTGATGGGACAATGCACTATCCTTTTTTCCCTTTTGGGATGCCAAGATCAAATCATTTGATGCCCATATCCCTTATCTCGAAGGACTCAAATCTCACTGTTTTGGGTAGAAAAGATAATAGGGTTACATGTGCAATATTATCATCAAACACATATAGTAGGGTTTTCCAACTCATCTTCTATACCTTACAAAGAGTTACGTGTGAAATTTACGCACCACCATGTATATATAAAATAGGGTTTGTGCTTTTAACAAAACATGTAAAAGTAATTTCGAGCATGTGTAAAAAATTGAAGACATTCTTTAATTTTAAGGGTTGCGAGATGTAAAAGTTATATACATAAATTCTATATCAATTGTTGTATATATGTTTAATAAAGATTATTATATGGTGCATTGACGTTGGAATTTTTTAATGAGTGGTATTCTTGTAGTTGGTATAATAATAATTTTAATCCTCGATTTTTATACTTTTTTATCAATTTGATCATGATTTTATATAAAAATAATAAAAAATAAACTTCTTTTTTTAAAAGTTCAGAAATTTCTAAAAATACATAGAAAGTTTAAAAAAGTAAATAAAAATAGATAAAACGAGGGAAAATTGTTTTTCACTATAAGAAAAGAACAAGAGATAGATTTAGAATATAATATGTTTTACGATTTGGGTTTAAGAAAAAACACTTTAAAAAACATTAACGATCAAGTTGTAATTTTTTTAGTTTAATGATCAAAACGAAAACTTACTCATATGTAAATATACGAGTGATTAATGGTGTAGTTTACCCTTTTTAATTCCACAAAAGATTAAAAAACCAATATATGTTTTTATTTATTTATCTTTATTTTTTAAAATATCAAGATTTCCTAAAAAAAATTGAAGACATGATAATTTCTTTCAACTTGGTTTTTTCGAAAAAAAAAAAAAAAATCCACCAACAATGTATAAGTAATCACCTAATCAATAATATTTTCTTTGCTTGTTTCCAACAACTAATTGATTGAAAAAATGAAATGATTTTACATTGATTTAGGTGATTAAATTTTAATCTTATTGTTGACGAACATAATTAAATCCAAGACACCACCTTCCTTACAAATGGCAAGAAAAATAAATCCTGAAAATTAAGGGAAGGATTAAAATAAAGAGAGTAATTAAGTCAAAGATGATTATATAAATAAATCATGCTGATGGTTGGATTTTGTAATTATAGAGACATTGCCCTGCCCACGTTACTTATCTCTGTCAGGAAGTGGAGAATATTGTAGGCAACTAACACAGCTGGCAGGCATTCCCCATGTAGACATACAACCACTCTCTCTGCGACACGCGGTGTGTCATGCATAGATCAGACAAAACCAACGACATAGATATTTCGGACATTAGCGACTGCTCTTGATGAGCTGTACGCCTCCTCCTCCTCTCACATCATCCCCCCTTTTTTTACTAAAAGGAGTACATCATCCAATCGAGAGATATTTTTAAATAAAAATATAAAATAATGTTGATTAGATTAATGGGGTTGGTTGACTATTTTAATCACGAGTCTTATTTCAGACATGCAACAAAAGTATAACTGTCAATGTCAAATCTTTTCTGCAACTAACAAACAGCTGCTTAATGTTTTTGCCTGTCGAACAAGAAACGAAATGAACAGCCACCAGCAGGTTGTGTGTTCAAAATAGACATGCAAGATATGTCGTTACTCGATTGCATTGCATTTCGATAACTTGTACAAGACATTCGAAAATTTCAGTTGTTCAAACTACTGAGATAAATAAATGGGAGAAAGAAAACGTCTCTGACAAACTATTTAGTAATGGGAAATAAAGAAGTAGAAGGAATGAACAAACCCAAACATCTTGGAACAATCGATTCGACACTAGAAACTTGCATTGTTGATCTTCGTGTCTTTCATCGAGCATCGGCTGATGCGAATGAATCAGCAAAACCTGGCGGTCGGCATGGTATACTGGTCTGTGTAGTGTCTGTACTGCCCAGAAATGATGAGGAGTCATCCACATTGCTGTTCCCCTCAAAGGCCTGCCACTTTTTCAATGCTTGGGGTAATGTTAATTCAAGGTCAATGCCATAGATGTCATCGGAATCGGGTTCTGCTGGTTTCCAGAGCTCTGCTAGTGATGACAGCACGTTGACCACATGGCTCATGTCTGGCCTCTGGTAGGGCTCCCTGGCACAACAGTGGCCAGCAAGCTCGGTCACTGTGCTAACACTAGCTAGCGTTTCCTCATCAAGCTGGATTGTTTCATCAATGGCCTTCCGGAATGTGTCTTTGTTCATGTGCATCCGACGGAACCATGACACAAGGTGCATGCTTTCCTCAGGCTGAGTTTCATCAAGTGCCTTTCGACCTGAGATCAATTCCATGAGGATCACGCCAAAGCTAAATACATCTACCTTCGTGGTGACTCGTCCGGTAACTGCCAAAATGCAACCAATGTTAGTTCTAATGCCAAAAACTCAAGGAACTTGAAATATTTGTTATGGAACTAAAACCAATTACCTGCATACTCTGGTGCCAAATACCCAAAGGTTCCTGCTAGTCTTGTTTCAATTGACTGTTTGCCATCCACAGGAGCTAGACGGACCAAGCCAAAATCTGCAACCTTGGCACGCATATCGTCTCCGAGAAGAATATTTGATGGCTTAAGATCTCGATGAATGAAACTCTGTTGTGCCAGACCATGTAGATACTCAACACCTCGCGCAACATCTAGGGCAATTGTAAGTCGTCTAGTCCATTCAAGTGGTTTCAGTCCTTCAAGTTTCCAGTTGAACAGGAGCCGACTAAGGGTCCCTTGAGGCATATATTCATATACAAGAAGCCTCTCATTTCCATCCAAGCAATGTCCAAGAAGTGCGACTAAATGGCGATGACGAACCTTAGTAAGAACTGCAATCTCGGACTTAAACTCGGCCAAACCCTTCTCGCTCACAACACTGGATTCCATCCTTTTCACCGCAATCTTTGTCCCATCATGTAATTCCCCTTTGTAAACTGTCCCAAAGCCACCCCTTCCTAACACATTTTCCTCACTGAAATTATTTGTCACATCCCTCAAAACTTGAATCGAGATAACCATGTTGCCAGCCTCAACCAAGTGAACATCACTTGGTCCACTGCTCGTGTGGCTGAAAGTTTCACTTCCACCAGCGACACTAGATCCAGCAACGGTGATTTTAACTCCATCTTGGTCACCAGAATGATGAGGATGTATGACTACAGTAGTTGGACTCTGTACTTTACTGGTACGCTTTCCTTTTCTAGCATACAAACAGATACCCAAAACAACAAGACTCAAGCCAGCAGCTGCACCAATTGCAGAACCCACAACTGTCCTTGTATTCACTCTCTTTTCACCATTTCTAGAGGAACTACCGCCACCACCGCCAGCAGGAGATCCACCAGGGGACTGGCCAGCTGGTGGAGAAGCCATTTCTTTTCCTATATCAGGGTTACCAGAGGTTATAACCGCCACATTTTGCCTAAAAGGCGGTACTTTTCCATAGAGCCTGTTGTTCGAAACATCTAATCGAACAAGCTTCGGCAATGTAGTGAGCTCTGTCGGTATCGTGCCGGTAAGATTATTACCGGAAAGATCCAAAGTTTTCAAGGAATCAAGCTTCGCAAAATTACTAGAAATAGTACCAGTAAGCCCTTTTTTTGCAAAAAGGATAGACACAGTATTTCCTTGAACACATGAAATACCTAACCAGTCATTACAAGGATCATTCCCCTTCCAATTATCAGCAAAATTCTCTGGATAACCAAAAGCTTCCATTATGGATAACAAAATAGTAACACGTTCATCACAAGCAGCACCAGGATCATCCAAGCAAAATCTATTACTACCAGGCCTCATATCTAGAACTACACCATCAGCAAATTTAGGGGTTGGTCCTTGAAGTTTATTATTAGTCAAATTCACCATATAGAGTGACTTTAAGTTAATCAAAGACGAAGGAACAACACCAGTGAGCTGATTATCCCTCAAACTCAAATTGCTCAACTGAGTCAACATTGAAAAATCAGGCAAGGGACCTGTAAACTGGTTCAGATTCAACCATACCTCTCTTAAAGAAGACATGTTCTGTAGCACTTCGATTGTCCCATTCAAGCTCTGCCCATTAGCCCAGAAAGACTGAATCATGGAACCCGCTAAGGATGCAGGCAATTCACCTTCAAGGTTGTTCATAGCCACATGCAAATCTGTCAAGCCTGGAAAAGTAGCAAGGTCAAACAAACCTGGGAATCTCCCAGTAAGATTAGCCTTGTTGGCAGAGAAAGCTTTCAAAGAAGTTGCTTCCTTTATGCTCTCAGGAACCTGCCAGGGCTCGAAAGGGTTGTTATCTAGGTAAATAGCGGTTAACGAGGTTAAGCCAGTGAAGAAATCAGGAGGGAAAGATGAGAAATTGTTGTCATGGAAGTTGGCTTCTACCAACAGGCTTAACCCAGCAAGGCTTGGGATGGCTCCACTGATTTGGTTGTTCATGACTTCAAAGACTTCGAGCTGAGACAGGTCTTTGAGATCAGGGGGAAGGGTTCCACCAACGTTTTTGCTGGGAATTTGAATCCGGGTGATCCTCTTGTTTTTACAGTCAACATTGTCCCATTGGCAAGGGTCAGGATCAGACCAATCGAGCGAAGAAGGGAGCTTTAGGCTGGTTTTGAGCTTTTCCATGACAGAAGAATCAGGGTTGGATTGAGAAGAGACATGTAAAGCAAAGAAGCAAAGAACAGAAAGAAACCCAAAAAGAAAACAGCCACCCCCAGAGGAAAGGGTATTCGCCATTGTTGTTCCTCGTGCTTGTTTTTTCTTGGGAAAATTGAGAGAGAAAGCAAGGGAATCAGAAGGAAGAAAAGTTGGGAACTTTATGATAGCGTTAGCTAGATGGGTTTGATGAAGGGTTTATGAGGCATTGATGATATGATGAAAAAAAAAAAAGAGTAATAAGGCATAAGAGGAGGGAATTAATAAGGAAGGAAAGGAAGAGAGAGAAATAGAAAGAGCGGTGATTGCGAGTCTGAAACGGCGTGGACACTTGGATACTCCTACACAGAAAAATAATGGTCAATTCAATTAAATAAATAAATAATTTTAAAAAATATTTTCGAATAATTTTATTTTAGATCTCAATCATATTTATTTATCTTTTAATAAATTATAAAAGAAAATTAAAATCGTAACAGTAATACAATTAAAGTAAAAAAACATTTTGATCATCAGTTTGACATAATATTTATAATTATTTATATTGTTACTAACATATTATTATTTTAGGACTTTTTTTTAAATGAACGATACGTTTATATGTGATTAGTGTAAAAATACACTATTATTTAAAGAGATCCTTAATTAATGTCTCGCTCTATTACTATATATAAATTTTTAAAAATAAAAATATATTTTTTTCTAAATAATTAAAAAATAAAAGAAAAATAGTTGGAACATATAAATTGGGTCCTTCCTACTCAGAGGGATTCCAGAATTGTAGAATGTATATCCCTTCCTTATCCTTTTTCATCCCCTGCCCTTTTAAGGTATTTTAATTTTTCTAAAAGTATTTATTTGTGACATTCTAGTTTCCACTAAAATATATATTTTTAAATTCACTTGGATATTATTTAATTTGTAAACAAATCCTCCTAAATAAATTATATTAATACCTTTCCGTTCTGATAAAAACATCTATTTCGTATAAATAAATTAAATAAAAAGGATTTTTTTTATTAAAAAAACACTAGAACAAATAGGTAAAAAATAGGAAAAAGATAATATGAAATAGAGACGTCACATCATTTTGTATTTTTTATTAATTATTTAATGTCATTTTAGTATCTTTTCTCATGTCATTGACACATCATTTTAGTATTTTTTTTAACTTGAACCCTAAACCATGAACCTGATTAGAGGCGAACCCAAAATTTTTTTGAAGGGGACGAAATTAAATTGTAAATTTTTACAATTGTAAAAATATAATTTTATTATTTAATAGTCTATATTTTTATAATTTTTAAATGATTAAATAAATTTTTTATCATTTTTAGAGGAAAAAGTGCAATTTTACCATTAAGATTTTAAAAATTTAAGAGCCTAAATAAAAATTTTCTATTTTAGGGAGACCGAGGCCCCTGCCAGTCCTTTGGGTTTGCCACTAGATCCGGTACCTTGGATCCTGAAATCTTAAACCCTATGAATTCAGAGTTTAGGGTTTAAGATTCCGGTTAATAAAATATTAAATGATATGTCAATGAAGTGGAAAAAATGTTAAAATGACGTTAAATAGTTGGTAAATAATATAAGATAATGTGACGTTTTTGTTTTATACAATCATTTATCGTCAAAAACAAGCAAATAATTTTTTTTATTTTGTAACTAAAATTCAAAATAGGAAAGATATCACACTGATTTAGGATGGTCCAGTGGTAATATTACTAAAGCAGTACATTTTAGGTATAGTAGGAAATCAACATTATGATCCAAATATCAAATTTCTATTTATATCCCACCACCCATCACTCATTTTGTTTACAATTTTATAACATTTAGGTATGCCATAAATACTTATTTTTTTAGGATAAATATTAAAATTATACATGAATTTTGATTTAATGTACAATTGTATACATGAATTTTAATTGTGGTTTAAATGTATACTTGAAATTTTAATTTTAATTTAATCATACACATTTAAAAAAAATAAATAATTTATTTATTTTTATTTTGGATAAATATAATTATTTATGTATGCAATATATAAATATAAAATGATGTTATATTAATAATCGAGTTAAAATCCAACGAGTGGCTCCAGTGAAAAAGAAGATGATGTTCATTTTATGAGACTCAGGTTCGAGTACCTGTGTGTGTGCCTTGTCAAAGAGTTAAGAAAGTATTAACAAATACTACCATGTAATAACACCTATTATATTAAAAAAAAAAAAATTAAAGTTCATGTACACAATTATATATTAAACTATAATTTATGTATAATTTTAAGATTTATCTTTTTTTTTTTTTTTACAATAAATACTTTTAAATTCGCTTGTAATGTAGGACATGAAAAAGGAAATAGTTAGGTTGGATGATTTTATATGGAGTCAATCTTTTTTATAACAATATTTTGCTATAACAATTAATTTTTTAGAAGAATCAATTTTTTATTTATTTTAACTTTTTATAATAAATTTTCACCTATAAATCAATATTTATAGTTATGAAATACATTTTTATTAAACTAGTTTTCTATTACAACATATGCTCTGAAATTTTAAGTAAAATTATATTATTTCAAGCAAACTTATTAATTATCATTTATAAAATGAAAACTATCTCAAATTTTTTTGTAAAGTCGGGTCGGGCCCAAAAAATTTTATTCGAAGTCCGATTTGTTTTCTAAATGAACTTTATTTTTTATCTACATTTATTTTTTAGATCTATATTTTTATCAAAATCTTCACATTTTTCGAAAGGGTCTTCGAGTCGGATTGAATGGCCTGACCTATGGACAAATCCAACTATAGAAAGGGTTGATTATATATGAAAATAGGAATAACATTTTTCATATATATTGTGAATTTGAAATATTTTTATCTTAATTTACATGTAATCATTATATTCACAAATACAAAGACTTTCACAAATTAGTATTTTTTTAAAATGTAAAAAAATGAGTATTATTAAAATATAATAATAATAATTTTCAAAGTTGTTGATTGAGTTTTAACTCATTTGACATCATTATCGATATAACAACTTAGATAATGTTGATTTAATTATGTTTAAATATGCAATATCTTTCGATTTAAGAATTTGGAAGACCAAGATCATTGTTTGCCTCTTACTCCTACAAATAATATATATGAGGTATTAGATAATAATATAATTAGATTTTATCAACAGTGAATGTATATTACAATGATAATAATTAGATGGGTAAATTCTCTAAATAGTTACTTTTGTTTGCCTCAAGTTACATTTTAGTCATTTATGTTTGAAATGTTATGTTTTAGTTATTTACTTTATCGTATTGTAACATTTTAGTCACTAAGTGTTAATTGCCGTTAACTGTGTAACAGTAAGCTGACGTGACGCATTAAATCATCATTTTAAATGAAAATTTTAAGTTAAATTATACAATTGGCCCATATATATTTTTTGTTTTGAGAAATTTAATTTTTTTATTTTATGTTCTTTGAACTTTGCTTCTTCTTCTTTTTTTATCGTCCCTTCTCCATTTCTTTTAACATAGTTTTTTTATGTTTTCCATTTGTTAAAACTAATCCCTATACTTTTATTTTCCTTTATTTTTCTCTTTTCTCATATTCTTCATTGCAGAAACATAATTTTTGCCCACAAAAAAAGCTAAGTCCTTATTTCTTTCACATGATTATTAAATTAAATTTCACTCAAAATCGAATATCAACTATTCTTAATCAAATCTCAATCTGAAAATAACCTAATTGTGAAACTAAAATTTGATCTAACTAATCAATAAAAAAACCATATCCTTAATCAAATCTAAACATAAATTGAATTTTAGAACATAAATAACATTAGCTTACCGTTATATCGTTAACAACAATTAACGGCTAAGTGATTAAAATATTACAACACGTTAACATAAATGACTAAAACGTAAAATTTCAAATATAAGCTACTAAAGTGATTATTATGATAATTTACATGTAAGTTGTTGGGGTGATTATTAGCAAATCTATCATGTGAATGTCGTAAATTAACGCGTTTATTTAAGTGCTTCCAGCCCCTACAAATTTCAAATCACATTTAAACCAATAAGATTACACCACACTTACCATATAAGCCATCTAATTAATTTATTAAAAATATATAAAAATTAAATATGATTTTAGATAGATCCAATGCGATTCTTAGGTTACAAAAATTACATTATTAGTTTTGGATTAGTAAATATTTTTTTTTTAAGAATGTAATAATAATTTATGAATTTATTTTTATTAAATAAAAGATAATATTTTATATTTAATTTTATGATAAATTTTATTTTTAATAAATATTTGAATTAAATTTTATAGTACTTGCAACAAAGATTGTTAAAGTAATACGGAAAATCAAGTAGTGGGATAAAGGAAGAAGGCAATATCTTCTTCATTTTTTTAATGTTTATTAATAGATTAATAGCCTAAATTGATATAAGATAGGGTTAATTTTGCCATAATATATATTTTTAACTTTGTAATATAAACATTATCAGAATCACGTTATTAAAAAAATAATTCAAAAAAAAGTAAATAAAAATTGACTTATCAAAGTTAAAATCGCTTTTCAACTTATTACATTATTAGGAAAATAACTATTTTCCATTATAAAATAGTGAAAACGATAATGATTTGAGTTCGAATTCGAATTTGGAATAAACTTTTGATAATTTCGTAACTAAAATGCAAAAGTTACGAATAAATTAAACATTGTATAAAATAATAAAATAATAATTTTAAGCAAATAGATCATTTAGGAATAAAATCATTACAACCCATTATCTAAACTGTGTTAAGTTTTGGGCCTATAGTTTAGTGAAGGCCCACAATAATTGATAGCCCTAGTAATATTTTTAATGTCTTAATTTAATTATTTATTTTTTACACAATTTAATTATTTTAAATTAAGATTACTTTGATATCAGATTTAATTTTATATTTATGTAAGAATATTATTATTGAAACAAATTGTATATTCGCTATCAAAAATATTCATGGAGATCGTAAAGGACATTCTAATAAAAACTTGATTTTGAGGATCCAAAAATTGTGTAGACGTGAATGACAAGTACTCATAAAACAAGTTCCTAGATAGGTGAATCTTGTTGTTGTTATATTGCTAAATTGATGAAAATTACCCTTTCGATGAGCAAATCTTTCATGTGGATCCTCCTTCGATTAATGACCAGATTCAATTTGATAGATGTACTTGACTTTCCAATCGAGATTCTACTCATAATTTATAATTAATACTTTTTCTCTTACTACCAAAAAAAAAAATCAATGCTACTTGCTCACCCACTTTTGTTTTAACCATCAATATTATCTAAACATAACATGCAATTAATGAATAATATGTTAAATCGTGCATGTATGCTTTTTTTTTTTTTTAAATTGGTTAAATAGAACTATTTTTTTTTTAATGTAAGAAAATAAGTTGATTTTGGAGAAAGTGTTTGAAAACGCGTCCAATTGGATGAGTTTTTGTTGATATATTAGGAAAGTGTGTCCAATTGAAAGCATTTTCTGAAAATTTAAAGAAAACGCGTCCAGCTGAACGTATTTTTCTTGACGTGTTAACAAAAGCTCATCTAACTGTACATGCTTTCTAGCCAACTGTACATAAAGCTTGCACAGGTGAATACGCTTTTCATATTCTCTCTCCAAAATCAATATATTCTTTTAAATCTTAAAAAAAAAAAACCTATTTAATGAATTAAAAAAACCACATATATAATTAATTTAGCTCAATAAATAATAATAAAAGAATAATTTCATCAAATTATTTGTAAAAAAATATTAAATTCTTATAAATAAATTTATGTCATTTGTCATATATCAATCGAGACAAAAATATTGAAACAAATCATGTATATTTCATTATTAGAGGTGTAACAGCTAGCCAATGAAAATAAAAAAAGGTTAAATTAAACAATATTATTTCTAAAAACCCCAAATCGGCAATTCGAGATTTGGGGAAGAAATTTTTTTAAAAAAAAGGGGGTTGAATTAATAAATTAATCATGTTTGGAGGTGTATTTAATGCTATTAATCCACAATTCATGCAGACACTGTCCAAGTTGAAATTTTCTCTGTTTCATATTTTGTGGTCCAATTCAAAGAGAGAGAGAGCCATTTTAGGCTACTGATATTATTTTGTTGCCGTCCTTCCATAGCAAACAATATCAAAGCTTTGATGAAACCTTTAATCAAATTCTAGTCCTTATATTTTTAAAATTTTAGTTCTCATCAAATTATAATTGTTAAATCCATTAAGTTAAGTTATGCTATTTTCAAAATCTGACGATGAATGTCATGATAGTTCGTTATTTTTACATATTACTCACTAAAAATCCAGTTAATGGATTAAAAATTATCATTTGCACCAAGATTGAATTCTCGAAATTCGAAATGTATAAGAACTTATAATGATCTAATTGTAAAATGCGAACTAAATTTACAATTGTACACGCAATACAAGACTAATAATTAAATTTAACCAAATAAAATTAACTACTATTGTTTGGGTCAGGGGCTAATATTGTTCAAATTAAAGTACATGACTAAATCCATAACTTTTACAAAATACAAGGACTGATATCAAAATTTAACCAATGTATATGTATATATTTGTAGGCGTCTATCTTTTCTCTTTCAAATTTTGTGGGTGACTTTACAATATATTGTTGAACCGTTGCCAGCTTTTGGTATTTGATTATATTTAAAATTAAAATAAGAAAGCCCTACCAACAAGTGATTGGGTGTAATGGTAAGTCACGTTGCACTCTTAAGGGAATGATTTAGGTTCGAATTTTAGAGACGACATTGTTGGGAAGGGCAACTACAAATAAAAACATCATTTTGTGCGTATTTATAAAAAAAAAAAAAATTTAAATATAGAAAAAGATTAATTCGGTTTGTATTTATTATTATAGATTCTGATTATATTTATTCTTTTTGACATAATGTTTAGAACTATCCATAGTCCCCTTTCAACCTATAAATAAAAAGATAATGCGCTTCAACGCACTCGAACGTATGTCTTCCTGCACTAACAACAATATATGTACCAATCGAGTTAAGACTCAATCGGTAATCTCGAAATTAGTTGAATTTGAAACAACATAATATTGTGTAAGAAATGTGAAAACGTGTGACGTGAAACCCTCTAACAGTAGTGTATTATTGTGGTTGATTATAAAAAGAAAAAAAATAAAAAATAAGGGGACAGTTTAAATAAATTTTGTATTAAATTGACTAACTAAATCTAACTTGTAGTTTGTTGTAATCATGTTTTAAAGATTGTTTGGTTTATTAAATTCGAAATTATTGACATTCAAGATGAATTGGTTGCATCTGCCGGCTCCTTCACATGATCATATAATTTTCTTTTTAAAATTATAATTTCAAACTGTGATTTAATTTTGATAACTAAAATCCATGCACCGTTTGGGCCAATCACGGAAAAAACCCACAATCTACCCTTGAGAAAAAACGATCCAAGGAGGTGGAGGTAAGAGAAAATAAGGAAAATGGGCCTTGAATTCCAACTGATTTCAATCCGGTCAAAATCAAATCACAGAGCTATGATCATTGAGGATGACAGCATCTTAGTGGGTAAAGCTCATCACGTGGGTCACTCTATTACTTCTTCGTCAAAAGATTTCATGCATGCAATGAGGAGGGTTGGTACGTCTATGCATGAGATAATTAAGAGTGGGTTTAAAGTGCGGGAAAAAACAAAGTTGTGTCAAATCTTTAGGGTTGTTATTGTCTAAAATAGATTGATTTAGTAACTAGTCAGCTGGATAACCCATGGCTGTCATCATGTGTTGTCAAAAATAAATTGTTTGTAAGTGCTGCATTATGTTGATCGAACAATAATCGAATTCATATGTCATTAATACCATCCAATATCTGTTGTGTCCAGGTTGGGTAATTGGTATTAAACATGTGCATCAAGAATGCAATATGATGATTGGTTGCGTAGCAAAGCCTGGAAAAGAAATGATTATTAGTTTTTACTCTTTGTCTCAACCTTCTGCTTTTTGTTTTGAATGTGTTGCATGAAAATATTACTGATTTATCTTTTCATAGATTGATTGCAATGCAATAACTTTTACCCTCATTCATAAAAATAAAAATAAAAAATCTGTGCCCCATTGCTTAAACAATTAATTGCAGGGCTTCTTGTTTTTGTTATAATTTTTGAATTGAAATCTGTTTTTGCTTTTTAATTGCTGGAACCAACAAATGGGAATGGTAGTAGTGGAAGTGGATTCTCCATTTGCGAGGTTTCATGTTGATAAAAATTTCGAACTTAACATCAAGATGGTGAAAGCATAATAAAAGCTCAAAATATTAGGAAAGAGATGAATGGTCTCATGATTTGTACCTTATTTTGTATAGCTTTCATTTATGTATCATATTATTTTGAACAATTTTATTATAGGTTTTGATACAATGGTTACAATTATCCCTAGCCTCTCTCCAATTTATAAATAGAAAGATAATATACTTCCGTACACTCGAATCCACCTCCTCTTACATTGACAACAATATCCTTATCAATCGAGTTAAGACTCAATCAACATGTATCACATTATTATATATTTGATCATTTTGATTTCTTATTGCTTCCATCTTTCCTTGTATTCTAAATCAACAATCTTATTGCTTCTGCTTTGAAAAACAATTAACTATTAGAATTGCTTTAAGAGCTAACAAAATCACCTAAGTTGCATTATATGGGATCCACCTAGTTCGAGAAACATTTTTCCAAATTATTTTGATGAATTTGATTTAAACTTGCTTAAACAATGATTTTTTTTTTCTTTTGTAACGAGAAGAACAAATCAGTAATTAAGCAAATCTTATGTTAACATGGCTTGCTTCCCTTCACAAATCCTGAAGTAGAATTAGATTTGATCATGAGTCGGATTACTGTTTTAGGTTCGAAGGTCTATTTAAAAAGTAAAAGATTTCGACAAAAATATAAGTCCAAAATGAGATCGAACAAAAAAAAAAAATTCACTTTCTAAATGTTTTGGGCTTAAGGTAAAATCTTTCGGGCTCGAGCCCACCCAACTTGAATCTGCCTAGACTTCCTTTTTTTTTTTTACCCTTGTTTTACTACCATTTCATTATTATATTACTACTATTTTACTGTTATTATTTGAATATCGTATAACTATTGTATCATTGTTAATTTTCCTACTATTTTAGAATTATTTTCTTGTTAAGTTGCAACTATTTTAGTGTGATTTAAGTATAATTTTTTTTTTATTTATGTATTTTTAATTTGTTGGGAAATATTTATTTTAATATTTTTAGTGTATTTGATGTATTATATTTTTTAAATTTATTTTTATATAAAAAATCTAATTTTTTTAATACAAGCTCGAGTTTAACATTTTTAATTTAGACCGGACTTAGATAAAATTTTATGTCCATTTTTCAAGTTAAACCTGGACTTAAAAATGGATCTAAAATTTTATATAAACTCAATCTGAACCTGACTCGACCCAACCACGTAGAATACCATGTTCTTTCAAGCGTTTCTTGATCAGGTGCTTGCATTTAACAACTTTGTCAAACCAGAAATTCATAGATTGCTATGATGAAGAAGAGATTGTATAAAAATAAGATACCACGTCATTTGTATCTCTTTTCAATAATTTAATGCTACATCAATTTTTTCTCTGAATTTCAACATTTTCAATTAGATTTATCTTTTTTTATTTTTTTTCAAAAAACAAATTATAAATTCAAGTGGAAAAAACTTACGTGTCATTAAACAATCTTTTCTCTGCTACGATGATGATTGGCAAGGAACGTAGATAATGGAGTTTTTACATTGCATGCCTAATCTAAAGAAAAAAAGTTTTGTCTAATTAATGTTTCCTATTTAGTGTGTCAATTTGATTTTTTTAATCACACGTATTAATTGAGAAATGCCATGTTAGCAAATTAATTTCACAATTTTTTTTAACAATTATATCGGCTTTTTTTTGAGATAATATCTAAAATTATTTATAACATTTCTTTAATCCATAAACAAAAGGATAATGTGTTTTAGCACAGTTGAACTCACATTTTCTTGCATTAACAGTAATACCAATATCAATCGATAATCACATCCACAATTATAATAAACCAAATCAAGTGATAAATTAATTTTAAATCCATGAAAGAAATAAATCCACCAACTCTTTTGGGGAATTTAGGGTGCTCCTCTTGCTCCAAAGAAGGATTCAGGTCAATACTTGAAAAAGTGCCTTCATGTTTGTTATTTCATTTTAAAGAGATTGAAATAAAATAGTTTGAGAACGATGAATAAGAGTTTGAAATGATTAGTTATTTCCTAAAAGCTACATTAGCATTAGAGAAGTAGATCTGATCACGAGTCGAGTTGAATCGATGTAAAATTTTAAGTATGTTTTTTAATTTTGGGTTCAGCTCGGCTCGAAAAATAAGCTTAAAATTCTGTTCAAGTCCGGTCCAGATTAAAAAGCTAAACTTGAGTTCGACTTGACCCGCTCTTATTAATTCTTTTATATTACTTTTTTTTATTATATAAAAACAAATTTTAAAAAATATAATACATAAAATAAACTAAAAATATTAAAATAAATGTTTCTCAATAAATTGAAAATATATTTAAAAAGTCTTTATATTTAAATAACACTAAGATAGTTGCAACTTAGTAAGGAAATGCCTCTAAAACAGTAGCAAAATTAACAATAAAATAAGAGTTATACAATATCCAAACAATAACAATAAAATAATAGTAATATAATAGTGAAATGACAATAAAACAGTAGCAAAAACAAAAAACAAAAAAACAAATACTTGGAAGAAAATATGTTGAGGTTAGGGGATTCACTCTTGGTGTCGTATTAAGATAAAATTTCGATACTCAATGTTATTACACAATTAGAACTCACACAAAATGGAGGCTCCAACCGGATAATTTAGCAACTTATGTCTAATAATTAAGCATATGAACCCATAAGCAAAACTGTGTCCATCAAATAAGAGTCCAATATGATTGTCCAATAAGTGCAAGAGTTTAGCAAATGAATCCATAAGCAAAGAATGGTGCCAATATGAGAGTTCAACTGTTTAATTTCAATCCAAAAATATAACATATTGTATTATGACCATTTGATAACTTCAAAACTTTTAAAAAAATTCACATATTTATTATGCCAATATTTTTTTTTTATATTTTTACAACAAACAAAGGTTAATTTATCTAAGCATTGATTGTGCCATTTATTGTCTATAACAGAGGAAAAATCATACTTTACAAGTATGATTATGACAAGTTATCGATAATTAATTTTAGCTCAAATGGTGAGTTTATAATTTACCTTAACATACGTAAAGAGTTTCGTCCTTTCATCTCAGCATTCAAAATTTAGAATAACATAACAAAATTAAACAATTCAAACTTATATGAAAAAGACATATTAAATATAAGAAACTTGAGATTTTACAATGATAAAGAAACAAACAAACACTAACGATAAAATGATCTTGATCTCAACTCCAAGATGCCTCCTGTTCTGAAGTCAAAGGTTATTTATAAAGATTTGTGACGAGAAAAGTAACCATGCAAAGAACTTGCTAGTAATAAAGTACTAGACCCGCTTTTTTATCTTTTTTTGTCCAAGTTAACGACTCATAATGGGAAAAGTTTAATAAAATTGATTGAATATCTACATATTGTATATTCATTGTAGAAATTTCAGCTCCAAACTCTAAATATGTTAAGAGATATCATCCAAACACGAAAATACATCAAAACTATCCATCACCATAAAACTTGTAACTTTCTCTTTACTTTTAAACTTACTTTTCCGATGACATAAAGTCTACCTAAAATGGATTCTGAGCTTGAGAAATGATCGAAAGTAATAAAAAAAATTCCAACTAAAAGTTGTAAATGTGTCCAAATTACAAATTTTAAATCTTTTTAAGCATGGAAGTATGAGTCATCATCTTGGATGAACTTTAGCCTTAATACATTTAATCTCTTCAGCTTAATGTATTTAATCTCATCCTTCCATGTTTTATTAATATTATTTCCAGTCCCACTACCAGCCCCCCTCTCCAGCAACCTCTCTCCATCTTCTTTTTCTCCAACAACTCCTGTGCATCTTCTCTTTTGTTGTTTATTTTAAGGTTTGGGTTCGCCTTTATTCATTTGGATGAGGAACAACAGCTTCCATCTCTTCACCAGAATCTTCTCTTGAATCTTCATTCATATGACAATTTCTCTTCATAATTCAACCAACATTTCCCGTGTTGGCTTCGCTTCCCAATTTTTGGGATAAAATTCCGCCTCCAAGGCCTCCATTTCCATTTCTTTCCCTTCTTCTCTTTCAAAGCTCTCTTTCAAGTAAGTTCTTCCTTTCTTATTTGATTCTTAGTGGAGAATTTTTGCGTTGTGGTTCTGTCTATTCAGTTCATTGAAGAAATACCATGAATTTGTTAGCTTTCATACTAGAATTTTCCATTCCAATTTTTTCTCTTTTTTCATAAAGATTAAGTCTTTGTGAAATAGATAGTCTTAGTTTTGAATTTATGAAGATCTCATGTCTATTTCTACTTAGATTTGCTTCGAGAGTTTTAGTACATGCAGTTGCTATGTCCTTACTTTTAGTTTGCCTCATTCCTTGAGCTGATTCATTGAAGTTGTACAACTATTTTAAATTAAGAAACTTCCTTTAGTGATAGGTGAGTATTCGATCAAGTCGAGTCTAATCGAGTCAAAAAATTTCGAGTTGACGAATCTTATTTTAACAATCGAACTCAATTTGAATTTTTTTAAATCGAGTTGAGTCGAGTTAACGAATCTTATTATTTATACTTAATGTTGTGTTTTCATAGACCATTTAACTAGTAGACGAAGTACAAGCTTTTAGATTTGATTTTGATTAAAGAAAAAAAGGAAAGTGGGACGATTCGAGAAGGAAAATAAGAGTAATGGGTAAACATTTATCAAAATAATGTAGTTTTGCCTTTTTTTTATTTGGATTTTCGGATAATTTGAATTAGGGATGAGCGTTCGATCGAGTGAAATTGTTTGAGTTAAATTAAAAAAATTAAAAAGGTTAAATTAAAATATTGTTACAATTTAATTCTTTTCATGTTGGAGCACGTACATTTGAAACCATATATATTTGAAAACTTTTTTAAAGCAAAATAAAAAAATATTTTACTATGATAAACTTGAATCATTAATCACTTATTTAGATTACAAAATTATTATTTCATAAAATTTTTAAATTTTTAACTTTTTTAGATTTTTTTAAAAATATATTTTTTAAAAATAAAAATTTTAGAAATTTTATAAATATTTTGAATTTTGAAAATTATTTTAATTATTTTTGTATTTTTTGTTAAGAGAAAGATCAATTTGTTTATTTTTAAAATTGATAGGGACCAAAAAGGTATTTATACTAATTTGTTATTCGAATTGTAAAAATTAACTCAATTCGACCTCGAAATCCAAAATTTCTTATTCGAGTTGAATAATTCGAATTTTTTTTTTTCTATTTTTTCAAATCGAATCGCGTTTTACTAACTCTATTTAGTGACACTAATGCAAGCTATTCTATCGATCAATTTAAACATGTTGTGCAAGCATCTGTTAATTTGTGTGAAAATTACAGAAAAGTATTTTCTCCCAAAGGTAGAAAGGAGCACCAGCTATATTAGAGAGTTTCATTGTCTACTTGTATGCGCTTCTTGGCAGATCTGTTGAGACTTCAAGCCAACAGTCATATAGAATAAGTGCAATGTCGAAGGCAGAGAGTAGCAGCCCTGACCAACTGAAAGTTGACATCTCTTTGAGCCCCAGAGTTAACTCTGTGAAGCCTTCAAAGACAGTGGCTATAGCTGATCATGCAACTGCTCTTGCACAAGCTGGTGTCCCTGTTATTCGATTGGCTGCGGGAGAGCCTGATTTTGATACACCAGCCATTATAGCTGAGGTGCTCTTCTTTTTCTTGTGCATTTTGGGTCCTTCTTGTTATTTGCTCTTTTGAAGTTTTGACCTCTTTCAGTTTAGAGTCTCTTCTTCCACTAATTAGTATTTTAATTTATTGTACTTCTGTTGTTTCTGGAAAGTAAGGCTGGGATAAATGCTATTCGTGAAGGTTACACAAGGTACACTCCTAATGCAGGTACTTTGGAACTTCGTACAGCAATCTGTCATAAGCTAAAAGGTAAGTTGTGCAAGTGCTTTTTTGATTTAGAACTGTAAACTTGATGCGTGTTTACCTTTGGAGTAGGATGAGGCATGGTTTCTCATGTCTTTTTTCTTGTTCTTTTTATGTATTTTCTTTTAATTTGTTGCAGAGGAGAATGGTATCTCTTATACACCTGATCAAATTGTGGTCAGTAACAGTGCTAAACAGAGTATCCTTCAAGCAGTTCTGGCAGTTTGTTCTCCTGGGGATGAGGTAAAGTTTTTCTATTTGGCAATCTTTCCCATAGAACATACTGGATATATGCTTTAAGAAATCCTCCCCACCCTCTTTTGACCTAGCTGTGAAACAACTATTGTACATGTATTTCTCTTTTCACCCAATGCTGAACCATGTTTACTTATCTTGCTTTCTTTCTTTCTATATCTTTGTTGAAATCACAAAAGTTCATAGAACTGGGGATTAGATCTTTCTTCCAATGAATGTCTGCTAGTAACCTTAATTAGGCACTCAGAATCATGCTTCTAACAAGTAGGAGTAATAAGAGGCGACTTGATTACGAGCACTTAATTTATTTCAGGTTATAATTCCCGCTCCATATTGGGTGAGTTATCCGGAAATAGCAAGGCTGGCCGATGCAACACCTGCTATTCTTCCAACTCTCATTTCTGACAATTTTCTATTGGACCTAGAGCTACTTGAATCTAATATCACTGAAAAATCAAGATTGTTGATTCTGTGCTCCCCATCAAATCCAACTGGATCTGTTTACCCTAAGAAACTGCTTCAGAAAATTGCAGACATTGTAGCAAAGCATCCCAGGCTTCTGGTACTATTAAATAGCCTGAAATCTCAGACTGCCATGTGGATACTCAATCACTGAGCTTTTCTGTAATTGGCTTCTTCAGGTGCTATCTGATGAAGTATACGAACATATAATTTATGCACCAGCAACTCACACAAGCTTTGCATCATTGCCAGGCATGTGGGAGCGGACTTTAACAGTCAATGGCTTTTCCAAGGTAACTCAATTGCATTTAAATGTTGGTTAAGTATTCCTTTTACTTAATTGATGAATTTTCCATGCTTAGCTTTGGTGTAGTTCCTTTAGTGGTCATTTTCAGGATTGACATTTTGAAGATGAAATATGTAGGCTTTTGCAATGACTGGATGGCGACTTGGATATATTGCTGGACCTAAACACTTTATTGCAGCATGTAATAAAATCCAGAGTCAGGTAGGTTGCATCATACTCATCAATTTTATTTTTGGCAGAGCAAACTACATCCTTCGTGCATTAGTGCAGTAATGCTATTGCCTTTGCCCGTAATAAACTCTGGGAAGAACTTTATTGGAGCTCAAGTGGATTTTGTTTCCAGTCTATATAGAGAATGACCAGAATTTTGGCACTTTTTCTTGGATTGGCTGTGTGGTATATTGGGGACTGCAGATGCAGCCACTACTTATCTCTGACTTATACTGGTCAGTTATCTGAATGTGCTTGCATTAATGTTATTTAATTGGGGCTTATGTTTACTCATACTTGACAAGTTAGAAGCACTGTATTTTGCTTGAGGGTTGATGCCGCCATCAGATGAGCTTGCATGTTATTGTGATCATTGACCAAATGTCAGCAAAGTATTATTATGTTTTGACATACATAATTTTGAGCCCTAAAACAACGAATGAAGACAACATTTGAGCCAAATTAGAGTGGGAGGTGAGGTTAGACATGTCATGGGAATAAGATTATTGGACTGTACTTGAAAAGCTAAAGTTGCTCGTCTTTGTAGAAAATCAGAACTTACTAACATAATGACCACGTTTTGCTATCCTGGTTTGCAAGTGTTAAGGGAAGAAGAATGATGCCGAGTAAGCTTGAGTTGACTGTGCTAGATAGGCGCATCTAAACATCTGTATATGTCCAACCAAGAACGGTTCAAATTGCTGATCTCATACAGTATAAGGCAATGGAATACCAATATGTCATTTAGTGCCAATAGGTTGATATATCTATTAGTGTTCTTATGACTGTTATGCATGTCAAAGCCTTATTGTATTAGTTAGTGTAATTTCAGTACTTTAATCAATATGTTGAAAACAAAACCTTAGTTTGGTTTATGTTTTTCAGTCCACTTCAGGACCTAGTAGTATAGCACAAAAAGCAGGAGTTGCTGCATTAGGCTTGGGTTATGCTGGTGGGGAAGTAGTTTCCACCATGGTCAAAGCATTCAGGGAACGTCGAGATTTCTTGGTTAAAAGCTTCGGAGAATTGGAAGGTGTTAAGATATCTGAACCTCAGGTAACCTAATTGGTGCAAAATCTCTTACTGGGCAAACCCTACTTATGTGCTTTCCATTTTCTTCGATGCTTCAATGTTTTAGCTCTTCAAGTTCAAGTAACATACTTCTTACTTGCACTACTTTTGGTTTGCAGGGAGCTTTCTATCTGTTCATGGATTTCAGTTCTTACTACGGAATAGAAGTTGAAGGTTTTGGTAAAATCGAAAATTCTGAATCACTCTGTCGATACCTCCTGGACAAGGCTCAGGTATGCTTCATTGAATACTGTTTCAGGGCACTTCTTTTTAAATTAATTAAAAATGACTAGGCCTGGTCTTGTCAATATTATAGAGTGTGACTGAATATTGTGTTTAATATAGAAGATGATCAAACATCAAAGAGTGGTCGTAATGATTGACAGGTTGCACTAGTCCCTGGAGACGCATTCGGGGACGATGGCTGCATTCGGATATCATATGCAGCATCCCTCATCACCTTACAAGCTTCTTTTGAGAGAATTAAGAAAGCAATCATCTCCCTCAGGCCTGATGTTCCTGTTTAACACACATGAATTATATCATCCAGCATGTTGTATTTTATTTATTGTACTAGGATTGTGGGGAGAAAATTCCCAGATGAAAGATTGTCCGAAAAGCCCTATTGATCAATGTTAAAAAGTAAAAAAGAGTTGGAAAACTGGTGGTTTGTATCAGTATGTGTTTGTGAATGGACTGCCCTTCCACATGCTATATGTTTCATGCCTTGATTGGTTTGTTGCTTCCATTTAGGCTCTTTCTCAACTACTTTGAAGCCATAAAAAATGAAACAATATACTTGTTATATGATTATAATAAAAATAACCCGACCCGGAATCCGACCTTTATTATATAATAAGATTTTATAGACATCTCAAGAAGGAGATCTGCTTCTTCTTCTCTCTTGTTGGACTAGGATATCCTTCATTTTCATATTTGTTGATCTAATGTATCAACAATAGTAAATCAATTAATTAAAAAAAAATCATGATTTATTTTTCTCTTGGTAACATGTTTATACGTTTACGGGTATGGGAGATACAAAATTTGAAACACAAACAAGACTTTGAAGCTAGTTACAAAAATTGATAATCGAAAAAAGGATTTAAAGTGAAATTATAAAAGAAATGTCGAGTGACGCACAACATGTCCTCTTAATCTTATATTATATAAGTTCTTAAAATTTCTCGTTTCGATGAAGGGGATGTAGCTCAGATGGTAGAGCGCTCGCTTAGCATGCGAGAGGTACGGGGATCGATACCCCGCATCTCCAGCCATTTGCCTTTGTTTTTCTTATTACCTCATTTTAATTCCGTTTCTATAATAAATTCAAATCCTTTGGGGTAATATCCAATTTAGTCCATTCAATTTGGTAATTTTACAATACTTTTAATAATAGTTTTAAAAATAATAAAATTTTGAAATATATAAAAAATCTTTAAAAATTCTGAAATTTATTATTTATTTTTAAATTATATATATTTGAATAATCTCATTATAAGTTTTGATTATATTTGTTCCCAACCCATAAATAGAAGGATAATGCGTTTCAACGCACTTAAACCCACGTCCTCTTGTATTGGCAATAATGCTCATGCCAATCGAGCTATGACTCAATCGACATTATATAAAATATTTTTGAAATTATATCAATGTAGAACCCTGTCGTTGATGTTTTTCCGAGGGCTTCTCATTGTCTATGTTTGCCACGTGGAATTGATGGAAGGAAAGAAAATGAGATAGATATGTAACTAATATGTGAATACTAAATTGAATATAAGGAAACATATAATCCAATCAACTGATTTGTTTTATATTACTCTCTCTATTATCTGGAAGTTGTGAATTTAGTTCCTATGTTGTAATTTGATCATTTTAGTATTTGCACTTTTCAAAATTAATAATTCTAATCCTAACCAAACAGTAGCTGTTAAATTCATTAAGTTAAATTCTAGTGTTTCAAAAATTTTATACAACAAAAATATTATTACATATGTAATGTCATGTTAGCTTGCTATTTCCACATAAAATTCATAGAAAAGTCACGCCATTTTAGTTAATAGATTTAATGTCTACTGTTTGATTGGAGACTAAAGTTTCAAAATTTGAAGAGTAAAGGGCTAAAAATAATCAAATTGGAGATTAGGGGTTAAATTCAAAACTTATGCATAGTAGAGAGTAATAGAAGATTTTGACCTAATGATTTAATTGCTACCATTTGAGTCAACACTGAAATTTCAAAAATTGAAAAGTGTAGGGACTAGGGGCGTAAATGAGATATCAGTGCTCACAAGCTACTAGAATTCGACTAAAAAAATTGAACTCGATTCAATAATTATCGAGTTGAGCTCAGGCTATCGATTAAGCTAAATTCGAGTTTAGTAATACTTGACTTGAATAGCTCATTGAGTCTTATTGAGCTTTTCATATTTTATATGATTAAATTATGCAATTACCCTTACTATATATGAATCCTAAGTTTAATTATCGAGTCGAGCTGGAGTTCAAGTACAAAAATTGATAAACGAGTTTAATTGAGCTCGAGCTTAAGTAGCTTGATTATATCTCAAGCCGAGCTTGAGCTTAGAAATAGATGTTCCTTCGAGCTCAAGTTGAGTATCAAGCTTAATATATTATTCAGGCCCGACTCAGCTTGATTACAATAGGAACTAAAATTGGCCAAATTAAAATATATAAATTAAATTCCTAATTTATGGATAATATAAAAACCAATACGAAAATTTTGACCAATTGATTTGATCTTCAAATTGATTGCTTCTCTTCTCATGCCTTCGTAAACAGCACGAACAAATTGTACTGAAATAGCATGTAAAAAAACTTTGAACGTGCATGCATGACATATAATATAATGAATTTTATGTTAATTTTTAAGCTTCAAAATATTTCGTTAAAAAAATTTCTCTCTTCCTAAAAATATTTAGCATTCCTTAATCTTTATGTTGCCTTCAACATTTAGCCATTCCTAAATGGTTTCCTATTTATCCCTAAATATCAAATTCGTAAACTATATGAACACAAAACTTTTCATATTTAATTACGTATAATCTCAAAAATTACCATACTTATTAATTAAGGTGTTTGATAACAGTTTCAAACTTTTCCCCAATACTTTAAACCGAAATCTCGATTAACCTTGTCCTCGTTTTTAATTGGTTCAATGGTTTAGGTTTAAAATCAAATTACTCTACCGAAAGAGAGAGAATGATATTTTTTTTTTTCTGTTGAAGCTTCACAAAAAAAAAAAAAATCCCTTATTTGTAAATGGAATCGATTGAATTAGTGGAATAATAATAATAATACAATTATCTATAAAAATTTGATGAGGCATCCTCAATGGTTTATGCGTATTCCTTCTTGTTTTTAATTTCAACCATTAATGTAAAAGAATCTCACAATCCAACAAAAAAAAACTTTTGAAAGGATGATTCCTTGTAAAGAAAAAATTGCAACCGTGAGAAAATTTAGCCTGCCGAGTCTTTCAGCATGCTTCTCCCATTTTGTGGACTGAGGTCAACAGCTAACTCTGGTCAACCGTAAATGGCATGCTATGACTTATGAAATGCTTTCATACGTGGAAATTGATCAAGTCAATTGACCCATTTTGCACTCTAATTCCACTAAAATTGCCCAAATCCCAAGTAATTTGGGACTTCAATGAACAAAACAGAACATAATTTTTTTTTAATGGTGGGTTGGAATGGTTGATAGGATGCGATATGACGCGTTTAATTATTTTTTGTTTCACGTTACAATATTTAATCTCATCGTTACTGTTATTTTTATATTAAACACAATTATAAATAACGTCTGTTTAAACCCACCTTAAAACTTATACAAACATTGACAAGAAAAAACAAAAGAACCCAAATAATGGGTTGAAGAGAAAAATGAAGAATAAGCATAGTCTATATAAGTAGCATGATTCTCACATGAAAAAATAATTTTGCTTAGGGAAAACTGGGAGACACCCAACATATAAAAGCAAATTATGGTAATAAAATCTTCATTTTCTGTCATCCTTTGTTGTGCTCTCTTGGCATCTGTCTTTTTTTTATATGAAACAGGCTCTCGTAAACTTATGGTGGTTCCAGGTAATGTAATCTTTTTTATGCAAATAACAGTATCTTTTTTATTTATTTAAAAAGTTATATAATTGTCGATAGAGTCTTAATTTGATCGATATGGACATTGTTACCAATATAGGAGGACTTGGGTTTAAGTGCGCTGAAATGCATTATCCTCTTATTTATGGATTGAAGATGGACTATGAATAGTTCTGCATTAATTGTATCTTTTAGATTTATTTAAAAAGTTATATAATTTAATCAATTTCAATTGTCTTACCTATGTCATCTTTGATTCATAAACCATTTTTTTTTGTTTTATTTACAGTTTTGTCTTTAATTATACATAATTTTTTATTTTATCTTATTTTGGTATTTAAATTTTGTATCGATACCCATTTTAGTAACTCAAATAAAAAAAAAAAAAAGGTTTGTCAAGCATAACACACCACATTATCGATGACATGGCATATTGATTGTTGATGTGACATGTTGATCAAGTTGACTAGTAAAAAAAACTTTAAAAATTATTTTAGAAGTGAAAAAAAATTGTAAAAAGTAGTAAAAAATTAATTAGAGATTTTGAAAATTTATTTTAAAATATTTGAAAAATATTAAGTTGTAGAAATTCTAAAAAATGTAAAAATTATAATAAATTTTTTTAAAAATGCAAAAAAATATTGAAAAATATTATAATAAAGGGCACAAAATTGTTCAAAATAAAAAGATTGAAGATTTATCCCAATACCTATGCCCGTGGTTTTTTTTTTTATACATTTTTCATATTTTTAAAGTAAATTTTAAAATTTTCTAAATAACTTTTTACTAATTTTTGCAAGTTTTTTTTTTTTTTCATTTTTAAATATTCTTTTTATAATTTTGAAATAAATTTTAATGATTTTTTGACTTATCAACGACCGGTGGGTCAACGATCGGTATACACCCGATCAACTCAGTCAACATGCTACATCATCGGTCAATGTTGCCATGTCATTGATGACATAGCACATTTTGATTGGCCAACTTTTTCTTTAACGCAGTTTTCTGTGAGGTACCAAAATAGGTAACGGTGCAAAATTTAAGTACCAAAACGGGACAAAATAAATTTAGATATCAAAGTAGGAAAATGGATATAGTTGAGGGGTTAAATTGTGAATAAATCTTTTTTTACTGGGTTGAAAAGAAAAAAAACATGTATAAAGTCAGTAATGAGAAGGTTGCTTAAACCTTGTCCTGGTTGATATATCATATCCAATGCTTGGAATTACAGATGGGAAGGGAGGGAGCAAAGCGGCTGTACCGAGAAGCCAGTCAAATCCAGCACCATCTTATGCTGCCGTTAAAGTACCTCCACCCTCAACTGGCCGGCTAACTCGAAGAACCTTTGATAGGAACAGACCGGCGGTAGATTGTGGAAGGGATAGGCCTTATAGTTCTTGTATTCCTAACCCTAGTAGAAAACAAGCAAATGAAACGGGAATTTATAAAAGGAGACCTTAATATAAAAATAAATTCATAAGAGGGACTCAAATTAAATTATAAATATTTTGAGAAGCCAAAAATGTTATTTTACCGTTCTAATTTGTCTGTTTTTGATGGGCCAAAGTCCCGACCCTCCCCTAGCGTCTGCCCCATATAAAGTATTCCAAGCCGTTTTGGAATAAATTTCCATCATTTTTCGACTTTCAATCAACATGATCTTTTCCGTTATTCTTAAACTCTCGGTTTGCTAAGAAGGTGGATTCTAATTCACGAATTGACCACATCGTGAAACTTTTAATTTTTCAGTGAAGAAAATTAATTCTCTCTATGAATTAGAAACCTAATTTAAGTTATCAGGAAAATAGAATTTAATTGGGAATAACAAATTTCACTATTTTTTGGTAGAGTATGCTAAATATGTGGTATTTTTTTTACCCAACTCATAATCCCCTTTTTATAGGAAAAATTATAAGAATTCTATTTGATGACATAATAATAATATTTTAATGAAAAATACACAATTTTACTAAGATTGGCAGATTAGGGTGGGCAACACACCCCTCTCGGAACCTTAGGGGGTCTCCCATCACTTATAAAATGAGTTTGTTCATGTATTGGTACACTTATATGTGTTATCTAGTATTTAAATAAACTCATATAATTTATCCAACCTAATAACCAGTTTTCTATTCCTAAAATATTATTTATTTATTTAATTAAAATAAATTTAACTAGTTCACTCTATAAAATTATTTACTCAATCCAATTTTAATTTCGTTAAAGTCATCATGAATTTACTACACCTGAATCTATGAGTAAATAGATTTAATTGTCTCATTCCATAAAACTACGATTATTAATTAATTTATTTTTCACTTTGAATTTCAAATTTAATTACAACCAATTAAAAAATAATTAAAAGAAATTAAATTAATTATCAAGTCATCTATTGTTTTTTTACGAGTAAATGCATTCATCGCGGATAGTGATACATGCAATATATTTCTCTATTTGTTGTTTTCATTTATTTAATCTATCGATTCAAATGCAATCTGTAAATTATGTTGAGCTAACGGAAGGACCAATTAGATATATATAATTACGGCACAAATAATTTGCAATTAAATTCTAACTTTTCATCTATTAATTACAACATATTTATTCATGGAGTCGATCACTAAAAATAGCATGATTGAACTCTCCCTTATAATATATCACTATGAAAACAACTTATAATTATGTTTGTCCAATGACATTGCCATTAGTGTGTTACCCTCAATGGATATTATTTATCTTTTTGGGTTAAATTCGTTTATCTAATATGATACTATTTTATCTTATGGTAACTATCTCATCTTCTTTCATGAAAAATCTATTACTAACACATAAAAATAAATTGTTCGTTATAAACAAATGACCCGTAATTACGTTTCTTTTTCATCAACCATGCAATTCTAGTGAAAGGATATTATTTACCTTTTCCTTTTTGTTAGGCTATGAATTTCACTAATGTAAGTAATGTTATGTCATACATAGATAGTATACCCAACATATCAGCTTTTATCTTTATTACCAATTAAATTCAAGTTTTTAATATATCAAAGTATATGAGTTAATACATACAACTAATTTCTTACTTTGACTTGAGGTAAATCACAACATCACAAATGAATAAATTCAAAATAAAATGTAGGATAAATTCATCTTAAGTTCTCTCAGACGGATTATCAGTCCAAGCAATCACTTCTATGTCTCTTATTTATCTGAAAGTCATCCGCTTTAATACTCCAAGCCAATATATCTCCCTAATTAAACTTAATAAATAACCTAATAGCCTCTTGAATCAATCTGCTCATTTTTTATTCTTCAGACTATGAACTATTTAGATTACCTACTAATATAAGTTGTATTCCTACATTACGATCCGATCACATGATACAACTTGATATTAATTAAATGTTAGGTAATTAGTGAACTAATATTTACTTATACATTTTACTTTTCGTGTAAAAATCATTGAGGATAAGTAAACAAAAGACAATTATTTAAGCAATGATATTTTATTAATTTGAAAAAGTTATAAACATTAATAATGAAACAATTATACTAAGAGCACGATGACTTTCAGACAATCTAAATAGTTGTACCTGTTTTATCATGTGGTTATATTTTGCTGCGACATCTGCTCCTTCATTAGTCGTACCTGTTTTTGTAA
This sequence comes from Kokia cookei, assembly GCA_039519145.1. Classification (NCBI taxonomy): domain Eukaryota; kingdom Viridiplantae; phylum Streptophyta; class Magnoliopsida; order Malvales; family Malvaceae; genus Kokia; species Kokia cookei. The sequence continues at coordinate 2,396,164 of CM076910.1, forward strand.
ACTTACAAGCTGCTGCTGCGGCGTCCCTTGATCAGAAGGATTGGACGGCTCTTGATAAGAAGGAAGAAAATTAGAGGTACCTCCTTGCCTAGAGCCATCCAAGTTCTCCGTTCGGTCGGCAAACCACTCAACAAAAAGGTCCACCTCTTGGGGTTGGCTGCTAAACTCAAAATTTCTCCCTTTTTTCGACGGTAAATCGATCAGGAAATTATCATTTGGGTGTCGCTTTCTGGATTTTCCGATGGTCGGAAGTGTGTCTATGCTCACAATACCAAATTGTTCAGTGATTTTTTTTTCTCTCCCTTTGAGGGTCCATTTTCATATTTATAAGGTACGATCCTTTGATGTGACGTACTAGATTCAAATAGATCTCATGTATGTTAGCACGTATTCTCTCTTAGGATCAACACATATCCTCCTAACATGGATTCGCCAGCAATAAAGTCTATAAGCGAACGGTATAGTAAACAAGCTACGTAATTATAAACAAGAATCGGTCGGATTTGTCCTAACCGAATAACAGGATTAGGACGAATGATTGCTAGCACTATAACAATGAATATTACTCGAGTAACCCACGTTTGAATCCCTCCTCAAGCTTTATTTTATTTTTAATTCATATTTTAATTGATAATTTCTTTATTTAAATAGATAAATAACAATTATATAATAAAAAATATGTAAACATATATTATTCGACCCATAAGAAGCGCATTTTGTAGGAAACATTTTCGACGCATTTGCTCTATTAGTTACTAAGTGAACAAAACAGACTATTTATCTAATTAATTTTAGAAGTCAACCAAAAGTCTTTAAGTTTTTTCTCCAATGAATATATACATCCAATTTTGCCGTCAATTAAACATTAAAAAGATTCTTTTATTTTACAACTAGTTTTTTGAAAGTTATATTGGGTACCATAAAGCGTCACGGGTTAGAATTTTAATTTGGTAAACCGTTTGGTTTTAGACGATTTTTTTTAAAAATTTATCTAAGTTAATTTAACTCTTGAAAAATGATAATTCACAAAATTTTTTTCTAAGGTATCAAAATAAAACAAAAACAACTTGAAAAGACAAAAGGAACTTGAATCGAACAGAAATAGCAGAAGAAAATTAACTTATGAGTTAATTTAACTCTTCAATTTGGTCCCTTTTGTTTCTTCTCTTTCTCTTCAATTTCACAAAGAAACGTAAACTTATGAGCTATAATTCAATGATTTTTATGCTAATATGCAGAAAAATATATGTATATCATGAAAATTGAGTCATCTCTTACCTTAGCTCTTGAAATCACAAAATTCTAATTTAGTCCCTATGCTCTCTAACACCTCAAAATAAATTCTATAAAAAGTTTGAGGTGTCTACTAACCTCCTTGTATACTTTTCTTTCAGAAATTTCAAAGAAAATAGGAGATTTTGGAGCTTGGAGGACTTAACAATGGTGAAAGGACTAAATTGAAATAAAAGCAAAAGTTGGATGGAGAGAGAATAGGCATGGACGGTTAAGCTTATGAAAAAGATGATATTTTTTTCATATTTTATTTCTTTTTCTTTCTCTCAAATTCTCTAGACTTCTCTTCAAAAATATCTCACTTGATAAAAAATGGTAAAATTACACTCTTAGTCCTTGGGCCTTCCAACTTTACACTTTGGCCCAAAACTTTGCCTCCAAAAATATCTTCCACCAAATTACTCTTTTGCCCCTCCTTAATCAATCTAATTCCCATGATGACTCATAATTCAATTTGGATAAATTACTATTTAGTTCTTCCTCCTTTCTCACAATTACTAATTAATCCTTAATTTTCTAACTTTTTCTCATTTTAGCTACATAGTCTAATTCTCAATTCTACTCTTTTACTGTTCTAAATCCGATTCAAGAACACGGATGTTACATCCAGCATGCATGGAGACTACCTACAACATCATGGTAGAAAGACTTTTGATCCAACTTGTAGAATTAATTAGATGAATAGTCTATTTTGTTGACTTATAGTAGCCACTAGTCTATTTTGTTGACTCAGTAACGAATGATTAAATGTGTATATTTTATTAATGCAGCGTGGGTTTGAATTTCGTTTCAAGTTTTTATAAATAGCATAATTTGTGATGTGAAAAAAAAAAAGAGTAATCAAAATAGCCAAAACAATTGGGAGAAATTGAAGATTCAGTCCACAACATTACGAGAGAAGCAAATTCTGATAATTATGAAGCCTCCATTTCCTCTCATCCTTTGTTGTTACCTCTTGGCATCTTTCTTCTTCTTCCCACATGCAACAGTCTCTCGTAAACTATAGGAGGAAGGTAAAACGTATAATCTCATTATAAATTCTGACCTTATCTTATTTTTTTGACATAATTTTTAGAACTATTCAGCCTTTCCCTGATTCATAAATAGGAAGATAATGCGCTTCAGTGCACTAGAACCCACATCCACCTGTGTTGACAATAATACACACGTCAATCGAGTTAAAACTCAATAGACAAAACGTCTTCAATTTTCTATACCTATCAATATCTTTTAAATTCAATCATTTTCATTATTTTTAGGTTAATTTGTAAATTTGCAAAGTGAATACTTGAAATTTTTCATTAAATTTTAGTTTTATTGAAATTTGCTTTTGTACTTTTGAACTAGAGGTAATTTTACCACTATACTTCTAACTCTATTTTCAATTTTACCGCTTCAATTTTGCTTGATTGCATTTTGATATTAAAAGTTTAATTTTTTCTATTAAATTTTAGTTTGTACCTATTTGGTATCTAAATTTGTAAATCATGAGCTAATTTAGTACATTTTTAGGAACCCAGCTCACACTGTTAAAAGTGCCAATGTGGCATTGACGACTAATAGCTTGATCATACATGGTAGCTTTACATTTTGACATGTGGTAAAAAAATAAAAAAAATTATAAAATTTATAAATTTTTACACATAAGGAATGAATCATTTGTCCAACTTCATTTTAGACATACGTTTTTTTAGTATTTTAATTTTTTTTATAACATATCAGTTTTTATATTATTATTATTGTTTAGAAATTTACAAAAATATTAAAAATATTATTTGACACTAGAATGAACATAGACTCTACATACATTTGAACTCAGACAATTGTTTGTGAATATTCATTCCATAAATATATTTTAATAAATTTATAGATTTTTATTTCATAAAATTTTAAATTTCTATATTATAATTATGAAATAAAAAATATATTAAATCTTATATTTAAAATAATATTATTTCACATTAGATTTTATAAAAATATAAAATATCTTATTATATAAAATATATTTTTCAATATATAACTTATACAATTTATACAATCTAAAATATAAAAAATGTATAAAACATAAGATTTTATAAAATATCAAAATTTATGTATTTTTAATTTAATAATAATATAAAATATGATAATTTCTAAAAATAAAAAATATAGAAAATTACCAAAAAATGCCTAGAGTCAATCTAGACAAATGGTTGTCTAGCTTCAAATGTATCTAGACAAATTGAGGTTCGTTGTAGTGTCAAATTATATTTCTAATATTTTTATAAATTTATAAATTTTTTATTTTTAGATTTTATATATTTTAAATTTCAAAATAATTATATAAAAATTTAAAATATATAAATAATACTAAAATGTATGTTTAGAATGAATCTAGACAAATAATCCAACTCAAATGAACCTAATCAAAATGTTGTCTAGGTTCATTCCCTATGTGTAAAAAATTATATATTTTATATATTTTTATTTTTGTTGCCAAAATGTTAAGTTACCATGTGTTGCCATGCAATTGGTTGTTAGTGTTACATCAGTGTATTTTAACGGTGTTAGTTAGATACCTAAAAAAGTATTAAATTGACTTAAGATTTTCAAATTTAGATATCAATTAAATAAATAAAAAAAAAGGCATCTAATAGGTATAAATTGTTAAGTTGTAATACATCTATATACATTAACCCTTTTTTTTTTTTTTTTTTTTTTTTAAATCAAGTCTTTCATTTGCTAAATGAAAGTTCAAAGCTAATAAATGAGTTTTTAATTTTTTTTTAAATTAATTTATTTTTAACTATTAAAATAAAATATTTGAATAATATTTTTTTATATTTTATTTTTAAAACATCGAATCCATGTCAAATGGAAAGTTTTATTTAAAAAATTAAAGTTGGTAACAAATTTTAATAAAATTCATAATTTAATGATAAAGTTCAATCTGACAAAAGTTGAGTGGTAAATTAATAGTAAGATGGGGAATTTATACTATAACCTTTTGGTTTTTAAAACCCTTTACAAACTCATTAGGGAACATGCCCTATAGTGGTTTAGGTGTATGATGCCCAACGCATTTGTTGAGTAAATTTCCGTGTAACTTTAAGATAGTGTAATTTACCTATTTCTATGATATGGTATTGTTTATTGATATGATAGGTGTTGAAGTCCAAATTTTGACCGGGCCCATACTCCCTTTAAATTTAATTTAAAATTAATTTTTTTTAAAATTTAAATTTATTTTAAATTAAGTTTAAAATTATTTTCAAATTTAAAATTTAAAATAAATAAAACTCAAATACAAAAGTCCAAATAATTACAAAAAAATCCAAATTACATTATTGGACCCGAATTTGGCCCAATTGCAAATATAAACCCAAAATTACCTAAAATCTATTATTCCCAAAACCCAACAATGGCCCAAATAAGCCCAACTTTACACTGCCTAACCCTAATATGCTGCTACCACCTTCCCCTCAGCCAATCAGGACGCGCCACGTCAGCAATCAAGTCACCATCTCTAGCTCCAACTTGCACTGTCACCGGCTGCTCCAACCGCCACTGCCATAGTCGAACCTGCAAGAAGAAAAGATAAGCATTAAATTGCAAACAACAAAATAGCCATGATTGTAATACTGGTTATAAAAACCAGATTCAAGGGGTTTGATTTTTTTTTTTACGAATGAATAAAAAAGGAAAAGAGATTTCTAAGGTATCTCCCAAGCTTAAACAGAAGCAGTAAGCAACAACAGAAGGGTTCGAATAGCCCCGATAAGTAACCGAGAAATACAAGTCAGATTCCATTAAGTTACCCAGGTATTTTTAATTTGTATTTATCATCCTCTATAAGTTAAAGAAGTTTTCATTAAATCAATTTCAAAACGTATTCATGCATGCATTAAATCCCTTTATGTCATTTATTATCTTGACCCGTTTCTTAAGTTTAATAAATACCCTAAATAACTTTGGTTATAATAACAATAACAGCAATAATATTAATAACAATAATAATAATAAATATTACTAATAACATTAGTAATATTAATGACAGTAATAATAATTATTAATATTAATAAATGCTATTAATTATTTCTTTAAAAAAATAAAATAAATAAATAATTAAAAAGAGGAAAATAAAAGGTCAAGCGTCACTCCCCTGAGCCGTGTTCGCCAGCGCCGGAGCTCGCGCCGGAACACCCGATAAAGTTCCGCCCAGCACCGTCCGTGCCTCGTCGAACGTAGATCTGTAAAAGAACAGAGGATCATTTTAACAGGGGTTAACAGAATCAAGAACCGAAATAATAAAAAGGAGGAATGATTTAAATCGAAAAAAGAAAAAGGTTTTTTTTTTTTACCTTCGTCGGTGGTTAGTCGGCGCGTGAGGATCGGCGACGTTGACGGAAACATGGACAGATCGTTGCGCGTGACCCAGCGCGGCGAATACCCGCGATGACGCGGGGCCGGGGACGATGGCGCGTGTGGCCCTACGCGCGACGGACGGGCGACAAGCCCGGGGCCGGAGCTTGTGCCGGCCAAAGGGGAAAGGGGAGCCTTTTTGGAGAGTTTCTTTGTTTTTTTTTTAGGAGGGGCTAAGAAATGATTTTTTTTCTCTGAAACTAGCTATTTATAGGCCCTCAGAACGGTGTCGTTCTGACGGCTGAATTTCAGTGCTAAAACGGCACCGTTATGAGCTATAGCCCGAATCCGACTCGACTCGCTTGAAGGATCCGTGTGTTTTCGAAAAAGGGGATATTTGTGCCTTTGGTCATTCCGTTTTTTTTTTAAATTTTCAATCAGGTCCTTGTACTTTTAATTAATTTTAAATTGGCCCAATAATTTTCACGGTTCTTCAATTTAGCCCATCGACCTTTTTAAAGCACTAGGAGCTGCCACGTGTCATGTTTTTGGCTTATTTTGCAAATAGTCCCCTTTATTTTTGATTTGTTTTAATTTAATCCTTAAATCAGGTTTGCTTTAATTACAAAATTACCCCAAAAATTTTCCATGGTTTTCAAAATAGTCCTCTGACTTCCGGAGGCCTGAGGGGCTGCCACGTGTCACTTATTTTTGGATTTATTACCAGAAGGTCCCTAGATTGTCAAAAAATCTCGTTTTTAACCCCGAAACTTTCAAAAATCCCATTTTTAACCTCGAAACTTCCAAAAATCTCTTTTTTACACTCGAACTTCCAAAAATCTCTTTTTTACACTCGAACTTCCAAAAATCCCATTTTTGACCCCAAAACTTTCAAAATTCTCATTTTTACCCTCGAACTTCAAAAAATCCCATTTTTGACCCCAAACCTTTCAAAAATTACCATTTTACTCCCCGAACTTCCAAAAATCCCATTTTTGACCCCAAACCTTCTAAAAATTACCATTTTACACCCGAACTTCCAAAAATCCCATTTTTGACCCGAACCTTTCAAAAATTACTATTTTACCCCCAAACTTCCAAAAATCCCATTTTTGACCCCGAATCTTCCAAAAATTACCATTTTACCCTCGAACTTCCAAAAATCTCATTTTTGACTCCAAACCTTCCAAAACTACCATTTTTCCCTCGTGCATCCGAAAAGTCTCGTTTTGAACTCCGATTACATCATTCTTCTCTCTCATTAACTTCTTTTTCGCGCTCGTATTTTGCATCTTGATTTTTCGTGGATAATTTATCTTCCTATTTATTTCACGTTGCATTTAATATTCACTGTTAACTACTTATTCATATTTATCTCGCATGCTTGTTTTCAAAATATTTTTTTTAATAAAAATTTTAAAAAAATCGAGGCAATATTCCTTTATTTCGAGTTTCAAAAATTTGTGCCTTAACTCACTAGGTGCATTCTTTCTTCAAATCGAAATAATCGAACACCCTTAATCGAGGCAATGTTTCCTTATCTTTGATTCTGAAATATTGCACCTTAACTTACTAGGTGCAACCTTTCTTCGGATCGAGATAATCGAATATCCTTTTCCCAAAAATTGAAAAAAAAAGAGTTTTTACGAAAGAAAGCTCATCATTTTTAGATCCTGAAATGTTATGTCCTAACTCACTGGACGTAACTTTTCTTCCTCGATCACTTTGAAATAGCGGGATTTCCAAACAAACCCAATCTCTTTAAAACTTAACTCATGCATTCAAGGATCGTATTTTAAACTTTATTCGAGCTCTTAAATGTTACAAATCAAGATCTGAAAATAATCAATACGGTACCAATCTTGGACGTATGAGGGTGCTAATCCTTCCTCATGCGTAACCGACTCTCGAACCTGTTTTTCTGGATTTCGAAGACCTACGTGTTTTCAAAACGTTTTTAAGAAGAAAAATGTTTTGTGGTGATCCAATCACACCGAATAAAGGATTGGTGGCGACTCCCATTATTTTTCGATTTTAATGATTTTTCGAGACTAGTCGCTTTATAAAAAAAAAAGGATGGTTTCGACAATAGGTTAAGTAAATTTTATGCACGTAGAGACGTATCTTGGCCTATACTGATTACATGTTTATATGATTCTTAACTCATGCAACCTCACCATACGAATTTAGATCAATGATGAAAATCATGCTAACAACATTGAATTGTAGAAGGTGGGAATGGACCAAGCAAAGTGGGAGTAAAAAGAAGTAAATCAAAGTCAGCATCATCCTGGGGTGGCCAAGATTCACATCCACCCCCATCTAGCCAGGTTTCAGAACAGGAATGGAAATGCGAAAGCACAAGTAATGATAATGTTGTCACCAACTAGTGTTCGAGATCTTCGACCGTGGTATATTCTAGCAAGATGTCAAACAGCAACTCAGATCAGGTTGAGAATTGCGAAAGATAATGTCTTCACCGAATCCTGTTCGACCTCCACTTCTCAATCCTTCACCTATAACTCCAGTCCATAAAGTTTATGTTTCGTTTTTAGATGCAGTTGGGCTTTTTTTGTGTATTTTGTTTCGTACATGAACTGTGTAAACACCATATTTTGTCCGGACCCAAATCAATGAGTCCAATTTAATCTAATTTACTCTTTAAATTCGATTTAAATGATTTGTTTCATAATTTTATTTTTTGGGAAATTTGTTTTGAGCTTTTTTGAAGTGTCTACGAATTAAAGCTCAAATTTATTTGGGTTTAATTTGATGCAAAACGAAGAATTTTATCAGGGCTTAACATACCGCAAATCCTCTTGAAAGAGAGGGATGCTTTCGTGCGTGGACATAGGTGGTGTATGGTTGTCGTCAGCTCGTGCAGTAAGGTGTTGGTTAAGTCTCGCAACGAGTGCAATCCTCGTGTTTTGTTGTCACCGTTGAGTTTGGAACCTTGAGCAGATTGCTTATGATAAGTCGGAGGAAGGTGAGGATGAAGTTAAGTCATCATGCCCCTTATGCCTTGGGCAACACACTTGCTACAATGGACGAGGCAAAGGGTCACGATCCCGTGAGTGTGAGTTAACTCCAAAAATCCATCCTCAATTGGGATTGCTTATAATTATTTTATTAGATACTTTTTCATTGGGCTTTGGTCCATCCATTTTAGGTTCATATGATTTTTTATACAAATATTTTATTAATTGCAATATTCCAAAAAAACAAAATTAAACAAATGAGGATTTAAAAAAAAAAGGCCACTTGCCTTTACAAATTTTACAATCTGGTCCCTGGGACCTTGCTTTGCCACGACCACTCCCTCACTGCCACCAACCCTATCAACCCCATACCCTGGCCAAGCTACCCCTAGTAGCCCCCTTAAGCCATTTGCATCAATCCATCTCTATAAAAATAGCAAGAAAGTTGAAGGTGGAGGGTCCAACCGACCAACCCTCTATTAGAAATCCGAGGGTTAGAAAACCAGAACCATTACTTTAGACATGAATACTATTGTCCTTAAAAGATATTTCCCGTATATCTTCTAAGATTCAACAAGATGTTTTGTATGTTTGAAAGCTGTCTTCTTGATAACAATAATTGTTAGATAACAAATAAAATTATGATTTTTTTAAATTTTCAAATATAATACTATTTAAATAAATATTTATGTTGATCATATATATTATATTTCAAGGTTTTAATCTTTCATCTAACATGGACAACCTGATTTTAATACAGTTAAAAATAATATATAATTGTTTATTTCAAAATTTATTCAATTAAAAAATGTAAACTTATATATTATACATACAAAAAAAAGTTTATTATTAGATCATTTAAGAATTTTGACTTGATTGACGTGGATATTATTGTTAATTCAGTGGAACATGAATTTGAGTGCGCTGAAGTATATTATCCTCTTATTTATGAGTTGGGGAGGGACTATAAATAATTCTAAACATTCTGTAAAAAAAAAACAGATACGGTTTTTACAAAAAATAAAAACCTATAACAAAATTATTAAAAAACATATTACATTTATTTAAAAAAAAATGTTGTTAGACATTATCGAATTTGTTACAATAAAATTTTGTTATAAATAATAATGTTTAAATTTTTTCTACAAACTTAATTTTAAATGGAAATAATTTAAATTTTGGTATCTACAAATGGATTTTTTTTTTTTTTCAAATTATGCACATGTGTTAATTATCTAAAACACTAAACATCAAAATGTATAATGTGAATATAGATATTTATTTAGAATCTTGTAATATAATATATATATATATAAAAATTTATAATTTATAATGTGAACATAAATATTTATTTACAACTTTATAATATAATATGTATAAAAGATATATTCACTTTATCAAAATCTGATAATACTATTAATAGTCAATTGAGTCTTAGTTTGGTTGGTATTAATATTGTTGTCAATGCAGGAAGACGTGGATTCAAATATGTTGAAGTGTGTTTATCCTCTTATTTGAGGGTTGGAATAGGTTATGAATAGTTTTAAATATTGTATTAACTCGAAAAATTTTTTTTGAAGAATTATAAGAGGAAGATAAAACTCTAATAACAATGTAACTAACGCAATTCGAACTCATATCACACTTAAAACGATAAATACTCTTATCATCAGACTAATATGAGGTCATATCAACTCAAAAACTTTAAGATAGTATATTTTGAGCAAGGTGAAAATTTAGTTGGTCTAGTCGTACCGTGTTTCTTTTATTTCAAAAGTTACTTTGGCGGTGGCCACTTTTTTTTTTGTTCACAAACCTACAAAAGAACCCAATGAATGGGTTGACGACCAAAAGAAAGCTGTCATAGTATTTATAAATAGTATAGTTTGTGATCTGGAAAAACGTACTAATTAAAATAACCAAAACAATAGTGGTGTAATTATATATATGAACTTTAATTTGGTGTAATTATATTCATAAAATTTTAATTGTGGTTTAAATTTATACGTAAAATTTTAATTTTGATTTAATCATACACATTTAAAGAAATAAATACATCAATTTATTTTTATATTGAATAAATATAATTATTTATGAATGTAATATATAAATAAAAAATGATGTTATATCAATAATTGTGTTAATAATTTACAAGAATTGGGTTAAATCAAAATTTCTTGTATAAAATTACACAAAATTAAAATTCATGTATAGTATAATTGCATATTAAACCACAGTTCATGTATAGTTTTGAGATTTATCACTTTTTTTTTTACAACTAGAGGTATTCTCAATCATTTTACTGTTGTAGTCTAATCCTGTTTAAATGAAGATAATATTCAACTACCAATTATAATTCTATTATTCAAAACATCATTTAGAAGAAAAAATTATCTGGATTATGCAGAGTACGGTAAATCATAGCACACTCAAGCCCGACTCTGGAGTAGTTTGGGACTGCTGTCGCTCAGGCCCTTGGGCTCAAAAAACTTTTCCAGCTTTTAAGGTGGAAAAAAATTCTTCAACCTTTTAAGTTTTTTGATCGACGCCTCATTGCAAACAGAGAAAAAAAAAAGAAAAAAGAAAAGAAATACCAAATTTTTTTATTTTATTACTAGTATATGTTTTTTATTTTGTTGTATTGCATTTTATAATTTGTTTAAAAGAGGCCCTAGTTTATTGTTTCGCATAAGGTCCCAAAAATGTCAAGAACAAGCTTGAAAAACCCGACTTTGGAGATAGTTTAAGAGTATGGCTGCCTAGGGTCCAAGGCCGAAAGGGGCCCAAAAAGAATTTCTAACTTTTAACATTAGCCCTAATTTTATTTTATTTTATTACTAGTATGTGTTTTTATTTTATTGTATTACATTTTATAATTTACTATTTATTATTTCGACTGTGGTCCTAAAAATATCAAGAAATTACCTGCAATGGCTCTAGCCTGACCAACCAAACAATTTAACGTGGATGGTGAATGAGCTAATTTATTACAATCCCTTTTCATATAATTAAAAACAACCTTACGACAATGGAGGACTATATCATGAATATCAAGAGTCAAAGTACCCCCAGTCCCAGCATGGTTCGTCCCTTTTCTCAGTTTCCTGTATTTCTAGCAAGGAATTCGATTCTACCTATAATCTGGTAAAACCTTTAAAAACAGCCGCCTCTAATCCCCCCTGAATAGCACAAACCACTACATTTCGCACCAGTTACACAACCGGCAACCACATTTAGCTTGGAAAAGCTTCTCAAGGTGGCTGTATCCATCTCTCCTGCTATTGCAGTCCTTAGTCGAGACCGTGTTTCTTCTGAATGACCGCTATTTGCCAAAAGTTACGAATCAGTCACCTGCATAAAGTTAGATTCAGCAGTAACCAAGTCAAATTCACCGGCAAGTTAGGACAGATGCAATTCCAAAGTCTTCTTCTCAAGCAACACATGCCCATCCCAATGCTCCTAAGAAGAATCCCTTTGAATAGCCTCCAATCGAACACTTCAATCTTTATGGTCCACTCGATTAAATAGATTATATTGCGCAAGAAGTTGTTTTTACTTGATTCACTAACAATTTGTAAGTCATTCAACATATCTATGTTTAAAAGAAATTTAAACTTCGAAGCTTAAGAAAATTTTAAAAAATCTGAAGGGTTGGAAGGAATTTTAAACAACACTATATCAGTTTTGAAGAAAGTTGCTCTTTTATCTTGTTCAACCAATTTTAAAAAGAGAGAGGTAAAACTCATTTTTAAATTGTGAAGAGCACCACCGCCATCAATTTTAAGATCAAGTCTAAAAGATCCTTGAAGTGTAATTATTCATCCAAGATCACATCTCAAAGACCATAATTGGATCAAAACTATCCTAATCCTTTTGTATATAAAGGTTATAAATCTATTTTCAAGATTAAATTTAACTGCCTTTGAAGTGGACTCAACTATCTAAGACCAAGTTTCGGAGACTTCTGCATTCAAATTCTCTCCAAACTCGCTTTTAAGATCAAGTCTAAAAACGTTTGAAGCAAACTTAATTAATTCAAGATTAAGTTTCGAAGACCCTTGAATTCAAATCAAATTTTCATGCAAGCATATCTACAAATTTAGTTTCAAGATCAAATCTCAAAGACACTTGAAGCATAATCATCCATACACAATTTAAAATTAAATGTTGAAAAGTTAAACATTGAAAAACTAAGTATTGAATTTAAGTTATAAAATTCGTTTATATATTACTTGAAATTAGGTACATGATCTGTCCTAATTTGATACGTCAAATTAGGCTTTCTAGAACACTTAACGAGTTGTTCTCAAGCAACTTATGAGTCTTTTCTATATTTTCCGTAGTTCTTAGTTCTCAGTATTAATAATCATTTTCGCTTAGTTTTACTCATTTTAAGACCCAATTTGACAAAATTGTGTCATGGGGAACCTACTGATATGTTTGAGTTAGTGTAGGAAGACGACGATGGCCCAACCTTGAGGAGTACTACATTTGACATGGGTGTCACAACATTGAGCTCCCTTTGCCTCGAGGATGCAAGACTTCAACAAGAAATCAACCTGGACCTAACTGTCGAGAGAGTAGAGACATTGAGCCCAATCTCGCGATATCAAACCTCCAAGGTTGCGATATCACTAAAGGTTGTTGAAGTGAAGACACCATGGCCACCACCAATATGTTGCGACACCGACCAGTGAATGTCGTGAAATCAAGAACCCCGGAGCCAAGAATGCACTACTGTAAAGGGTGTCGCGACACTAAAGCTTGGATGTCACGACATCGCTTCGTGATGGGGTGAAAATCACTGAAAGGGTAATCTTTTGTCCAACTCAAACTCAAGTCAACCCATAGCTCTCAAGGGACATTTTTGTTAAAGATTTAGGGTTGAATTGGTTGTATTAAAGACACTTTTTGGCTATCAACTAAAGGAGACCTCTCTTATAATCTCTTTAGGTTTTAGTTGTTAGTCTTTTCTCCATTGTTAGGTTTATTCTTTGTCTTTCTAAGCTTAGTTGTTGTAGTAGTTAGTTTTGTTAGTTTTTGCTGTAGATTTCATTTCTTTGCAATTAGGTACAAAAATCTTGCTTTGTATTTGGAATTCTATTCACATCCCTTAATATATTTCCATTTTGTCTATTCTAAAAAGTATAAAAATCCTAACTTTTGCTATGTTTTTTACTTCATTGTTGCAACTATCATATTCTTCAAAGCATCCAACAAAAGCCCCTAAGATTTCTCTAACCTTTTTTTTTTATGTTTTCCTTAATGAATCATTTGAACATGTATTTTATTGTTGTTTGTATGATGATGATGTGTGGTAACTAAAACTATGGTGGTTGGTTGATGGAAATGTTGCTTGGTTACTTTTTTGTTTAGGGACTAAATCGAATAAACTTTAAAACTTAGAATCGACGACTATGGGTGAATGTTTAGATAGGTGAGACTGAGAGGAGAGTCTATTAAGAACCACTTTTATTAGCTTGATTTAGTTTAGTGAGATCGAGAGATAATTTGGACTAAATCGTTTAATTTAGTAAAATGGTTACCGAGAGGGTAAATTAAACCAATTAGGAGTTTGAGCCCTTTAAATCCCTAATCCAAAAATTAATTAGCAACATGGAAGTCAACCAACTACTTTTATCTATTGAATTGTTAGTTATATACTTTTCACTATTTTGCAATTTAGTCCTTTTTAGTGTTAGATAGTTAAATACTATAATTATCCCTTGAATATGAATTGTCGTACTATAATATTTAGTGAATAGTTAGCTAGATGTCTTATTTGAATGCATTTTCGTTGTTGATCACCTTATCACCCAGATTCTCTTGGGTTTGATCCTTGAAATATTCGAAGTGTTTCATTGTAAGTTGTAACACTTAAAATATTATAAAATGACATGTCACACTTGCAGTACACCGCTATAATTATAATTATAATTATGTTGATTCATAACTTCTGCGCACATACACCAAGTCACAATCAGTACACAATATAATTAGATTGTTTGATGAGTGTAAATTTTAATTATAATTTTTTTTATATATATGTTTGTTCTTATTTTAAAAAACATTTCACATATTATTTTAAACCGGGACAAAAATTAAACCTAATTTTTTTAAAGAATAACATAATATTAAAATAAAATAAAATATTTAAAGAATAATATAATAAAAATAATTGAAAATTTTTGCATTAAGTAATAAGTAACCCCTTATTTATTAATCATTTTTACACTTTTTATAAAAAAATCTATCATTTATTTTTTATTATAAATTATCAAACAATTTAAAATTTTTTTTAAATTATTACAAATATTAATTTTTTTCAATGTGTTATCAAATAAGGCTTAAGCCTAAAAAATCATTGAATCAAAAATTCCAGCATAGCTTCAACTTATTATCTAAATATTTTCACAATAAGAGTTGTAATAATACTAATAATAGATTTTTTTTTTGAATAATTTCATTATAGATTTTGATCTCATCTGTTTTTTGCATAAGGTCTAGAATTATTCATAGACCCTCTCAAACTCATAAATAAAAAAATAATGTGCTTCAACGCATTAAAACTCACGTCTTCTTGTATTGACAATAATACTCATATCAATCGAGTTAAAATTCGATCGACTAATAATAAATTTTTAAGAGTGAATCAAGGCCAAGATTTAGTTGGTCTAGTCTTACCGTGTTCCTTTTATTTTAAGAAAGTTGCTTGGGAGTCATTGTTTATTTCTTCTGTTCGATGACGAAACCTTACTTACGTCCACAGAAGCTGCAACGAAAGAACCCAAACAATGGGTTGACGACCAAGTTGTCATTGTATTTATAAATGGCAGAGCTGTGATCTGAACAAACATACTCATTACAATAGCCGAAACAATAACAGTGTTTGTTGTTTTCAGAATTATGGTAACTATCAAATCTCCATTTCCTCTCATCCTTTGCTGCTACCTCTTGGTTTCTTTCGTCTTCTTCCCACATGGAGCACTCTCTCGTAAACTACTGGGGGAAGGTAAAAATGTATTCCATTTTCATTTCTTTTTTCTAAAACCTTTTCCTGGTTTATGTGTATGATGTCCAATGCATTGAATTGCAGGTGGTGGCAATGACCCAAGCAAAGCGAGAGTAAATAAAAGTAAATCACAAGGAGCACCATCTTGGGTTGGCCAGGAT
This sequence comes from Kokia cookei, assembly GCA_039519145.1. Classification (NCBI taxonomy): domain Eukaryota; kingdom Viridiplantae; phylum Streptophyta; class Magnoliopsida; order Malvales; family Malvaceae; genus Kokia; species Kokia cookei. The sequence goes on from CM076910.1 coordinate 2,411,949, forward strand.
TCACATCGACCACCGTCTAGCCAGGTGGTTTCTCGTCAGGTTTCCAACAACCCCACAGGCCCGGGATGGAATTGCAAAACCACAACTACTAATAATGGTTACTCGAGATCGTGTTCGAACTCCAATTACCAGTCCAATAATTACCAGAACTCCAATTACCAGTACTCCAGTTACCAGAACTCCAATTACCAGTCCAATTACCAGTACTCCACCAGTCCATAAAGTTTATGTTTAGTTCTGAGTTAAGCTTGTTGTGTTGTCAGTATGTTTCGCCCATACCAGCCAAAACGATATTCATGGCTGCTACATTAACTGTGCTCTACTAAAGAAATAACTGATGAAAGAAGATATCTAAAAAAGTTAAACCTTAATTTCTAATGTAATATGTGGTGTCAAAATAGTAATTTTTGTTTATCTCAAAATATATTTTAGTCACTTATATTTTCGCGTTGTAACATTTTAGTCACAAGCCGTTAATTGTCATTAACAATGTAACAGTAACTTGACGTGACACGTTAAATCATTATTTAAAACAAAAATTTTAAGTTAATTTATACAATTGATCCTAATATTTTTTTCGTTTTGAGCAATTTTTTTTTTATGTTCTTTTAACTTTTTTTTTTCATTTTTTTTTTCATTCTCTTCTACTTCTTCCTCTATTTTTCTCCCTTCTTCATTTCTTTTAACGTAGTTTTTTTATGTTTTCTATTTGTTAAAACCGGTCCTTGTACTTTTATTTTTTGAACAATTTAATTTTTTCGAGTGAGACGAACTTGTGGACTAATTTTAATATAAAATTGTATACTTTAACCTAAAATACTTTAATGTAAAATTGTATACTTTAACCTAAAATACTTTAATATAAAATTGTTATAAATATTTTATTATTATAAAGTATATGTCCATCGGATTAGAAGATCAATATACTTCAAGACTTTAATATTAATTAAGAGTAAAATTTTAATTCATGTATATTTTTTATGTCTATATTATTAGGAATAAAATTTTAATTAAAATTTCACCCAAAAATTATTTAAAAACAAATTTCCCTCATTTTCTCCCATTTTATCTATTTTTGAAATTTTTATTTAATTTTATTTTAATTTTGATTTATTTTTTAAAATATTCTAATTTTTTTTAAAAAAATTAATTTTTCTCATTTTATATATAATTAAGATTTAGTTGACATAAAACATAAAAATTGAATATTAAAATTGTTATTATATCAACTAAAAAGACGTCGCTTAATAGTTAAGTGATAAAGAAAAACCATTTCAAAAAAATTAGTGGTTAAATTGTAATTTTTTTTAATTAAATGACCAAAATTAAAATTTACCCATTATTTAATGACTAATGATGTAACTTTCCAAAAAAAAAAATTCTATAATTGAGCTTTGAGCTTTTCTATATTTAGATTTAGTTTTTGCCAACTTATAAACATAATTATTAGATGGAATTCCTACTTTATCACGTGCAATTAATTTTAAAAATTCATTAAAAATTTGACATGTTTGATTTATTTTTAAATTTATTTATTTTATTTTTTATTACTTTCTTAAAAGTACTTGCCATTGAATTGCCTGTGTTGAAGCCTAATTTGTCCAAATTTGAAATCCAAAATTAAAATAAAACAAAAAATAATAAACATTTTAAATTAAATTTATTTTAGTTTAAAATGTCCATTTACATCCAAATTCAATACCACTTAAACTACCCAAATCTCAAACTACTCATGACCCAAAAACACACCAACCCAATTGCACCCTAGCCCAAATCAAATATAAGCCTAACAAGTCCAAACTTTGAAAAAAATCAAAAACCCTAGCAAGAGTTTGTTCCCTTCGACGCCTTTGTTGCCCTTTCCACGTCAGTCCCTGATTCTCAAGGCCACCACCACATTTTTGACACAATCTCGCCAATGGACGTTCATCTGCCACCGCCGTCGAACCTGCACCACAAAGAAGAAGACAGAGACAAAAGCAAAGAAACAAACAGAAAAAAAAAAAAGCACAATCATTGTAACAATGGCTATAAAAAGCCAAACATTTCTCTTTTGTAATTTTGACACACCCACAATATATCAGAATACATATTTGCAACACAAAATTTCAGTTCATGCAAGGTATATTATATATATTATATTTATATTCTGTCATTTATTAATATTGTTGGAGCCCAATTTGTTCGGACCCAATTTGAACCAAAAAATGAATTTTAAATTTAATTTTATTAAGTTTAAAAGTCCAAAATGTCCAATTACAAAGTCCAATTGAGCCCAAATTCAAAATGACCCAAACTAAGCCTAAATGGCCCAAATAGGCCCAAACCAATTAACCCAAGACCTAAATTTGCTACTGCCTCCACCTCAGCCAACCAGAAGCCGCCACGTCATTGACAACTTGCCACCATCGCAACTTGCTTCTGCCACTGCCACGAGCCACCATAGCCTAACCTGCATAAGGAAAAGAAGACAGACATTAAATTGTAAAACAACAAAAAATCATCATTGAAACACTGGTTATAAAAAACCAGTTTCAAATTTGTAATAGGTTACGAACCCTTGGTTATACATTCCAGAATCAATACAGTGAGTTTTTTTAGTGATAGGAATTTACAAGTTAGAAGTAGAACGCAACACATAATAAGCAAGAATAGATTACCAGATACACGAAACAACCAAGAACACCCAAGCATCGCAACTGATCAGGTACCATTCAATGTATAATTACTGTCATTTTACGTTTCAAGTTTCCAAACCAACCGGTTTCTAAATACATTAATACATGTATTTAATATTCCTGTCAATATTTATTCTCTTTTACTGTGTTAATGATTATCATTAATATTAATATTAAACATAATATTAATTATTATTAATTACCACATCCATAATAATAATAATATTAATAATATTAATTAATAAATAAAAAAAGAAACGAAGGGACTCATCTTTGTTAAACGGTCACCACCGGAACCGCCCTTGGAGCCATCCAAGCCGTCGCCGTCGCAAAACCCCGAATCTCACCGATGCTTCGTCATCCGTGGATATGCAAAAAAACAAAGAATCAAAATGATCAATAATAAAATAAAAAAACAGTTTAAAAAACGGGGAGTTTTAAAGAAAGGTTTAAAACAAAAAAAAAGAGAAAAAGAAACGGCTTTTACCTTCAACGGAGGCGCGTGGCGCGTGGGAGGAAACGCGGCGACGGAGACATGGTCGGATTGGTGCGCGTAACCAGGCGCGGCGACGACGCGCGGCTACAGACGGAGGCGCGTGGCGGCTACGCGCGACCGACGGCGACCAGACCGATCGGTCGGAGCATGGCCGGCCATAGAGGAGGGAGAGGATTTTTCTGAAGGGTTTTTGTTTTTTTTTTTAAAAAGCGGTGAAAAGTGACATTTTTTTTCTGAGAAATGACTTATTTATAGCCATCCAAAACGGTGTCGTTTTGCCATGACTTAAGAATGCTCAAAAACGGTATCGTTTCAGCCCATAGCCCATGGTCGACCCGTAATCCGACCCAACTCGACCTGAGATCCGCGTGTTTTTAAAGGAGGGGTTATTTATGCGTTCGATCCTTCCGCTTTTTCTAAAATTTTTAATCAGGTCCTTTTTGCACTTTTAATTAATTTTAAATTGGCCCAATGATTTTCACGATTTTTCAATTTAATCCCTCGACCTTTTAAAAGCACCAGGAGCTGCCATGTGTCATGATTTTGGCTTATTTATGCAAATGGTCCCTCTTATGGTTAATTTGTTTTATTTTAATCCTCAAATCGAATTTTATTTAATTACAAAATTGACCTAAAAATTTTTCATGGATTTCAAACTAGTCCTTTGACTTCAGGATGCCTGAGGGGCTGCCACGTGTCACCTATTTTTTGGTTTTATTGCACTGGAGTTTCGAAACTTTCAAAAATTCTATTTTTACACCCAAAACTTCTAAAAATTTCATTTTTAACCCCAAACTTCTCAAAATCTCATTTTTAACCCTAAACTTCCAAAAATTCCATTTTTACCCCTAAACTTCCAAAAATCCCATTTTTAACCCCGAAACTTCCAAAAATTTTATTTTTAATCTCGAACTTCAAAAAAATCACATTTTTAACCCTAAAACTTTCAAAAATTCTATTTTTACCCCCGAACTTCCAAAAATGCCATTTTTACCACGAAACTTCCAAAAATTCCATTTTTGCCCTCGAACTTCCAAAATCTCCATTTTCGACCTCGAAACTCTCAAAATTTACCTTTTACACCCGAATGTTTAAAAATTCCATTTTTAAACCTTGAATTTTTCCAAAATTATCATTCTGCCCCCGGGTATCCGAAAAGTCTCATTTTCAACTCTGATTGCATCATTCTTCTTTCTCATCAATATTTGCACTTAATTTTAAAATTATTATGCACTCGTATTTTGCATTTTTGATTTTTCGCAAATAATTTATCTTCTTATTTATCTTACTACGTGTTATTTAATATTCATTATTAACTGCTTATTCGTATTAAACTCGCATGCTTGTTTTCAAAATTGTTTTTTCTTAAAAGCTTTAAAATCGAGGCAATATTCTTTTATTTCGAGTTTCGAAAATTTGTGTCTTAACTCACTAGGTGCAATTTTTCTTCAAATCGAAATAACCGAATACCCTTAATCGAGGCAATGTTTCCTTATCTTCGATTATGAAATATTGCGCTTTAACTTACCAGGTGCAACCTTTCTTCAAATCGAGATAATCGAATATCCTTTTTGCAAAAATTTAAAAAAAAAAGCTTTACAAAGGAAAGCTCGTTATTTCTAGATCTTGAATTGTCATGTCCTAACTCACTGGACGTAACTTTCTTCCTCAATCACTTTGAACTAGCGGGATTTCCAAACAAAGTCGATCTCTTTTAAACTTAACCCATGCATTCAAGGATCGTATTTTAAACTTTATTCAAGCTTTTAAATGTTACAAATTAAGACTCGAAAATAATCAATACGGTACCAATTTTGGGCGTATGAGGGTGCTAATCCTTCCTCATGCGTAACCGACTCCCGAACCTGTTTTTTCGGATTTTGAAGACCTACATGTTTACAAAACGATTTTTAAAGCGTTTTGTGGTGATCCAATCACACCAAATAAAAGATTGGTGGCGACTCCCATTATTTTCAATTTTAAAATAATTTTTGAAACACATCGTTTTCCAAATAAGGGATGGTTTCGAATACAGTAATGCTCGAAAACACCTATTGCTTTAGCCTCGAAAGCAATATGGATCTTTTTGTAAAAGGGCTCATGGTCATTATTCAGTTATTTTGAATGAAATGCACTTTCCATCTTATATTCTTCTCCATAATTATTCTTTCATTTCTTAATTCGGCTTAATAAACCAATCGTACATATCCAATAAACAAGATTGATTATTCTTTAATACATACATACTCATACATAAACCACATAGTTATTCTTTTGTAAATTTATTTTGCTCTTTAGACTTTCTTTTCATCCTTTGACAGATCCTCAAATATCAATAATATGAGCAACCCTGACGCTAACTTAAAACCCCACTTCGAGCAAGATACGTGTTTGGAAGAACTTCAGGACCTTGAAGATAATCAAGATTGTAATCTGCCTTCGGATTTGTTAAGGATGATGGAACAGGAAGAAAAACAGATCTTGCCTCATTCGGACCTAGTGGAAGTTATTAATATGGGGCATGAAGATGAAAAGAAAGATGTGAAAATTGAGACAAGCATCTCTGTAGAAATCAGAAGGAATCTTATCGAGTTGCTACAAGAGTTCCAAGATATCTTCGCATGGTCTTACCAGGATATATCTGGCTTGAGCACTGACATTGTGGTGCATAAACTCCCTATAAAGGAAGAAAGCAAACCTGTGCAACAAAAACTCCGAAGGATGAGACCGGATGTGTTGTTAAAAGTAAAAGAAGAAGTCAAGAAATAATTTGACGCTGGTTTTCTCTAGGTAGTTAAATACTCTGAATGGGTAGCTAATATAGTCTTCGTTCCTAAAAAAGACTGAAATGTGCGCATATGTGTGGACTATCGAGATTTAAATAAAGCTAGCCCAAAGGATAATTTTCTCTTACCCCACATCGACACTTTAGTCGATAACACTGCAGGACATTCTCTATTTTCCTTTATGGATGGTTTCTCTGGGTATAATCAGATAAGGATGGACCCTGAGGATATGATCAAAACCATATTTGTCATGCTATGGGGAACATTTTGCTACAAGGTGATGCCTTTCGGACTCAAAAATGCAGGGGCAACTTATCAAAGGGCCATGGTGACCCTATTCCATGATATGATGCATAAGGAGATTGAAGTTTAAGTCGATGACATGATTGTGAAATCCCAAACGGAGGAAGAACATGTAAGAATCCTGAAAAAGATATTTTGAAGGCTAAAGAAATATCAATTAAAGCTAAACTCTGCAAAGTGCACTTTCGGGGCTATATCAGAAAAATTGTTAGGCTTTGTAGTCAGTAAAAGAGGAATTGAAATTGACCCGGATAAAGTCAAAGCCATATAGGAGCTACCACCACCCAGCACGCAAAAAGAAGTTCGAGGGTTCCTAGGAAGACTAAATTACATTGCTCGGTTCATTTCACAGTTGATTGAGAAATACGATTCTATCTTCCGCTTGCTTAGAAAGCGTAACCTAGGTGTATGGGATGACGAATGCCAGGAAACTTTCAACAAGGTCAAAGATTATTTATCCAAGGCTCCCATTTTGGTACCTCCGATTCTTAATAAGTCATTGATCTTGTACCTGACAGTCTTTGAAAATTCCATGGGATGCGTACTAGGCCAACACGATGAATCCGAAAAGAAGGAAAGAGCAATATATTATCTCAGCAAGAAATTCATTGATTGCGAAATGCGGTATTCACCAATTGAAAAATTATGTTGTGCACTAGTCTGGATTACACGCAGATTAAGACAATACATGTTATACCATACCACTTGGTTGATCTCGAAATTAGATCCTCTGAAGTACCTGATGGAGTCAGCTGCATTGAATGGGAGATTAGCTCGATGGCAAATCTTGCTCTCGAAATTCGACATAGTCTACATCAATTAGAAAGCAATAAAAGGGAGTGCGATAGCAGACTTCTTGGCCAGTAGGGCTTTAGATGACTATGAGCCGATAAACTTCGATTTCCCAAATGAAGATTTAATGTATATTGCGACTACTAAAGGGACAATCACAGAAGAACGACCTTGGAGATTGAATTTTGTTGGAGCTTCAAATGCCACAGGTAATGGGGTCGAGGCAATCTTGGATCACCAGAGGGAGATCATTATCCTTTCACCAACAAACTTGATTTTGATTGCACAAACAACATGGTTGAATACGAAGCATGTATCTTGGGAATCCGTGCGGCCATAGAACGAGGAATCAAAATTTTAGAGATTTATGGAGACTTCACACTGGTAATCTATCAACTCAAAGGAGAATGGGAAATAAGGGATTCTAAGTTAGTGGATTACCGTAAATTAGTCCTCGAGTTGATCACAGAATTCGATGATGTCACATTCCATTATCTCCCATGAGAAGAAAATTAGATGGCTGATGCTCTTGCCACTCTAGCCTCGATGATTAAGGTGAGTAGGACGGAAAATGTAAAGCCATTCAGATGAGTATCTATGAAGCTCATGTTCATTGTTGTGATATTGAGGCAAAGGAAAAAGAAGAAAAAGATGATCAACCATGGTACCCGAGCAAGCCTCAGAAAATGAGAAGAGGACATTACGAAGACTAGCGAGTGAATATGTCCTAGACAAAAGATCAAGTGTTGCTAAGATGTGTAGACGCAATTGAAGCTAAGAAGATCTTAAAAGAAGTTCATGAAGGCATTTGTGGGACACACGCCAACGGTTTCACGATAGCCCGGTAAATAATAAGATTTGGGTATTACTGGTCTACTATGGAGGACGATTGCATCAATTATGCCAAGAAGTGCCATAAGTGTCAGATCTATGGAGATAAGATTCATGTACCTCCATCACACCTTCATGTCATGACCTCTCCCAGGCCTTTTTCCATGTGGGGCATAGATGTCATCGGGTCAATTTCTCCAAAGGCTTCCAATGGCCATAGATTCATCTTTTTGGTGATTAACTACTTTACTAAATGGGTAGAGGCAACCTCATATGCAAATGTTACCAAGTCTGCGGTTAGCAAGTTCCTAAAAAAGGAAATTATTTATCGATACGGGATGCCTGAAAGGATCATATCCGATAATGCCCTGAATTTGAACAATAGCATGATAGCAGAAGTTTGCGAACAATTCAAAATCAAGCATCATAATTCTTCTCCTTATCGCCCAAAAATTAATGGAGTTGTGGAGGCAGCTAATAAGAACATCAAGAAGATCGTGGCAAAAATGATTGAGACTTACAAAGACTGGCACGAAAAACTACCATTTGCCCTCTTTGTCTACAGAACTTCCGTCAGAACTTCTATTGGGGCAACACCATTCTCGTTGGAATACGGTATGGAGGCAGTCTTGCCTATTGAGATTGAAATACCTTCCCTTCGAGTCTTAACCGAGCTTCAACTAGACGAGGTTGAATGGATCCAAGCTTGATATGACCAGTTGAATTTAACCGAGGAAAAGAGATTAAAACCCATTCGCCATGGCCAGATGTACCAGAAAAGAATGATGCAAGCATACTACAAAAAGGTTCGTCCTAGGGAATTCTGTGAGGGAGATCTAGTTTTAAAAAAGATACTTCCCATACATAAAGATTTCAGTGGGAAATAGATGCCCAATTGGGAAGGACCTTATATGGTAAAGAAAACTTTCTCAGGAGGAGCTCTCATCCTAACAGAAATGGACGGCAAGGATCTGTACAACCCCGTCAATTCAGACTCGGTGAAAAAATACTTCGCTTAAAAATAAAAGGGGAATTGAGATGAAAACCTGCAAAGGGCGTCCCGAAAAAAAAAAGAGTTCAAGATGAAAACTCGCAAAGGGTGTCCTGAAACTAAGGAAACTTTGAGTTGAAAACCTGCAAAGGGCGACTCATGTTCAAGAACGGGTCAATGAGATGAATGAAGGTTACAACTTGAAACATCAACAAAGCACTCTAGATCTTCTAGACACACATCTGAGCTAGGAATAATTCTCAAGCAAATTGGCGCAGAGTAGCTCATTTTGCGATATCTGGGTCAACTAACTATTCTTCATTGTATACTTGGCAATTTTTCAACTAATTATTGTTTCCTTTGACCCTTTTTTTTAATGGAATACGAATTTGTTTCTACACAATTTTGTCCAAGCATTTTGCATCTAAATAACGGGTAATGAACTAATAAATCATACAAAAATTTATGAGAATTATTCGGGAATTTTGAGAAATTACAAGAAGTTCGAAACAAGACCACCAATGGGAAGACAAGCTTAAAAAAACAAGCAGTTCCAGAACAACCTAGAAAAGATGGAGCAACACATTCAAAGACAGAATTTGGACGGGCAACAGACCATGCTGACCTGAATATTAATAAATAAATCTGACATTCATCATATACATTCATATAAGTTAGGAGCATTTAAATCATGACTTTCTAATTTAGGCCTATACAAAGGCCCATAAAAGCATGTTTCACAAGTCACATCCCCGCCACGTGGCGAGATGAATCATTAAGACCATCGAGGAAAAGTTGAAGAGATGCAGGAATCCAACTTTGCCTCGATCACGGGGCAGATTACGACCATCCACAAACAGCGATGCGGTCATCTTCTTGATGAGATACTGAGAAAAAGACCAAATCAAACCCACGTTCGATCTTCGAACTCCAGCTTCTTGATACGACATTGAGAAACAAGTCGAAGCAATAAAAGGTTAGCTTCCTGATGAGATACTGAGAAGTGGATCAAATTCATCTTCCTGATGAGATATAGAGAAGCGAATTGAAACAATCGATGCGGTCATCTTCTTGATGAGATACTGAGAAGAAGACCAAATGAAACCCACGTTCGATCTTCGAACTCCAGCTTCTTGATGCGATACTGAGAAGCAAGTCGAAGCAATAAAATGGTCAGCTTCCTGATGAGATACTGAGAAGTGAACCAAATTCGTCTTCTTGATAAGATACAGAGAAGTGGATTGAAACAAACGATGCGGTCATCTTCCTTGTGAGATACTGAGAAGAAGACAAAATCAAACCCACGCTCAAAGCGAACAAAATCTTCAAACCCCAGCTTCCCGATGAGATACTGAGAAGCAGGTCGAAGCAATAAAATGGTTAGCTTCCTGATGAGATACTAAAAAGAAGACCAGATCTTCGAACCCTAGCTTCCCGATGAGATACTGAGAAGCAGGGCGAAGTAATAAAACGGTTAGCTTCCCGATGAAATATGGGGAAGTGAACCAAAACCATCTTTCTGATGAAACACAGAGAAGTAGATCAAAATAAGTATGGTCGCCTTCTTGATGAGATACTAAGAAGAAGGTCAAGTCAGTGAAACCAGATTCAAAGACTACGGTGATGAATTTCAATCCCCTTGAAAGGAATGAAATTACAGTACCAAATTTTGTCTTTTTGAAGATTACTTTAGGGCAAGATGGAGTCATGATACAGAGGTAGATGCGGTAAAATCAAATAGTTAAACAAAGCAAAAAATGGACCAATTAAAGAGAGATCGTCGAAGAGGTGAGATAGGACTAAATTGGGCCTCTTTTTGGTCCTTGCTCCATTCTTGTTACACAACAACGAGCAAGGAGGGGCAATTGTTGGAGCACAATTTGTTCGAGCTCAATTTGAACCAAAAAATGGATTTTAAATTTAATTTTATTAAGTTTAAAAGTCCAAAATGTCCAATTACAAAGCCCAATTGGGCCCAAATTCAAAATGACCCAAACTAAACCTAAATGGTCCAAATAGGCCCAAACCAATTAACCCAAGACCTAAATTTGTTGCTCTCCACCTCAGCCAACCAGAAGTCGCCACGTCATTGATAACTTGCCACCACCCCAACTTGCTTCTGCCACTGCTACTGCCACTGCCATGAGCCACCATAGCCAAACCTGCAAAAGGAAAAGAAGACAGACCTTAAATTGTAAAACAATAAAAAATCATCATTGAAACACTAGTTATAAAAAACCAGTTTCAAATTTGTAATAGGTTACGAACCTTTGGTTATACATTCCAGAATCAATACAGTGAGTTTTTTTAGTGATAGGCATTTACAAGTTAGAAGTAGAACGCAGCACATAATAAGCAAGAATAGACTACCAGATACACGAAGCAACCAAGAACACTCAAGCATCGCAACTGATCAGGTACCATTCAATGTATAATTACTGTCATTTTACGTTTCAAGTTTCCAAACCAACCGGTTTCTAACCAGGCGCGGTGACTACGCACGATGACGCGCAACCACGGACGGAAGCGCGTGACGGCTACGCGCGACCGATAGCGACCGGATCAATCGATCGGAGCATAGGCAACCATAGAGGGGGGACAGGATTTTTCTGAAGGGTTTTTGGTTTTTTTAAAAAAAAAGGGGTGAAAAGTGACTTTTTTTTCTGAGAAATGGCTTATTTATAGCCATCCAAAATGGTGTCGTTTTGGCATGGCTTCAGAATGCTCAAAACGGCACTGTTTCATCCCATAGCCCATGGTCAACCCGAAATTCGACCCGATCAGACCTGGGATCCGCGTGTTTTTAAAGGAGGGGTTATTTATGCGTTCGATCCTTCTGTTTTTTCTAAAATTTTGAATCAGGTCCTTTTTGTACTTTTAATTAATTTTAAATTGGCCCAATAATTTTCATGGTTTTTCAATTTAATTCCTCAACCTTTTAAAAGCACCAAGAGCTACCACGTGTCATGATTTTGGCTTATTTCTGTAAATGGTCCCTCTTATGGTTAATTTGCTTTAATTTAATCCTCAAATCGAGTTTTATTTAATTACAAAATTGACCCAAAAACTTTTCATGGATGGTTTTCCAAATAAGGGATGGTTTCGACAAATATTTTTTTGAAACAATTTTAAAATAAATAAAACAAAAACATAAAGGAGAAATTAGGGTTTGTACTTGGTTCGAGTGTCGCCGTCACGTGACCGAGACATGCTCCGATAATGAGTAGAGTCGGGGCCGTGAGAGTTCCCTCCGAATCCTCAAATATTCGTGAGAGGGGACTCTAAGGATGGAAAAAACAAAATAGATCTAAAAAATATATCAAAAATCAAAACTTTTTCGGTTTTCTTCAAAGATCTGGGCTCGATCTCATTAGATTCGAGCCTAGATCGAGATTTTTTTTTAAAAAAAATAAAAAAGGAAAATTTTTTGAAACCTTGCCGCCGTACACGGTGGTTCACCGACATCGGAGATCGACGAACGCGATGGAGCCATGGCGGACCAAGGGTCGACCCTTGGGTCGGATGGAGAGACAGGGGAGAGAAAAAAGAGAGAAAGGAGAATTTTTTGTGGAAGAAATGAAGAAAATGAAGTTTTGAAAAAATTTGGTTTTTATAGTAGACTCAAATGACATCATTTTGGGGTCTGGAGTTTGACCCTCAAAACGAAGTCATTTCAATGCTAAAACCCGACCTGCTTCGGACCCATAATTTACCCAACTAAAAATTGAATATTAAAATTGTTATTATATCAACTAAAAAAATGTCGCTTAATAGTTAGGTGACAAAGAAAAACCATTTCCAAAATATTAGTGGTCAAATTATAATTTTTTTAATTAAATGATCAAAATAAAAATTTACCCATAATTTAGTGAGTAATGATGTAGCTTATCAAAAAAAAATCTACGATTGAGCTTTGAGCTTTTCTATATTTACATTTAGTTTTTGTCAACTTATAAACATAATTATTAGATGGAATTCGTACTTTATCACTTGTAATTAATTTTTAAAATTCATTAAAAAATTGACATGTTTGATTTATTTTTAAATTTATTTATTTTATTTTTTTATTACTTTTTTAAAAGTACTTGTGATTGAATCACGTGTGTTAATTTAATGATCAAAGTGTTTATCGTTTCGAAAGTAATTTAGATTTGGATCACACCAGTTGTATTGTTGTTAAGGTAATGAAAGGATGATGGGAGTATTCTGTCTCTATTAAATACAGTAAATACATCATAGAGACCACGCTGCTATATATATAGAAAATCTTGAGAATTGAGCTTCAATAAAATTTCTTGTCAACGACAGTATCAATGACTGTTCATCTAGCTTTCCCTTTTCTGGTGTTTGCTTCTCTTTTAGCTCTTCATGAATGTACGACGAGCTTGATATACCCTTTTGATGTTTCATTTCGAGTTGAACAGGCACCAATGGCGACAAGCTTCATCGGAGCATACCAACAGGCAACGAAATAATACCAGGACCATGACACCAAGCAGTCATTCAACATGCGGTGTAGCATCAGCATCGGAGAACGACAGCATATTCCGAAATTGTTGGTGCTGTGTATCACTGAAATCAAATCTTTGTTATACCTATAGAGTTGACTGCGAAAACAAATTGCCCACCCAGACCACTTCCTGATCTTGCAATTGCTTGACTTGATCACTGAGATGACCCTCTAGTTGTTGAAATCAATATGTGAATTATCATGAATAAGAAGTGGCCAAAATAAAATTTATTTTTCGATTGTGTTATTGATCATAAGGCTCTACCTTAGAGACTTATATGGGTAATCTATAATTGAAAACCATGCACGGTAGACACCGTAGTCATAGTGTCCTTTGGTATGATGAAAAGTTATCATTTACTAAAGAACTTAATTGGTTAGGTGTGATTTCAATTTTTGATATGCAAAAATTGATTCACAAGTAATGGAAAGTGATTTCCTTAATAATTGGCAAGAAAGTTACTTTTCATGTAATTTTTTTGAATAATTTCATTATAGATTTTGATCATATCTGTTTTTTATTTTTTTATACAACACCTAGAACTACTCATAGTCCCTCCTCAACTCATAGATAAGAAGATAATAAAACTACATACCAAACGTAAAAAATAGAGTGTAATATAATTTTATTATAGATTTTGATTTTAATTTTAATTTTATTAATCAAATATATAATATTTTACGTTTTAACTTTTTTTCTTTCTTTTTAGCATTTGGCAAACGTATATTTTCAAACACTCAATTTATGAAAAAAAATTATACTACAGTCTAATTTTTTATTAATTAAAATATATTTTTATAAAAAATATAAAAAATATTTAGTACGAATTTTTAAACTTCACAAGCAAAACCATAAAATTTAACAAGTGTCCGAAAAAAATATAATAAAATATTAATAAAAATAAATATTTAAAAAAAGACACCTGATAATTTTTAAGGCTGATTATGAGATAAAAAAAAAAGAGTAAATTACGTGGAATGAATAATAAAACTAGTATTTATATATTTTTTTCTTCTGCAATGAATGAGGAAGAATCTTGCAGTCTTATAAATTTCTCAGAAATTTCAATTATATTTAAATTATTATATATTTATATAAATATATTTAAATTATCAAAAATTGAATAATATATTCGTATTTATTTTTTGTGATATTAAAAAATCACCTTTATTGTATAATTCAACATCACGTGCATGGCGTTAAGGAAACGGCAGTCCGACAAATCGCGTATGTCTGTGTTTTTATACGTTGAAGCCAGCCAGTTCCCACTGTTTGGCCCTGCATGTATTAGTGTATTACCGTATTCAAGGCTCTCATTGGCGAAGTCTTGTAGTTTTTGTATTATATATAGAAACCTAAAAATCTTACAATATTGACAAATAAAATGAAACAACCCAAATATTGGGTTGATTGAAGGAATAGTCAGGGGCGTAATCGAGGCCTCTGAATTTTGCAAGTGTTTTTATATTATATATTATCATTCAAGAAAAGCGTATATATATATATATATATATATATATATTTAACCCCCTAAATTTTTAAGATTTTTTAAAGTGCCTTTTAATATTTAAGGTATATTAATGTTTGATCCCTTAATTTTTGTTAAATTTTATCCATTTTAAATATTTAGTTTGAAATTATAAAATTTGATACCACTTATGGTCTAAATCTCATTTATCAATTTTAATTTAATTATCTCAATTTGATATTTTTTTCTTAACTATTTGACAACACACACCTTGCACACACAGGTGCTCGAACCTGAATCTCCTAAGATGAACATCATCCTTTTTTCCACCAAAGTCACTCATTAAGTTTGTGTTAACTGATAAATTAACATTACATAATTTTAAACATAATTAAGTTATAATTTTTTAACATAAGATATTACATCTTATTAAATTGTTTACATACGAAATATGATGCTTCTTTACTTAGACAAGCTTACACTAATTTATTAGTTAATAATGCCATTATTATTTTTTTTAAATAGTTAAAGATGACCCAAAATTAATCCCAACCATCCCAAATCAGGCTTAATAAAAAAAAATAAACTACACCCAAAATTATTAAACTATTAGTAAATTTATATTTTGATCATTTAACTTTAAAAAATTACAAAATGATCATTGAATTATCTGAAAGTTTTCATAGAAGTCACTAAACTATTCAAAAGTTTTTTTTTATTTAAATCACTGGGATGTTAAGGTTTTTTTTTTAAAACTCGGTTAGAAAGCTCCAAGTGACGATTTGATGATCGGTACGGTGGATCAATACCCATTGACGATTAGAAGAAAATACCTTAAATCCAAATCAATTTGACGATTAGTGTCGGAGATCAGAGAATAAAACTGTTTGAATTTTGGTTCGTAAATTCGTGACATTTAAAGTTATTTAATGAAAAAAATTGAACTGTAGAAGAGAATCGAAAGGAGAGCTTTCGATTGTTGCAGATGTTGCAAGTAGAGAATGTCATACAATATCGATTTTAACAACCCAACAACTTAAATTAAAATTTTCAAATAATTCAATGATCATTTTGTAACTTTTTAAAGTTACGTGATCAAAACGTAAACTTACTAATAGTTTAATATAATTTACACTAAAAATATTCTAAATTTTAAATACCTTTAATCTTGACCCCTTATATCGCCTCCTTGGCATAGTATTTATAAGAAGGATGTCTGCCAAATGATTAAAAAGGAGATATTAGCAGATAAGCAAGCTATGGAAACCAAACCTTCATTTCTTCTCATCCTCTGCTGCTTCCTCTTGGCATCGGTTCTCTTCTTCCCACATGGAGCAGACTCTCGTAAACTACTGCAGGAGGAGGAAGGTATGATTTAAGCTTTATAATTCAATCATTTTCAGTTTAAACAATATCTTATATCCAATGCTTGGAATTGCAGAAGATGGCAATGGACCAAAGAAAGCGGGAGTAAAAAAAAGTCGTTCAACTGCAGCACCATCTTGGGTAGGCAACGATTCTCCTCCGGGTTCTCCTCCCCCGCCGCCTTCGCCGCAGTCATGGCAAAAGTCATATGCGGGAGTAAAAAAAAGTCGTTCAACTGCAGCACCATCTTGGGTAGGCAACGATTCTCCTCCGGGTTCTCCTCCCCCGCCGCCTTCGCCGCAGTCATGGTAAAAGTCATATGAAAATCAAGTGCGCAGTGAAGCGGAACAAGAAGCCCAACGTGAAGCTTGCGAGTATTCCCGTAGTTATACTAATGCTTATTGTTCTCCTTAATTTTAAAGGCCTTAAAGCCGCCACACCCAACAAATACATACATACATATATACATATATATGGCTGGAATTAAGAGTCTGTCTTGAGCTTTCGATCCTTCTGGACCAGGGTATAGATGATATCTACTGTATTAGTTGTTGGCGGATACATGCAGCATTAAACATCAGTTCCAGGTTAATTGAAGAACTGTTTAATCTGTGTAAAGTGTGTACTCTTTCTACTTGCTTATATTTCAAGTTTTTCTTATGTATGCATTAATTAAAGGTACAAAAATAGAGTGATATTACATTTTAATCACTTATACTTGAAATGTTAAGTTTTAGTCATTTACGTTATCATTTTGTTACAAAGCAGTTACTATGCCGTTAAGCTCTGTTACCTCACTAATAGCAACCCTACATGACAGTTTAAATGAGTTTTAAATGTCAACTTGAATGTCCAAGGGATGAAAATAGTTTTTTCAATCAAAATGAAAGCGAAAACTAAAAAGAAAAATGCGAACGGTTTTTCTTTTTTCAGTTGAAGGTGCAATTAATTTGAAATTTTTAATTAATTAAATTTATTTAATTAAAAATCTATTCTCGCTCCAGTTGGACATCCAAGTTGGTATTTAAAATCCATTTGGACTGTCACGTAGGATTGTCGTTAGAGAGATAACGAAGCTTAACGATAGAGTGACCATTTCATAACAAAATGATAACGTAAGTGAAGGTGAGGATAAATGCTAGGGCTATGCGACTAAGTTTCCTCATCTGTAGCAGAATTAATTTTAATGAAAGGAATGATGGGCAATGCTGAAAAAACGAAGAGGTATAAATTCATGAAAATAATATACGCCAATTAGTGCATGAAATTCACCGATAGCATTTGTTTTAGGAATCATGATTTCATATTTTGAATTTTTTCTTACCCTCTCATCGGTGAAATTCAAGGCTTCATTTATTATCAAGTATAAGTAAAATAAAGCACGCCACCTAAATCTCACTCGCCTATGCTCGCTACTCAGTCTAGTGTATCATCTTGGTGAGCTCATGGCTAGATCTGTTATCTGCCTAATCATCCGTCGCACGTTACTTCAGCGAATCGTGTCATATATATACGTGAATAAACCACTCTAAAGAAGGTACAGTAAAACGGACACTCGACACTGTTAGATTATTGAATTTAGTGAAACAATGTTTACCATATTCAACCCAATTCAATAACAACTATTAAAATCAAACAAATAGCTGACCGTATATCCAATATACGGCTGCAATTCTAAGGCCAATTGCACTAAAAACAAGTTGAACGAACATCCAATAGAAAGGACAATCCATCGATGACAAACACTTTGAATATTTCTGAATTAAATTACTTGCTTGCTTAAAGATTGAATTGGCTTGAATCCAAGAGCATATAGACCGTCCTTGAATCACATAATTGGAAGATCTTTTGCTCGTCATATTTGTTTTCCTTGTTGTTCCTAACAACAACAACAACAACAACAACAAATGATTAGG
Source organism: Kokia cookei (assembly GCA_039519145.1). NCBI lineage: Eukaryota > Viridiplantae > Streptophyta > Magnoliopsida > Malvales > Malvaceae > Kokia > Kokia cookei. The sequence continues at coordinate 2,430,086 of CM076910.1, forward strand.
AATAAGAAAAGAGTTAATACTTAATACCTAGACTTGGATGTTAGATTGGTAAGAAAATAAATATATATTTACCTATGATTTGATTTTTATAAGAGAATTTCGAAAATATCCACAAGAAAACAAGTAGTTTGTCTAGACACAAGTTTGAACAAGGTTGAGAAGAGTAATAAAACAATGCAAATAAGGAGAGATAAGAAAATAAAGTTTTTTAACATAGTTTGAAAACAATCGATCCAGCATTTTGTTAGCTAAAACCCGATCTATCCTTACATAAGAAGCAATTGTAACCCCAATATATAGACCCAACTTATTACAACAACTCACCCATAACCTCACAATCAAATTTAACTCTCACAAATAATGTCAATAAAATGAGTGCAAAACTACAAGAAAAGTATTTATAGGCCAAATGAGGCAACTTTCCAAATAAGGCTTTGTAGTGATAAACACTCCAAATAAGTTTTAATGAATGTTTATAATATCTTTACATGTTACTATTTGGTTGCTTCGTCAATCATGTCAGCACTTAACAATAGAAATAGATGAAATTTTTAATAGAAAGACCAGTTTGCTCTTTAATCTTATGTAAATGCTTAATTTACTTATTTTTTAATAGAAGGGGCAAAATGCAATCTAATTTCTAATATAAGGACCTTCATGGTACATATTTTTATTTCTTTTCTACTCAAATAAAAAAATAATTTCAACCTGAATATTGCCTTCCATGCCATCGTTTAATGATGAATTTTTAATAGAATAATCGATTTGCATTATTTTCTAATTTATAAAAATTAATTTACCCATTTTTAAAAAATAATAATAACGACAAAATATAATTCAATTCGTAAGACAAATGTGTGGTAATACTTTTACAGTGAGAAGTTACATCCAACCACATCAAGCCAGTTTTAAGAGATAGTATTCTCCTCCAACTGCGACGGCACAGTCATGGGTGTAGTCTCCTCCGGCTCTCAAAGTCATAGGAGACCAGTGAAGGTTGCCACTGGACCAGAAATTATACCCAAGCTAATTGTGATCCCTAATATTAAAGTTTCTACACCCAAAAAAATTAGTTGGAATAATTAGGTTGCATTTAGATGGACGATGTGGTACGTTTAGCTTATTTTTTGTTTTACGTTACAATATCGTTACATTATTTCTAAAGGTATGTGAATTGCTTTAGGTTAATAAAAAAGGATAAGGCTCTTTTATTCTCGAGAATTTAGAAGATAATGCCCTAACGCGTTGAGTGTTATTTTCTTCAAACCCAAGAATCGAATACTCTACCTTTAAAGTCAAATTGCTAAAGCATTCTTCAATAGACATAAGCAACACATGGATTTGTAAAAATAAAGGCAATGTTCTTTTATTTTAGGAATACGAGAAATTGTGTTCTAACGTGATAAGTACGACTTCTTCCTTGAACCTAAAATAATCAAGCGTCATATTTAAAATCATCAGTTACTTGATATTCCATTATTTTGGGAAAAACAAAATTGTGCTCTAACGAGTTGGATATGATTTTGTTTTGAACCTAAATAATTAAATATCTCATTTTAACGTCTAATTCATAAACGGCATCTTGAATTTCTACCCGAATTTCGATTTTCAATAGTTAAGACACTAAATAATCGACCAGGTACCAATTTTGGGCGTGTGAGGGTGCTAATCCTTCCTCACATGTAACCGATTCCCGAACCTATTTCCCTGGATTTTGAAGACCAAACATTTTTATCGAACAAATTCAACCGTTTTAGGTGATCCAATCACACTTAAATTAAAAGATTGGTAACGACTCCCATTTTCCAATTTTAAAAGAATTTTCGAAACTCGTTAGAAAAATGGTTTCGACACTTGCTAAAGATAGAAATTGCTTAACCCAAGAATATAAAGATAGTTAGAGGTATTTATGGATTAGGTTGGATCGGGTTTGGGCATGATATTAATATATTTTATGTTTATCTAAGTTCGATCCGACCTGAAATTTGAGCCTAAAATTTTAACTAAATCCGTACATATTTGCAAAAGACTAACCAAGCTCATTTTAAGCCCACCCATATTAATTTTTGAATTTTTAAGAAAATATTTATATTGTGTTATTTTAATATTTTATAGTTTTATAATTTTTTTATTTATTGAAAATTTTTATATAGTCATCTTAACATTTTTTTAATGTTTATATTAGAGTAGTATTATATATTTAGTATAAGTTTATTTTTTAATGTGTTTTAAATTACATGATATATAAAAATAACATATTATAAAGTATTATAAACTTAAAATAGATCGGGTTGGGTTGGGTTCGGGCCTTGAATGATCAAGCCCGAGCTCTACCAAATTTTAAATTGGCTTAATATTTTTACTCAAACCCTCCCAAATTTCAGGCGAACCTTAGAATCTGAATGAATAACCCGAGTCATGAATAAGTCTAAACACAATTATTAAATCAAGTACTTAAGTAAAAGGAATACAAAATTAGGAATAACAAAAGGTTAATACCTACGCTCATATATTAGTTCAATTGATAAGAGCTATCTAAGTTTTAACTTAAAATTTATTAAAAGATGAAAATATAAAGAGTAAATTATCCTTATTCAAGCAAGTATAAAACAATCAAGGTCTGAAGGGTCTCATTTAGATCTGTTCATTGATCGGACTATCCGTTCAAGTCTGAAGGTACATTCGAAATTTGAGAGGGTTTGGATAAAAATATTAGGCCTAAAATATGGGCTTGGATAAAATATTAGGCCCATTTCAAATATGGGTCGGGCTCGGACTTGAACATTCAAGGCCCAAGCTCGAGCTCGTCCCGACCCGTATATTTTATATTATGTTATTTTTACATATTCTATAATTTAGAAAACATTAAAAAATAAACATATACTAAATATATAATATTACTCTAATGTAAACATTAAAATAATATTAAGATGACTATATAAAAATTTTCAATAATTAAAATATGTATAAAATTATTAAATATTAAAATAATATAATATAAATATTTTTTAAACAAATAATATAGGGATGTCTAAAATGGGCTTGAGTTAGTCTGTTACGAACATGGACAGGCTTGAGAAAAATTTTAGGCTCAAATTTCAAGCCGGACTGAGTTTAGATAAACATAAAATATTTTAATATTATGTTTAGACCTGACCTAATCTGACCCATGCACTCCTCTAGTCTCATTTAGCCATGACTTGTTTCACCTGAAAAGAAGAGTCCTAATCAACCACAACATTCTTGGCTCTAATAAATGAAGCTTTTATCATCTTATGTGGAGTGTATCTTATGTTTAAAGAGGTCTTGTAGTTTTGTTTTTAGAGGCCAATAAGGAAAAGGGTTTTTTTTTTTTTGCGATAATATTTAGTCGCATATGAGTTTTGGTAAGAGCTTCATGGTAATTATGGAGAGTATTTTATATTTTTTTGTGAATGCCTTATGAGATTTAAAGTTTTGTTTACCGGTTTGCTCTTTAAGATTTTGAATTTTGTATTCGGGGTTTTGAGTAATATACATTTAAGTTTATTTTCTCCATATTATATGTTTATTTACTTATTGAAAAGTTTAAATCTCATTTGCCCGTGATTTTTACTTTTTGAGGATTTTCTACGTAAAATAATTGTAACCATTATAAATAATTATTAATGAGTTTTAAATTTAGAATCTTGGGTTTAAGTGTTTAAGATTTTAGCTTTTATTTATAATTCATTATGTTTAAATAATTTGTTCATAAGTCCTCCCTTGTTTTGTTATTTTATTTATCATAAGGTGTTATGTTACTATTCATCGAAGGTAGTGCGTTAAATATTCTCTTTAATTTTATCCAGTGAAATAAATAATAAGCTTTGGAAATAACTTAAATTAGGACAATCCTAAAAATTAAGATTTTTAGGTATCAATAAAATTTTATCATATAATCAAAATTTAAAGACATTAAATTATTGTTATTCACTTATCCATAGAGAAATTGTTTTACAAACACTTCCCACCATATTATTCATCATTCCTTTTCAATTATTTAATAACATTTCAACAATTTTTTTCCATGTTATTAATACATAATTTAAGTAATTTTTTACCCAAAACCTTGAATCTAAATTCTCAAACCTTAAACCTAAAACATAAAACCCTAAATCATAAACTCAAACTCATAACCCTAAACCCTTAAACCTTAAACTCAAACCATGAATCAATAACCCCGAACACTTAAACCTTGAATCCAAACACGTAACCTCGAACCTCGACCTTAAACTTGAATCTTGAACTCCCGAATCCAAAATCGAACCCAAACCTTGCATTTCAAGGTTCGAGGTTTAAGGTTCATGGTTCAAGTTCAATGTTTGGGATTCAAGGTAAAATAATTATCAAAATTTTTTGTTAATAACATGAAAAAATTATACAAAAATTACTATATTTTTTAAATTAGTTGCGCAAAAATAAAAAATATTAACTAATGAAAAAAATAACTAAAATTTGTAATAATAATAATAATAATAATAATAAGATGTTTTATCACTATATTTTAAGTGTAAATTGAAATTTTCCATTATATTTTACTTTAATGTATAAAATAAATAATATCATAACAACTTGAAATCACACAAACATCATTAAATAAAAGGGATTTTTTATCTAAATAATACAAAAAAATAAATTAATAACCAAAATGGTATCCCCAAATTATTATTTACCAAAATGGTATGTTTAGTTAAGTGGAGGGACTCTAAGTGACGGCACTAAGGGGTATTTTTGACACGTGTTTTTTTAATTTTTTTATTATTTTTATATATTTAAAAATAAAAAAATATTATTTTATTAGTGGAGGGACTTAAAGTGGCGCCACTCAGGGGTTTTTTTCAAAAAAATACGACAAAAATACGACAAAAAAATACCTGACACCCAGTGGAGGAACACGAAGTGGCGGCACCAATGGAGGAATATAAAGTGGCGGCACTAAGGGGTGTTTTGCCACCTGGCAGCACCCCATTGTGCCGTGTGTGTGTGTGTTTTTTTTATTTCATTTGTGAAAATAAATTTGGGTGGTTGGGAATTTTTAGTGTTTGTGATAAAAATTAAATGAAATAAAATTTTTGTTATAAAATAGGAAAGGGGGAAGCAAATAAACGGGAAAGAAAGAAAGGAAAGAAAGAAAGAAAGGAAGAAGGAGAGGAAAGAAAGAAGAAGGAAAGAAAGGCAATGTGTTTAATTTTAATTTTATTTGAGTATGATATAAATGGGTAAAATCATATTTTATTTAATAAATTTTATTTAATTTTTAACAGATTTATTGAAGATGGATAATCAATTTTTTGTATGCATTTATTTTGATGGAGTAATTTCGAGAACATCGGTTGGATGTATATTTGATTGTCGGGAACAAATAGGAATGAGATTTCTTCGAAATATCTCGGTTGATGATATGAAAGCAAGGATTAGTGCAAAAAATTTTAGACGTTGTGGGAGAAGGATCTCGAAACTTTTCTACAAGTTTCCAGTTTCGATAGATCCCATCAAATTCACCGAGATGGAACTTGTAGACGACGAAGACGTGGAGACAATGATCGCTCTTTATTGTTCGAATCAAAGTGACCCAAATGCACCGGTTCAATTGTTTGCTGAGTTAGTTGATGTGGAACCTGTACAAAATAAAGATTCAACTCCGTGTATGGTGGTTCCAGTATCGTACATTGAAAGTCAATCAATCGTACGTGGGCTAGACATCTATCTTAATGCTGCTGCACCTGAGAATGATGCAGATAAAGATGGTGGATATGATAGTAGTATTCCTTCTGATAATGAAGTCAATATTGATAGTGATCCGGATGTGGATGAGGTCCTAGATGATATTGACGAAGAAGGGGCGAATGACGATGAAAATCCAGTCGAAAATTCAGTTACACATATTGTGATGCACAATAATCCTCCTGAGGCACACATGTCACTTATAAACCCCGATGCGACACATACCGAGTTCACGGAATACCCTGAAATAGTACCTGCTCACCGATTGGCCGTAGCAGCAGATTGTGAAGAGTTGTTTGTGGGTCAAAAATTTGAATCCAAGGAAGAATGCATATTTGCTATTAAGCGATATAGCATGAATGTGTCGATAGACTACAAAGTTGCAGTGTCTAAACCGACATTGTATATTGGAGAGTGTTGGAAGTTGACGGAAGGTTGCAAGTGGCGGGTGCGAGCTGCATTTATCCAGAAGTCGCAGATGTGGGAGATAAGAAAAATTGATGGGCCTCACACATGCGGTTCAACACGTTTGTCAGAAGATCACCGGAAACTTGATTCCAGAATCATCTGCACACATATCATGCCAATGGTTAAGGACGACCCGACCACCAAGGTTTCTACATTGATTGTGGACATGCAATCACGATTCCATTATCGGGTTTCATATCGAAAAGCATGGATTGCAAAACAGATGGCAATGGAACAATTGTTCAGTGATTGGGATGCATCATACAATGAGCTGCAAGGATGGATAGCCGCAATGCGACAGTACGTACCGGGGACTGCGATTGAGTTGGTGACACGACCTTATTATGGCTCAGATAACAACATGCAATCGAGAAGAAGAATTTTTCAGTATATATTTTGGACGTTTGATCCCTGCGTTCGAGCATTTCCTCACTGCAAGCCATTTGTCCAGGTAGATGGAATGTGGCTATACGGGAAATATATGCAAATCCTACTAATTGCGGTGGCTCAAGACGGGAATCAAAACGTGCTCCCAATAGCATTTGCTATTGTGGACAAAGAAGACATGAAATCTTGGGAATTCGTCTTGAGAAACCTGCGGAGGCATGTGATTCATAACGATAATATTTGTATCATCTCTGATAGAGCGAAGGGTATTATTGCGGCCATTAGGCGTACTGGTGTACCATGGAAATCGGTTTACTGTAGCCGACACATTGCGGCTAACTTCCAACGAGAATATAAGAACGCAGACTGGCGGAGACAACTTGTGAAAATGGGTAAAAAAAATTAAGTTCCAAATTATATTTTTAAGGTTTTAATTTTAGACTGTAACTTATGTTTTCTTAATATTCCTACAGCGTACGAGCTAGAGCCACACCGATTCCGGCAAAGAATGACCAGACTTGAGAGTGACATAGAAGGTCAAACGAACAAGCCTCTACGCGAGTGGTTGGGTACCATGGAGCCGTGGCAATGGTCTCAAAGTTTTGATGAGGGGTATCGATATGGTCAAATGACGACCAACCTGGCAGAATCGATTAACGGCGTGTTCAAGAGAATATGACATATTTCGATATCATTCGTGTTCTCCGTTATGTTCTATAGGCTAGCTACCTTGATGCTAGTAATGGGAACGCGACAAATCGATCAGATGAACGCTGGTCACGTGTTTGTCGAAGCTGTCAGGAATGCAATAGATGCAAACCGTCAGAGTGCGAGGACGATGAATGTTAAAATATATTCACGACAGTTTCAACGATTTCAAGTTACTGAGACTATTGGTCGTCGACCTGGTATCCCACCTAGGTCATACGGGGTTAATCTCCAAAACAGACACTGCGATTGCAGGAGGTTCGATACACTTCGTTATCCCTGTGCGCATGTCGTTGCAGCTTGTGCTAAAGTGTCGCTCAATGTTGAACAGTTCATCGACCCGGTTTACACTCTCCATCGTACGTTACGTATTTGAGAAAATGAGTTCCCCGTCCTGCCTGACTTGTCCACATGGGAGGTACCTCTAACAACTTTCGAGCTTATCCCGAACAAAGGTTTACGACGGAATCCAAAAGGTCGTCCTCATATCACCAGAATCCGCAACGAAATGGACATTATGGAGAAAACAGACGGGGGCAAGCTGTGTGGACTGTGTAGGCTAGCTGGGCATACTCGACGTAATTGCCCTCAACGAACCTATCATATTGGTCAGTCATTCGGATCGAGTAGGGCCTAAACCCGGTTCATCATCATATACCTCTTAATTTTATTTTTACATTAATTTTCAAAGTTGTCCACTTGCGTCACAATCACTAAATTATTTATATCTTGAGGTAAAGAATTCAAAATTATAATTCGTTTGATGTTTCTGAAATTAGACTAAAATATCATTTTACCATAAAAATTATTTATCTTCCAATTTTTCATCTCTCAAATTCTCTACACTTTTCTTCAAAAATATCTCACTTAATAAAAATGATAAAATTACGCTTTAAGTCCCTAACCCTTTCAACTTTACGATTTAAGGTTTCAAGTATAAGGTTTAATGTTATGAAATTTAAATAAATGATCAAATAGGTTAAAATATATGTACATTATGGAGGAAAAATTCACCATTATAATTCATCAACAGTCAAATTTAAACACTATTAGATACAACCCTAGTATCCATGATTAGATGGTGTGGTTCTCGGGGTATATCTTCGTGGTGGCCGGCGTCTACGTCGAGGTTGCTCGTCAAGTTCATCATCATCATTAGGGTCCATTTGCCCCGGAGGAGTGGAGTATTGCCCGGGAGGAATAGAGTATCGCGATGGCTCGTCAAACTCAGTCTGATATCCTTCCCTTGAGTATTGTGGTGGCTCATCAAATTGAGTCTGATATCCTTGGCTTGAGCATTGCGGTGGCTCGTCAAACTGAGGTTGATATCCTTGGCTTGATGAGCTATGCATATGTGATGATCCCGCAAAATCAGGACGATAAGAATCATCGTCATTCAATGTCTCTTCATCCTCCTCTTCTTGTTGCTCTGGCACTGGCTGTGGCTCTGGGGCAAGAGCTACATGATAGGGGCGATCTTGTCGAGACATGTATGGGGGAATTATCATCGATGAAGCACCAATCAAATATGGTTTCCCAAACTCAATGAACCACTGCATGTACTGCACCGATGGCTGTAAATCCGGAGTGTACTCCATCGGAGGTATTCGAGTCATTCGGTTGTTCCACACATAAACATATTGTCCATGCACACTCTCCCAATCACAATTTGATTTCCCCTTCTTATCCATCCCATGGATAGACCCTAATTGGAATGGCGGCTGCTGGATAGGCTGTTTACAACCAAACTGCCGGAGTACTCGATCCCCGGCATACCACTCCACTGTTTGAAAATTGATTATCAGTGCGTTAATGTACCATTGGTCTGAGTGGAGGAATGTTGAGGCGGGAATAACAGCGGTAATTTCTGGCTGTATATATGGGGTCCAGATGAACTGCACAATTAATAACAGGTCAAAATATTAATAAGATTAAAGTAATATAATTTAGTAACATGCAACCATATTAACACGAGTCAAGTAATATAATTTAACATGTTAATGAATAACATACCCCTTCCCCAGCATATTGCTTTAGCATCAAACGATACATGGGAACTGTGTACTGCCTCCCGATCCCCGGTTTTGTTTTCCATCTAAGAAAACAAAAAATAACTTGTTAGATTAATATAATTAATAAAATATGTCAAATAATTAAAATTTATGGTATATGGTAATCACCTGTTAACGAGTGGAAAAACATATGTTTGGTGCCTAACGGATGCCAAGAATGGCATCCGATATAGTGCCCAAGATTGCAATAGCACTAGGCATCCACCTATATCCCGGGAAGAAGGGTTTGTGGCGCGACAAAGTTCTCGGTATAGCATGGCAAGCACCGTAGATCCCCAACTATATTCATGAATCTTTCGCAAATCTCTTAGAAAAGGCAAATACATCAAGTGAATCTTATTGTTATTTGCGTCCGGCATGAGTATGCCCCCTATCATTAGCAAAATATAGGCTCGAACGGCCCAAGAAACCTCCATTTCAGTTGCGTGTTCGGGTAAGTGCTGAAAATTGCTCTTCAACCATGTAAATAACAACGACGTGAAGTCATTGTTATTACTAGGTGAGCGACCTAGTAACTGGATGCACATCGTTGCTGGCTCTTGAAACGATCTAACACCGATGACTGGTACACCATTGATTGGTAGCCCTAGTTGGACCGCAACATCCTCCAATGTCACAGTGCACTCCCCACAAGGCAGATGAAATGTGTGGGTCTCCGGGCGCCAACGCTCCACCAATGCACTGATTAAATCATATCTTAACTCAAATTTTTGGATCAATGCTGCAGATGCAAATCCGACATCTCGCAAGTACGGAAGCAGACGTTCATGAGGGGGAATTTAAGGCCCTGTGCACAACCCTCAATGAACGATACGCGAGCTCTTCCTGTTAATTTACAAAAATAGTTAGTATAACCAAAATTAATTTTGTAAACAAATAATAATATCGTGAATGACATAATGAACAAATAATTATTTTTTTACGTTCATATTGCTTTGGTGTGTATCTGCATTCTCTGATTTGGCTATGTGAGGACGTTCCGAGTTAATTAATGAAGTCATTCTGTAACTTGAAAAAAAATTATCAATTAGTTCAATACATAAGTTTACCAATATAATACAAAAATAATAATTAAATACCAAAATGTGTTATTTACTAAAATTGTACAAAATATATATTTATAAACCAAAATAGTATCCACACACTATTATTTACTAAAATGGTACAAAATAATTTATTTTGTACCATTTTGGTAAATAATATTATGGGGATATTATTTTGATAATTAATTATTTTTTATATTATATTTTGGTCAATAATATGATGGGGATATCAATAATATGATGGGGATATTATTTTGATAATTAATTATTTTTTATATTATATTTTGGTCAATAATATGATGGGGATATTATTTTGATAATTAATTATTTTGTATATTATATTTTGAAAATTAATTAGCCAAGTTTAATTTTTTGTGAATTATTAAAACTCTCTTATTTTTATAAAATAATAAATTTTTTAATTTCATAATTGTAACTAATTTTAATTATAACTTAAAAATAGATTATTGTTAATTTTATTAAACACTTGTAATAGTTTTCTTTCACATTTTATTAAACAATCTTATGACTTGTATAATAAAGTTACTAACTAACAAAATTAAAACATTATTAAATTTTAAATCAATAAATATGAACAATATTTTTTACTTACTACTACTAACAACAAAATTAAATTACTAACTAGCAAAATTAAATTAAAGTAAATTAATAATAACATAATAACAAGCTTACATTTCTTCTTCTCCTCTTAATTTACTCACCAACTATAACAACATTAAATAACAAATCAATTAAAAATTAAATTAAAAAAAACAAAAAACTTAAAATAATCAAATTAACTAACAAATTAAAATATTTTAAAATTAATCATACTTAAAATATTAACTAAACTTACCTTTCTTCCACTCCTCTTAATTTACTCTTTTAATCAACCTATTAAACAAATAAAATTATAATAACAAATCAAATACATTACCACTACTAATTAACAAATTAAAATATTTTAAAATTAAATTTAAAAATAAACACATTACCTTTTTTTTTCCTCTCCTTCTTCCCCTTCTTCTCCTTCTTCCTTTCTTTCTTTCTTTCTTTCTTTCTCTTTTTTCTTTCTTTTTTCCTTCATTTTTCGTTGGTCCCCCCCTCCCACCTATTTTATAACAAAAAATTTTATTTTATTTAATTTTTATCACCTACCAAAAAATTCTCAACCACTCAAATTAATTTTCACTTCTTAAAAAACCCACACAAACACACACACACGGCACAATGGGGTGCTGCCAAGTGGCAAAACACCCCTTAGTGCCGCCACTTTATATTCCTCCATTGGTGCCGCCACTTCATGTTCCTCCACTGGGTGTTAGATATTTTTTTGTCGTATATTTTGAAAAAAAAAACCCTGAGTGCCGTCACTTTAAGTCTCTCTACTAATAAAATAATATTTTTTTATTTTTAATATATAAAAATAATAAAAAAATTAAAAAAAACACGTGTCAAAAATACCTCTTAATGCCGTCACTTAGAGTCCTGCCACTTAACTAAACATACCATTTTGATAAATAATAATTTTGGGATACCATTTTGGTTATTAATTTATTTTTTTGTATTATTTAGGTAAAAAATCCAAATAAAATTAATGTTTTAGGATTTCTTACCCAATCTTGAGTCAATAAATGAGAATCCTCCCAAATAAATGTACAGATCTTTTGATGAGTCTTTAACTATTCATAGGATTTTCTAAAATATATATATTCAAAACCTCACGTAAAGAACTCCAATCATATATTTCAACAATGGTAGCAACCAAGTTCATGGCTATCCGTTTCGCCTTCCTTTTACTGCTCTTCGCCTCTCTTCTAGCTTTTCATGATTGTGCGTCTTCTGATTTTTAGTTTACTCTGCTTTCATCTTCCCATATTTTATCAACTTTTCATACATTGAAATTATTCTTTCTTTAATGCCAAATTTTATTTGAATTGCAGGTAGTAAAAGCAGCAGCTTCTATGGCAATGAACCTGACCCAGGCAGAAATGAACCCGACCCTGGCAGGAATGAACCCGATCCTGGCAGGAATGAACCCGACCCAGGCAGAAATGAACCTGACCCAGGACGCAAAATTACGCTAGGACCATGCAGTCATAAAGTTTGTCCTGTATCGGAGCCAGCATCCGGCAATGCCATTTTCCGTAGCTGCTGGTGCTGCATATCAAGAAAATCAGAGTGTTATAATGCGAGAGCCGATTGCGAAAATAATTGCCCGCTCGGACCACCTCCTGATCTTCCATTTCCATAACTAGACTTAGCTTAGCTTTTGATATATATCAAATAATCATGAATAAGAGCAGACTGTTCTGTACTTGTTAGCTACCTCTTTCTGATATTTGAAACTCAAGAACAAAAAGTTTACAGCAAAATTTAGAAAGAAAAAAAGCATGGCACAAAGGCCAATTCCAAAGAAAGTCCCAAAGTTCAGAGAGAATGAGATTTACACCTTTTAACCCTAATATGAAGATCTATACAAACAGTTGGGGATGGAGTCATTGTGGTAGTATACATGTACTAAGATACTAATCAGGTTAAAATTGAAGTTGGTTAGAAATGAAAGCCAGAACATGCATGTTTTTTCTATTGGAGAGGTCAAGAATCCTCAGAAATCCAAGCAAACCATTCAGTGATTAAACCCAAATGCACCAGCAGGACGGGGAAAATTGCTGGCGATGTCCAACCAGCATATAGTTCACGGTTTTGCTTTTGCATGATGCAGGAGGTGTTGCTATGAGTCGGAGATGGGTTTCGTTTTGAAGAACTTTGCTACAGCCAGGTAAAGATTTTCCTCCTCAAAGGGCTTTGAGACGTATCCATCCATCCCACATTTCAGGCACTCGTCATAGGTGGCGTGAATTACATCAGCTGTCATGGCTAATATCGGGATATGCCACTCACCTGTCCTGATAGACCCTTCTTCTGTCCCTCCATTCATCTGTTCATTTGCCTGACTCTCCATCATTCGAATTCGACGAGTTGCCTCAAACCTGAAATAATAGTTCATGATATTAAAATTCATATTAATTTGTATAAGATTTAAAGGAGGATTATCTGACAAAATGAATAATCGCAAGCTAACCATGGGCAACATTTGAATGAGAAATTTGGTATCTAGTGGAGACGAGACCATAAGCCTAATCAAAGGAATTTGGTCCATAATGAAGTGCAACTGTAAAGAAATAATGTGCCAACAGCCATGTGATCTTTAGACCGGACGTAGATATGTCTAAAACAACATATAGACTTTGCTTTTCTTTTTCCTGTATTTGGTGTTTAGATTGTCAACTGCCCAATGTTAAAGAAATGGTATACATACCCGTCCATTTCAGGCATCTGAATGTCCATGAAGCAAGCGTCAAAACCGTGCGGAAGTTGAAGCAATTTAAGTGCAGCTTTTCCACTTTCAGCACATTCTACGGCAGCTCCAAACTTCTTCAATGCGCCAGCAGCAACTCTCCGGTTTACCATATTGTCATCAACTACTAATATTTTCTTTCCACAAAGAAGACTCCCAAGGACAGACGATCCATTCAGCATGCCTCTTCCAGGCTGCCTCTTCTTCCCTGTCCCGAGCACCTGCTGAAGACATGCAGCCACCATACTTGCCCTCAAAGGTTTCATAATTGTAGTATCTGCAAAACCTGCTGCCTTTGCTGTCTCGAGTTCAGCATTAGTAATATTTGTCGCAAGAAGAATCATCTTTGGCGACTTAAACACATGCCCATTTTGCTGCCTGTCCAACGTTCTTAAGCTGAAACCACAATCCTCACCAGAAAGCCATGAATCCTTCTCAACAAGAATTATATCCGGTTGGATTTTACTTCTGCGATGTTCAAAGAAATAATTCAACAAAGTTAACATCATAAGATGGATCTAAAGCAGAAATGGTCTTTTTTCCCCAGTGATCATAACAAAGGCATTAAAAAAGGTACTGAAGAAACTACAAATTGTGTTAAAAATGAGTAATAGTTGACAAGATCTTGTCAAATGTGATTAAATCATCAACCAAACATAGGGCGAATTCCCCAAATGCAAAATATAATTTCACTGAATTTACTCTCTCAAATATGATAATTATAAACTAAAACGTACCCGCATGAAGAACCATTTTTACCACAAGCAGAAGCGGCTATTTTGACACTACTTGCAAATTCAACCAGCATGCCAAGCCTCTTCAAGTGGTACTGAGTTACAGCACCTCTAACTGGTTTTCCGTCAACTACCACAGCTTTCAATCCTCTGAAACCAGATGGAAGATCTTCAGCATTGGGTTTTTTTGTGTCACTAAATGAAGCTCTTTTACACCTCCCAAAAACCGTGGTGAATGAGAATGTGCTTCCAACTTGTGGTCTGCTGATGAAGCTTATGTGACCACCCATTAGCTCAACCAAACACTTAGTAATGCTCAGGCCTATGCCAGTCCCACCATAATTTCTAGACGTTGAGCTATCCGCCTGCATAAAGGGCATGAAAACCCTGTCCTGGGCGCTCAAAGGGATCCCAATGCCAGTATCTTCCACAGATACCATCAAAGTGACACTCTGAGAAGCTTCATCAGCAGCTTTTATTTTTACTGAGGCATCACATCGCAATTCTTCATCTGCAACTAAATGCTTGAAGGAATCCCAACTGTTCCGCTCATCAGCAGCTTCATAACCACTCAAGGTTTTAAACTGGCGAGCACTTGATACCAATGCATCTTCATCTGACCCTCCATTCAAGCAAGTTTCAGCTTTAGGATCTTCCATAGGCTTCGGGTTTTCAGCTAGATGGACTTTAACAAATATGTGTCCCTGATCAGTAAACTGCCAAACACTCACTTTAAGTCACTACCAATCTATTAAATGAAATTTTATATACAATAATCAGTCAAATAGCAGAAACTAAATTCAATGATGCAATCTACTAGTAATATCAAAACTTTCATTAATTAAGTAGATACCAATCTACCTACAAGAGTGACAAAAGGAGAGAAGGTTGAGCACCCACATACTTTAACAGAGTTCCCAACAAGATTCGTAATTATCTGTCTAAATCTCCCTGGATCCCCCATAACCATTTCTGGAACTTTATCAGAAACAAACACTGCCAGCTTCAGTTCCCAAACAATTACAACGATTTTAAGTCATTGTAATGTATCACAAGTAACACCATTTATTGACATCAACAACGCCACCGAGACATGGACAGGAAAAGAGAAAAAAGAAGGCAAATTAGTTCAAGCATGATAGGAACTGTCTAAAATGAAGAAGCTTATTGAACAATGCACTGTGTTTTCTATTAATTTTATCCAGACTTACCTCAACACCTTTGTTTCTAGACTTCTCAGAAAATAAAGAGAGCACGTCATCTAGGATAGACCGAAGGCCAAAGGGGACAGTTTCCAGCTCCAACTTTCCAGCTTCAATTTTAGCACGGTCAAGCACCTCATTGATCAATGTTATCAGTGCCTTTCCACAGACTTGAGCAGTCTGAGCATAATCCCTTTGTGTTGAACTTAAATCAGTATCTAAAAGCAAAGCAAGCATCCCTGCAACCATTCAAGATTTCATCAGAACATTGCTGATTAAAATTATTTGATGTCCTTGAATGTTTATTTGACATAGAAAACCTTAAGGAGCAATCTGGAACATACCAAGGATGCCATTCATGGGAGTCCTGATTTCATGAGAAACTGTTGCCAAAAACTGCAACAAGAACGCGTCATAATTAGTTTTAGCATGGAAGTGGGTGGCCAACCATGTGTTGATAAATATATCTTGAAATACATACCTGTGATTTGGCCACATCAGCAGCTTCTGCTCGAACCTTAAGCTCTTCCATTTCATGGAAATCATCTTCAACTTTAACAATGTGCATTGCTGCACCATATAAGATATAGCCAACCAATAAGCAGATCACGAAGAATAAGAAGGCCGTGGTCAGCGCAGTCCATGATGTGGGTGCCTTCTGATGATATCTGCTCAAAAGGCCAAATAGTAAGTGCTTGCAAAAATAAAAGCAGTCGTTCCATCAACCTTGTGAATATGTAGCCAGTTATCCACTTACCTACATATCATCTGATGCTTCCTGAATGGATCTCCAAAATCAAGCTTGCTTTCATGCAATAAAGCCAGGTCACCATCTTGATTTTGGTGACCATACATGATCAAGTGATCAGAAGAATTAGTACTATCATATACATTCACTAGAATTGCCTGATTTCCAGCAAGTTGCCCAAGCAAATTCTCCACAAGTGACTCCACATCAAATGCTCCACCAAGGTATCTGTGTTTATTTAAAAGTTTTTTTATGCATAAGAAAATCTAAGACGCAAAAATAAAGTACAGTAACCGAAGCAATCCCCCCAATGGGGTGTATTTCTAGCCATTGTAATAACTGGAAGTCTAGCTAGCCAGAAAAATAGTGGCACTAAAAAAGTGTTATGATTGTCAAACTCAATTTTATGGAGAAAATAGAAATGTCCAGTGCCAGGAACAAGTGATGTAAAGATGGTAATGGTGTTTATGTGGAACCAACAGAAGTGCTGGCAACTGTATCTGGTCAAAGAGCACCAAATAGCTGGTGTTGATCACAATGAAACAACAAATGTCAGTGGAAGCAAAATTGCTGATATCAGCAGCATAACCACGATTAGGTCTTAGAGTAGCAAATCCCCTAGAAATATGTTGAGGTGGTCGTATGAGTCACTTTGGACCATATGGTGTCAATGGTCTTGCTCTCCAGACTCCCAATAGGAGAAAGGAGATGAAGGTTTCTGATTGTCTACTAAATGAAGAATAGAATCTTTTCGGCTAACTTATATACAATCAAATAATTAACTTCAACAGAAATCACATAAAAGTCTAAACCTTTTTCCCCTTGACATGTGCGTTCTAATACAACTGCAGTTGCTATAGACTGCAAACTCTCATCATCAACACTCTCAAACTATCTAATGTCGAATACATTTGCTAACTTTTAAAAGCAAAAGCTTAAAAGAAAAGACCAAGCACAAAAAGGGTTTCAAAAAAAAACTTGGATTTCCAATTAGAAAGACAAGCTGGAGTACTTACCCAGCAGTTGCTTGAATGCGCTCTTGCTCAGTCGGACTCGGTGGGAGCTTGGATTTGTAAACAGGGAATGTCAACACAACACCAAGATGATGAGAACCCAGTAACCTGAAGGGGCTAGTTAGGACAGCTTTCCCAGTAGCCCTAGCCCTTAATATGTTTTCTCGATCCTCCTGCACATTGGAACATAGATATTACCACCCAAATCTAATCCTAAAAATAACAGACCAAAGGTAAAGATAAAACTTATAAGCAGATTGTAGGTAACAGCATACCTCCCCCGACATCATGTCAAGCGATTCGATGTAAGAAACAGTTTCTTGAGAGAAAATCACAGGGGCATATTCATCTCGAATAGGAGAAGGTTCCCTCTTCATTGTCTTTATTGTCCAGCCATGCTGCCTCTCAAATTTCTCCCTCTCAGAATGAACCACTCTTTCTGCATAGCCCACCCCACTAAGCAATGGCCTCTCAAATGCAGTTCTAGCAGTGTACTCCGCAAAAGTCTCCTGCATTTCTTGCAAAGAACAAAAATATCCCAAAGTGCACAATCAGAAACTCACACAAAAGATGAACAAGAAAAACATTTCACCATGGAATGTCAACATCAACCAAACTCAGATTTTCAGAGGCTATATGTCTAACGAAAAAACAATAAATGTGAAACTTTAAATTAAATAGAAATTTCAAAATATCAGGACTCCATAAATTCCACAGAAAAGAAGGAAAACAATATCAAACTTCAGGAACAACCTGATCAATAGCAGATGGATCCTTGTAGTAATGAAAAGTGGAGACAAGAATGGCCAGGGCATGAACATGGTTAACACTAACACTGAATTGATCCTGCAACATCCTTGCCCTTTGATCACACATGCTACTCAACACCTCCTTCCTCCTTACTTTGTTGTCAGCATCCATCTTTTTGTAGATCCAAGTGCTGAGAAAAGCCATCACCATTACCCAAAGCAACAAAAATTTTGGTAACCAAGCCCTGTTAGCTTGAATAAATGTGTACCCTTTTTTGGTCCCCATATTTTCATTCACTTTCACAGTCACTGAGTGGTGGTAGCTGTGTTGCAACTTAAGACCCATCAGCAAAAGAACAGGATCGTCTCAACTTGTTTCTCCATGTCTTCTTACTTTTCTTCTTTCTTTGATCCTACCCCCTTCATTTCCGAGCAAGAAAAAATCTCCCAAGAAAACAAGCATACACCTTTCTTGTAAGTACAGGCAATTTCAACAAATACCCTTTTTCCTGCACTAGAACAAGATGAGCTAAACCTTCAAGTTTTATGCATCATCATAGCATTGTTTTGCGTGATAAAGAACCCAAAAGTTGGAAAAATAATTACAAGCTAGCACGAAGAAATGGACCAAAGAAATAAATTTTTCACATCACACCAAGAAGAGAAGAAAAGGAGAAGAGAGACTCAGAACTCAAGAAAGAGGAAAACTTTTCAACTCTCAAGAGACAAGCATGGCTCTCAAAAGATGTAAAACAGCTCAAATTCCCATGATATCTCACTATCTCCCTCTACAAAAAATTGGCTTCTTTTCTCTGTTTTTTCTCTTGCCATATAAAAAAATTGGAAATTTCACAGAGGAAAAACACACTAATCATGTTCTCTTCCAAGCGTGAGTGTTGTTTTAGTAGAGCACGTTCACAGCAAACACTCAGTCACTCTCACAGCAAAGCACAACAAGGCAAAGACCAAATAGATTAAAACCCAAACCAAAAAAATAAAAATAAAGTATGATCTTTGTAGTGAGAAATGGGGTTATTTGAAAGGGAACAATATTCACCTATACCCCAAGTATAGTAAATAAATCATAATTTTTTTCTTTAAAAAAATACAGGTCCAATGTTATTCTTTGGTCCTCCTTTGATCTATGCTTTTTTATTATTATTATTATTGTTGTAATGGTAATGAAATTTTTCAAAGTTTTCAACTTTCTTCTCTTCTTTTTAAAGTGAAGTGAATCGAAGTTCTAGGATTTTTGCAGATATGCTGCTGTCTCCCTCTACACTAAACCCACATACGCTACAACACTTCCTCAAAACATTTCTTTTTATTCAAAATATTCAATAAGCGAGTAATAATTAATCTTTCATTAAAATTGCTCCATATTTAAAGTAAAAGATTGAATCTTTAATTACTGATGAAGGTAGAACTGTTTCATAATCAAGATAAATATCGAACTTTTAATTATTGGTTAAAGTAAAATTATTATATATTCATGACAATGATCGAACTCTTAAATTATTGATTAAGATAAAAAAGATAAATACCATCTCACTTAACTCAGATGTTTTAATGAAGTTTTTATTGTACTCTATAAATTGAAATAAAATAACTTAGCTTATGCTAAACTTTATGTTAAAAAAAATGGTGAAATGGGATTTGCTTTATAGGGAAGTCCAAAGGATTTCATTCAACTTGCGACATGATTTTGTTTTTGATTCCTTTTTATGGGTTTGCTTTTCTCCTTTAACGTATGCGAATGAAGGAAAATAATATTATAGAAAATAAAGAAAAATAATAATTTTAAAAATTTCTAAAAATAATATTATAATAATTAAAAATAAAAGTACATGAACTATATATTTAAAAATATATATAAAAAATGTACTAAAAATTTAAAAAAGAATATGAGGGAGAGGGGTCCAAAAATCACAATCACTTATCTTAGAGATAATGACATGGCGACAAGCCAAAGGATCTCCCTTTTCTTTTTTATTTCTTTTTTTTTCGTTCACGTCAAAATAAAAATAGATTAAATATCTTAATTTTTTATAATATCTGGATTTAAATTAGCATATTTTTCATATTAAATCTTTTTTATTATTGTCTAAATCCAATTTAAATAATATTAATCACTAAATATTAAATATCCATTACCATCCAATTTTCCCTCCCCCATTCTCAACTTTGCTAAAAAAATTATCCGAAAATGTATTTAGAAAATGAAAAAAATATGTTAATTGAGTCTTAACTCGATTAGTATGGATATTATTGTCAATACAAAAGGATGCGGGGTTGAGTGCGTTGAAGCTCATTATCTTCTTATTTATGGGTTGAGAGAGACTATATGTAGTTCTAAACATTATTCTTGAGATTGTTTCAAAAAAAAATGAAAATGAAAGAATATTAAAAATGTTAAATTATATTTTAAAACTTGTTATTTGATCATGGTCACTAAAGCATAGTTAAATTATTTGTAAGGGGAATCCAACGAGTGGTTCCAGTAGTAAAGAGGATGTTGTTCATTCTAGGAGACCCGAGTTCGCATACATGTGAGTGCAAGATGTGTGTGCGTTGTCAAAGGATGAAGAAAGTATGAACAAATATTACCATTTAATCACATCAATATATTCAAAAAAATATTTTTAAGGGTACATTTTGTTAGTACTTGTATTATGTGTAAGTTGTGGATTTTGCTGTTATACTTTAATTTAGTTATTTCCAGTCCTTGTATATTTGGAAGTTTAAAATTTTTAGTCTTTGCCAAATGGTAGAGACTAAATTGATTAAGTTAAGTTCTGCTATTTTCAAAATTTGAAGCGGCAAACATATTATCGTGCATGTAATATCATGTCGGCTTCTTATTTTCACATACTACTTGTCGAAACCATCCCCCGATTTGGAAAATGACGAGTTTCAAAAATTATTTTAAAAATCGAAAAATAATGAGAGTCGCCACCAATCCTTTATTCGGTGTGATTGGATCACCATAAAATGTTTTTTTTTTTTTAAAACAGTTTTGAGAACATGTAGGTCTTCGAAATCCAGAAAAATGGGTTCGGGAGTCGGTTACGTATGAGGAAGGATTAGCACCCTCATACGCCCAAAATTGGTACCATATTGATTATTCCCGGGTCTTAATTTGTAACTTTTAAAGCTTAAAGTTTTAAATACGATCCTTAGATGCATGAGTTAAATGAGATTTATTTAGAAATCTCATTATTTCAAAGTGATCGGAGAAGAAAAGTTGCGTCCAGTGAGTTAGGACACAACATTTCAGGATCCAAAAATAACGAGCTCCCTTTTGTAAAACCCCCTTTTTGATATTTGGAAAAAGAATATTCGATTATCTTGATTTGAAGAAAAGTTGCACTTAGTAAGTTAAGGTGCAGTATTTCAGAATCGAAGATAAGGAAACATTGCCTCGATTAAGGGAATACGATTATTTCGATTTGAGGAAAAATCGCACCTAGCAAGTTAAGGCACAAATTTTCGAAACTCGAAATAAAAGGATATTGCCTCGATTTTAAAGTTTTTGTACAAAAAACAATTTTAAAAATAAGCATGCGAGTTGAATATGAATGTGCAGTTAATAGTGGATATATAACACTAAGTAAGATAAATAAGAAGATAAATTATTCACGAAAAATCAAGATGCAAAATACGAGTGCATAAAAAATACAAATGTTGGTGAAAAACAAGAATGATGCAATCGGAGTTCAAAACGAGACCTTTCGGATGCACGCGGGCAAAATGGTAGTTTCGGGAAAATTCGTGGTTAAAAAAATGGAATTTAAAACATTCGAGGGTAAAAAATGCAATTTTGAGAGTTTCGAGGTCGAAAACGGAGTCTTCGGACATCCGGGAGTAAAATAGTAATCTCTGGATGTTTCGGAGTCAAAATGGGATTTTTGGAAGTTCGAGGGTAAAATGGTAATTTTGAGAAGTTTCGGGGTTAAAATGATATTTTTGGGAGTTTAGGGGTAAAATGGTAATTTTTAGAAGTTTTAGGGTCAAAAATGGGATTTTTGGAAGTTTGGGGGTAAAATGGTAAATTTTGGACAATTTAGGGACTTTTAGGGTAATAAAATCAAAAAAAGGGTGACACATGGTAGCCTTTGAGGCATCTTGAGGTCAAAGGACTAGTTTGAAAACTATGAAAAATTTTTAGGTCAATTTTGTAATTAAAACAAACTTTATTTAAGGATTAAATTAAAACAAATTAAAAAGAAAAGGGACCGTTCGTAGAAATAAACCCAAGCAATTACACTTGGCAACCCCTAGTGCTTTCAAAAGGGTTCAAGGATTAAATTGAAAAGCATTGAACACTAATGGGCCAATTTGAAATTAATTAAAAGTACGAGAAGGACCTGATTGAAAATTTGAGAAAAAACGGAATGACCAAATGCACAAATATCCCCTTTCTTGAAAACACGCGGATCCTGAGTCGGGTGGATCGGATTCGGGCCGGTCATGGATACTTTAAAAAAAAACTACGCCGTTTTGTACGAAATACCCCTACCAAAACGTTGCCGTTTTGGTAAGGGTATTTAAACCCTCGAGCCCTTGTAAAACTGAACCCCTCTTTCATTTTTTCGGATTTCAAAAAAAAAACCTAGAGCCCCTGCCCTTTTTTCTCTCAAATGCTTTCCATGGCCGACCAAACTCCGGCCAATCGACCCGATCGCCGTCCATCACGCGGGCCCGCACGCGCCCTCGTCCGCGACCGCGTGTCAACGCGTGTAGTCGCCGCGCTCGGTCACACGCACCGGTCCACCTGCGTGTCCGTCGACGCCTTTCCTTCCCACGCGCCACACACCTCTGTCCATGACTTCTTTCAAGTAAGTTTCCATTTCCGTCTTTAAAACCTATTTTTCTTTCTCTTTTTTTAAAAAACACTTTTAAAAACCCTTTTCATTTTTAAAAAAACTAATATTTTTCATTATTAACCGTTTCAGTTCCTTGTTTCTTTGCAGATCTACTAACGGTTAGGCATCGGTGAGGTTCGGGGTTTCACGACGGTGATGATTCCGAGAGCGGCTCCGGTGGTGGTTGTCAGACGAAGATGAGTCCCTTCGTCTTCATTTTTAGTTTCTTTTTTTTTAATTAATGCTATTATTAAATATTACATTTGTCTATTACATTTGTCTTTTTTTTAATTAACTAATCTTTTTAATTAATGCTATTATGAAATAGTAATTCTCAAGATACAACATCACTATTACATTTGTCTTTACTCATATCAAGCGATGATTAAAACTTTTATTAAATACTCGTTTAACACGAGTTCAAATCGTTTGATTTCAACCTCATTTTAATATTTAAAAAAAAACATTTTTCAAAACTTTATTTAAAAAAAATATACAAAATTCACACATGTTTTTTTTATTTTATATAATTTTGATATTTAAAAAATTATTATTTAAAATACTACATTATTTTTGTCAGCTGTACCTAAAACCCCATTTTCCAAAGAATCAAATATACATGCTAAGCTGGTCTTTTTGTTTTCCCCTCGATAGATATGCTAAGCTGGCTTTGATTTCACATGTATTCAACAAGATTTTATTTTAATCATGATTAATTGCATTATGTTATGCTCGTCACATTGCATGTTTGTTCTATGTCCTTTTCTTTCTTTATTATTATCATTTGTTATGGTGTTCGTCGTTATCAATCCGTGATTTGGATATCTAATTGAGATTGACTCAATTTAATTGTGAATCTTATGATCGCATGCATAGTTCGTTAGCATGAATTCACACGTAAAGTGTTCATATCCTGCTTGAAGGATTAAGTTCAACAATAACATTGTTAATATGCATTCTATGTGCAAGCACAAGACCATCTTTGAGAGGCCAAAATTCGGCCATAATATTTGTGGTATTGTCCAGATAACGATGGTCATTGACAATCCAATTACCATTGTGATCACCAATAATAGCTCCCACGACAGTAGCTCACCATTAACTTTTAAAGGAGGATTGGATATTGACGAAATTTAGTTTCATCTTAAATTTTTAGTTTGTGCTTTAGTTAATCTCCTTGCATATTATCTTAATTAATATTAAAATAAAGGTATGTTTAAGGATGTCAGTCGGGCGGGTTTTGTGAGGCCCCGCCCCACTTCACACCTAATTGGACAAGTTTCGCAGGTGATGGGACGGAGATGGAAAAAAAAAATATTAGACCCACTATGGGTGGTGGGGCAGGCATGAGTATGATCTTGTACCCGCGCCGCATCATTCCCACCAGTCCTGCATAGTATAATATGCATATTTAAAAAATAAATATTTATAAAAATTTAATGTAATAATTATCTTAATAGTATTTTATTAATTTAATATTAAAGTGATTATCTTAATATTAATATTAATATTTATTTTATAGATAAATATTCTATTAATTTAATAAGATTTAATATTAAATTTAATCTAATATTTATCTTGATAAGCATTATATTAATTTAATATCAAAGTTTAGAGAAATTACGAAATTACCCATTGATAATTATTGTGAAAGAATTTCTTATCCGAAGCGAGCCCACACTCGCAGACGTGAGCTTGAGGATAACGAAAAAAGGCTATTCGGTCGAAGTATTAATACTTTTATCATAAAAAATTTTGTTTATATTTATTTAACTGATACTTATAAATATATTATATAAAATGGATCGCGAGACGGATATAACGAGAATTAGGTGGGTCTGAGGATCCACGTGAGTGATGGAGCGAGGATGATTTTGGATTTTGTACTCGCAGCGGGTCACGAGACAAGGATGGATGTAGGGGAGCACCCCGCACCCGCCCCTGGCCCCGCCCAATTGACATCCTTAGGTACATTGATGTTGTAGAATGCAGAAAGATGATCAAACTTATCATGTCATCAATTTTTTATTCAATGGTTGAATTGTGTAATAAAATTAAAAAGTTTATTTTTCCGTAATAAAATACTAATTAAGCACATTTATGAAACTTAACTACTTCTACATGTGTTGCTTGCTTTGGTTAAGATTCGCTTAGCTATAGTCAAATAACCCATAGTTTGCCATGTAGCTCCTTAACCATATCTTAATTATCATTTAATTTTTTTATTTTTTTGGTAAAAATTGACAATCCTTAAATGATTATATTATTATTCAAAACATTACATCAATGTAGATTTAATATTGTAATCTAATAACACATCTTGTACAAAATTCAGAAGTGCATCAAACAATTGTAAAATCGCAGGTCTCATGTTTGCATATTTAATCATGCAATCAACTGCAACATTTTGGGTCCTCAAAGCATGGCGCACTCATACTTCCTAGTAACGCCCTTATCATTGATATATTAACTGTAACTCTATCAACTTGTTGTTAGCCGTACTACCGACCAACAAGGACTCAATCAAAAGTGTATTAACACACTCTAATTTTATTTATCGAAACTACACATAACCCTTTCAATACGGATCTAATCTCAATTTTGAAAATTATGTCCCTACAAATTATAATAAAATAACAACATAATCAATTTGCATCATAATCTCTGAAACTTGTGTAAAAATTTATATATGAACAATAAAATATAAGTTGACATCTCATCAAAACCTCTTAAAAATAAAATAAAATAAAATATAAACAAACAAACAAACTTTTATTTTATAAATTCTAATAAATGACATGATTATATATTAAAAATTGATATAAATGATAAGTAATTAATGATCTTATGTTAGAAAATTTTGACTGGGCTGTGAAAGGTGTGGGTGAGCAGCATGTGGGGGTGGGTGGGTAGTGAAAAGAGAATCCCCACAAAAACCCATCACTTTCCATGAGAGAGAGAGAGAGAAAAGAGGTATATAATTGGTTGAATAAATGAATGAAAATGATGATAATACTCACATGGGGCAGGTGGTTGCTTCCTTCAACAGCATCCCTGGGGTCTGTACATCACCTCTGCCTAATTGGTTGAATTTGGATTTTGCAATGGAATTGGCCCTCCCCTGCCCCTGCCCCTGCCCCTGCCCCTGCCCTGCTCTGCTCTGCACCGTACCTATTCATCTTCTGCTCTCTCCTGTGGTCCCAGTATCTCCTTTTCTTTGCCTTTCATTCAACCAAGCGATGCTCCTCTCATTTGGAAATATATTTACCCCACTTCCTTCCTTCTTTCATTAATTCTGTTTGGGTTAAATATAAAATAATTTCTTGAATTGGAGTAATTATACATCATTTATGTCTGTCTCATTAAAAATAATTTTTAAGAAATAAATTAATTTTTTAATATTCAGATATTTTTATGTAAAATGTTATTCGTTGTTGTTCGACAATTTAAACACAAACATAAAGTATATTTATTACAAAATATTATAAAAATATTTTCTTTGAAAACCCGAAATTTGTAATATTTTAATTTAACATTTAATAATTCTATAAATTTATTGTTATAAACAACTCTATATATTTCTTTATAAAATTGTCAAGTTACTCGTAAAATCTCAAATCCTTTAATAAAAGAATAACAAGCATGCTTGACCCAGATTTTCTTGGTTGCTGCAACATCAGCCATGCTTATGGGCGGAGGCGCATAGGAGATAGTAGGGTCAATTGACCATGAAAAAGAGAGAGTAAAAATGTATATAATTGGTGAGTTCATCTCAAGAAAAATTTGAAAATAACCCATCTAATATTATTTTAAAAAATAAATTATTTTTTAGCACCCATCGTCTTTCTAAAATATTTACAAGATGGTTGATTAATCTTTGGATACTCTCAAGTAGCTTTCCCTATTTTAGTAACAATTTTTCTTTTCTTTTTAGGTTTTCTTAATTAATCTCTAAAAAATTAGGATTATGGTTAACCCTTAAAAAAATTAAAACTGTGGGTTTTTTTTTAATAGATTAGGATTCTTTATGCAAATTTTAGTTTTTTTTATTTATTGAATAAGTTCGGGATATTGATTTTGTACATGATTCCTAACATCTTGAGTGGGTAATAGTTTTTAGAGGTTTATTAAATACAAATCATTGAAAAAATAGGATTGATTGTAGTTATAGTTTTGAATTTCTTAATGTTGATTAAAAATTTAACATTTTTATTCAGAAATAGTTGTTAATGTGATTATTACGAATTATATGTTTGAAAATTTGATATATTACATTCTCATTACACCGTGATTTTTATTTTTGAAAGAAAATGACTTGCATATTGGCTTCGTGAAAACCTTGTGTTTAAAGCCTAGATTTGTTTGTTCTAAATTTTTGGGTTTCGTTGATTTTGTTAGTTGCTACAAAATAATTTCATTATAAGTTCTAATCATATCTGATATTTTTGATACAAAGCTTAGAACTAACCATAATCCCTTCTCGATCCATAAATAAGAGTGATATGAAATCAAACTTTAAATTTATACAAATAATCCAACTGGTTGATGCTTCGGTGGCTGATGACTTAGCCACACAACTAAGAGAGAAAAGGGGAAGAAAATCCCACCGTCCGAGTATCGGAATAGCGTGAAAATCATGTATGGGAATTGGAAACTCCCATAATTACAATATGGAAATGGATTGGTCTGAACACGACATAGTTGTGTGTTATTGTAGTCTTAATAATCTAGAAAATGTCAAAAACAATCTGAATCAAATCTTGGGTGTAATCTCCTCTACTATCTAACATATCTATATTGTTTGATGTATTGGTCAACTTTTCCATACATGTAAGCCCAATGTGAATGTTAGTGCGTTCATATCGTCTTCCTTTTTATCATTCTGTTTGTCTGGTAATAGAAAAAGAATTTAACTCTAACTTCTTTTAAACTCGAGAAAAACGAGTTTTAGGACAAAATTTTGTATTCTATTTTCAAAAAAAAAATAAAGAATTTCTCATCTCAATTGAGCATCCATCTTAGCATTTAAAATCCATTTTAACTGTAACATCATATTGTTGTTTAGAAGGTAACAAGTCTTAACGGCGAAGTGATCGTTTTGTAATAAAACGATAACGTAAATAACTAAAATGTAATCCGAAACAAATAAAAATAACTATTTTGAGAATTTACCCTATCCATAATGTTGAATGTGATGGTCAATTATTCCATACATGTAAAGCCACTCTTTAAATTTTCATTACCAACGGTACAAAAAGGAATCATGTCCATGTCATACCCACACCCTCTTCCATTTCTGTTCTTAATTCAATGCTACAACTTTTACGCTCGTCCACTTGCATCCAGTATTCATAATTGCTCCTTTTTCCTTTTTGAAAACCAAATCTCATCGAACTTATATTATTCTTCCTCAATTCTTGTCAACATTTCCTAGTAATTAAATTATAGAATTCTATTGACTCATTCAATTATTTTTCGGTATATAAAAATATGATCGATTAAGTTTTAACTCGATGTTCATGCAGGAATATGTGGGTTTAAGTGCGCTGAAGCGCATTATCCTCTCATTTATGAGTTGGATGTTGGATCAGGGTTATGAATAGTTCTAAACATTATGTAAAAACAAAAAACAAATATAATCAAAACTTATAATGAAATTATTAAAAAAAAAACGTATACCCTTTTGGATTATAACATATAAAGGAAATTGCTTTTTAAGAGCAAAAGAAATCCAATATGATTGTGTTTGGTGCTTCTCATGATTATTGACAAAGCCTGCAAAATCTTCTAAACCCCTCAATACAACAAATTAAAGATATCCATTCCTAGAATAATTGTCATTATCCTTTTTCACTCTTTCCTCCAAGGGCTACAACAACGGAAGGACCTTTTTTCCAAAGTACCCTTCTTTGACTCTAAAATCATTTTTTTTTTTTCTCCTTTTAGTCACCACCAATTTCCCAATAACCAGCCAAGTGAAAAGAAAAAAGAGTACTTGAGCTAATAAATCAAAATCTTTTTTAAATATGGGTTTTTTTTTAAGTTTTACAAGATTTTAATTAAGTAAAAAGTAAAATTATATTTTGACCTTTAAAAAAGATATTTTTATTTTATTTAGTCCTTTAAAATAGTGAAATTATATTTTGAGTTCTCGTAAAAACATATAACTTAATTCTGGGATTCTGGTTTTGATGGCATCAAATATATACATATATGGGTCAAAAGTTTTGTTGATAAAAAAGATGAAATGAAATAGTGTGAAAAGCAAGTCGGGAAGATAGATGGAATAAATAATGTAGTGGCAAAAGTGAATGGGTCCGAGCCCAAAAATGACAAGGTTTTTTAACCTCATATAATTGCACCTTCAACTTTTTTCGTTTCACTCATTACAAACCCTTTTCCCTGTTTCTATGATCCATATCTTTGTTCTTTGCTCTTTAAATTACAAGCATCCATTTCTTGATTGGTGAATTGAAATATATATATTGCAAGTTGAAAACTTAATCATGCATGGTGAGACTTACAATTGAATTTTGCATTGGTCTTTTACCACTTATCAAGATTCCCTGCATCTTCCTAATCATTGCCCATACTTGGATTCGTGAATTTGTATATACATTAGAAAATAATGCGTTTCAACACATTCGAACTCATATCCTCTTGTATGGAGCTAAGACTCCATCGACCACTCCAACACGTTGAAATCCAAATGGAAGGAACATATTTAGAAATGTGGGGTTAGGGTTTGTAAGTGAGTTGGTAAAATAAAAGCATGTGTGGTTGGAGCAGAGGCATGCAGTTCCCAAATTGTTGAAGGTGACACAACAGTTGGGACAACCCCAGAAATATTATGTTACCAGCCTACCAGTTTGGTAGAAACAATGATAACATGTTTGAACCCATAGAGCAAATCATTTATACTTTGTACTTTAGCAGAATAAGTTGTGTGAGTTCCATTATTACAACAACAACAAAAAAAAAAAAACACAGATGACAGGACAGAGAAGACATTTATTCCATTTGGACATGATCTTTGATCCATGTACCAAATTGAAATAGATGAGATAGAACCCAAGCAATGCAACTGGATCCATGGACCATATAATGGGCTAAATCCTAGACCATTGACAGAGCCACGCTTCTGTTCTATTCTAAAGGGATTTACATGAAGAAAAGTTGAAATGGACAGGAATTCCTCATTTATCTCCTTTCTATTTTCTTTGATATACAATTTAATTTATTCAGATTAATAATTTTAGGATAAATATGAAAATTTTATTAAATTTTAGTTCAATTTACAATTTTTTTATATACATCAAATTTTAATTTAATTTAATTTTGGTTCGAAATTTACATGCATGACATGTATAATTATATTAAAATAAATTCAACGTTTGAATCGTTAAAATATTAATTGTAAAAAAATATACAAAATCACACCATTGTGTAAGTGGATCCTTCCGTATATCTATATATTCATACTATATATTAAGGGGCTAACTAAGTTGATGTCACTCTTCAATTGGTCACCAACTTAGTTAGGAAATTACCAAAAATTTGTTTATTTTACAATGTAGCAAATATTATTTTGAGGGTATTTATGTCTTCTTATACTTTGATAAATCTTTTTTTTTTTTTTGAATAATTATATTTTGATAAATCTATAGTATACATTAAGGGATTAATTGGATTGGTGTCACTCCTTAATCTGGTCTCAACTCAATTAAGAAATTACCAAAATTTCATTTATTTTATAAAATAACAAATATTATTTTGAGGCCATTTATAAGTTTTTATATTTTTGTAAAATTCAGAAATATATTTTTATATCATTTTAAAAAATTCAAAAATATTATATATTTTTTCACCTACATCAATTTTGTCATTTCAATCAAAACTATTTTTTTTTATAATAAATTTTTTTTTATAAATATTTTAACCCACATCATTGATAATTGGTGTAACAAAATCTAGTTATAATCAAACCTCTGATTGAGTTAGTGTCACGAGTCAATTGAATATCAACTTAATAGGAAAATGATTAATTTTTTACACAGTAACAAAATATTTCTATAATGATGTTTTCTCTTTTATATTTTTATATAAAATCTATAAAAAAAATTAAAATTAAAATAAAATTTTAAAAAATTCAAACATGATCAAACTTAAACTTAGGATACTAAAATTTTCAAATCCTGAACTTTACCATTTCAATCAGATCTCGTTTATTTTTTACATATTTTTTTTATCCATGAGCCATATCTTTTAAATAATTAGTTTTAGTTTAATATTGTAAAGTATGTTATAATTTATTTACTAACACAATTTTAGTATGTATAATATATGTTGAGGCAATGTGTGTTAAATGAGCTAAGTGGTATTCGATAGTGACTGCCATTATTGTGTTGCTATTTTTTGGATATCATATCTAAATAGAACTACTCATAGCTCCTCCCCAACCTATAAATAGGAGGATAATGCGTTTCAGCACATTTGAACCCACGATTTCTTGTACTGGTAACAATGCCTATACCAATCGAACTAAAACTCAATCGATTATTTTATTCGTTTTTAAATGAGAAAAAGAAAAGGAAAGAAATATATACTTGGACAACTACACAACGTATCCCATAAAAAAAAAAAAAAATACACAATGTAGACATAAAAATTAAATTGATATTTTTTTAAAAAAAATTGAATATATTGTATGAAAAAGGATATGGAATATAATTAAAGAAAATGGGAATGGACCATCTTCATTTCTTTTAGCAGCAACACATGAATTGAGATGGTGACGAGACCAGATAATATTTAAAAGGTAGCCCCAGTGACACGTACGTATTATAGTACTTCAATATCATATAAAAAATATTTAAATTATAAATATATAATTCATAGGTCGGGTTATTTGAAGTGTGAAGGTTTGCCCGAAATATAAGATGATTTGAATAAAAATATGGAGTTCAAAAAATGAGATTAAACAAAAAAAAAAAACCTGTTTAAAATATAAATTAAGTTTAGACTTCGATATTCAAAGGTTAAAGCTGATTTCATCTAACTTATTTTATACTTTTGTAATATGTTTTTATTTTACTTTTATATCTTATGTAATTTATATCACATAAAATTAAATATATAATAAGACAATACTTTGTAAACATTATAAAAATATGCCAAGTTGTATAAATTTAAATTTCTAATAAAAGGAAAACTATCTAAAATATTAAACTAAAAATAATGCATATTTAAAAATATATATAATATGAGTGTACCTACAATAAACTTAAGTTAGTCATTTTAATATGCGGGTAAGCTTGGGTAAAATTTTAAGTCGAATTGGATTTGGGCAAATTTAAATGTAATAATAACTCGCATAGATTTGATCCAACCTATTAACACATTTAACCATAAGTCATAACCTAAACAATAACAGTTATGTTGAAGCCCAAATTTTGACCGGGCCCAAACTCCCTTTAAGTTTATTTTAAAAATTAAATTTGTTTAAAAATTTAAATTTATTTTAAATTTAAATTTGATTTAAGTTTAAATTTGTTTTCAAATTTAAAATTATTATAAATTTAATATAAGTAAAGATCCAATACAAATTAAAAAGTCCAAAATCATTACAAAGGTCCAAATTACATTCTTGGACCCAATCGGGCCCAGATTCAAATAACCAAAAAAAAAAAAACCAAAGCCCAAACTGGGCCTGATCCTAACAAACCCTAAACGGGCCCAATGACCCAAACTAGGCTGAAACAAGGTCAGACCCTAATCCGGTAGCTAAATTTCTGCTACCCAAATTGCGCTGCTGTTGTCATCCACCCACGTCCAACCAGACGCTGCCACGTCAGCACCAGCAGCATGGACCAGACTCAACTTGCAACTATCAGCAGCTAGGACTGCCACCGCCACTACTACAAGCCTCCACTGCCGAACCTGCAAAGGAAAAGAAGACAGACATTAAATTGAAAAACAACAAAAAAACAGCATTGTAACACTGGGTATAAAGTCAGATTGATTTTCTATGTAAACGTTACGAACTCAATATAATACATCCACATTGATAAAGATTAAGGGAAGCAATAGTTGTTTTATCAAAAGACAAAGAGCTGTTAGTAATCAGGGGTCTGAATAGTCATACCGAGATCAGGAATACAAGCCAAAGTCAGAATCATTCAAGGCATACAGGTACATTCAATGAACTTTGTTATTATTTGAACTTTAAATCCATCAGTTTCCGATATACATTAGTGCATATTAATGTATATTCTGTCAATATTTAATACCCCCATTAACTTCAAACTTTTGATTATTAATAACATTAATAACAATAAATATGATGCTGATAGCATTAATGATATTAATAATAATAATAATAATATTTAATAATTAATAATAAAAAAGGGAGGCAAACGGTCAAAGAACACTTCCCTGATTTGCGTTGTCGGAGCCTCCGTCGAAACCCCGAATCTTATCGTTGCTTTGCCGCGCTCGGATCTGCAAAAAACAAAAAGAGACAAAATCAAAACGTTTGATAATAAACACGGTTTTTTTTTTAAAAAAGGAGGATTTTCTAAAATCTGTTAAAAAGGGTCTGGGTTGGATCTCACCGGATCTAAACCCGGTTCCGTTTAAAAGAGAATACAAAAGAAAAGGCAGGGCAAAGGAAACTGTTTACCTTCGACGGAGGCGCGTGGAAAACAACTGCGCGAACACCGGAGGATCCCCGACGGTGACGTGCGATGACTACGCGCGGGGATCGGCGGTGCGCGTGTGGTCCTACGCGTCACGGACGCCGACCAGCTCGACCAGCCGGAGTTTGGCTCGCCACGGAGGGGATTTGAGAGAAAATGAGGGGGGGTTTAGGTTTTTTTTTCTAAAATCCGAGAAAATGAAGTTGGGAGTGTTTTTTTCAAAGGGTTTGGCCTTTAAATACCCTCACCAAAACGAAACGGCAGCGTTTTGGTGAGGGTATTTTGCAGCAAAACGGCGTAGTTTCTCTAAAGTATCCACGATCGGCCCGTACCCGATTCGACCCGACTCAAGATCCGCGTGTTTTTTATTGATGGTATATTACTGCGTTTGGTCATTTCGCTTTTTTCAAAATTTTTAATCAGGTCCTCCATGTACTTTTAATTTTTTTTAAAATGGGCCCAATGGTTTTCATTGTTTTTTAATTTAGCCCTTTGATCTCTTAAAGGCACCAGAAGCTGCCACGTGTCAGGATTTAGGCCCATTTGTGTAAATGGTCGTCTTTATTTATAATTTGTTTTAATTTAATTCTTAAATCAGGTTTTGCCTTAATTACAAAATGGCCCCAAAAATTTTCCTTGGTTTTCAAAATGGTCCTTTGACTTCAGGACGCCTGAGAGGCTGTCACGTGTCACCTGTTTTTGGTCTTATTATCTCGTGGGTTCCTAATTTGTTCAAAAATTCCATTTTTACCCTCGAACTTCCAAAAATCCGATTTTTAACCTCGAAACTTCCAAAAATCCCATTTTTACCCCCGAACTTCTAAAAATCTTATTTTTAACCCCAAAACTTTCAAAAATCCCATTTTTACCCCCTAAACTTCTAAAAATCCCATTTTTGACCCTCGAAACTTCCAAAAATCCCATTTTACCCTCAAACTTCTAAAAAATCCCATTTTTAACCTCAAAACTTCCAAAAATCCCATTTTTACCCTCAAACTTCTAAAATTCCCATTTTTAACCTCAAAACTTTAAAAAAATCCCATTTTTGACCTCAAAACCACCAAAAATCTCATTTTTAACCCCAAAACTTTCAAAAGGTCCATTTTTACCCTCGAACTTCTAAAAATCTCATTTTTGACCCTGAATTTTCCCAAAATTACCGTTTCATCCCCGAGAATCCAAAATTATCACTTTTGCCCCCGGGAATCCGAAATGTCTCATTTTGAACTCTGATTGCATCATTCTTCTTTCTCATAAATATTTGCATTTAATTTTAAATTATTAATGCACTCGTATTTTGTATTTTTTATTCTTTTTCGCAATTAATTTATCTTCTTATTTATCTTACTTTGCGTTTAACATCTATTATTTACTGTTTACTCATATTTAACTCGCATGCTTGTTTTCGAAATTGTTTTTTTTTTTCATAAAAAAAAACTTTAATATCAAGGCAATATTCTTTCATTTCGGGTTTCGAAAATTTGCGCCTTAACTCACTAGGTGCAATTTTTCTTCAAATCGAAATAATCGAATACCCTTAATCGAGGCAACTTTTCCTTATCTTCGATTCTGAAATATTGCGCCTTAACTTACTAGGTGCAACCTTTCTTCAAATCGAGATAATCAAATATCCTTTTCGCAAAGATTTCAAAAGGTTTTACAAAGGAAAACTCGTTATGTCTAGATCTTGAAATGTTATGTCCTAACTCACTGAATGTAACTTTCTTCCTCGATCACTTTGAAATATCGAGATTTCCCAACTAACTCGATTTCTTTTAAATTTAATTCATGCATTCAAGGATCGTATTTTTAACTTTATTCGAGCTCTTAAGCGTTACAAATCAAGACCCAAAAATAATCAATATGGTACCAATTTTGGGCGTATGAGGGTGCTAAGCCTTCCTCATGCGTAACCAACTCCCGAACCTATTTTTTTGGATTTCAAAGACCTACATGTTTTCAAAACGGCTTTTAAAACGTTTTGTGGTGATCCAATCACACCGAATAAAGGATTGGTGACGACTCCCATTATTTGTCAATTTTAAAAAAATGATTTTTTTCGAGACACGTCGTTTTCAAAAAAGGATGGTTTCGACAAGTTAAATTTGCTATGTCAAATTCCTATACTACGCATAAGTTAGAGGTTTGGTCTTTGTTCTCTAATAAGATCATTTTTAGTTTATATACTTTTTAAAATTTAAAAATCTAATCTGAACTCAAACGATATCTGTTAAATTTATTAATTAAAATTATGTAATTTTTTTATTATTTATAAATATTATGTAAAAATATCAAATTAATGTGACATTACACGTGCTGTAAATTATTTTACGCATAAAATTTTAAAAATAACAAAATCATATATATATATATATATAAAATAACAACTTAGTGAAGTTAGACTCATTTACTTTTTAACACAATAATGATTATAATTGGAATCCAACTCAATTCAACTTAGATAGATAATGTTTGTTTTATGTATTAGTGGGATATTTTGATAGATGTTAATTTTTTAAATTTAGTGATCACAATTTACATTTTGATAATATAAAAAATTGTATTCCATTTTCATCCTAGTTTTACATCACCATATTTTCAAATTGCTGGTTTAATTCATGTTAATTTCGTCTTTTTAATATTATATTTTCAAAATTTAAAATTTCAGTTATGATTAAATAATAATTGTTAAATTCGTTAAGTATACTTTTAAAATTTTGAAATTTCAATTATGACCATATGATAATGATTAATTTTATCAAGTTAAATTATTTATTTCTAAAATCTTATGCAACAAACTTACCACCACATGTGTAATGCAATGACAACTTATTATTTTCATATAATATTCACAAATATTATTTATTTTTAAAATACATTATGTAAAAAGATTTTTAAGAACGGATTTGATAGTAATCTTGACTCACAAGTCAACATGTGATTAACTTCTTTAAAACATTATATTTTAAAAATACAAAATCAAGTGAATTAAGTATGAATTTGTCAGTATAAAGAAATATTTAAAATTAATACTAAAATTAATAAAAATATATTTTTACATAAATATACAAATATATAATTTATAATTTAGTAATAAAATGATATTTTAAAACTTTTTCTTAAGCGGTTAAAAAAAATCAAAATTATTAACAAGTTATGCACTGATATCTTAATTTAAATACATGTTTTAGAAATAATATTTTTTTTGACAAATATGAAATATTAATCAAAGCTAATTACACTAAACTTAAATTTCATCAGGTAGACTTCCCATTATACGATAAATATCGTCTTCAAGTAATTTCCTCACATATATTGGTGGATCCATATGAACAAATAATTTTTCCTCGTCGTCTTGAGCTTCTTTAGTAAGATTGTTTGCTACCTTATTATTGTCTCTCACAATTTGACGAAAAATTACATTCCAATTTTTAAAGCACCAATCACGTGTAAATCGAACTTCACTGTAAATGCTTTTAACTGCTAACCTATTATGTACTATGGAAATCAATATAAAAATAAAAAATTAATAAACGAATTGGATTAAATACGAATTTTAAATCAGGTGTCAATCTAACCCTTAAAATGCAAATTTTAAAAATTAAATAGTGTAAAAATAATATATGAATTGAAATAAGTTAAAAAAAAAAAGGTTTCAAAAATGTAATAGGTAGTTACCCAATTTTAATAATTTGTTCGATCACCCAATTATAAAAAATTATAAAGTGGTTACGAATTATTAACAAATTTCTTTTTTGATCATCAAATTATGAAAAGTTACAAAATGATTACCCAACTATTTATTTTTTATCTTTTTGGGTCACCGGCGGAATAATATAAAAATGAAACACCCCAAAAGTCTAAGATAATGGGGTAACCAAAAAAGATAATGTAATAATTGAGTGATTATTTTGTAATTTTTTATAGTTGGATAATCAAAAAAAGAAATTTACTTATAATTGGATGAACATTCTGTAATTTTTTATAGTTGAATGACCAAAAAAAAAATTTACTAATAGTTAGGTGACTACTAATGTAGTTTACTCTTTTTTATATAGTAGTATAGATATATATTAAGATTTATGAATATTTAATAATAAATATTTTATAATATAAAATATAAATGAGTATTTGTTGAATAAATATTTGATACATTGACGATGAATTTATCTCTATAAACGAGATTTAAAATTTACAATGTATTTTTAAGTTGAATTTAAAAAAATATAAAAAAAATAAATAAGACATGACAAAGAAAATATAAACTTTTGTAAAAAAATTATTTTATTTTTTAAAAATCATTTTCCCAAAATAATTTGTAATGGAACAAATATAGCTAAAGAAAGTAGATATTGTAGCCACACAGACATAGATATTGTGCTATAAATATTTTACTGAAAATTGGCTAAAAATTATTTATTGAAAGAAAAAAAAAATTCAACAAAAAGTATGGGCCCAACTCACCACTTGCTTTGCATATGAGCTCTTGTTCTGGTCCTTGTCCCCCACTGCTGTTGAATGGCAACATCAAGCAAGCAACCTCACATTATTATCTTATAGATTTGATTTTTATATATTATATGCCCCTCCCATAAACAAAGGATATAATATTGTTAATTTCTTTACAACTCCTCATTGACTCTTTTACCATTCAATTTAGTCCATATATTTTTTCTATATAATTGCTGCAATTCATATGTAGATAACCCTTTTTTATTTTTCTGGGTATAAAAGTTGAAGCAGGAGAGAAGCATAAAGGTATAAAGGCAAATGTATGGGCTAGATTGGTCTGATTGGCTCAAGTCCATGCAAATTCCATAAGTGAGCATGGGAATGAATCTGACAAATGTTGTTGAGTAATGTTGGAAAGAAGAATCTGACCACAACCACCTTTCTAAAGTGTGAAAAATAAAGTTTAGAGGATGATGTGGAAACTTATTGGAAAGTGTGGTAGTATATTATGATGATAATATATTGTATTATATATGCAGTGTGAGGACTGAGGAGCAATCAGACAAAGCACTTGAACAGTATCTTTTGATGTTATTTTGGGACTTACAGTAAGTACTATTTGCTTGCCTCTTTGTGTCCTTTAATGGTATCTCCTCTCCCTTTCTCTCTCCACTCTCTCTCCACTCATTGTTTTGTAGCTATTGAAACACCGGAAGAGCCCAAAATTCAACGAACACTTGTTACTGTATTATCTTTTTCTTGCTTTTTTGGTTTGCTGAATTCTCTGACTTTGCACCCTCATACCCATCTCTCTAAACCTCCTGCTTTCCCATAATTGTACACCTCCTCTTCCATCTTATCTCCTTTTCTTATTCAACTCCTTTTTTCATCTTTAACACTGGCTGTACTATTTGTGGTAGAAAAATAGCTAAAAAACACTGAAACCCCCACAGGTTTATATACTTCTGTCTCTTCATACTTCATCTCATAGCTTGCAGAAGTATTAAAGCACTCAAACCTTTGTTTGCTGCTTCAAAAGATATTCCAAGTAAGTATCTTTTTCACAATCTTATGTAGTTTATGGATTTGGTTTTGTGTTTCTGATTTTAAGCTGTTGTGTGAAGCCTCTTTTAATCTATTGTTCATTTCAGCTTGATTTGGTTTCATCTTCTTTTTTAATGGCTTTTAGAGTGGTTTTGGTTGCATTTTCCATGTTGGTTTTAGCTGCTAATAGTTTGTAAAAAATGGTTCTTTCATCTCTCTGTTTCTGATGGAGATTTGGAGATGAAATTAACTTAACATGAAGAAAGTAGCTTAATTGAAACAGACTTTTAGGGTTAGGGGGGAAAAAGTACTTTCTTAGGCAATTCTGAATAGCTTTCATCAGTTTCATGCATGTCAGCTGATTTCCCGAACTCTCTTTTCTTCAGTATCTGAATTTGACTGTTTCGCAGCTATTTGGTCATATATGAACAGCTATACGAGAGAAATTATCAGTGATGTTTGGTTATCCATATATTTATGCCTTCAATCATGATTTTGAGTCTGTTTGGTAAGAAGGAAAAGTAGGAGGAAATGAAAATGAGAGAGATGACTTTTTCGATGCATGAAACCTAATTTTAGGATTTTCTCATTTCAAATAAGAGAAGTTGGAGATGAATCATAGATACCCTTCATCATGTTAGCAGGAAGTAAGTACGAACTTTTAGCAGGAAGTTGGAGATTATTACATGTATCACTTAGTTAAACCATACTGTCCATGTTTCAAAGGTTGGATTTTTTTTTCTTCAAATGGAGGTTAGCATGCTCATCATGATGGATTGCATATGACAAGCTTGAGAGACCAGAATATACTGTTAAAATGATGTGTTATATCACAGACATGGGTTAAATCTTGAATTGCTTGTTGTCTTATAATCAAGTTGGATTTTTCAAATAATTTGAATTGATGTTAAATTATGCATGTTACTCGTGTCTATTACTCCGCTGTGATTGCCGTTGAATCCTGGATTGCTTATGGTTTTATGTTTGAGCTCATGCATGACAACTTCGGTCAATTGCATCTTTCTTGCTCACTTAAACTTTAGCCAATGATTCATTACTTTTGGTATGTGCAGGTGTTGAAGAGCTATATAATTAGTAATGCAGCAATCCATACCGGGTATCAAAAGGAACAACACAAAACTTGCTGCTTTACCGAGAATGACACTGCCGAATCTTGGGTTAGAATCTGAAAACGATTCCGAAGCAAGTAGCCAAGTGGCTTCCAACATATCTGCACACGAGGCATCCCCTGATCCCTCGAAGGATTCCACAACCACTACTTCATGCCTCTCGAATCCTGTAAAGGTTCAACCAGAATCAGGGTCTGTTTCCCTTGACCTGACTCTGCACTTCAGTGCCAATGATGCTGAGATGAAGGGTGCCACTGGTGAGACTAACACTTTTTCAACACCTAGGGTTTTCTCTTGCAATTACTGCAGGCGCAAGTTCTATAGCTCACAAGCACTGGGTGGACACCAGAATGCTCACAAGAGGGAGAGAACAATGGCAAAGCGTGCGATGCGGATGGGGTTATTATCTGACAGGTATACAAGCTTAGCATCTCTTCCTCTCCACGGTTCGGCATTTCGGTCCCTTGGGATCAAAGCTCATTCCGCTATGCACCAAGGAATGTTGCCATCATCCCAAAGGCTGGTAGATACGAGAAGTGGCGCACGGTTCGATCAAGGGTATTTCGGGATGCCGATATTCATGGAAGATGAGGAGGTAGACTTGTATTGGCCAGGGAGTTTCAGGCAGGTGAATGAGGAAAGAGTTGGGAGTAACCAAGCTATGGAATTGGGTCAAAATCCAACTCAAAGTTCAAATATAGGTTTTATAGCAATGGCAACACCACCGAGAACAGATGCATCATCTCCACTGGATCTCACTTTGAAGCTCTAATAATTTTTGAAGTTTACTCGTCAATTTTCATCCAAACCTGATATTGATTATGTCAGCTCACTCTTGTACAGTGAGGTGCATTAGCCATAGCTGCTACCTCCTATCATTATTTTTGCTAGATTCCCTTAATTTAATAACTTTTTCTTTTTTAAACCTTTATCTGTGCCCATGTTCGCTGCTGATCAGCGAAGTTTGGTTATGAAATGAAAGCTATAGCTTTTCCCTGTAGCAACATTTTACAAATCTGACCATTTTTTTTCTTGGTAGAAAAGAAACAGCGGCTATGCAATTACATCCATGCCAAGGTTTTATTATGATACTTTAACAAAATGTCTTTCACTGCTTTTGGGGGAGCAAGCTGGGGATCTATTTTGATCATGTAATCCCCGCCTTCATCTCGAGATCTTGGCATACGACGTAGTTGGACTTCTAACTCTTGATGCATCATCCCATAAATCAATCATATGTCCATCATTTTACTACTGACAACATTATTAGCTAAAAAAATTCCATCAACGTTCAGGTTCTATTCATCTAAAACCCTTATCTCAAGCTATTCATCATATATTTTTTTGTACCGACAAAAAGACAAAAAGGTGAAATTACTTACCCCAACACTCCAACCCTTGCATTAGCAAAACAGAGGTTATGAAATTAACTACTAAATCAAAATCAATTAGTTGAAATGAACTGATTGACCGAATCGGATTTTCAAACATTGACTGGTTCAACTTAGATTGAATTTCTTGGTTTTCAAATTATCGAAGTTCAATCTCTACGGCTCCAAACGTTCAACACTGTTTAAAGACCAAAGTTGGATGAGTGATGACTCGACCTCGGTGTTGGGTGTTTAAGGATGTAATTTTATGTAAAAAATGAAAAACAAAACTCTTAAATCACGAGATATTGATATCATCGATTGAGCCAATATATATCATTCAAAACTACCCGTTAGAAATAAAGAAAAATAAAAGGAAAAAATATATAAATACCTTTTAAGTTTTGAACTAATATCGTTAAAATACATTGACTGAATACCAATGATAGCGTTAAAATTTTGATTTAGTTTTTTAAAATTATAATTCTTAATTTCGACTCTCAAAAGAATTTTTGATTTGATTCTTCGGGATGATTGTGGAAAGAATATTATTTTGTTTTGGGTTTTAGGGTTTTTCGAGGTAGTTTACGAATATAGAGGAAAAGCAATGCAATACTTTACAACAAAGCACACTTTGTCATAATATTCTCGTAATAGATGATGCCTTCCTTCTGGAACATAAATAATTAATATCAGATTATACTTTCAATACAATATTCAAAAAGTAATCCTTGCTCATCGGTGGGAAAGAAAAGGTCATCCTTGTTCATTGATTACGTGACTCAGTTCAAATTATGAAATCATTACTAAATAAATTTAATAATAAAATTAAATAATTTTGAATTGTAAAATAAGTATAATCTGTATGAACGTGTTTGGCAAATAGAGCTCGAGTCTTTTTTAGTTGATTTGAGTACAATAAAAAGATTGGATAGTTAAGAATCTAACGAGTGGTTTCAACGGTTAAGAGAATGTTGTTTATCTTAGGAGACTTGGGTTCGAGCACCTGTATGTGCGTTTTCAAACGGTTAAAAAAATATGAACATATACTGGTACATTAAAAAAAAAACAATGCTTGATTGTTATTTTACGTGTCATGTCCTTGATTGTTATTTTACGTTCCAAATAATTTTAAACAAACAATTAATAAAATCGCAATGAACAATCAACTAAGTGTGAGATTTAAGTGGCTTGTTCCTGACCTAACCTAATCTAAGTTTGTGCTTGTTTTAGGTTGCCGAATATTAAAATAAAGACAGCATCTTCCTTAATCCTTAAAGTCAATCAACATTAACAATTAATTACGTAATTAATAATTTGAAATTGTACGAGACAGATAGACAGGACAGCTAAGTTAATTTGAAGTTTTCAAAACATATCTTATTTGGTAATGTGGTCCAAACCAACTCTTTCTTGGTGAAGGAAATTCAAGAATAAACCATTTTTGTATAATGACTATAAGGGCTTGACTCATACTTTAACTCGAATAAAATTAAAAATATTTAATTCTTCAATAATTTTATTATATGTTCTGGTTATATCGGTTTTTTTTTTATACAATATCTAGAACTATTCATAATCTCTCTCAAAACACAATAAATAAGAGGATAATATGTTTCGATGCACTCGAACCCACGTCTTCCTGCATTAATAATAATACTCATATCGATCGAGTTAAGATTCAATCAACAACTAAAAACGTCTAATTAAAAAAACATAATGGGAACTTGATAAAGGGCAAGTGAAGCAGAAAGAAGACATACACCAAGTATTGTTCAAATTTGAATCATTTTCTAAGTGAATTAGTTAAATAAATTTGTGGACATCAATTTCGTTGCACTTTATTGTGTTGGGTGATGTGGGTCATG
This sequence comes from Kokia cookei, assembly GCA_039519145.1. NCBI lineage: Eukaryota > Viridiplantae > Streptophyta > Magnoliopsida > Malvales > Malvaceae > Kokia > Kokia cookei. Next base: position 2,473,742 of record CM076910.1, read on the forward strand.
CTTTCATCTAAAAAAAAATGCTGCATTTTGCCAAATTTCAATGGGAAACAATAAGAAACAAAACTGTGGGGGAATGGGGAAAGTTCATTGGACCAATACAAATTGTCAAGCAGAGTGCAACTTGACATGGAATAGCATGTGAATCGAGTTTTAGGTACTATTCAATTTGTTCATATTATCATTTTCAAATATCATTTTGTTGTTTTTGACTATGTATTTCGGTTAAATTAGTCATATATATTAGATTTTTTTTTTTTAATTGTTCAAATAGGTGGTTTTTTAAAAATATTTAAGGAAATATGTCGATTTTGGAGGGAGAGTTTGAAAAGCACATCCAGTTGAACGTGTTTTCTACATAGTTGACAGAAAAGTCTGTCCAACTGGATGAGTTTTTCGTATAGTTGTCAAGAAAGCTCGTCCAAATAGATGAACTTTCCATAAAGACACCCATTCACACACTATCTCTAAAATCAACTCATTTCTCTATATCTTAAAAAAGATGCTTATCTGACCAATTACAAAAAAAAAAAAAAAAAGCATATATGCACAATTTAGCCTTTTTTTTTTTTTTTTTTTTGTCTTAAAAGGAAAATGTCACAAGTAGCCCTGCTAAATTTGTGCTATTTAAATAGAGAATTGATCGATATATTAATTTAAACATAAAAACTAAACTCATCCCTAAATGAATGGTTCGAAATTTATTAAAAAAATCAAAATAAATAATAAAGATGAAATCGATTTTATAATTCTTTAACTTTTTAATGAAATTTTAATTATTTATTTTATTAGATCACGATGAAATCAATCAAATTTGTTACAAAAAATAAATGATATGATGGATTGTTTCACCAATCTAATTATTAAAACACTTTCTGAGTAAACAAATATACCTCTTTTTGGTTTTTGTATTCACATTTCCCAAAGTTTGTTTGTGTGCAGTATTTTTTTCAAACTATCAATAATTTTTCTTCAACTCATATACATGTGTTTTAACACGCTTAAATCAATCCAGTTAAAATTCAATCGATACTTTTTTTAAAAGTAAACTCTAGTTAATTACATCCAATTCAGTGGGATCCACCAATTCCAATGGCTATCCAAACATGTGCAATTACACTTAAATCCAATTACTAGATGGCTTTCCAAACACTGCCTAATAAGAAAGTTAACATTATTTTGTATTATCTCTATTAATATTAAACATGTTATTGAGTTTGGTGTCACGAGTAAATTAGACACCAATTCAATTGGATAATAAAAAAAAAATTTATTTTACAAAGTAAATTATATTATTTTAAAAGTATTTCTATAATTTCATATTTTATATAGATAAATATAAATAATATTAGTATTTGGTATACTAACGGTTTACTTTTTTTAATTCCATAAGTAGATTAAAAAATTTACTATGTGGCTCATTTATATATATATATTATATTTTAATATTTTATTATACCCTATAAAATATTTGTCAACATCTCGATTCTATTTGTGAAGTTTAAAAATCCCAGTATCAAATATGTTCCCATATTTAAAATTTTGGTATAATAAAAAATACTCACATTTTAAAAATTTCACAAGTTGAGTTGTGGTGATGACAAATGTATATAGGATATAATAAAAATTTTAAAAAATAAATATATTGAAAAGTACATGTGACAAATATATAACCCAACTTGTGGAGTTAAAAATTATACGGTTAGTGTACCAAATACTCACGTTTAAATTCAGATCTTTATAGTTTTCAACATTTATATTTTATCATTCAATTAAAATCTCATTTATTTGTTAATTATATCAATTTTTATAAATATGTTTATTGCATAATTTTATTTTTCATCTAAATTATGGGTGTATCATAATTTAGTTTACACAAAATATTCTTAGCTTTTTTTTTTTTACTAAAATTTATGGAAAATATATATTTTAATAAAATAGTTTTTAGAAAAAATAAGAATATAAATTTTTTAACTCAGTATTATTTATTTTATAAAATTTGAAAACCCCTAATTTTATTATTATTATTATTTGGTTTTAATGTAATTTACTTGAATGATGGGCTTCACTTGAGTCACAACACCAAAGGACTTAACTTCAAAATCATTATCTTTTTAAAGATATATTATTATTAGGGTGTTTTAATCTTTTAAAAATAATTTATATAAAATCAATAAAATTTCAATCATGGTTAAATTAGAATCTAAAACATTATAATTTTAAACATTCAAATTTATTATTTTTAATTTGAATTATTTCTTATATAAATTTTTAATAAATATATTCCTTTACATGTAAGTGTGTCATAATCTAAATTTTTTTAAAATAATTTCAACATTTTATTATATAATACACATAATAATTAAGCAATTATTTTAACAATGCATTAAAAGTTTTCTATAATAATTTATTTTGTTATGGTGTTTGTCAAAACCAATCCGCTATCCGATTAATATTGAACCAACCCTTTTTACTTCGATAAGTATATAGTTAGCCAAATCATATAGTTCACCTGAATGGGTTCACACCTAATGGATTCACACCATCATGTAGGCAAACCCGTACTCAGGAGATATGTGTTAACCATAGAATAATATATGTGTTGGCATGCATGAGAGCCTATCTAATCCTAGTACGTCATATCGAGGGATCATATCTTATAAATTGGGAAATTGGCATCTATGAGAGAGAGAGACTCATGAAAACACTCAACAATTTAGTGCGATAAACGTGTATCGAACACACAACCTTTAGATTGTTATGGTATTCGCCATAATCGACCTGTTATCCTATTAAGATCAATCCGACCCTTTTTACTTCGGTAAGTATATAGTTAGTCAAATCATACAGTTCACCTATATAGGTTTGCACCATCATATAAGTGAACTCATATCAAAAGACACATATTAACTTTAAAATAAGATACATATTGACATACATAAAAACTTATCTAATCCTAATACATCAAACCGAAAAATCGTGACTTATAAATGAATAAATTAACCTGATTAAGAAAGATTCAGAAAAACACTCATCATGATGAAAACGGATAATTACATGAATCAGTAATTGGTAGAATAATTTGTGGTAATATAAACTAGAAAGTGGACATCATGTTATTATTATCAAGAAAAAGGAGACTTGTACAACATTAAATAGGAACTTACCTTTGTCCCTCTCACATATTTTCTTTTGACCATTTTCATTGCAAATTTATTGGTATCTAATGCGCACTACCATTGACTTCAATTCAACGCTTGATTAATTAGGAAAAAAAATAATCATATCAAAATATATCTTAAATGATTTTTTTTTAATTTTTTATAAACACTGGATTCAATTTCAACACGATCGGCCGATTATATCTTAGTTCGATTAATATCGATGTTGTCGTCAGTACAAGAAGTCTTGGATTCAAGTACACTAAAGCATATTACCTTTTTATTTAAATGTTAGAGAGAGATTATATATAATTCGAAGCATTATAAAAAAAAACATATAATAAAATTAATGTTAATAAAATTAATATTCATATTTTATTGATAATACAAATTTTGAATAAAATTTAAATCGAAAATTCAGATATAATTACCACAGTGAAACTAAAATTTGAAATCTCAAAAATTTTAAAATCTAAAGCTTATTATTAAGTCAAACCTCTTTAATAGCAAATATATATATATTTTTCATAATTTATAATTATATCAATAATTACCATTAAAATTAATCATTTACGAAGTCCTATTGTGAATGCTTAAAGTCCTAAAAGTTCAATAATGCGATTTCAGCCTGACCCTGTTTTGTTTTTTTTCTTTTGAAAATGTAATGACCCCGATTTGTTTTTTTTTTTTAAAATTATATTTTAAAAATATATTTTTTAATTGCAAGAATAGGGTAAAGCTCAAAAAAAAAAAAAACTAACGTAACTCGCATCCAGGTCACATCTGGGAAAATGAATACCTTGACTGTCAGGTCATTACATGGGGTTTTAAAATATTATTATCTTAAAAATATGTTACATAGAAAAATAAAAAAAAATGAAAATTAAGTATTTAAAATATAGGAATATTTAAAGATAATGTAAAATAAATAATAAAATATATGATTTGATACAATATGTACTATACTAAAATGATAACAAATTATATTAAATTATGAGTAAAACGAAATCTAAACATAATTTAAAAATATTAAAAACATTACAATTATTTATCACGGGAATATCATCAATCTTGAGGTGATGTTAAGTTAATTTGTGACATCAACTCAATCAACAACATTATGAATACTAAAAATTCTATCACATGCGTATGCGTGTGGAAACTATGCACGTAGAACACATATGCTAGTTTAAGAATAACATATAACAAATAAAGAAATCCATGGTTTAAAATTAATAAATAATAACACATTAAATATGTACGATATTAAAATAAAAAAATAGATTAAATTGTGAGTAAAATGCAATTTAAATACGCAAATAAATCATATTAAGAATATTAAACGTAGCATTAATTAAATGTGCGGCTTAAATAACAATATATATATATATATATATATATATATATATATGATTGAATAGATGAATGTAATAAAATGATTAAGGGTAAAATTAAAAGTTTAGTTGATTCAAATGATAATTTTATTAAATATATACCTTTGAACCATAAAATAGAAAATTAGAATGAAAAATAAAAGGCTTAATTAAATAAACACCCCTCGAATTATAGTTTTAAGTAAAAAAATGAAATTTAAATACCTAAGTAAAAAAAAGTATAATTTGAGGGGTACTAAGCGAAAATTAAAATCCAAATTTGTAGTCAATGGTGTAAACGCTTTGAAGTTTCCAGCCATAGTTGCAGGGTCTTATGGCTTGCTAAATCAGAAGCCAAAAACAAAAAAGCATCCCTCAGATTCTTGTAAAAAGTTTCCATTTTGACCCTCCATCTCTGCTTCCCTAATCTCTACCCCTCTCTTCCTCTCTGGTAAGTTAAGTTTCTCTTTGTGTTTTGATCTCTGTTTGTTTGTGTGTGTGTTGCTTTTCATATAAGGCGATGTTTGGAGAGAAAGATCTCTCAAGTAATCTCCCTTGTGTAGGAGATGAAAGCTCTCAAAGCAAGCTTTCACGTTTGTTTCAAAACAAGGAGAGTTCAGTTGAGAAAGTCAGTTTTGTACAAAAGGGTATTGATTTTCTTAGAGAATCAAAGGTGGGTCTTGATGGAGGTTACCCTTTACCAAGATCTTCCAAGCCTGGGATTTCTGGCTCCCAAGAACTCACTCTTAGCTACCTCTGTGAAAACCCTAAACTGGGTTTTTCTTCTGAGAAGACCCAAACCCCTTGCTACAAAGGGAAAGAAGTTGTTGATTCTGAGAACACACATCAAGATGAGAAATGGGTTGAAAGAGATTTCTTGAATTTGAGTGAAAGTAAAGGGATTTCTTCCAAAAGAGATGTAGAGGATGATTTTCAAGAAAGAGAGACTAGTCATAGGGAGAAAAAGCCAAAGCTTGAGACTTTGAATCTATCTCTAGCTTTACCCGATGTCTCTCTCTCTTTAACTGCATCAAATGCTTTGCAAAATGGTGATCCTTCGCAACATCGGTCTAGGCCTAGTAGGAGTGTACAGTCCTTAGCACCATCAACCAATAACACGCAAACCACTTGTTCTAATGATTTCACTGCTGCTTCATTGTCATACTCTTATTCCGTGCCGTTTTCACACAATCCTAGCTGCTCCTTAACACGGAATTCTACTGAGAATTATGAGTATTCTGTGGGGAAAGATGATCAAATTTGGTGTGGTGGTGAGGGTACTAATGGATCCGTGCATAGTCGTTTTAGGCCAATTGGTGATGGAGTTGCTTTGGCAGGTGCCGGTGCTGGTGCTGGTGCTGGTGCTGGGTTTTCCATGATGCAGGTTAACCGTCATGTGAATAAGGATTCGTGCAATAGTCTTCATAGGACTTCTAGTTCAGATAATCATTCATTTTTCCCATCTGAATTGCTTGCTAAGCCTCGTGTAGATAATCATTCAGGGGATTCGAGGAGAAAGGATTCAGAGAATTGGAGAGTTTTGGAGAGTATGGATGGAGGGAGATCCAGGAAGATTTCTAGACCGGAAAAAATTCTTCTTGAGATTGTGTCCGAGTCAATTCCTGCCATGGCTCAAATAATGCAGGAGCTGCCTGAAGAAACCCTTGAATCGACCAAAGAATACTTGAGGAATCTTATTGGAACCCCAGAGAGGAAGGAAGAATTAGTCGGACTTCAAAGCCGACTTGAGAGGAGATCTGATCTTAGCAAGGAGACTCTCTCAAAGTGCCATAAGGATCAGCTAGCAATCTTAGTTGCAGTGAAAATGGGCCTGAAAAGCTTCTTGTCCGGGAAAGTAGGACTTCCCATGACCGAGCTGCTAGAGACTTTCTTGTTTATAAGATGTAGGAATCTGACTTGCAAGAGTTTACTACCTGTTGATGACTGTGATTGCAAGATATGCTCAGGAAATAAAGGGTTTTGCAGTTCTTGTATGTGTCCTATTTGCTTGAATTTCGATTGTGCTAACAATACTTGCAGTTGGGTTGGTTGCGATGTTTGTTCCCATTGGTGCCATGCTGCATGTGGCATTCAGAGGAATCTTATAAAACCAGGACCCAGCATAAAGGGACCATCTGGGGCTATGCATTTCCATTGTATTGGCTGTGGCCATGTTTCAGAAATGTTTGGGTTTGTTAAGGATGTGTTTTTATACTGTGCTAAGAACTGGGGTTTTGAGACATTGACAAAGGAGCTAGACTGTGTGCGAAAGATTTTCCGGGGCAGTGATGATTCGAAGGACAAGGAACTATACGTCAAAGCTGATGAGCTCTGCAACCGGCTCCAAAACAAAATGATGTCTGCTTCAGATGCTTGCAGCATCATTATCCAGTTCTTCAACTGTATGTATCTTTTGTTCTGTCTATATTTTCTGTGCAAACTAATTCCACGAATACGGATATATTGCATCTCAATAAATGTTCTCCTTGTTCATCACGAATTCATTATAACTAGTCAAATCTGATAGTTCAGTGCTTGCTTATGATTGAGAAAACTGATCAGCAAAACAAAGTTCTTATGCTACAAGAAGGATGCCTGTCTTTTGTTGTTTTAAATTTTATCTTTGATTTGGCTGCCTGCAACTCAGATTTGCACTTTGCTCTTTTGATTAGGACCATTCATGAATTAGTTGAATAAGCATGGTCTTGTTTATAGTTTACCAGTTCCTTTGAACTTAATTCTTTTGTTCTATAAACATCCATCTTAGTAGGTGTCCGTGTCGAAGTTTTCCGTTAGGGAGTTAGTTATATTGCCGATAAGTCCTGTGATTAATTTTCATGCATCACTCATTTTATGATATTCAAGTCCCAACTAATTCTTCCTTGTTTTTCTTTTTGGCCGCACAAATAGACTCTGATGGTTTGTCAGACTTTCCTACCTCCGGTGCATGTTCCAAAGAGTTAACAACAACTCAAGTTGACCTTCGAAAAGATGAATCATCCGTGACACCAGGCGCTTCTCTTCCTCAGAAGCTTGTGTTTTACAGCACAAGCTCGGCAAGTGGGCATGATTTACTTCCAAACGACCACCGTCTGAAGGACCTCAAAGCTTCTCTCATGAATGACCTAAAGAGTGAAGATGAATACCGATTTGGAAGGTCATCAAACAATGATGGATTTGACAGCTTAGAAAGCATGGTAAGAATTAAGGAAGCAGAAGCAATATTGTTCCAAAGCAAGGCCGATGAAGCACAGAGAGAAGTGGAGAGTTACATCAGGATGATCCGGGCCAAGTCTGAAAAGTTGGAAGAGGAATATGCTGAGAAGCTATCCCGACTTTGCTTACAGGAGACGGAGGAAAGGCGAAGGAATAAAATGGAAGAACTTAAGGGTTTGGAACATTCACAGTGTGATTACTACAAAATGAAACTAAGAATGCAAGCAGAGATTTCCAGTTTGTTGGAGAGAATGGAAGCTACAAAGCAGCAATGGGTTTAACCCTCTTTTTTTCTTTTTTCCTTTTATTTCTTAATTTATTGGTCAACAATTAATTAATGTAAAACGTGTGTGGTTTGTTCCAAGTTTTGAACCTTATGGATTTTACTTGTTCCCCCCAATGTGAAATGAATGATTGTACTGAGTTGTGAAAAATTCTTTTGAATGGTAAACCTTCATAGCCATTGAAAATTGTAATGCTTGTTGCTATCACAATATAGAATAATCACGTTTGTGCTGTGCATGCCAATCTTCTCTCTGTGCATATACTATATAATATTTCCATAGCACCAAGAGGAAAAAGAAAGTGATTGGTTCCCTAGAAAATGTGTTGGATGGATTGGAGAATAAAGGTAAAAGGCGGCATCAACGGGTGACGCCCACAAATTACGAGACTTTGGGACCACTGAAATTTTGAATTGAAAATGCGTAAAGATCATCACCATTTTCTTTTCTGAACTGGTTTTCCTGTCTGGACTTTCACTTTGAAATTTGAGCTCAATGGACCCTACTGCGTGGAGCCATCCATTAAAACCCGTGAACCTAGACATCATAATTTACATATATTTGATGGGGACTCCTCCATCTTTGTTCGCTTTGGCAAATTAAAACCTGGGTTTTTGCATTTAACACAGATAATTATGTAGAGAGGGAGAAAGTAAATTCTTGGGGGAAGGAGGGCTGGGAGGTTGGTGTTTGGCTGTAATCATTGAGCATAAACTGGCAATTTTGCTTTGACTTTCCACTGTAGGAAAATTCCAAGCTGTATGCAAAGCCCATACTGCTATACCCGACAACAAGCGTCTATGCACTTGAGCGGCAGAGGGTAGTCTTTCCTGCGACGGAACTGGTTGGCAAATAAAACAAAGCACGTGCCCTCTATTGCAATGTGAATCATGGATGCTAGCCATTCTTCCCTGGCAGTGCAGTTTGTGCACAATCCATTTGAATACATGTGAATAGGGTGGACTAAATTTAAAAAAGGAAAAAGAAAAGAGAAGAGTTTGATGTTTGTAATGGAAGAATGGCAAGCTCCAGTCTGAGAAAGAAATATGTGATAACAGCAATGCTAGATCATCATTCAACGATGTGCACAAACAAATGCTGTTTATCTATATTGTATTTGCAGGGTGAATTTAGCAGAGCATTTCAATCAGATTTCTATGGGGGAGAATTGATGGAAGCAGAATAGTGCAGTGACCGGAAGCAAGGAGCAAAGAAAGAAGAAGAATGGTGGCATTGAGGCGAAGAAGATGATGAACAGTAGCGAGGATTAAAAAAATGATAAAACATGATGATGTGAAGTGCACAATCAGCCTACGTTTTAAGGATGTAGAGTTTAAGTAACTAGAATGAAAATTTTTTTTTGCGGCTTTGACCAAATTACAGGTATTTTGGATGATTAAAATGAAAGTGTCCAAAAGTTTGAGTGACCAACTAGAGAGTTACTCAGATAACATAATTTTATACGAAGTTTATCATAATTGAGTTGATTTCTTTTATTTGATGTGTAATTTAATGATCATGATTTTAACTCTTAAAATGTGCTTAAATTCGTGTGTTGGGTTGATGGTCAAGGTGTTCATCGCTCCAAGTGTAATCTGAGTTCGACTTACGCTAGTTGCGTTGTTATGGCTTTGTCCTTCTCTTGTAATTCATCAAAAAAATATACCTGAATCTTGTGTTTGACTCGCCTCACCTCGTCTTCACTGGATCTGTTCCCAAGAGTACCCTAAAAAAAAGGAATCTTTCCTCTCCCTAACCATTTCGGGTTAAGAAGGTGTAAAAGTGCCTTTCTCTCTATAAGAACGATACGTTTCGAGGTGTGAAGTGGGAGAGAGGGGATTTCATAATTGGGGTTTTGAATAAGACGGCCTTTTCATTTTTCATTCTTATTACTTTTTCAATATGAAAAAGTAATAAGAATGAGAGGTGTTAAGCTTTTTATCATCTTGGCGTCGAGCTATTTTACCGCAGGACCTCTCCTACAGTATCGTCACCGCAGTAGAGTTTAACCACCAAGTTCGGGATGGATTGGTGTTGTTCCTCTATGCCTAAGACACCAGAATATCGAACCATGAACGAAGAAAGGTGTGTGAGAAAAGGAAAAGCATATTGGCTAGTGATTATGACGCCCCAATTCTTAATTGGAAGGGACACCAAAGGCCTCCGCCCTTTCTTCCCATGGATAGATAGAGAGGGAGGGTAGAGCTTTTGGTTTTTTCATGTCATCAAAGAGTTGAACAATGGATTTTTCGTGTTGTCAAAGAGCTTAACAATGAAAATAGATGGCGAGTGCTTGATCGAATTGATCGGGCTATGTAGGAACGGTTCAAGTCTACCGGTCTGTTAGGATGCCTCAGCTGCATACATCACTGCACTTCCATTTGACACCTATCGTAATGATAAACGGCTCATCTCGCCATGACCTTCTCTTGAATTCTCAAAACTTCTATCACTCGATCCCCGTAGAGACAAAGAACCCTTTGCCGTCTCGGTTGTGCTATTGGAAGCTTTGGGGAAGTCGAAATAGGAGAGCACTCATCTTGGGGTGGGCTTACTACTTAGATGCTTTCAGTAGTTATCCGCTCCGCACTTGGCTACCCAGCGTTTATTGTAGGCACAATAACTGGTATACCAGAGGTGCATCTTTCCCGATCCTTTTATATTAGGGAAAGGTCCTCTTAATTCTCTAATGCCCACACCGAATATGGACCGAACTATCTCACGACGTTCTCAACCTAACTCACGTACCGCTTTAATGGGCGAATAGCTCAACCCTTGGAACATACTACAGCCCCAGGTGGCGAAGAGTCGACATCGAGGTGCCAAACCTTCCCTCGATGTGAGCTCTTGGGGAAGATTAGCCTGTTATACCTAGAGTAACTTTTATCCGTTGAACGACGACCCTTTCACTCGGCACTGTCGGATCACTAAGGGCAACTTTCGTCCTTGCTCAACGGGTGGGTCTTGTAATCAAGCTCTCTTCTACTTTCGCACTCGAGTGCCAATCTCCGTCCGGCCCAAAGAAACCTTTGCATGCTTCCGTTACCTTTTAGGAGCCCTACGCCCCATAGAAACTATATACTTGATACTATCTCTTGATCCGTAGGTCTTAACACAAGGTTAGAATTCTAGCTATTCTAAAGTGGTATCTTATTGATGACTCGAGCCCCCTCAAAAGGAGGCCTTCTTCGCCTTCCACCTAAGCTGCGCAGGAAAAGCTCAAAGCCAATCCCAAGGAATAGTGAAGCTTTATAGGGTTTTTTTGTCCAGGTGCGGGTAGTCCGCATCTTCACAAACATGTCTATTTTATCGAGCCTCTCTTCGAGACAGTACCCAGATTGTTACGCCTTTCATGCGGGTCAAAACTTACCAGACAAGAAATTTCCCTACCTTAGAACCGTTATAGTTACGATCGCCGTTCACCGGGGCTTCAGTCGTCGACTCTTCTATCATCAGGTCACCAACTTTCTTGACCTTCCGGCACTAGGTAGGTGTCAGCCCCCATACATGGTCTTATGACTTTGCGGAGACTTGTGTTTTTGGTAAACAGTCGCTCGGGCCTGCTCACTGCGACCCTCTTTGTGAGGAGGCACCCTTTCTCCCGAAGTTACAGGGCTATTTTACCGAGTTCCTTATAAAGAGTTGTCTCGTGCCCCTAGGTATTCTCTACCTACCCATCTGTGTCAATTTCGAGTATAGGTACCCTTTTATTGAAGGTCGTTAGAGCTTTTCTTAGGAGTATAACATGGGTTACTTCAGCGTCATAGCGCCTCGTACTTGAACATTAGCTCGGGGTATTTTCTCTACCTCTTTTTACCCTGAAAAAGCATGGGCACCTTGCATCCTTGAACCGATAATCATCTTTCGACTAACCTAGCCTCTTCCGTCCCTCGAGACCAACAAGGGGTAATATAGGAATATTCAATTGTTATCCGTCGACTACGCCTTTCGGCCTGATCTTAGGCCCTGAATTAGCCTTTGTGGAAGAACCTTGTGGAGGAACCCTTGGGTTTTTTAGCATTAGATTCTCACCAATGTTTGCGTTACTCAAACCGACATTCTCGCTTTCGCTTCGTTTACTCCCGCTCACGCGGGTGCTTCCCTCTAAGGTGGAACGTTCCCTTACTGATGCATTTTTACATCCTACAACTTCGGCAGATCGCTTAGCCCCATTCATCATTGGCGCAAGAGCGTTCGATCAATGAGCTATTACGCACTCTTTCAAGAGTGACTGCTTCTAAGCAAACCTCCTGGCTATCTATGCATCCCTACCTCCTTTATCACTGAGCAGTCATTTAGCGGCCTTAATTGGTGATCCGAACTGTTTCCCTCTTGACGATAAAGCTTATCCCTCATCGTCTCACAGACCGACCTCGACCCCTGTTATTTTGAAGTCATATATAGTATTTAGATTTTACCTCGATTTGGTACCGCTATTGCAGATTGCACCAAAATAGTGCTTTACCCCTAGATGTCTAATCAACTACTGCGCTTCAACGTATTTCAGGGAAAACCAACTAGCTCTAGGTTCGAGTGGCATTTCACCCTTAACCATAACTCATCCACTGATTCTTCAACATCAGTTGGTTCGAACCTCCACTTAGTTTCACCCAAGCTTCATCCTGGTCATGGATATATCACCCAGGTTTGGGTCCATAAGCAGTGACAGTTGCCATATAAAGACTCGTTTTAGCTACAGCTCCGATAGGTTTCCTTAACCAAGCCACTGCTTATGAGTCGTCAACTCATTCTTCAACAGGCACGCGATTAAGGTCCTAGGCTCCTCCCACTGCTTAAGAGCTTACGGTTTCATGTTCTATTTCACTTTCTGACGGGGGTTCTTTTCACCCTTCCCTCACGGTACTACTTCATTATTGGTCACAGAAGAGTATTTAGCCTTGTAAGACGGTTATTACTAATTCACATGGGATTTCACGTGCCCCATACTACTCGAGTAAAAGCGTAAGCTAATAATGCTTTCGGCTACTGGACTAACGCCATCTATGGTTCAGCACTTCACCGCTTCGCCTAGCAGCACGACGCTTTTATTTCTCTCTCACAACTCTGTTTTCATGGTTTAAGCTGCTCCCATTTCGCTCACCGCTATTACGAGAATCGCTTTTGCTTTCTTTTCCTCCGGTTACTAAGATGTTTCAGTTCGCCAGGTTGTCTCTTGTCTGCCCATAGATTCAACAGTAGTTCAAAAAGTTGACCTATTGGGGAATCTTCGGATCTACGCTTATTTTCAACTCCTCGAAGTATTTCATTGCTTACTACGCCCTTTCTCGTCTCTGGTGTCTAAGTATCCATCGTAAGTCTTTCCTTGTTTGAACCTCGTCCTTAACTTTACTTTACTTTAATTTAATTTAAGGCTATGCCATCCTAAGGTGCTGCTAAATGAAATAGAATAATCTTATCAACGTCCATGAATGATAAATCAAAGATCGAACTAACTGCTAAATCGAAAAAATTGGGTACTATCATATAGCTTTGTTTCGGCTAAGTTCACGAGTGGAAGATAAGCGGACTCGAATTGTTGACATCTATCATAGGATAAACCACCGCCTCTCAGGCCCCCGACTGATTCTATGATAGAGGCCAACGATAGACAATAACTCCCCTCGAACACAACTTACAACTTTCATCGTACTGTGCCCTTCAAAGAGCAACTCTTCTTAAAATCTAAAAAGGTGCTGAGTTGTAATCTTATTCTAACTAAGGATTCTTGTGCTTCAAGAGGATCCTGCTACAGAAGAACCAGAAACGACAGAGAGCTTTCCCCCTCCGACTCTTTGGTATTAAAAATGCTGGTTTTATGAATGAGTGATTGCCCTTATTCGACCCTTACTACCCAACCTGAGAGCGGACAGTTAATGCATTCCATTTATTGAACAGAGTTCTATGGTCAGTCCGCGACCCCTAGATACCGAAGACGTCCTTAGGGTGATCTAGTAGTTTCCAAGAGGTGGAGACGTTGGGGTTGGTCCATGGATTTTCCTTCCTTTTACCGCATTTCGCTCAAAGGGTTGAAAGGAGATAGTGCATCAAGCTGTTCGCATGGGGCAACTTGATCCTCTTCCCCAAGGATCCCAGATGGGGGAACACAAGGGAATCGTCGACTCTAACTACTGTCTATGTACGATCCATACTAGATCTGACCAACCGCCCATTCTACATCTTTTACGTTCTTGACAGCCCATCTTTGTCTTAGTAGAGTCTTTCAGTGGCATGTTTCGATCCTCTTCCCTATTACTTAGAAAAAGTGAGCCACCGATTTAGGTACAAGATACTATCATTACCTCTTGGACAATTAGACACCTAACCCGTAATCATAACGACCCAATTACAAGAGCAAAGCTCTTCTAACTGAGTTATATCCTTCGAGCCAAGTGGAGCATGCATGAAGGAGTTAGATGCTTCTTCTATTCTTTTCCTTGGCGTAGCTGGGCTATCTTGGACTTGAACCAGAGACCTCGTCCGTGAAGTAAATCGCACCTACAGTCCAACCAATTGGGAGAGAATCAATAGATTCTTTTTCGAAAGCGATTCATTCTTCCCAAAAGCAGCATACAACTCTCTGTTATATTGCGCTTTCCAAGTGTGCTTGTTCCCCTCTTATTCCTTACCATGGCAAGTATTTGTGAAATATAACTCCTATGGGAAGAAGAAAAAGAGGGCATTAAGAGACCCTCTTGGCCCAGCCCTAAACACTCTAAGATCCTTTTTCAAACCTACTCCCATTTCGAGTCAAGAGATAGATAAATAGACACATCCCATTACACTAATTGGGGGCGTTTCGTAGTGACTAAAGGGGTTGAAGACCAATAAGTGAATTATTTATCAGCCAAGCATTCTTCTTACGGCTAGATCCAATCTCTTGGTCCTTGAGGAAAGGAAAAAGAATTTCACGTTCTTCTTTTCACGTCCTTGAGGATTAGGAAAATCCAGACCTCCGGGAAAAGCATGAATGAAAGAGGCGATCTCATAGTTCTTGATATGTGAAGATACGTTGTTAGGTGCTCCATTTTATTTTTCCATTGAGGCCGAACTTAAACCTGTGCTCGAGAGATAGCTGTCCATACACTGATAAAGGATGTATGAATTATCGAGAAGAGAGGAGCCGTGGTAGTCCCCCCGAACCGCCCAGATCCCACGAGTGAATAAAAAGTTGGATTTACATTGGATCTCACCTGAATCGCCCTATCTATCCTCCTAAGGAGAAGTTTGGTTTCAAACCCCGGTTCGAACAGGAGAAGTACGCCATGCTAATGTGCCTTGGATGATCCACATCTCAAGGTCAGGCGTTGATAAGCACATTAAACTATCCATGTGGCTGAGAGCCCTTATAGCCCAGACACAACGCTGCAATTATCAGGGGCGCGCTCTATCACTGAGCTAATAGCTAATCGTGCGGGCCTCCCGTTGAGGGCCCACTATGCCAAAAGTGAGAGAAACCCCATCCCTCTCTTTCTTTTTTATGCCTCCATGTCGCCATAGGGGAGAGACCCAAGAGGAGTAAAAGGGAATCCTATCAACTTGTTCCGACCTAAGATAATAAGCTCATGGGCCTAGTCTTACTTCACCGTCGAGAAACGAATGAAGGTTTCCATCTTCAAGTTTAATTCAGGCGTATACGCCGTATATTCTTCTTGCTGATCAACAATGATTACAATATCAGTCAATCTTGTCATATATTTAATCCTGCCTAGATATGTTTGCAAGCGAGATAATTTTCTTTCCAACATAACTGCATCTCTTTTCGGAAGACGATTGAGTCACCCCGTCTTTTGTTCTGTTCTCAAGTCCCTGAACTTATGAAGCCTCGTTTCTGTAGTGGGTCAATTTGTTAACATACCATCAAGCCAATTTTTATTAACATAATGACACCGAGGCCTTACTGTAGCAACAATTGGTTAAAGACTATTCATCCTTAGAGTAAGCATTAGGACATTATTTGGCCTCTTAAAATGTGCTTAACCCTTATATTAGGAATCAGATTGCATTTTGACTATCTATGTGTCCACCACTTGAATTTTTTATTGATTTGTTAAAACTTTTTTTAATATACATAATAAATATTTAGATTTTTGTGAAAAAGAAAGAAAAAATTGGTTTTTGTATTAAAATATTATTATTTTATCTTTTCTTGTTCAAGTAGAACTCTTAAAAATTTTCCTTATATCATCATTGAAAATAGTTATTCTATCGAAAAATAGTGAGATTTATATTTCCAAAATAAATTCTATTTTCGTGAGAACTTGAGTAAGATTTCTTGACCATAGAGAGAATTAACCTTCCCCATCGAAAAGTTAAAAGTCTTTATTGTGTGACCAATTCATGAATTAGAGTCCACTCTCTTAGTAAACCGAAGAAGAGAAGATCTGTTGAGAGAAAGCCGAAAATCGAGTAAAAAATCGTTAAATTGAAAACCCATATATTAATTTGATAAAATTTATTATTATAAATAATACAAAAACTTAAAATTTCATTGTCCAAACAAACTCGTTTTTTAAACCGATTTTTTCTTATACTTCTAGCATAATTCTATCAAACACTTGATGGACTAAAGATTTTCAACAAAAACAAAACCAACAACAGTTAAAAAATCAACCAAAATCATTGATGGAAAGAAAAAAGAGGAGCAAAAAGCCTCATACCAATCATAAACCCAATCATGCGGATCCACATTAAGCAAACTAAAGGAAAGGGCAACCTTCCCACAAGCATAAACTCATTTTGGATCAACCCTTCCTCTCTCCTTTCTTTATTGATCACCTCCGCAACCATCACCTCACTGAAGAAAAAGGGAGTTTAAGTCTGGGTTTGTATGGACAATTCAGTACGGTATATTTAACTTACTTTTTGTCTTACATTACAGTATCTAATTTCATCGCCATCGCTGTTTTTACACTGACCGCAGATAAATGCATCGTCCATCCAAACTCACTCTGAAATTGAAGTAATGCCAGAGATGTGGAGACGAGCCAAGGAGGAAAGAGAAAGTAAGAAAGAGGGGCTCCAATCCGTGCTTAGCATTATGCATCAAATTTAGGTTGAATTCGGGTTCAAATTCATGTAGTTGTGGTGCTTTACTACCACTAAGCCTTTGTTATATTAGTTCTAAATGTTGTGAAACTTTTACTTGAATATTTTACTAATTTGGTTTCGAGAAACACTAAAGAAGTATGTAATGATCTAACTATTTTTTTTGGTTTTGTTTTGTTTTTAATTTGTTATTGGACTCTATTGAATGATAATCTTATTTATTTTTCATACATATTAGTTTTTCAACAACATTTTCGAGATTTGATTTTTCTATAATTTTTTTTATAAATTTTCTAAATAATTTTGAGGATTTTTTTTACACTTTCTATATAAAATCATAGTCAAACTAACATGAAACATAAAACATAAAAGTCTGAGGATTGAAATTGTTATTATACCAACTAAAAAAAAGTCATTAACAATCTGGTGATTAAAAGATTCAACTGTCGGTGTTAAAATCATTATGTCACTGGTTCACCAGTTAAATTAAGAAATTATTAAAATTTTTAAAAAATAATAATAAACAAAAAATTTAAAAATTGGTTAAAAGTCCCTTTTTGAACTGATACCTCAATCATTTCCTTGTCCAATCGGTCGATCTATTCGATTCAAACAATATTTATGACACTGAGTATAATATTGACATTGAACCCAAGTAAATCAAAATATTACCTGCAAAAATATTATGGAAGCTCCTGAATTAAGAGTTAGATTGCATTTGGTCCTCTTTATTTAAAAAATTGACAAATTAATCATCATACATTAAATCAAAAAACATACTAGTCCTTTCATTAAAAACTCCCTCCATTTTTACCGTTAAGTGATGACGTGATTGAAATAGCAAATAGGTTTGTACTTGAAGTGGTTTTTCAAATAATTATTGAAAATTTTATTTATTTTTAAGATTAGAATTTCTTTAAATATATATCATGGTTAGGTACACATGTTGTTGTTTACTTACTCCGCCAGTCAAACCATCACTTAATGATAGGAATAGATAAAATTTTTAACGGAATGATCAGTTTGCTCTTTAACGTAATATACAATAATTAATTTATTCTATTTTTTTAATAGAAGAAACAAAATGTGATCCAACTTTTAATGAATACGGCTCAACAGTATTATTACCAAATACTAGCTCATTTTGAAAAATAAAAAACCACTTAATTACCCGGTTCATCAATTTCTAAAATTTAACTTTATATGTGTATTTATAGATTTTAAGGATATTTTAGTAAATAAAATATTTTACTTTTATGTTTCATAAATATTAATTTTTTTGAAGAGTCGTGATTGTCTCTCAATAATGTCATTTTTATTTCATTAAAAATGTAATCACAATAAATATTATATATTTTTAATAACTATTAAATCTTATCATATAAATTTAACGTGTTGGTGCTATGTTGACTTGAAAAATAATGAAGGAATTACCCAAAGAAATAGCGGGGGAATAAAGTAAGAATTTTATATTTTATTCAAGGGAGAAAGGAAGGATTGTATGAAATAATGTTATTATCTATTTTTAATAGTTTAATTTTATTTTAAATTTTAAGATTTTTATTTAAATTTAATTTTTTTTAAAATGAATATATTGAAATTCAAAATAAAAATACTGATATCGTATATGACGTGACATAACTGTTTGTTTCAGGAAACTAAAAATCATTTTGGGTTGATTAATTAAAATGGAACTATAAACATGAATTACAACACCAATCCAATGTAAAATTCACCCAAAAAAATAAAAATCACACACTCATGATTGATTAAAACAGTAATTGATCAAACATAACGGGCAAGAGCAACACTGAGATCAACAAATATGCCGAACAAGAGGATAGACAGTCCCAAGAAATTGACCAAACGAGCTTCCCGGTTACTGCGCAGTCCAATGAAGGTAGCTTTTTCCAACAACCCAGTGAGAGCCGCCGCTGTCGACATGTATAGCAATGTCCGGCCACCGCATATGTGCCATGGAAGCAGGCTTTGTCTTGTAAACACCGGTTGAGGGAACATATATGTAATCAACCCTGCTAACCACTGCACCACCCCCCACAATAATCAAATTTGTGTCACAACAATTTATATAATTCCCAAAAGTTTAGGATAATACCTGCAATGCAAACAAAGAAATGGCGGCGATACCGATCCATGAATGCAAACTGTAAACGTCTTCAGTGTTGATCATATCGTGGTACTTGAAAACAGCAGAAAGTCCCACCACTGCAAGCACAAATGCCAGAAGCTGAAGTATCATATGGACTACCTTCTGCACTGTGTGTGTCGCTTTTACTGTCTTGTACACCATCATTGCTGCATTTTTTTTTAACATGATCAGAAAAAAAAAAGATTCAAATTTTGATTTTTTTTCCATGATCAGTTTCGCCAATTACCTTCACCAGACAGAAATATGAATCCGCAAAACATAAGAAATGGGTGAACCTACATGCATGAGAAACAATGAAATCATCCTGTTCATAATCACAACATGTAAACATTTGGGTTGGTTTTACTTACATTGAAAACACGAACAGCATTGTAAGAATCATATTCGATACCTCCACGATAATGCAGCAACCAAACGAGCATGAGGGCGAAAGCCAAAATCCCAAAGACGTGAGCAAATATTGTTAGACGAGAAGCTGAAAGTCGATATGGGGGGACAGCTTCTACGTGGTGGTGGGTGGAATGCATGGTGATTAAAACTCAGGGAGTGGGATTGAGGAAGTGAAAGAACAAAGGATGAAGGCTTGAATATATAATTATGTAAATGATTCTGCTGGGCTGGCAGGGTTTCTTACAGGAAAACTTTTTCAAAAATCTACACCTTTGGGATTGCTTATTGCAGGGTTTTAGCACTTTGGATGTAGGGAAACTTTGAGCTCGGGCAAAGCATCATCCGTATTAGTGTATTAGTTGAAGAATTACTAATTTTATTACAGCAAAAAGAATAAAAAGGAAAGGGAGTTGTGTAAGCTTTCTCGTCCTACTAAAGGCTATAGAAATAGTAACTAATTAGAGGTTGCAGCTCCAAAGTTCTGGATTTAAACCTATACTTTAATTTTATCAATTTTAGTTTACCTACTTTTCGAATTGGCCGAGTTTAAGTTATATGGCCGAATTTTGAAATTTTAATTCGGACTCAAATAGTAACAGCTAAATATTTCGGGCTAAATTCAATTACTAATCATGTATTATATGTACGATTATAGATTTAGTTCATAGTTTCCAATTAAATCATTCTAAGTCACTATACTTTTTAAAATTTGAAATTTCAATCTGTTATAATCAACGTCGATAATGGCAGTAGAAATGATTGCAAAGAAATAATAAAGAAAAATAAGAACACACAGATTTAACGTGAAAAACCCTTATCTAAAAAAAATCACTGACAAAGGAGGAAAAATTCACTGTGTTTAAAAACACACAATACAAAAATTCGACTACATCTATTTAAGTATTAAACAACCTTATTAAATTGTCGAGATTATATCAATGTAGGATCAATTGTTGGACAAACTTGGGAAAAAATTCAAGACCCAAAAGTTATTTAACATTTATAAATTTGTCAAGTTTGGTGTTTAGTGAATCAAGTCAATAAATGTTCGAAGCATATGAAGTGAAAACAAAGGAAGAAATTGCCTGGAAAATTTACAAGCTCTATAGTTTTAAAAGAAATATATATTTAAGCGACAAAATTATCATAACACAATAACAAAAATTAGACTAATAATTATTTTTGAGTTAATTGAACCAATCATCTCTAAGCTATAACTTTATTTTAAATTGATCCTTAAATTTTAAATCATTTTGATTATATTTTTAAATTGTTGAGGTTATATCAATTACA
Source organism: Kokia cookei (assembly GCA_039519145.1). Lineage (NCBI taxonomy): Eukaryota > Viridiplantae > Streptophyta > Magnoliopsida > Malvales > Malvaceae > Kokia > Kokia cookei. The sequence goes on from CM076910.1 coordinate 2,494,671, forward strand.
TCCTTTCATTACCAAAATCCTTAATTTAACTGTTAAATGTTACTTTAGTTCTATGTAACAAAATTTTAATTGAAATTTCTAAGCAAATGAATATTGTAAGAGAATATGTTTTAAAAATATTAGTTTTGAGATTTCTAAAGCTTTTTCAAAAGTTTTATCGTTTATTTATTTATTTATTTTTTTGCAATTTTACTTTATCTTACTTTTTACCTTTAAATGACTTTTCTCATTTTACGATTTCAGGTAAATGAACTTTTTTGTTAAAATCGAATTATTAAGAAATTGAGATGATACAAACCCAACAAGTGGTTCTAGTGGAAAAGAGAATGATGTTCATCCTAGGAGACCTGAGTTCAAGCACTTGTGTGTGCCAGGTGTGTGTGCCTTGTCAAAGGGTTTAGAAAGTATGAACAAATATTACTGTAAAACTATATTTAAAAAAAAAAGAAATAATAACTTATTTGGACCTCCAACTTTATAAAATAGCCTTTCATTTAATTTTTCCATCTTTTTTACCCTTAAACTTGTGATTTTTGTCCAATCACCCCAAAATAGATGAAAAAATATTTTTTTTAACTATGTTAGTTCACATAACTTTATATAATGTTAACTATTAGATAGCGTTTGGTAACTGGAATTTGGATTTCAAAATTTTAGTTTTGAAATTTATGAATTCATTAAATTCATGATTTGAGAATTAAAATATTTGAAATTCAAGATTTTGAATTAATCCAAATTCATTGTTTGGATAATTCAAATTTAGGTTTAGATTTCAACTAATTTTAAGCAATTTTTTTTTTTAAATCTTAATTATTTAGGATGATTTTGAACATGATTATTTGAGCTGAACCAGATCGGTTTGATCAAGAACATATCAAGGTATCGATCTGTAGAAAGACATTAGACAGCTTGGTCCGAGATAAAACTATATGATTTGATTTGTACTTAAATAAGCGGATTTACTTAAGAATAATTTAAAAGTCAAGGGTTTATAAATTAAAACTGTGAAAATTATGGTATAAATGAAAATTTTGGATATGTATACGATATCAAAATAAATGCATGAAGTTTTGTCATAGTTTTCAGAACCAGACCAAATCGGCCGATCAAATCGATTGAACCAAGAATTGGTCGGGGTACCAATCTAGAATAAGGGGTTAGATCAATTGACTCGTGAATGGATTGAATCGGTTAGACGGATTAAACCAATTTTCTTTATTTCTAATGATTTATTCAATTTAATTAGTCAGATTGATCGAACTTGTTGAATAAAAAACGATGGTCTAACTAGTTTGCCCACCAAAAGACGATGTGAAAGAAGAAAGAAAAAAAAGTTCCCCTGAGTTTTAATCAATCTTGGATTTTGAAAATTCCAAGTTTTAAAATCCAAAATTTAACTCTTATGAAATTGGAGTCGATTTTGCTCAAAATTCAAATTCAAATTTTTTATTTGTTATCCAAATAAAAATTTTAAATTTTGAAATCCAAATCCAAACTTTTAAACCAAATCATAGTTTCCAAACAAGTCATTAAAGAAATTTGCATATCATTCAAAGTTAAGAAATATTACATGTTATAATCAACGTCGATAATGGCAGTAGAATTGATTGCAAAGCAATAAGAAAAAAATAAAAACACACCGATTTTACGTGAAAAACCCTTATCAGGAAAAATCACAAGAAGAGGAGGAGAAATTCACTATGTTGAAAAATACACAATACAAGAGGAATTCAACTACATCTATTTAAAGGTTAAACAATCCTATTATAATCAACCCTCGATCCTTCGCCCCTACAGAGCTCCTATTTTATCTTTATTTTATTTAACTAATGACGAGATTCGAATCATACATAGTACAAAATTACAAACCCTAAATCATTTGACAAAAGTACTAAACCAACATCACCACTACACATACGATCCAACTAAAATCAGTACACATGTCAGCTAAGAAATTTGAATTCCTACAACAATGGCCAATCTCCATAACTAAAACCATTTGTTTTTTTTCCATCAACTTCATTTGCAGAGTTGAAAATTATTCATCATTCTCTTTTTTCAAGTCATAAATCAGAAGCTTTACACTTCCTGTATCATTCCATTTAAAAGAGATTAAAACCTACAAACTTATAATTTGGGTAGTTTAAAAATCTCCTTCATGGCAACATATGCTTTCTCCCTCATACTGCCAACACACTGATGACTACACGTTATTTCGACTATCTTCAGATTATGAACATGATGAACTCGTCACCTTCCAAAACCCTAAACAAGATTAAAGGATGGAAGCTTCAATCAACAAGCAAAGGAAGAAATTCATGAAACAACAAGCAACCATTGGAGCAAAGGGTTTAATGTAAATATAAACAAAATAAAGAGGAAATCTCAGATAGTCCAGATAGTTAACATCGTTAACTATTCCAGTTAAAATGGCAGGGTGAATTTCTCTTAAAAGTACTTTTTTAACACACAAAAAAATGAATATTTTTAAGGAAAAATTTTGAATTGAATATTTTAATCGGAATAATTAAGGGTGTCAACAATTTTAACTAACTAATAATATTATGTGGAGGAACAAAATTATGTTAAATTAAAATATAGAAACTAAGATTTAAATTTAAACATGGGAGAGGGACTATAATCATGAATTGATGCAAAGCTATACCTAACACTCATTTGATTTTTAATTTAATTTGATTTATTAAAAAGGGTGTAGGGTTTAGCAATGGAAGAGAGAATAAAGTAGGTTGAGAAACAAAATGCTATGTTACAATGAGATGAAGGCAAAAAAAACAGATGATGGGACGATTCGCTTAACCACCACGCACTTTATTAATGTCATGTCTCAATGGGACATAACCTCAAAACTTGCACTCAAAGAAAAACAAATGTTTCTTTCACATTGAAAAATCCCAACAATATTAATTAGGATAAGATATGTTTCCAAATATTAAAATATTATCGTGAATTTATATGTGGTTGGGTTCAACAGTAAGACACATTATCTTCTCAATAAGAAGATTTAAGTTCGAATATTGAAGATGACATTGTTGAGAGAGGCAATTACGAACCCTAAACATGGACGGTAAAACCAATGACAAGGGAAGCTCAAGGTTTAAAATTTTTGCAATTTAACTCTTTGTAGATATACTATGACCCCTCCCAATAATATAAATACGCCCCACTAAGGTTTAAGATTTTTGCAATTTTCTAAAAATATTGCTTCTTTTGGATCGATTGTTTTTATGTTTAAATCGATTGTCATGTTGAAATATTACTTCTTTTGAATCAATCGTTTATATGTTTAAATTGATTGTTATGTAGAACGTCTAATTTTAACTTGATCTCCCATGATCTACATCCTAACTCCGTCACTAAATAAAACGGACATGAAAAATATCTATATCGTACAAATTCGCATTTACATTGTAACAACTAATAGCGATGAAGATATTTAATTATTACGACGTAAGATTCTAACGCTTAAGAAATGGAACCAACCGTTGATTAATTTTTTGAAATTAAATTTATTGTAAGAAAAAAAGTATAGAATTTAGATATATGATATTAAAATGGTTTAAATAATTACATATAAATTCGTATGCTAATAAATAAAAAATTCAAAAGTAACATTATAATTCACTTAAAAAAAATAATACTATAATAATAAATAGATAAAAAATTTATAAATTTAAATAAGGTGTTTTTCTTTATTTCATTTATTCATAAATTTGATTGATTGATTTAACTTAATTAAATAATTAAGATAATAAATTAGAAGTGAATATATATTAAATTCATAAATTTCATTGATTTAATTAAAGTCAATATAAAGAAATTTAAAAGCGAAGGTATATTAAATATTTATTAAATATTTTTTTATCTTTATCCTGACCCGAATTTTAATTAAATAATTTTTAAGATATTATCATTTAAATTTAATTATAAAAAATATTGATAATAATATAAAATTAAATGTTTATTTTTTAATATCGTAAATTATTAAAAATGAAATAAAGGTCTTTTTACCAAAGAATATACCATTATTTTATTCTTAATTAAAATATTGTAAATAATATACTTGTTTGTTTAAAAAAACAAATGTACTTCATGGTATTTATTAAATAATATAATTTATTATTAAATTTTAATTATAAAAATAAGATTCACTTTAAATGTAATTAAAAAAAGGGTAAATTGCACCAACACTTACTCAACTTTAATCTAGGAAAACAAATAATCATCTGATTTATATTTTAAACACTCAATTTTGAAAATGTGACAAAATAGTTTTTTTAACGTTTTTCGTCACAGACGTCACGGAATAATGATATAGTAGCTGATGACGGCGATGGTGTGTGGAAAACCTACGACTAGCAGCATATTTGTATTCTAAATGTATGGTGTCTATTGTTGAGCTTTCAAAATGGAAAATGAAGGAAAAGGAAAAGTCTTTGACCTTTTGGCTACTCGTCCAACGTGGCAAGTTAACTTCCCACATCAACTAGTTAATTTACCACATAAGTGATTCCATTAAGTCTCTAACAAAAATTGTTAATCAATGACTATTTATCATATTTTTAAAATTGAGTGACTGAAATATAAATCAAATGACTATTTATTTTTACAAATTAAAATTGAATGATTGTTACTATAATTTACCCTTAAAAATATTTTAAGTTAAAAGTTTCCATATATATCGTATATTCTTTTATATAATACGATGAGTGTGATTGTAGGGGAGACAGACATTCCCTGGGCCCACATCAGCTTAAAGCAGAGGCATTTCCTGTTATGTAATTGTATTTTTTTTTCTTTTTCTTTTGGACATTTGAGGAGGCAAGGTACTGAATCTGTTGTCCCCATGTTTATGACTAAAATGCCCATGCCTCTTCTCCTCATTTTCTACCCTCCGCTACTCTCATCTATATTATATATTATTTATTAAGAGTCTAATTGAGTTGGTATCACTTTTTAATCGATTTTTAATTCAATTAAAAAATAATTAAATACTCATCATGTTATGAAATAAGAGTCTTGAGTAAACTTTTTTTTTTTGTTCAGGTTCAGCCTGAATTTGTAAAAAAATTGTTGTTGTTTTTGTCACTGTTTTGTTGCCATTTCACTATTATATTGTTATTATTTGAATATTGTATAATTATTATTTTATTGTTAATTTTACTATTATTTTAGAAGTATTTACTTATTAAGTTGCATCTATCTTAGTATTATTTTAATATAAATATTTTTTTAGTTTATTTTCAATTTGTTGAAAAATATTTATTTTAATGTTTTTAGTGTATTTTATGTATTATATCTTTTAATTTTTTTTATGTAAAAAAATTAATACGGATGATCTGAATCGAGCTCAAGTTTTAGCTTTTTATCCTAGTTAGACTTGAACAAAATTTTAGGCCCTTTTCTAAGTCGAGCTTGACCCTATAAAATGGGCTTGAAATTTTGTAACGGCTCAGCTCATGATCACGTTTAAGCACATGGTAAACATTTTCAAAAATAGTGAGGAGTTAGATGGTGGATTGAGCAAAAAAAAAAACAATCTGAATTAATATGAAAGAACAAAAAAAACAATCTGAATTAATACGAAAGAAACTTGAAATTTTGTCAAATAATATTCAAAAGTCATAAAACAAAGTTTATTTTATCAAAATAACTTTAAAAAATCAAAATAAAATTAATAAAAAAAACCAAATTATAATAAACGATTTAAAATTTTTAAACTTGACCAAACCGAACCAATATCGAGCTCACGTGCATGGAATCCAACGTAGGCAAGGGATAAAACATCGGGCTTTGGTTGATGGATGGTTCCCAGGCTGATCTTGGAAAAAGTTTAAGAGATATTATGCTTTTCTTTTCGACCGAAAGCCGAGTAGGAGGCTTTATTTAACGGTGGGATTGAAAGTATGATTGGAAATTGACCCTCCCACCGCCCCCATGATTACCGGCGTTGACGTCCGGGGTGTAAATCACAATATTACAATCGGTCCTAACCCATTGCATTGCATGCCCTTGAATTGCGCTCTAACTTGGTTCTGTCTTCCTCCCGTTTCTGGGCAATAGAAATTTCAAATGGTTAATAGATTTACAATTGTCTGCCAACTAGAGCAACGGCTAGTTGATGCTGACGTGGAAGAAGACAAGATGGCACGTCTACTGCTCAGACAACCTCTGACCCATGGGGCTCCGCTTCCTGTATCAAACTATTGAAGCAATTTAAGAATGACTGTGAAAATGTGCTTTTGATTTTTTATAATTTTATGTATGTTTGAAGTTTTTATTTCACTCGATTATTACATCTGATCATCTGGGGAAGCGGATTCTTGAGTATAATAGGCAGTGAGAACATTGTTCAGTATTTTTTTTTTTTTGAATATACTAGTGTGATTACATGGTAATTAGTATCTGTTCATATTTTTTTAATCTTTTGACAATGTACACACACCTTACACACATAGGCGCTCGAACCCGAGACCTCTAGAATAAACATCATTCTCTTTTCCACTGGAGCCACTTGTTGAGTTCAACATTGTTCAGTATTTAATATTGAGCTTTTGAGTATTTTGGACGGATTGATTTTTTTCAGAACAAGGAATGTAACGAAGTGTTGATTCGAACACATATACGAAGATTCTTCAAGTTATTCAGGAAACAGTCTCAACGACATCTTATTTAACACTTACTAGAAGTATTCAACAACTTCCGTTGAAAATAGGCTAATGGGAAATAGAGCACATCCCTAGAGAAGGGAACATAGAAGTAGGGGCAAAACTAAAAAATTTTTATAAGAAGCGAAATTAAATTGTAATTTTTAAGAGATAGAATCAAAATTTTATCATTTTTAGAGGGTAAAATATAATTTTACTTTTACTAATTTAAAATTTTTAAGATTTAAGTGAAAAATTTTCTATTTTAAAATGGCTAAAACCCTATCAACCTTTGCGTAGAAGCGAATTACATCGCGAATACGAGTTTTGATAGAAACGAGGGCCTGCAACTGTTTGTAAAAACCCCGTTGTTTAATACTAGATAATCATATTTATTTTATCTGTTTTTTTCTTATTCAAAAACAAAAATCTACTCTGATTTAAGGCTTTGGGATTAGGCCTAATTTATAATCGGTAGAACAAGAACTAGAGGATGCAGAGATGATGTATTGTTGTTTGGTTTGTTTACTTGACATTCTCTGCTTCATTCATTTCATCTTGATTTGTTATTTTCTGCATTGTCCCTATCCTTCTCATGAGTACATCATCATTTTCTTATTCCAATGTCTTCAATTAATCTACTTCTTTCAACCACACCAGAGTTTAACAACCAACTCAAAAATTTATTTTTGGAGTAAAAATTAAAATTTTAAACAGATTAAAATACAATATTTTTGTTATTTATATACTTGTTATTTCATAATTTGAAAAAGATTAAACCGAAACTTTTTCATTTTTGAGAGTACCTTGTTTTTTGGTGTCGTCCATGTGAATCGCCACTTTAATTTCTTATTATTTACGAAAATTAATTGTTTATAAAAATGGATTGACGATACCACTCCCATTTGTCAATCAATTATTGGAGAACATTAACAACGCCATCATGTCAGGTGGTACCGATATATATTTTTTAAGATACTCATAAATATACAAGTACATATAATTGAAAAAAAAAAACAAAATATATATTTTTTATAAATATCGCCGGGCTGTCGAGCGACACCACTTTAATTAAAAAAATTAATTGACAATCAGTTGATAGTTGAAAGCTCTCTTATTTTTGCTTCTAGGGTTTTAAGAAATTATTTTACATTATGGATTTTGCTTATCATCATTCCTCTTGCAAGTGAGGACTTTGACTAGAGGGTTATGGAATATTTCATTAAACTAATTAAGAAAAAACATGGAAAAGACATCGGCAAGGATAATAAGGCTCTTGGGAAGCTTAGGAGGGAAGTTGAAAGTGCCCAGAGACCTCTCAACAGTAAATAGGTTGTCAGTTAAACTTTTTTAAAATTAAAATGGTGTCACCCAAATTTATTTTCGTTTTTTTCATATATTTTTTAAAAAATACATACGAATAACATAATTTCGGCATCAAAAATAAATTTTTTAAAAGGTTTAATGATTGCGTGATGATTAATCATAAAAGAAATGATGCCGTCGATGTTAACTGTAACAAGCAACTTATTCTCGTAATTAATTTTTTCCTCATCCCATTTTTATGATTAATTAATTTTTGATATTATTTTAATAAAAAGGGATTACCAATGAGAATGAATTTAGTGCAACAAAATCAGCTTAGGACTGGATTAGCATAATCGTGAGTGGCGTTAGTTAAAAAACGGTCCAGTTCCAGCTGTACAGTAAATGCATTCACGTTTTCTTATTGCCACAAATAAAATATTGTAAAAAAAACGAAAATTTGACCGTTGATATGATTGGAAATACGCGTCGATGCGCCGAATTTTAAGCCGTTTCATAGCCACGTGGCACGCCGAATTATTGAATACGCTAGGGCCCCACGCGATTCTCGTAGGAGGCCCTTTCACGCTTTTGGCTTTCTTTTTTTTTTTGGTTTCCATAATTACCCTCCCTTGGTCTTAAGAATTTGTGGATTCGCCATTCGAAGGTGCTCGCTTAGAGCAAATCAGTATATACGTAGAGTATTGAAGGGTAATTTAGGAATCACGTGACACGCGGCGCTTCAGTGCTGTGGGCTGTGGGCTGTGGGCTGTGGGCGGTTTCAAAAGCTAGGGAAGGAAGCGTTCCGTGTTGAAAATCAGTTCCATTAATATTGATTGATTAAATCAATAATTGAAAATATTCCTTGCTTTCTAAGTAAAATAATTTATTGTGTGGTATTATTAGTTAAAGTCATGGTGTTGATAATATTGTTTATTGATTTGATGATTAAAATATTTAATATTTTATATATGATTTGAGTTTGAGTTACGTTAATTATATTATTATTAAGGTTTTGTCGTCCTCTTACAATTCATTGAAAAATCGAAGTGTTGAGTTTTTGAGTATTAAGTTCGAGTTTTATTATGTGCAATTCACCATAATAGATTTTTTTTTTTTTTACTTGTTTCTAGTTTACAATTTTTTAAATTGAATTCATCATGTTATCGATTCAATTAAAAATTTAGAAAACAAGAAAAAAATTCAGTTCAATCAATTCGTATCGATTCTTGAGTTAACTGATTCAAAACCTTTCTTCAAACTGGTATCTAATCGATTTTTAGTCTAACCTTTTTTATTCAATTGGTAAAAATAAACAAATTCTGGAAAAAAAGTTTTTATGGTTTACTTTTAGTTTAATATTAAATCCAAATTTGGTTTCATTTTATCTTGATAATTTTTAAATATTAAAAGGAAAAGATATCTTTTAGGCCCCCCAAAAGTCATTACAATCATTATTTTCACCCTAATGATTTACATTTTATCACACTTTCTTTGACATTGCCCACTACTGTCTTTGTCCACTTCTTTATTATTTTTATTCTCTACTTATTATTATAACTAGCTTTTGACACTTTATCCCTCTTTCAAAATTTCAAAGTTTTTCATAGGAAAAGAAAATTCAAAGTTCAATTTCCAAGCTTTGGAATCCTTGAAAGAGGGATAAAGTGACCAAATAAGTTGTATTTAAGAAGTTAATTATTATTAAACTAAAGTCACATTTCACTCTCACGGAAATAATATAGATTCGAACTTTAGAGATAATATTAATGGGAAAGGCAGTCACGAACCCTGAATATGGATCATAGAATGAACATGCATAATAATAATAATACTTAATTAAATGAGATGACAAGGGTTTATTCCACCTTAATTAATAGTTGAGGGTTTAATATTCGTCTTGAGTATAAAGAGTAACTTTAAAATTCACTGTTAACGTTTAATCTCTGTCGTATGAAGAATTTTTAAAATGAATAAAATTAAGAATATGAAAATAAATATAAAAAAGTAATTTAGAAATACCATGCAAAGCAATAATTAATGCATTTTTAGTATGTGCTACTAAGTAGTGATCAATGATCATCACCCCACTACTATTTCTTTCCATAATTTATATGATCAAATGGGGAATCTTAACTCATGTTTGAGCATTGAAATTCGAAAATTATACTTTGAAGATTCTTAGCCTTCCATTTTTTTTAATAACATTGCTCCAATATGAATTACAATCAACATAAAATGTAATATTAAATTAATTTATATTTTGTCAATTGAATTTTAACTCGATTGGTATTGATATTGTTGTTAATGTAGAAGAATGTAGGTTCAAATGCGTTGAAGCTCATTATTCTCTTATTTATGGATTGGAGAGAGGTTCTGAGTAGTTCTAGACATCGTGTCAAAAAAAACAGATATAATCAGAATTTATAATAAAATTATTTAAAAAAATTTAATTCATACTTTGAAATTAAATGCATAAGTGAAATATTTTTAAATATTTCAATTAAAAAAAATTATCTGAATGTCACTTGTAACCCGAATTGAATTAAGCTTAAACAATAAAACAAATATTGACACATGTAATTATACTCAAAATACATATGATAACATTTAAATACAATTACAATTACATTATACGATAATATCTTATAATTTCATGTTAAAAAACATGACATGTTAATCCAATCTAAACTACTACATATCAAAGGAAGGTCTTCCTTCACACGGCAGTTGTGTATTTCTTTCTTTTTTTTTTTTTTTACATAATGATATAATGGTAAAATTTTAATTCTATATTTTATTTTGACATAATTTCGTACTTCAATTTTTATACGATGTTAATAAACAGACCTAAAATTTTAAATTCGAAAAATAAAAGGATTAAATCCTTAAAAATAAAAGTATGAAAACTAAATTCCAATATATGAATAGTAAGATCATGTGCTTCAGCGCATTTAAACCCATGTTCTCTTATATTGACAATAATACTTATTCCAGTCGAACTAAGACTCAGCTCAGATATTTTTAAGATTTGTATATAACCATTTATGTAAGTATGGAAAATCCAAACCCTAGAACTAAAAGTCCTCTTTGGATACGCAATATATGTATGAATTCAATGTATTGTGATATTTAAGATAGTATTTTTAAAGATAAAGTTGAGCCAATCTCCTTGGCAATATATGGGTGGGATAAATATGAACACCCATTTCAATATTACACGAAATAAAATCTTTTCATTAATTTGAATTTCATCAATTCAGATTTTTTTTTCTTGATAAATCATAATAATAGATTAAAATCTAAATAATAAATACGATTGATGTCATTCAAATTTAAATCACACTTAAAATGATAAACATCCAGATCATTAAATCATTGCATGGGATTCTCAATTCAGATTTTTCTAATATATAAATATATAATTTGCATATTTGTGAATTTAAATGCATCACAAGAACCTTGTATTTCTTTAAGCTCTTCGTTTTCTACTATTGAAGTTTCAAAAATTCAAACAAGAGCCACATTAATTTAAAGAATCAATTTTGAAATGAAAATTTTATTTTTGAATAGGATAATGCTCTTCAACGTATTCGAACTCATGTTATCCTGTATTAATAATAATATCTATATCAATCGACTTAAAACTAAATAGACTGAAATGAATTTTTTAATGTAAATGATGACTGAATAAAAAATATGGAAATAATAAAAATTCAATTTTCTATGAATTTATAAAAAAAAATATATATGTATACGAGAGTTGTTTTTTTAATGGGATAAGTAGGCCTTGGTATGAATTTGAACGGAAAAATCATAAAGAAAAAAAAAAAAAAAAAGAGGGAAAGGTACCCGGTTTTCTTTAAGTAAAATATTATGAAAATAATAACAATTTATTAAAATAATATATTTTTCAATTATTTATCAAAATATTATCTTTTAAACACTAATATGAGTTTTTTATTACTTTATAAAAATTATTAAAAATAATAATAATCCGAAAGCATAGTACAATTCTATAGTTATATTAACTTATGATTTTATAAAATTTAAAGAGGTTTTATGGTAAATTTATCAGTTTTTGGAGATCAAGATCATTGTCTGCTTGTTGCCTTTCCCTCCAATAATTTGATATCTCGAGATGATAAGTCAAACATTAATCTTAAAAGGCAAAAAAAAAATTATCATCTCAAAATCTCGAATAATTATAAATAGTGACGATTTGAGATAAAAATTGGAAAAGCCAAAATCTAATATTATTTAAGTGATAATTTTATGGTATTTGTGTAAAAAACCTCTATATTCAAAATTTTTTGGAAAAAATTCCAATTATTTTAATTTGAAAATACTGATATAAAATTGTATATTTACCATTAAAATGTTATAAATAAAAAATAATAAAAACAAACTAAATAGGATCAAGTCATTAGTTTTAGGACATGGACATGGTAGTAAACAAAGTTCATGCCTACTGACTCTGTTCTGAATTCTCTGTTCTGACTCTTGACTGATTTCCCAAACATCCTTTCACTAAAAAATATTAGGAAAAAAAAAAAACCCATGAAGCTTTAATATGATTTTCAAAATAAAAAATAAAATTTTCGAAAATATGATAGAAAATGATGTTGAAAATGAAAAAGTAAGAGAAAGAAAATGGGGGAATAATTTGAAAAAAAAAAAAAACCTATCTACATATGAACAGCTAACACCTGCTCAGTCTCCCAATAAAATGACCTGCTATATTGTCTTTCTTTTCAATTTTTATTAACCTTTTTTGGTTCTCATAGCTGTAGAGAGATTATTCATGTTATTATTCCTTTCTTCTTCTTTCGTTCTCAACAATCTGTTCCCCCTCTTCTTCCATATTACTCTTTCTCTTCATACAAACACCCTAAATTTACAACCACATATTCCAGAGAGGATTTGAAAAAAAATGGTGATGAAGTTACCTTATCTGGGTTCATGTTTGTTCTTGGTTTTCTTTACTTTGGTTTCTATTGTTGCTTCTGGGTCTGGAAAAGGGCTCCCAATTCTTTCATTCGATGAAGGGTATAATCAGTTGTTTGGAGATGATAATCTAGTTATCCATAGAGATGGTAAAGCTGTTCACTTGTCTTTGAACGAAAGAACAGGTTTGTTTCTCTTTTGCTGATATGGGTTCTTCTTTTTTTTTTTTCTTTGTTGTTTCATTAAAAAGGGAACATTTTTTTGTTTTGATGGTGAAAAACAGGGTCTGGGTTTGTGTCACAAGACCTTTACTTGCATGGTTACTTCAGTGCTTCAATAAAATTACCTGCTGATTACACTGCTGGAGTTGTGGTTGCTTACTACGTGAGTTTGCCACTGTTTTCTTCACTTTCCACCCATGGTTGAACTTGGAGTATGAATAGGGTCTTGAATGAAAACTTTGATTTTTCTTTTCAAGTCACAAAAATTTCAAATTTTTATTCAAGAATCTGATCAAAATACACATGGATATGACTATGAACATGTTAAACTTATCTCAGGTTGATTAGAATTTCCAGATGGTTTCCCCTTCAATTCCATTTTATTTTCCATTATGGTTTTTTCATGTTGAAGGAGATGGCTTCTTTCGTGAATGAAATTCATTTTCCTGAATATGGATTTTAATTTATGTGATAAACAGATGTCAAATGGTGATATGTTCGAGAAGAACCATGATGAAATAGATTTTGAGTTCTTGGGTAACATTAGGGGAAAAAATTGGAGGATTCAGACCAATATTTATGGCAATGGAAGCACCAGTGCTGGCAGAGAAGAGAGATACAATCTCTGGTTTGATCCTGCTGATGATTTCCATCACTACACTATTCTCTGGACTGCTTCTCACATCATGTAAGCATTCACATCCGACCCAAGCACGAACATGGATATGGGAATATTACCCTTTAAGCATTGCCCCACCATCTCTCCTATAATTTGTTGATGTGTTGCTTTCCTTTTTCCTCAAATGGTTAAATCCTTTAGTTTTGCTGCTCTGCCCCAACCACGACTTTTTTAACCTATGAACATTGTATGATTAAGTGTTAAACATGCTGTTTTGAAGAGCTATGGTTTTGATGTGATGGTTGTATTGTAATGTATGGTAAGGTTTCTTATTTGGGATGGAGTCTGGTTTTGCTTGTAAAGGCATCCATCCAGTTTTTCTTCTAATACCTCCATAACTAAATTGTTGGTTTTGTTCTTGATGATAATTATTTTTGCTTGCAGATTTTATGTAGACAACATCCCCATTAGAGAGTTCAAAAGAACAGCTGAAATGGGTGGAGATTTCCCCTCTAAGCCAATGTCTTTGTATGCTACAATATGGGATGGATCTGATTGGGCTACTAATGGTGGCAAATATAAAGTCAATTATAAGTATGCTCCTTATGTAGCAGAATTCTCCGATTTTGTCTTGCACGGCTGTGCAGTTGATCCAATTGAGTTTTCGTCCAAGAGGTGTGACAGCACGCAAAGTTGGGAACAACTCACAACCAGTATCACCCCATCACAAAGAAGCAAGATGGATAGCTTTAGGAGGAAGCACATGACATACTCTTACTGCTACGACCAAACCAGATACAAGGTTGCTCCTCCGGAGTGTGTGATCAATCCCCAAGAAGCTGAAAGACTGAAGAAGTTCGACCCCGTCACGTTTGGAGGAGGCAAGCGCCACCATGGGAAACATCACCACCACATGCGAGCAAGCCGGTCTGAGGCTGATTCCATCTAATGAAAGACCTTAGACCATTGTTTTCCTCTCCTTTCCATTCAGTTTGGGGATCAGTTTTGTGTATAGAGAGAGGGGGCAGACTGCAGAGCACAGCACATATTCATATATATATATTGAGGGTGGTATGAGTTATTATATATGTTCAATGATGTGGGGGGTATGTGTATAGTTCCATACCTTTTTAGGTTTCCTGTCAATTTTTGTTATTGATGCAATAAATTAATTTTAAGTATCATTTTCTGCTTTCCCTCTTGGTGGTTCAAAGAGACATCTGCAGCACCCAAAATTGCTGCATTTAATGTCCAAATATTGGGGTTATCTATATGTCTGTTAGCATGTTGCTGATCAATATGTATATGCCAATGGGTAGTTGGAATCTAAGGAGAGTTAGGTGTGACAAGTTGGGGAGATATAGTTTTAAAAAATATTACTAAATTAACTGCTAAATATATAATTAATATCCTAATAATGGAATTCTGAAATATATGAATTTACATCAAAATTCTTATTAATCAAGGGTAGGCAAAAGCTTTGAATTTTTTAAATTTTAATGCCTTCTGATGATTATTTATTCAAATTAAGCTACACAACATAAATTTCACCCATTCCGAGGACATTAAATATAAAGCATTTGCACAAAATCATGAGGCGAAGAATAGAGGTCACAAATTTTTGAAACAACTTGTGCTTAGATTCCAATATCATTTGACAGCCAATTCTGAACTGGAATTGCAAACACATTGAGTAAAATTGAAATGAAAAAAGATGAAGAAATCCCAGTATTTTAGACCACATAATAATAGTTCATAGTTATCCATATGCACTGGCATAAATCATGTGCAAAGCTCATAAAAAAAAAAGGGCTACACCTCACTATCTTTTAAAGCAGATATCTTTGATTGCTTCAGATCGTAACCTGCATTTCCCTAACAGTGAAAGAAATCAAAGAAAATGGATTTGATTAACACAAGCTAACAAGTGCAATATCAATATGCATACCTGCTGTAAACCCTAAAACTTGACTTTGTCCAATAGTATCACATGTATGTGTAACCCTTCCTCTACTAATCCATGTAAAGTAGATGAATATAAGAAATAGCATGTAAACCATTAAAATGATGCCATGGTGTGTTATGTCCAAGAAATTTCTTTTTTTTTTTTCTATAACAAACAACTGTTAAGAAATAGAAATGATACTCCAGAAGATGCTTTCCAGCAACAAGAGGAGATGCATTCAGAAAAGTTCTCAACACAAATATGACTCCAACTAATATCAGTAAAGAACAAGATCTCTAATTCTGGGATTTAGCTGCCTCCTTTCTCTCTATCAGTTTGATGAAATTCTGAACAATTATTTTGCCTTCGAGGTTATGATGCTCTCCTGACAGAAATGAACACCCTACGGTTTTCAATCAACTCAATGAGCATAAAGATAAGTAAATGGAAAAGGTTGATATCTGATCAACATTGCTAGAAAAAAAAAGGGGTTATAGTAATAATTCAGTAAGTGGCAAATAAGCATAACAATGAGGGACAGCCTCTGCATAAAGCTTTTTTTGGGACCCTTCTTTTCCTCGACTCTTGGTTTGTGATAAAATGAGGAAAAAGATGACATAAAGAACTAGTTAAAAGTACTTGTTTTATGATGGTAGCTTTAGGTTCTTTTATCTATAACCAGACTATGGAATCAAATCATATATAGGTATACACAAATTGTTAAAATCGGATGACAGAATGTGTGTGGAAGATGTGGAGATATTATTGTGAACAATATCATTGGCCGTCTCACAACGACGACGTTAGAATTGCAGAAATGTTCTTAGCAGCGATGGAGGTTAATATAGGGGTACAATTAAGATGAAAAGATAGCTATTTTAATC
The DNA here is from genome assembly GCA_039519145.1 of Kokia cookei. Taxonomy (NCBI): domain Eukaryota; kingdom Viridiplantae; phylum Streptophyta; class Magnoliopsida; order Malvales; family Malvaceae; genus Kokia; species Kokia cookei. The sequence continues at coordinate 2,511,257 of CM076910.1, forward strand.
CCTGAAATGCTGCAAAAACCAAGGGTGTCATGTCTAAGGCACTGAAGTCAAGAAGGGTACTCCTATGAATCTATGTCAATATAAACAACATGATATAATAGTTTCTTCAAATATCATTTGATGAACTTAAAAAAATTAGGAGAATAAAGCACATTGCAGAAAGAACCTTATTAGATGGTTCTTAAAACAAGTAATTGGTCAAATATATATCATGGTTGAACTATGATTCTCCAGAGAATTAAATTATGGTACTAGGGAATTTAACCTTATATTGATACTCCAATTATTCCAGATATAATTATAGTGATTCTATCAATTAGGAGTGCAACTAATTTAAGTAAAGAAATCAGATAGTTGTCAATTTGACTGTAGGTGTTTGTTCTCATTCAGAAAATCATTGTGCTAATACGTTATAAGTAAAATAGATAGCAGTCTTACATGTAGATACTTGTATAGTTTGTGCCGAGCAGCCATTATCAGTCCATCTTCTGTAAAAGCAGTAACCTTGAGTGCTTCCTAAGGAACACCATCCATATCAAGGAAGGCAAAAGATTATCCAATGAAAAAGACACATATTTTTGCACATGCAATCAAACCTGGCAAATATATTAAGCGAAACTATAATAGTTATGAATGAGGATAATGGGATTCATGGTGTTTTTCTTACTCTCCAAACACAGAAGAGGCTGAATCCGATGCTAATGATGCTTTCCCAACAGTCCCACTTCTCTTTCTTACCAAAACACCAACTCCTGCAAAACAGCACAAAAAGAACCTTTCTTTGATTTCACTATACACAAAACCAAAAAAAAGAATAGAGAGAAAGAGAGAGCCTGGATAGGTGGCATAGTCACCTAGATGGGTTTTGAAGGGTTTTACTAGAGAATTGAAACACTTTGGATCAAGGCCGAGGAATGAATTGGAACAAGCTAAGGACGAATTTACAAGAAGTTCAAACTAAGAAGGACTTGTATTGGAAATATCCCAAAACAGAAAAGAAAATTTCCAAGCCAACGCTTTTACAGAGAAAATCCCTAACAAAGTCTCCATCTTCTTCCATCTCACGCCGCAAGCCTACCCTTTAGTAATAGAACAAGTACCAGAGAGAGAGAGAGAGAAGGGAATGCCGCTAGGGAAGTATTACTGCGACTATTGCGATAAGCAATTTCAAGACACGCCTGGTGCTCGAAAACGCCACTTGCAGGGCCTCCAGCATCTCCGGGCCAAAGCTCAATGGTTCCACTCCCAAAACGCCCAAGGTACTCTCTCACTCACTGCTTTTCTCCCAACTCCCCTACTTCCTCCATTTTTATTCACAATTTTTTGATTGCAGATCTTTATCAAACTTCGGTACCACCCTTTTCAAAAGGCGTCTGCAATCGCTTCCTTAATACAGTAAACATCCCTCTCTTCTCCTCTTGGAATGCCATTTTTGTTTCTTTTTTACTTCAATCATATAATATTCAAGTGCACTTGGTTTTCCTGTTTTAGGGGTTTTGCCAGTACGGAGATAACTGTAAATACTTCCATCCCAACAATGATTCTTGGACCCCAAATCCTCCACTTTCAACTGCACCACCAGGTCTTTTTTTCTCCCTCTGTTTTATCAGTTCATATTTGTTTATGCAGTGGAATGCAAGTAAGGATGGGTTTTGTCTATATTGTCGTAGGTGGTGTAGAGGGTAATGGAAATGGTATGGCAATATCGTGGGGTAATCTGCCGCCATCCTTAAAGCCCCCACCTGAAGCTGGATATCCACCTCTTCCTTTTGTGGATTGGGGATAAACTCTCTCTCTCCCTTGCTCTCTTTCTAGACACCAATTTCCCCATTTTAGTTTCTTCATTTGTTGAAGCTGTATGTTCTTCTTTATAATTATGATTACATGCTAGATCACCCACTTCCACTTCCATTTCCACTTTCTTTCTCCTTTTAGATGAAATGTGGCAATGAAGCCACTTTTGTACTCTGTACGTCAATTCCTTGATAATCCATAATACACCAAGTCTGTGTGAGGGATCTCTGTCTGGGTTGCTCCTTCAACCATCTGTTACCCATTTGGAGGTCATTGAAATCTGGGATTGCCCCAACTTTGAGGCACTGGTTTCATAAGATTTTATTTTATTTATTTTAATTAATTTATAAAATGTTTATATATTTAGTTTAGAATCCATTTTGACTATATGTATGTAACATACTAAAGAATTTTTTTAATTTCTTTTAAATGATGCATTAAAAAATATTTGAAACAAGGATCTAGCGAGTGATTCCAGTGGATAAGAGGACGATATTCATCTTAGGAGACCTGAGTTCAAGTATTTATATGTGCAAAGTATTTGTTCTAGCTGAGCGTGCTTTCTCTACATTTCAATAAAAGCTCGTTCAATTGGATGTTCTTTCACACTCACACTCCAAAACCTGCTTATTTCACTAGATCTTGAAAAAAAAAATAACGATCTATTTGGTCAATTACCATATATATATATGTATATGACTAACTTAACCCTACTTCAATTAAAAAAAGATAAAAATTCACTTTTTTAATATATTTTTCGTTTTAAATCTTTTATCTATTTTTTTATATGAAATATTTAAATGATTTACAACATATTAATTAATGTATTGATTTCGATTCATGACATTTTATTTTTATATTAAGTTGATTTTAGCCCTTCATTTATTTTTTCATCACTTTAGTCCTTACACTTATATTGTTTGTCAAATCACTCCAAAATGAATGTAAAATTGATGTTTGTTAACTTTATTGATATATCATACACGTGACATGTCAACACTTAAATAATTTTTAAAAAATTAAAAATTCAAAAAATTATTTTAAAAATAAAAAGTATTAAAACTGTTAAAAAAATAAAAAATTATCAAAAAAATATTCTCTTTTTTTTTTTTTTTTTTTTATAGTTGTCACAGAATTTTTTGCATATTTACAATTTATACTTGTGCCACAGAACTTTTTTTATATTTACAATTTAATCCCTTCCTTGATTTAATACATCATGTCATGTTTTTTGATTTAACTTTCTTTTGATGTCTTGCAACTTTCATTATCTTTGATCGTATACCTTATATCGTTGGGATTTTATCTCATTTTTTTACGATCAAAGGGGTTTTGAGGATGTTACACTCCTAGCTTCTTCTTCAACATGCAAATTGCTGCCTGTTATTAGGCCAAATGAGGCAACCTTCAAGATCAGATTTGGTAGAGAAAAAATTTTCAATTTAGTGCACAATAATCCAAAATAAAAGCCTCCAGAAATTATCCCAAAATACAACCTTATCAATAAGTAAAATAATCAGCTCAATCATCAAATAAACAGCTCAAAGGATAAGTATAAACTTTATCCAATAAGCCAAGTCAATCAAATCTTCCTTAAGTCACCAATTTCGATCATCACGGTTCGAGATGGATTACAATACGTCTTGGAATCCATTTGCTTATGGTAAAATCATGTGTGAAAGATTAAGTAAAGACGCCGATATCTCAGAGCACTTAGGCGATCCCAAAGGTCTTGTCTGAATAACTGTCTAAATTGTTGTTTAAACACGCTTGTTTGAACAAAAAGTCAAGTCATCAGTCTTGGAAAGCCTTGGCCTTAACTAGTTAATTGATTATTTTAAGTTATTTACTTTTTAAATTTTTTATTTTTATTTTTAATGTGAATTTTTCTTTTAATTTTTTAAAATAATTAGATTATGGCATGATTAATATAGGTGAGTATATTTATACAAAATTCATATAAAATTAAAACGAGGGTTTAGTTAAATTTATAAAGTTAAATTATTAAAAATTATAGCATTTTAATTAAAAAAATATAGTGTTTTAAGTTCAAATCACATCATATATATTTTTAAATTTTATATAAAAATATAAAAAATTAAATATATTGATAATAATGATTTGATGTTACATATGCATATGCATCCGGGGCGAAGGCAGAATTTTTTTTAGGAGATCAAAAATAAATTTTAATATTTATAATAGTAAAAATATAATTTTATCGTTTGGATAGTTTATATTTTTATAATTTTTAAAAAATTAAATCAAAATTTTATCATTTTAGAAGGGGATAAAATGTAATTTTACCTTTATAAATTTAAAATTTAAAAAAAAATTCTCCTATATGAATCTTTGTATTTTTCTTTTATAGATGAACAAATATTATATATTTTCTCCTTTTTTTATCTTTAAATGTACAAAAAATATTTTTAAATTATTTTCAAAACCGATCTGAACAGAGCCATTATCAACTCTAGCCTCAGATCAAATTATATGAAAAGAACTAAATTCGCTGAAAACATATAATACAGGGACCTAAAATAAAATTAGACCAAACTGATAGAGGAGATCAAGCTAGAAAACTGTACGGGGATTTACATACTTGCAGCGAGTCAGCGATTTTCTATCTCGCTCGTTTCCCTGATACTTTCATTTGATGAAGAAAAAAGTAGTTCATTACTTCTCTGCTTCAGCTACTCCTTGTAACGAATTATTTTTTCCTTTTCAATTTGGTCCTTTCAATTTTCTTGTTGGATTTGAAGCAGTAATTCTTTTCCGGATCGTTGAATTCCTCTGTGAAAATTTCTGATCGGTGTTTCATCGCTCCGTTGAAGAATGCCGTCGTCGCCACGAAAGAATTAGTAAAACGGAAAACAAACGGATAAAACTAGAATGCGAACCATTTGCGACGTCTGCGACAGCGCCGCCGCGATCATTTTCTGCGCCGTCGACGAGGCTGCTCTCTGCCGTTTTGCGGCGAAAAGGTCTCTTTTATCATTTCATTGCTATTTAAGTACAATTAATTGATCTTCGCATATTTATACACGTCTTGGAATACATGTATACTTGATGTAGTTCAAATTCTGTATATTCCTAAATTAGCCGTAGTTTATATATATAATTATTTCTGAATTTGATTTATTTTGCTAAATTAAATCAATAAGTTTATTTTGCTAAATTAAATCAATAAGGAAATTTTTCATTGGGAATTTTTAGGTTCACATGTGTAACAAGCTTGCCAGCAGACATGTCAGAGTTGGTACAGCCGACCCCAGCAATGTCCCACGCTGTGATATATGTGAAAATGCACCTGGTATATATATGTCCTTTTTAATTGTATAATTATTGTGTAAACTACAGTTTTTTGGAAATTTGTTCATTTGTTGATATTTTTGTACGTAGCTTTCTTTTACTGTGAAGTGGATGGTAGTTCCCTTTGCCTGCAATGTGATATGATTGTACATGTTGGAGGTAAAAGGACCCATGGGAGGTATCTCTTGTTGAGGCAGGGAGTTGAGGTTTGTCACTCTTTAGTAGGCAACATGTTATGTTTTCATGTAATTTAGGAAAGCCTGCTAAAATTCTTTCCTTTGCTTGTAGTTTCCAGGGGATAAGCCTGGTTGTTTGGAGGAACCAGGTTTACAACCGCTCAGTCCGAATGAAGTAAGGAAGGATCTGAATCAACAGTCAAAGCTTGCATTGAGAGAAAACCGGCAAAACCATGGAGTCTCTCATGTTCCATTGCTTGAGGATAATGCTAAGGGTGATGGAAAGGTAGGAAATGAGTTCATTGATCTAAATGCCAAGCCACAACGGGTGCAGAGGCAAGCTTTGTTCAATCAGGTATCGTCGATTGACTAGCTTTTTTCATTCTTAAGTGTAATAAGATGTCCTTTTAGAACTTAATTAATGAGTTGACTGTTTTGTTTTTTAAGGAGCAAGCCATGGATGTTTCGAGTGGCAATAATCATGTCTCTACAAGTGGGATCCCTGGTGGATCCTTCAAACAAGAGCCTGAAAAATGAGCTAGGTATAACTATTATCCCCTACTTATACTGTTGACTTTGTTTAAGAGCATTGCAACCATGTGGCTCTAAGATTTTTCTGGTTTTATGTGCATTTCTTGATACTTCATTGTAGATGCTAATTATGTATTTGAATTTGTGTGATATCAAATTAATAAAGTGTACAAATAATTAATAGGATTTCCCAAGCAGGTTGGCTTCCTTTCACACGATATTGGTGCTTAGATAGCATTTTAAAAGGTTTGTCTGGTTTTTCAAAGTAGAGCTTGACCTGCTGAGCAATTCCTGATTCCCATAGTCATATGAGAAACAGATGGATCGACAACTAGTTGTTTATGAATTATTAAACTACAGAGTAAGAATGTCTAGGCTTTTTTATTAGGGGCAAGTTCTGCTAACGTTTTTGAGAGAATTGATATCCTGTGCAAGGAATCTTTAATCTTCACGTACCTGGCAAGTCAGCTAAATAACTATTTATCCCAAAAGATGGTAACATGTCAGCTTCTGCTGGCCTATCTGTCTCATGGTTTGTTTCTCTTATTTTAGGTTCATGTCGAACAAAACTAGTCCGACTGGTTATAGGGTTATACAAAAACTATAGTGCTATTATTTTCCACTGGCAAAAGGATATAATTTTGATGAAAAAGCAATAATGCTTTGTTACTGAAGTTGATTGGTCCTTTGTTTGTGATGAACTTCCCATTGCTAAAGCTTCCTTTCTTTTAAGTCCAGATATTGGATCAATTTTACACCTCAAGTTTTGTTGCTATCATGTCTGAGATTTTCTTAATAAATCACACAACTATCATGTTTGTTAGCTCATTGTATCAGGGCATTTGCTTTGATTTAAGTCTATGACAATTAAGAGTAAGACAAACAACTGAGAAATATAGTTCCTTAACCAAGTAGTAATTGTTGCTGGTTCTATGATTTCTCTTCCATTCCCCTCAAAATATGCACACACACAAACATTTCTTTCTACTCTTTTGATAATTGAATGAGGTTTCTTATCAAATAATCTTGTCCGAATTTTTGGCTGCAGATATAGCTGGATCAGTTTTCTGACATCTATGTATTTATTGAGTAAAGCGCTTGCCTTCGTTAGATATGTCTTCCTTCCCCATGGATTAGTCTTTGTCTATTCAATTCCTTTACACAAATGAAAACTTTTTGAAGGTAACTTTTACCCATGTACCAAAATCAACATTCTTGCTTAACCGAAAGTAGTTGTGACATTTATGTTTGTTCAAATTGCCAACTATACATTCTTTGTGAATGACCATTCATTTAAATTCCTTGAACATTATTGCTGGTGATTACAATGACTAGTTGCCATCAAATTGTAAGTGGGAAATAGAAGAGTAATGGAGGGGGGGTTTTCACTATTGAAAGGAAAAAGTTCCCCTGCTTGTTTCTCGAGAAAATTTTTTTCTTTTTCGGTTTGAATTTTGGGGCCGAAAGCAGAACAAGCAGTGGGAGACTATGAATCATGTTGCTCTTACACCCCTTCTTAGTGGCATCCATTTTTACCTTTGCTTAACTTCCATTATGGCGTTTCTTCTACTTTTGCCACACTCCAATAGCAGCTGCATTTGTTTTGATGGAATTCAATAATAAGATGGAGAAATATTATGAAAAACACAATTTAATTGTCTAAGTAGATCCGTCTATGGATTGGGTGCACTCAGGCACGTGTAAGTCTATTTCAGTTTTTATGCATGATGCTCCATCATCGATCATCAAAAGAGAATCTGTTTCTCTTATAATTTAAGCAAATAATCTCATGTCCAATTTTTGATTCATTTTTGAACGGATTTTTTTAGTCCAACATTTCCAAGCAGACATCATCGAGCAGGATTTAGAAATTATAATGCTGAAGTTAATCAGATCAGTTTACCCTAATTTTTCAGTCACTAAAATGCAGATTCAAGCTTGTTTTAGTATTTAGATGATGCATTTATAAGTAATCTCATCAGCAAGAAGTTTATTTAACAGTACATTGAAATCCAGAACAAAAAGTAGTCTCCAGAGCCTATAAAACATTCAACACAAAGAGAAAGAAACCATATCATGAAATCTCCATCATCTCAGCTAAAGCTTTGTTTGCAGTAGCTTAGTAGACGTAGCCCTTAACGAACATTCCTTTCTTGGCCTCCTCTGATTCTCCCTCGCCGGTGTATTTGCCGAGCTGAGCGAGTGAGTTGGCCTTGGCACGGGTAAGGAGTGCATCCTGAGCAGCCTTAACGTTCTCGGGTCTGCCTCCCCATGTCTTCAAGCAAGTGTTCTGGAGAGCTCTGGCATACGAGAACGAGACGTGCCATGGGTTTGGAGATTGGTTCATTGCGTTCAAGTTGAGGGTCGCTTCAACCTCGGATTGTCCACCAGACAAGAACTGCACAACAGAAACGGTTTGTCCAATCCGTTAGTACGGTTCATTTTATTATTTTACAATGCTTTCGTATGGAAAATGTACCATGATTCCAGGAACAGCTGGGGGGATTCTCCTGTGGAGGAGCTTGAGGGTGTAATCAGCAACTTGCTGTGGGGTGGCCTTGTCTTTGCATTCAGCACCAGGAGTGACCATGCTGGGCTTGAGAAGGATGCCCTCAAACAAGACATTGTTCTCAGCAAGGTAGAAGAAAACCTCAGCCCAAACCTTCTGCGCTACTTCGAAAGTCCTGTCAATTCCATGGTCACCATCAAGCAAGATTTCCGGCTCCACAATCGGGACCAATCCACTTTCCTGCAATACAATGGCCTCAAAAATCACTTCTCAACAACAAGTAGCATACACAAAATAATTACTCCTCAGCCTCAGCTGCCAACTTACTTGAGAAATGGCGGCATAGCGAGCAAGTCCCCAAGCTGCTTCTTTAACTGCCAAGGCAGATGGACCATTTGGAATGCTCACAACGGTACGCCTGCCCGATCAGAAAGAGCTAATAGTGAATCGTTTACTTCAACACTACATAATATGGTTGAGAAGTCATCGAACATGGGATTACCATTTGGCGAAACGAGCACCCTGCTGGTAGTAGGCAGCTGTGCGGGATGAAAGACCGTCAAGACCTTGGCACCATGACTCGTTGTTGGAACCAGGGAGTGGAACCAAACCCTGTTATTTTGTTCATCAAATCATTCAGTTCCAAGTATCCTCGTTAAAAATATGAATTTGTGGATGCCTTTTGGTTAAGCTTTATACCTTGTCAACTTTGATACCAGGGACAATCTTTTGCTCAACAAGAACATCGACCATCTTTTTCCCATCGATGGTAGATTGGTAGAGAGTCTCCTCGAAAAGGATAGCTCCCGAGATGTAGTCACCGAGGCCAGGGGCAGACACGAGAAGGGTACGGTAAGCTTGCCGGTTCGCCTCGGTATTCTCGAGACCAATCGAGGCAAGTCGTTTCCCACATGTAGCATTTGATTCATCCATGGCCAAAATACCACGACCTGGAGAAGCAACAGTTTTCTACATCCAAACAAAGGAATACAATTTGAGCATGCATGAGATAGTAACACGGTTGGAGGATACATTGATTCTAAGTACATACCGCGGTCTTAACAAGCTCATCGGCATATGAACTAGCACGGACGGTAAAGGCAGCCGATGTAGGGTTGCACCGTACAAAACAAACGGAAGGGTGGCGGAGGTTTTGGCCCCTGATCCACTCGGACTTGTCGAGAATAGGTGAAGACTTGAGGAGAGTAGCGGAAGCAGAAGCCATTTTTCTTGGGGCTAATCAAAGAAGCAAGTGGAAGAATGTTATGTTTAGTTTTTCACAGTAATCTTATCTCTTCAAAGTTGGCCTTCCTTCACCACACATGCAAGTCTCACTCACTGGATTTTATACTTGCGTTTCTCTATACTATCACTATACCAGAAGATGTCACATTTGAGGCTATCGTGCTCCGACCAGTGCCGTTGTGCCATGTGGGTGATAATTTTGCACACTTGGCCGGGACGCATTCCGTGGTTGATATGGATCATTCTATGCTCACCTCGTAAGACATTGTTCCAAGTAGGTTTACTACTTTTTTCTATTTTTTGAATTTAATCCCTTTATTTTTATTTTTTATTTGATTAAAAAAAAAATAAATATCATTCATTCTATGTTGTGGTTAATTTTTCCAGCAATATTATCTTTAAAGCTTAATCATAAATTCTCTCTTAAAGTACAATATACTTTACTATTATACTTAATATTTGTTAGAATTTCATGTGATGGCCTAGCGGTTAAAGGTATTCTTTGTTCCAGGTGTGATTTGGATTTGAGTCGCATTGTTGTTAAAACTTTGTCCTTCCCTTATATTTCACCAAAAAAATATTGTTAATAAGTTTCTATTGAACTAGATTATGTGGCATTTTAAATCAGATGATTGAGTCGATCAAACTGATAACAAACTTATAGTGGATTTCTACTCATTTCTATTTGAAAAGTATAAAAATTGAGGGGTTAAAATATGTAATATAGTGCATTTTTTTTGAAAATTAGGAATTTAGTCTTTATACTTGTATTTTTAATTTAGTTCCTCTATTTTTCAAATTTTAAATTCTAGCTCCAATTGTTAACACTGGACTTGATCATAGGCAGGATCGAGTTCGGGCCAAGTCGATGAAGAAATTTAGGTTCGTTTTTTAGGCCTGAACTTGATCCAAAAAATGGGTCCAAAATTTTGCTCAAATTTGACCCGGATTAAAAATGCTAAACTCAAACCCGACCTAGTCTACTTGTATTAATTTTTTAATTGTCTTTTTATATTTAAAATATAATTCGTCAAATTCATTAAAAATATTAAAATTTGACAAATAAAAATCGAAATTAGACATTTGATTGTGAAGTTTTGGGGTTACAAAATTCATCATTTTATAGCAGCAGAAAGGATGTGGTGTCAAGTTTCTTACATTGACTACAAATTGGTCTTTAAAAATGAATACTTAAATATTAATTTGTTAGTTAGGTTGTTTTCACACACAAACCTCGTCAAGGTTCCAAAGCTGGTTTGGAAATTCATCACTCGAATTCATTTAGAAAACGGATTTTAATTTTGGTTCAAACCTATTTTTCGGATCTATATTTTTATCCAAACTCCCTCACATTTCAAGCCTGAATGGGTGGTTCAACTCATGATTAAATCTAATTAGCACTATTAACTTTTTTTTTGGTTAAATTTATTGCAATGATATTTTGAAATAAAAAAAGTATTCACTTGATAACCATGCAAGTAAAAAAAGATATTGTAATTAACTTGAAATTAACAAACAATAATAGTGTTAACAGTTAGACTTGAATTTTGAAATATGAGAAGTAGAGGACTAAATTCCTGGAAATACAAGTACAATTACTAAATTCCTAAATTTTGAAAGTACAAGGACCATATGGAAATTTTAACCAAATTGAGGGCATAATTAGACCTTTCAAGATTCGAACACTTGGGCATATTAAAGAGTACAAATGCATCATATTCATTCAGAATGGAGTTTACGGTGCGAGTAAATGAGCGGTTCTAAATTTGTGCAGATTAATGGCTGTGGTTTTGAAGTTAAGCCCCCACATCGGACGGCTGACAGAATGCCATCCCTTGAGATTTTTCTGATGTGTGGTTAAGATTCATGGAAACTGGGCTTCTGTTTGCATTTGTGGCCAACTGCAACGCCTACAAGAATTAACCGAACAGACGAAAATCCCTGATTCATGATAATGACTGCCGAATTTTTCAAACCAAAACGCTCGGAATAAATAAAAAAATTTCCGTTGCCGGGACTTGAACCCGGGTCTCTCGGGTGAGAGCCGAGTATCCTAACCACCTAGACTACAACGGAATGTTAATTGCTTATTCAAAAATATAACTTAATTCATTTATTGAATAAGTTGCTACTCAACTTCATTGTATAGTATGCCGGATTTTTGGTAAATTTATTTTTTGTATCCTAACTGTAAAAAGTTAAAAAAGAATTAGTAAATTTATCAATTTATAATGTTTTTATCACGTGTATTTTAATTTGATTTGCTCATAGATCGGGCTATCAACTTAAGCCCAAAGGCTTACTCGATTTGGGGGAGAATTTGAGTAAAAATATTAGGCCCGATATTTGGGCTTCGGTAAGAAAATTAAACCCATTTAAAATATGGATCAGGCTTGAATTTAAATATTTAAGGCCAAATCCCGACTAATTTTAAGTTTAAAATATTTATATTATGTTATTTAGAACACATTAAAAAAATAAAATTATGCTAAATATATAATACTACTCTAATGTATACATTAAAAGAATGTTAAGATGAATATATAAAAAAATTTCAATAAATAAAAAGTGTATAAAATTATTAAATATTGAAATAAAACAATATAAATATATTTTTTTTTAAATTAAAAAATAATACAGGTGGGCCTAAAATGAGATCGGGTTAATCTTTTACAAATATGGACAGGTTTGGGTAAAATTTTAGGCTCGGGTTAGGCCGAACCTACACAAATATAAAGTATTTAATATCATGCTTAGATCCGATCTAAACTCGACCCGGCCCATAAACACCGTTACTCTTAACTCAATAATGATAGTCTTAATAGCTAATTTATTCCCTAAACTATAACTAAAATATTAATTTCATACTTTCTTGAGGGAGTGATATGATTGTACATGTTGGAGGTGAAAGGACCCATGGGAGGTATCTCTTGTTGAGGCAGAGAGTTGAGGTTTGTCGCTCTTTAACAGGCAACATTTTATGTTTTCATGTAATTTTGGAAAGCCTGCTAAAATTCTTTACTTTGCTTGTAATTCCAGGGGATAAGCCTGGTCGTTTGGGGGAACCAGGTTTACAACCGCTGGGTCCGAATGAAGGAAGGATCTGAATCAGCAGTCAAAGCTTGAAGCGAGAGAGAACCGGCAAAACCAAGGAGTCTCTCGGTGTTCCATTGCTTGATGATAATGCTAAGGGTGATAGAAAGGTAGGGAATGAGTTGATTGATCAAAATGCCAAGCCACAACGGGTGCAGGGGCAAGCTTCAATCAATCAGGAATTGTCGTTTGACTAGCCTTTTTCGTTCTTGAACTTGAATGCTAAGCAGTGTAGTAAGATGTTCTTTTAGAACTTAATTAACGAGGTGACTGTTTCGTGTTTAAGGAGCAAGCCATTGACGTTTCGAGTGGCAATAATGATGACTCTACAAGTGCGGTCCCTGGTGGATCCTTCAAATGAGAGCCTGAAAAATGAGCTAGGTATAACTATTATCCCCTACTTACACTGTTTACTTCTTTTAAGAGCACTGCAACCATTTGGCTCTAAGATTTTTATGTTTTGATGTTCATTTCTTGATACTTGTCTGGTTTTTCAAACTAGAGCTTGACCTGCTGAGCAGTGCCTCACTCCCATATTCATATGTGAAACAGATGGATAGGCATCTAGTTGTTTATGAGTCATTAAACTATAGAGTAAGAATGTATAGGCTTTTCTATTAGGGGCAAGTTCTGCTATTGTTTTTGAGAGAAATGGTATCCTGTGCAAGTAACATTTAATCTTCATGCATATGGCTAGACAGCTAAATAACTTTTGATCCCAAAAGATGGTAACATGGCGGCTTCTGCTTGAAAATGCAGATTCAAGCATGTTTTAGTATTTGTAATGATGCCATTTATAAGTAACCTCATCGGCAAGAAGTTTATTAACTAACAGTACATTGAAATCCAGAACAAAAAGTAGTCTCCAGAGCCTATAAAACATTCAACACAAAGAGAAAGAAACCATATCATGAAATCTCCATCATCTCAGCGAAAGCTTTGTTTGCAGTAGCTTAGTAGACGTAGCCCTTAACGAACATTCCTTTCTTGGCCTCCTCTGATTCTCCCTCGCCGGTGTATTTGCCGAGCTGAGCGAGTGAGTTGGCCTTGGCACGGGTAAGGAGTGCATCCTGAGCAACCTTAACGTTCTCGGGTCTGCCTCCCCATGTCTTCAAGCAAGTGTTCTGGAGAGCTCTGGCATACGAGAACGAGACGTGCCATGGGTTTGGAGATTGGTTCATTGCGTTCAAGTTGAGGGTCGCTTCAACCTCGGATTGTCCACCAGACAAGAACTGCACAACAGAAACGGTTTGTCCAATCCGTTAGTACGGTTCATTTTATTATTTTACAGTGCTTTCGTATGGAAAATGTACCATGATTCCAGGAACAGCTGGGGGGATTCTCCTGTGGAGGAGCTTGAGGGTGTAATCAGCAACTTGCTGTGGGGTGGCCTTGTCTTTGCATTCAGCACCAGGAGTGACCATGCTGGGCTTGAGAAGGATGCCCTCAAACAAGACATTGTTCTCAGCAAGGTAGAAGAAAACCTCAGCCCAAACCTTCTGCGCTACTTCGAAAGTCCTATCAATTCCATGGTCACCATCAAGCAAGATTTCCGGCTCCACAATCGGGACCAATCCACTTTCCTGCAACACAATGGCCACAAAAATCACTTCTCAACAACAAGTAGCATACACAAAATGATTACTCCTCAGCCTCATCTGCCAACTTACTTGAGAAATGGCGGCATAGCGAGCAAGTCCCCAAGCTGCTTCTTTAACTGCCAAGGCAGATGGACCATTTGGAATGCTCACAACGGTACGCCTGCCCGATCAGAAAGAGCTAATAGTGAATCGTTTACTTCAACACTACATAATATGGTTGAGAAGTCATCGAACATGGGATTACCATTTGGCGAAACGAGCACCCTGCTGGTAGTAGGCAGCTGTGCGGGATGAAAGACCGTCAAGACCTTGGCACCATGACTCGTTGTTGGAACCAGGGAGTGGAACCAAACCCTGTTATTTTGTTCATCAAATCATTCAGTTCCAAGTATCCTCGTTAAAAATATGAATTTGTGGATGCCTTTTGGTTAAGCTTTATACCTTGTCAACTTTGATACCAGGGACAATCTTTTGCTCAACAAGAACATCGACCATCTTTTTCCCATCGATGGTAGATTGGTAGAGAGTCTCCTCGAAAAGGATAGCTCCCGAGATGCAGTCACCGAGGCCAGGGGCAGACACGAGAAGGGTACGGTAAGCTTGCCGGTTCGCCTCGGTATTCTCGAGACCAATCGAGGCAAGTCGTTTCCCACATGTAGCATTTGATTCATCCATGGCCAAAATACCACGACCTGGAGAAGCAACAGTTTTCTACATCCAAACAAAGGAATACAATTTGAGCATGCATGAGATAGTAACACGGTTGGAGGATACATTGATTCTAAGTACATACCGCGGTCTTAACAAGCTCATCGGCATATGAACTAGCACGGACGGTAAAGGCAGCCGATGTAGGGTTGCACCGTACAAAACAAACGGAAGGGTGGCGGAGGTTCTGGCCCCTGATCCACTCGGACTTGTCGAGAATAGGTGAAGACTTGAGGAGAGTAGCGGAAGCAGAAGCCATTTTTCTTAGGGCTAATCAAAGAAGCAAGTGGAAGAATGTTATGTTTAGTTTTTCACAGTAATCTTATCTCTTCAAAGTTGGCCTTCCTTCACCACACATGCAAGTCTCACTCACTGGATTTTATACTTGCGTTTCTCTATACTATCACTATACCAGAAGATGTCACATTTGAGGCTATCGTGCTCCGACCAGTGCCGTTGTGCCATGTGGGTGATAATTTTGCACACTTGGCCGGGACGCATTCATGGTTGATAAAAACAACGTTTCCCCATTTTTGGTTGTAATGTAGTAAGAGTACAAAAATATCATACTCAGAAAGCAGTTTGCAGTGCGGGTAAATGAGAGGTGTTGGAGAGATCACTCCTTCTGAAACTAAACAAACATGAGGTTCTCCAAATTGTGCAGATTAATGGCTGTGGTTTTAATTACAGGGTCTTGAAGTTAAGCCCCCACATAGGACGGTTGACAGAATGCCATCCCTTGAGATTTTTCTTTCATGAGGACCTTGGAGAATGGAGCCGAATGCATATGATATGACGTGGGGCTAAGCTTCATGGAAACTTGGCTTCTGTCATTTGTTTAAAAATCGAAATTTATTCGTAATTTGGCCCGAATCGAGAAATTGACATTGAATTTACTAAATTAACAAAAAGAAAATTAAAAAATGGAGTCCAAATGTTGTATAGGTAAAAATTTTGTTGAATCTGCATATTATTGTAACGACAAATGTAACTTAGAGAACTGTGTTAGAACTAATTATTTTTGAAGGTACATGTTTTTCCTTTTTATAATATATATGATTTACATAAAAAAAAAAAAAAACACACACAATATTTTCATTTCATTCTTTAAAAAAAATAATAACAAGTAGTAGTTGTTTTGATTAAAAAAATCAAAAACTGAATCTCTACGTTGATTTAATAATTAGAATCTTTACAATCTCAAATATAAAATAATCCCGTGACTGTTAAAACTCTTCTTCTTCTAAGTCAACCAAAAAATATCAACAACTACTGCTGTCTTCCCTCTTTTGCTCACCCTCCAGGTGAGAAAGACCTTCTTTTCTCACAGTCAAAAGCCCCCAAAAACAAAGGGATTTTAATAAAAAGGAAGGAAACCATTGATTATGTACAATTTTTTCTTTAAGCTTGGGTTTAAGCTAGTTGGGATTAGCTGCAAAATAGGCTAATACACCCACAAAGGGTGCATTAATGTAAGTAGTAGGCTCTGATTTCCTAAAATCAGCTCTATCATCACCATAAACATCATCTTCTCCAGGCCCTCCAACAATGGCACCAACCAAAACATTTGGGTTAGGATTCGTTGAATTAAAGTATATGGAACCTTCCTTGCAAGCTATAAACTCTGGATGATCTTTCACCGACGGTAAAGACGACCCTCGGTGATGAATCCGTTGCGGGAAATGGTTGCCGTACCCAACCATGTATGATAACCCCATTGGGTTATCACCTAAAATGTAATCGGCTTGGTTCTTTGCTATGGTTCGAAGAGAGAACGGGGAGGCAATGAGGTTACCGCAGTTGACTGTTTGTGAAGTACGATCGAGGTAATTGGCGTAAACGAGGAGAAGGAACGAAATCGTGGTCGCATGCTGCAAGTTGCTGCCTCCGGCCTTGTAGATGAGGCCGCCGGGAGTATAGTCGATGTGGGACGACGATGAATCGGGGATTAGTGTGCACATAAAGCTATCTGCTGACACCTTGTATGATTGTAGGGAGTACGTGTTTCCTTCTAAAGCTTCCTGAAAAACAGGGGGACCCATGTGATGTCCCAAAGAAAATCTCTAAATTATGATTTTAGTCCTTCTACTATGTTACAATTTTCCATTTGATACATTTCCTTTCATTTCACCTAACTAGACCCAAAAAAAAAAAAAGGAAGTTAAATTAGAGGAGGCTTGACCTTGGAGACAAGAACGTTTAGACCAGCATGCTTATTGTCCCATCCAAATTCATTGATGTTGTCATCGGCACCAAGGGTTTTGCCATTGATTTCGATGTAATTAAGGTAAGAGTTGTCTTGCGAGGCCCTCCTTAACCATGCTGCTCCCCATAGCAATTCATCCTGTTTAAATACAATTTTTCTTTTATCATTTTTTGGAAAAAAAATGCAATTTTATTATTATTAATTAAAATTTTATAAATAATAAAATGTCTAAATGGAAAATTTTCCGGGATACCCTTGCCTGCCTCCGCCGGCTACGCCACAGAGTTTAGTTAATTTTTCACTTACTTGATAGCCGCTAAAATCGCAGTAAAATGGGCAGGAAGCGTCTCGAACATTAGAATTGTCACTATAAGCACCTCTAAAGTTGTCAGCATATTGAAAAACCCGAACAGAATTCCGTAACAATGTCTGGGCATACCCTGGGTCCACTGATCTCAACGCCATGGATGAAGCCGCAAGAGCGGCCGCCGTCTCAGCCGCCACTTCGGAAGCCGGGTTCGGTGCATCCACTGCATAAACCGTCCTCGCAGTATCCATATCTTCGGGTCTTTCCCAACAGTTATGGTCCTTATATGGATCTCCAACCTAAATACACAAGAAAATTTGATTTACTTAGATTACTATTTCATGTCACTTTCACTTTGGAGTAATCATTAGCTAGCAACAACTCCCATGCAAACATTTCAAGAGCAGATGGCTACTGTCAAATGCGTATCCCAAGAATGAAAGGAGAAAAAAAAAAGTAAGATTTTCGGGGAAATTTTTGTTAGTAAACGACAACCATGCACTAGAACCATAGGCGATGATCACTTTTTTACCCACTCAAACCACTGAAATGAAAGGGCCATTACCATTGCTGCTACTAGCAGAGCACTAAACAGTACAGTGTAGAAGAAATGAACAATTTAAACTCATCCGAAATGAGCAAAATCAGAAGTTAGACTTAAAACTACAATGGAGTTTACTAAATACCTGAACGAAAATCCGGTTAGGCTGAGAGACGGTTTTAAGCAAATACTCAGTACCCCAACGGATGGCGACAAGGGCATTTCTAAGTTCACTTGGCGGCATTAATTCTCCAAACTCAATCACGCTCCAAGCCAAAATTGTCGTCGTGAAAGCCATCGGGAAACCGAACTTAACATTGTCGCCGGCGTCGTAATATCCGCCAGTTAAGTCCATGTTGTACATGGAACGGCCATCGCTCAATCCCGAATCGTCCCTCCATTTCATGCGTTGGTCTCGGGGCAGAACACCAGAACGCTGCCCCTCGAAAAACAGAATCGATTTCGACAATGCGTCGGAGTAATCATGGTGACCGCAACGAACCAAAGGGGAAAAAACAAGGGAAACGAAAAGAAAAAACTGCTGCTGCTGATGATGATGATGGTGAAGAAGAAGAAGAAGAAGATAATGGAATTTCATGGCGTTTGTTTTGAGGAATAGGATTTGGGGTTTCTGGGTCTTTTGCTTTAATGGCTGGTGTATTATATATTAGATTAAGGGGGACGAGGAGTCACGAGAGAGAGTAGAAAGGCTTTGCCTATAATGTGAGTGGGAGTGGGAGTGGGGAAAGCGAAAGCGCCGACACTTATTTGTCAGTGAAGGAGTTCACATGCATCGCGAAACGTGAACGCACAATTTGCTGGTAAGTAAAACAAATACGACCAAAGCAGACAATGGAGTGGAGATGGAGGACCAGGAGGCCATTTGCCTTTTGCCCTTCAGTTACCCAAATTCGAATGCTATTTGCTTATATCACTGCAAAGTCGTATGTTCAATAACTCTGCCCTGTTGGCTCCATCACTTTACAGTTATCAGTAAGGTCTATTAATATGTGCAAAAATAGTGTAATTATTTAATTTATTTATCTAATTAAATCAAAATTCAAAACAAATAAATTAATTCTTAGATAACCTCTCTCATAATTAAGAAAATAAAATTACCGCAATATATCTCTTATATTTGTTTATCCATGTGTTAATAGTTTCACACGTACATCGATAGGGTTATTATGAACGAGCGAAGAAAATGCTTCGACATATATATATTATGAACTAACATAAAAATTTTAAAGTGTTGTTTATTAGATAATTAATTGAACTCGTGACAAAGTTAAAATATTGTTTCGCGTTGAGATTTTGTCCCTAATCTTCATTAAAAATCATATAATTTACGACTGAAATATTTGCAGACAAGGGATCGTATTTCTGTGCATGCAAGGATAAAGTGAGAGTGTGGACTGTTATATTATAATATATTCCAACAAAAGGAAATGTTGGAGGTTTTGTCTTGAAATTTGATAAGCAAATGGGGTATCCAAGAATGTAGGTAACATTTGAAGGGTGAGGACGATGAGCTGCAATATATTCTTATCCCATACCCCAACATGGCCAAAAGGGGCGGTGCTGCTGCTTTTGTTTTATTTTTTTCTAGAATAAAATAGTTTTGAACGAAAACACTATAAAAATACATTAACTCCCTCGTAGAATCAAAACAATTTGTCTCAACTAAATTTCACATTGAGCACATCTGGATTCTTATGAAATTTGTAGCTATAAATTTAATTATATGGTTAATAATTATGTTCTGCGCTCTCGAAATATGCCGTACATAAATTTTCTAGTTCCGATGTATCATACGATAAATAAAGCGTTATTTACTATCAGCAGCTCTACCAGCCAAAATCGTCTCCACCAAAAAGATATTATCATATTCAAGCTCCAACTATTTGAACCCCTTCTCCCATGCTAAGCGTAGACCCTCTAAAATAGCTCTCGCTTTGATCTTAAAAATTTCGTCTTTACCTAACAACATCAAAAATCTACAATATCAGCATCTCTCAACACTCCCCAATGACAACAAAATATCCGTTTAGCGACACCACTCCATTTTTATTTAGCTTGACCCATCCTATATTCGGAGCTAACCACTGCCTAGCAATAACCATAGGATTAATTAAGAATAATTAGGCACAATGAAATAAAAACTTTTATTTGAGATATTAGGGTAATTATGGAGTTTTTTGTATTTTATAAGTAGATTGAAAGTTTGACAAGTATCATATTTATTAGGTGTCTTTTTTTATTTTTATTAAAAGCATATGGTAATATCTTAAAAGGATAATATTCGGTGCACTATCAATAAAATTTTTAAACTTTACAAATAAAATCAAATAATTACCATAAGAGTATCTAAAGGTATAGTAAAATATTAAAAATAAACAAATATTTAGAAAAAAAAAAAAAAAACTCATGGCAATTCTTTTAAGACTATTTAAATTATTGTCAAATTTTCATTTTTTTAATAGTTAATTTATTGGGTATGTGTCACTCTTTTAACACTAATTAATTAACCGTGTGTCAAATAATTTTTTAAGAGTTTGTTTAAATGAGGGATTGGAAAAAATAATTTCATTTGTATCAGAATTTTTAAAATTCTAAAAATAAATTTACTTGTTTAGGCAAAAAAAATTGGACAATTTCAAAATTCACAGGTAACTTGTAGAAGGGATTATAGTAACTCAATTTCTCTATTCAAATCCTACCTAAAGAAGTAATTTTTATAATTTTATTTTATTTAATACACATTATCCCTGATAAATATTAAAACTTTGAAAATCGTTTTTATTTAGTTTTAATACATATTTAAAAATTTATTTTATAAAAATTAATTATAACTTTTTACAATTATAATTATATACATGTTAAATATGTTTTATATTATGTTTAATATAATTATTATTCTTTAATTCATTAAAATCCAATAACCTAACTTTTTTTAAAATAATTATTTATCCAAACAAAATAATTATAATCGATAGCATTTTGAATGGATGAAATATAAAATGCAAGTATTTTAAAAAATCTTCGAATTTTCAAAAATTTTCATCTAAACACTCTTTAAACGAATAAAGATATCTATTCTACTTATAAATTTTTTCATTGGATTAGTGTTACGAATTTTAATCATATATCAACTCAATTGAAAAAAATACTAAAAAAAACTATTTTTTTTAAAGAAATAAAATTTACTATAAAGAGTATTTATCTTTTGAGAGGTTATAATTTTTTAAAACTTAAATAGCTTAAATTACAACTTTACAAAAATATTAAATGGATAATTGCTTGAAAGATTTAAATTTGTATTCAATTTTAAATGTTGTGCGCCTAAAATTTTAAGGGACTATATAGTCAATTTATCCTTTGGAGGCAAGGGCACTGGTCATAAAATCAATAGTTGAAGTTCATATATTTACTAATGTTGTAAGAATCAAACGACTATTAGTTATTAATTCAATTAGTACTGAGAAAATAAAAAAAATAATGAAAAATTAATAAACACAAATTCTATATAGACCAAAAACATATTTTAAAATCGGTATATATATATATATATTTTTAATATACTGGTGTGATTTTATATTAATACCTGTTCATATTTTTTTAATCTTTTAACAAAGCACACACAGACGCTCAAACTCGGGACCTCTAAAATGTACAACATTTTCTTTTCCACTGAAACCACTTGTTGGGTTCGATACATATGGTTTTAATCATTATTCTATTTCGAGTTTTACCGATTAATGATGGTTATAAATATTTTTGGATTATAAAACGTCAATCAAATTGATTGGACTATCAATTTAATCGGTCGGTCCAATTATCAATTAGACTAACTTTTTAGTTTTATAAATCATGAGGATCAAATTTAAATAAATTCTAGTAAATATTTTCATTTACAGGCAACTCTAAATAAAAAAATTTATTTATAAAATTATAAAAGTATTAAAAATCTCCATCATCTCAACATTTTTATTTTTAATAAATAATTATTGTAAGTTTTCATAAAATTATTATTAAATTTTTTTTAAAGGGTAGTACGAATTCTAGTTATATATGGTTTATATATTGATAAAAAGATTAGAAACTTAATTAAACAATTTTTTACCATGAATGTTTAGATAAAAAAAATATTTTAAAAAAATTTGAAAGAAAAATAATATTTAGATTAATTCTTACCAAAAAAATATATAAAAGTAATATTTATGGGTTGAGATAGATTATGGTTAATTTTAAACATTATCTAAAAATGTCAATATTATCAAAATTTATAATGAAAATTTTAATATATATATATATCTAATAATTTATCTTTTGCAAATTTTTACTTGAGGGACAAGGAAATAGGAAATGGACTAGACGCAATTGCTTTCGTTGGGACGAAGCAAAAATCAAAGTTAAAACAGTCCCCATACGTCACTCTAGGTCTAATTCTGCTTTCAATCTCTGTACTTTTCAAATATTTGAAATTCAGTCCATTTATTTGTAGTTGCGGGAATTTATGATTTTTATTGTTTTGATTTCACCATTAAAATCCAACTGATAATACTATTAGAAGAATTTCATTAAATTATTATGTGATTTTTTTCCAAAAAAAATTTGATCACATAACCGTGTGGAAGCCATGTAAGCTAAAGAGAAGTATTTACTTTCTTTTTTCTAAGTTGAATTTAGAATTGAAAGCTTTATAATCTTAAATTCAACATTTTATTTGCTTATTTGGCATTTCATCCATGTACTATGGTTACATGAGGACTTTTTTTTTTAATAAAATGTCACATAATTTATTATGATACTCATTATTATCTATCTGCTATTCGATTGCATCTTGATTCGTATTCTACACAATTCATAATTCAAGTTTGCGTAAAAGGTACTCGCACCTTTATATGAGATCGTATGATGTGGGCTAACATCACCATATAGGCGAACTCACATCGTATAAACATGTGTTAACCCTATAGTTTAACCCATCCGAAGGGGATACACACAAAAATACTCAATAGAATCCAATATAAAAGAGACTAAATTGAAAATATGTGAAGAATAGAGGAACTGATAGTAAGATTAGATCATTGCTCTGAACAAAATATAAAGAAGACAATGCCTCTTAATTATAATCCTAAATTCCCAATATATTTCAACAATTAACTTCCATTTCCTTCACCATTTCTCAACTAACCATTTCCCCCATAAGCCGCGTCTTTCGCCGCTTCTTGCAAAGGAAGAGAAAAGATTCTTTTCAAGCGATCATGGCGTCTCTATAAAACTGTCTTTTTCTTTTTATATTTTATATTTTTTCTCTTCTTCATTCGGCGATTGAAATCATTGAGTTTTTCTCCTTTTCCTCGTAGCCAATTTCGTTTTTTTTTTTCTTATTCCTTTTCTCTAGATTCGAAGCAAAAATGAGCGCGTATAAGCGCGTGGTACAGTTAGGGTTCAATGCGTATTCGTGTTCCCTTGTGAACAGGGTCGGGCACCGGCAGATTTCTCAACTTGTTAAATCCAATGGAAAGCGTGCATTTCTCGTCGATACATTGGCTCTTGTACGTCTTTTTCCCTTTTCCTTACTTTATTTCGTTTCAATTTCCTGTTTGGTTGTCGAGAAAACCTACGAATGGCGACGAATTTAATCTCATTCGATTAGGACTGTAAATTTGAATCTGTTTCCTGGTTAATTCGACTGGAATCGTTTTATTGCTTAACGATTCGGCGTTTATTTTGATTGTTTTACGAAAAATTAGAAATGAAACTCTTGGATTTGGGTTTCCTCTGTTAATTATAAGTTGTTTTTACACTAATAGGTTCGGAGTTTAGAAGCGCAAGGCGTGCCATCAAAACAAGCGGAGGCAATAACATCAGCAATCACTGAAGTATTGAACGACAGCTTGGAGAATGTTTCCCAGTCCTTTGTTTCAAAGGCAGAAATGCAGAAAGTAAGTTCGGTGATGTTTTTGTATTTCTTACCATGTTTTCTAGATCATTTGTGTTCATTGCGAGTGTGTTGATACTAAATTTTTGCTTTATTTTACCTTTTTGTAGTCTGAGATGCTTCAAGAAGCCAATTTGTCAAAGTTTAAATCGGAAGTAAAAAGTTCCCAGGTACTAATTTATACGCTTAACAAAAACTAAGTGGCAAAGAAGGAAGAAATTTATGTTATGTGCTAATATCTTTATTTGGAAATTGCCATTTGACGAAGTGATCACTTCAATCCGTCTCTTATTGACTCTAATAGTTGGGATTCTTTAGAAATTACATTGGTGACAGACACTGAAATCTCCTAGCTTGTTCAATTTGAACTGATGATGTTACACTGCGGAAGTGTTTGTATCATTTTGTTCCTTTCTTGTGTGTCAACTCAATATCGCTATTTGTGAGGATGGGTAGGCTTAGGGTTATCCAGATGCTATGTGCTTTTTAGTGCCCCTTTTTTCCTAGCACTTTCTCCTTTTCCCTTGTTCAGATGTAGATAAAGAAAGAGGAGAAGAAGATGAAAGTGGGAATGACAAATCTTGTATTAATGGTGAACTGTAGGCTAGAGAACACTACTAGTTGGAGTAGAATTAGATGGATATTTGAAGTTCAGGTGACGATGCTTTGGCAAAAGAAAACCGTGAGGATTTGGAACTAAACTATGCTTAACTATTGACAACATATTAAGTTTTAAGTTCAAAAGTTATTTTAAGATGGAGTGCCTGTGTAGAATGGAGATATTTAATCAGATCAATGTTGAAATTGCAAGAGAGTTCTTGGCATTGAGTTTGTTTAAATAAACTTTTTTATCATACTGAACCCTTTGTGGGAAGATTTTTCATGCGAGTAGATTTCATTGCAGAGTTCACTGTGTATTTTAACTTCTGCAGCCAATTAACAACTTCATCCATATAAAAAAATGCACAAATATGTTTGCCCTTATATGTACTTTTACTCCTTTCCATCTTACTTTGGCTAAAATATGTAGTTCTTTGGGTTTACTGCAATGTTACTGGTGAAACCAGAACTAGTGATTTGTTGAGTTGAAATATGGTTGTGTTCATTGCAATCTGAGCTAGGTCATGCCTCTCCCTTGCTTAGTGTTCTTTGATGGCCAATTTTCTTTTGTTCTCTTTTTCTCAGGTAAATGTCTTTCTTGGGATAAATTATTCTTAATGTTCCCTTTAGTTCATACTCATGTATTCCTCCTCATGTATTCTTTCTTAATGGCTATTTCCTTGTAATGCAGGAGCATCATTTTTCTATGTTGCAACGTGAAACTGAGAAACTTCGAGGTGACATAGAAAAGATGCGAAGTGAACTAAGGTATGTTCTCTGGATTAGAATTGAACTGTTTAATACTTATCCAATAATTGTGATGGCTTGATTTTGTGAAACTGATCTCTCAAACAGGTATGAAATTGATAAGGTGACTGCAGGGCAGCGTCTGGATTTGAATCTTGAAAGAGGGTAGGTAGACTTTATTTTCAGTTGTTTCTCTTCATGATTGCACTTGCTTGCTTTATTTTCTTAACTCCTAACTGATTCTAGGCGCATACGTGATGAACTGGCCAATCAGAATGCAGAAACTACCAACCTGACAAATAAACTAGATAGGGTGAGTATATGGTTGCTTATATAATCTGAAAGTCTGTATTTAGATACTTTGACATACAGCATAAACATGATGTTATGAATCATCTGCAGGAAATTCATGCATTAAGAGCCCAGTTAGAAGCTGCGAAATATGATGTGATTAAGTACTGCATAGGTACCCTCGTCTCCATATCTGCCGTTGGGCTAGCTGTATTGCGCATCTTGATGTAGTCTCGCATCTGCTTCAAGTATTGCCAACTATTCCAACATGATCCTCCAATATCATCATTCTTTTTTTCTGGCAACTGGATTGCTTTGGGAGTAAAAAGGGTGGGAATTACTTAATGGTTACAGGATTTTTCGTATAATTGGCAAGGAGCAACAAATCCCAGTTGATCGGAACAATTATTTGTGCTTCTTTTAGGATTAAGCACGACTGATTCGATTTACTCTGTATGTTCTGTTATTGTACTCTAGGAAGGCAAAAGGAGCTAAAGAGATAATCATCCAACATTGCTACCCCAGGCAATGGTGCAATTGTGTTATGCTTCTAAGTTGGCTTTTGTTTTTATCGAACTGATGATTTTGCCTTTTGTGCTAGCTGATATACCTATAGAAAAAAAGAAAAAAAAAAGAATGAGAAAAGGTTTAATGTGAAATTATCATTAATTCATTACAATTTATACATGATTTGTTTGGCCTCTTTTGTTATTATTGTTTGATGATTGATGATTGCAAATGCATGATTCGTATTATTTATTTTTTATTCTGTTAGGTGTTTTTTTTTAAGAATAAGAATATTTTACTATTTATAAACTGGTTCTCTTCGTTCTTTACTGACTTGGGCTGAAGATTTAAATGAGATTGTTCGTTTTAGTTTTTACTATTTAAGATTATATGTTATATATATGTAATGTATAAAGGGTGCACGATTTTTTGTTTATTTTTAACTCATATTTCCTCTTATAC
This sequence comes from Kokia cookei, assembly GCA_039519145.1. Taxonomy (NCBI): domain Eukaryota; kingdom Viridiplantae; phylum Streptophyta; class Magnoliopsida; order Malvales; family Malvaceae; genus Kokia; species Kokia cookei. The sequence goes on from CM076910.1 coordinate 2,537,834, forward strand.
TATATTGTTTTTTATGTAGGCCATGAAATTGAATTAGAATTGTAGATGGGTTGGGTTTGAGCCAGATCAAGTAAAAAATTTAAGTTTGTTTTCTATGTCGGGTTGGCTTGAAAAAAGGGTTTAAAATTTTTACAAACTTGAACCGAATAAAAATGTTAAAGCTCGAGTCCGGCTTAGTTTACTTGTATTAAATTTTTTTTATATAAAAATAAATTTAAAGAATATGATATATCAAATGCATTAAAAATAAAAAATTCTCAACAAATGGAAAAATTTTAAAAATATACTTAAATGACACTAAAGTAAATGTAATTTAGTGAACAAATAACTTTTAAATAGTAACAAAATTAACAATATAATATCCAAATAATAACACTAAAACAATAGCAATATCAGCAAAATAATGAAAAACAGTAGATTTTTTTTTTTGGCAAATTCAGTCCAATTCAAATAAAAAGGCATATTCAAGACATGGCTCATTTAAAAAATGGATTTTATTTTTTGTCCAAATTCTTTTTTTGAACCTATATATTTGCTCAAACCTCACTTTTTGAGTTGGACAAGTCTAAATTGTATTATTAAACATTAAGTAATTGAAATATGTTTCTATTTTATATCAGTATGACAGAAATATTGAAACGGTTTGAAATTTTATATGCATAATAAATATAAAATCAATAAACTAATGGTTAAATTATTAAAATATTAATTATACAAAAATGCATAAAAAATATTTTAATTTTACATCAAAATAAAAAAAATCTTTCCCAATCAAAATTCACCCAGGTAAATTTATTCAAATATATTTTAATTTATTAGTATAATTATGTAGTTGGGGTATTGATAAGGCATATCACATTTTTAATGGGAGGATTTAAATCCAAACTTTAAATGTGACATTGTTGAAAGGAAAAATCACAAGTCCCGAGTATAAACTATAAAATCAACATGAAATAAATCAAAAAGAAATTGTAAATTTAATGTAATTATAATTTATTTAAATTCCACGCAACAGAACAAGAGTTAAAGTCCATATAAGATGGGCATCAACTTCTACATTGCTTTGCTTTCAATCCCATTCATGTTCCACCCCGGAGGAAATGGGCAACTCAGTCTGCAACTCGGCACAGCGACGAGTCGAGTGGCTCGTGGAGCAGTGAGTCCAAACGAATCGCTCATGTCAAGCTCTGTGGCCTTCATTCCATTAGGTAACTCCCAGTTAAAGCAATGAAGCAAATGAGCCACACTTAACTCCAACCCATATAACCCGAGTTGCATTCCCGGGCACGACCTTCGACCCGACCCAAATGGAATGAATTCAAAGTTACTGCCCTTGAAATCAGGTGCACCCTCATCCAAAAACCTACTGGGGTTAAACACATCCGGGTCCTTCCATGATGACGGGTCACGCCCGATAGCCCATGCATTGATCATTATTCGCGATTTCCCCGGTACCCGATATCCGCCAAGGACGGAGTCCGCCGCGGTCTCATGGAGGAGGAGAGGGATAGGTGGATGTAGACGTAGGGTTTCTTTAATGGCACATTTTAGGTAGGTTAACTTTTCAAGATCCGATTCATGGACGACCCGGTCCAATCCGACCACGTCACTAAGTTCTTGTTGAACTTTCTTCAGCTCTTCGGGACGGTTCATTAGCTCCGCCATTGCCCATTCTATTGCCGACGCCACAGTTTCAGTTCCACCAAACATTACGTCCTGCGGAGGGGCAAAGTTAAAAAATTATCAACTTATAATTTCATAAATTTTGAAGGAGTTAACTGAGAAATTTACTATTTTTAAGAGTACCAAATCAAAATATCAAATTATGGTTTTGGCACTTCTACTATGTTCAAATTTATAATTCAATTTCAAATGTTATTAATTAATCTCATTCTACCAACATCATTAACTATTCCCTTTAAAGTTGTAACGATAAAATATTTTTAAAGTAAATAACATAAACTAATAAAAAATTTAGAAGTGCTTGTAAAAATATTCCATGTTAGCACCTCAATGAGAATAGCTAAAGGTGTTAATCGTTCAAACAAATTAATAACATTATAAAAATAAAAATATTAAATGATGTCAAATTAAAGTATAATGATTAAATTATTGATCGAGTCTTAACTCGATCAGCATAAGCACTGTTGTCGATGCAGAAGGACGTGGGTTCAAGTGTGCGTTGAAACGCATTATCCTCTCATTTATGAATTGAGGGGGGATTATATGACCAAAACTAGAATCGACCAAATAAAAACATCATTGTTCACCACATGCATACATCTCTGCAGGGATAACAACGCGGCGAGAAGGTTTTTTTTTGCCCTTGCCATCTTCAACTCGATTTTTATATCTCTCACCCCAACCTCATAGAGTCCCTTTTTATTTAGAATTTTCATATCAAAACTTTTCAAGACTTCTTTAAAGCTGTGGGTTAAAACTTTTATCTTATTTAACATTTAACATGGAGCTTAAATTTTTCTATCCCGCTTCCCCAATATTGTAATAAACTAATAATCGAAATAAATAAAACATAATTAAAAATGAATTAAATGCACTAAACATTCCCAAATCACGGTCCTCATTCTAAATTAGTCCCCGGTCCGAGTACATCCCAAATTATTTAAGTTATATCAATCAACAATAACACTTAAAATTTTATGTGATTCAGTTGAGAAGAAAAAAAATGAACCATAAAGCATCCGTGAAAGTTTTGAAAACTTCAAAATCAAAATTTTTATAACCTTCGTTTTAACAATATTCATTCTCCCTTAAAATTTTTATTTTAGATTATGTTGTCTAAGATATAAAGCGTCATTTAGTAGTTAAGAGTAGCGATTTTTATAACGGAAAGACGCGATTAATTAACATGGATGATACCCGACGCAGTGGGGTTCAAGTCCTTGTTCCATCCCTATGTAGGTGTTAAGATATTACCATGATGATAGCTTTGATGTTATCTTTGGTGAGCTGAATGGAAGAATTGGAGGACTCGTTATAATCTCCTTCGAAAACATCTTCGCTGTAAAACGCCATTAATTCATCCACCATGTCGTCATCGTATTTGGCTGCTGCATCATCACCCATCTTCCTCCTCTCCCTCGTCACCAAATGTTCATCGATAATATGATCGATGAACCCATCCAGCGATGCCCGAGCCCTCACCAACCTCTTCTGAAACTCACCCCCATGGATCCATCCCATCCATGGAAAAAAATCCGCTATGTTGAATGCCCCAAATAGCTTCGAAAACTCCTGCAATATCCTCACGAACTCATCTTGCCCGTCACGCGAAAACGACCCGAACGCTGCTCTGTAAGTAATGTTCCTTGTCAAAGCGAACACCATCTCCCCGACGTTGAGAGGCGAACCCAGGCTTTTCATCACTGTTCGAACCGTCGAGCCGACTTCTTCACGGACGGAGGCCCATGACTCGGCCCGTTTCCGGCTGAACACCTTCATGACACAGATTTTACGCATTTGACGCCAGAATGGACCGTAGTTGGCAAAGGCCATATCAGCTCTATCGTAGGTTAAATACACTATCGCATCATTTGCGGGTCGGTTCGAGTATATGCTGTCTTGGGTGAGTAGGACCTCTCTCGCCATCTCCGGCGTCGATACGGCCACTATGTGGAGCTTCCCCATGGTTAGGTGGAGGAGACCGGCGTGACCGTACTGTCGAGATAGGTGGGCTAGGCCACGGTGAGTCAATTGGTCCATCATCATCATGTTGCCGATGATGGGGTAGCCTTTGGGACCTGGAGGGTATGGGGTTTTCCAACGGAGTCCGAACATGAATACAAAGGAAACCAACAGTGCTGAAACAAGGAGGAAGATGGGTGGTGATTGAGGAGATAACAGAGTTTGCAGAGAATCCATTAGATTATTCATGAAATTCAGATACAAATAATCACTGGTTTATTTAAGAGCTTGAGAGGGGTAGCCTTAAGACGTAAGACTTAAAGGTGGGGGGCTTATAAGGAGGTGACAGCGAATGCTACATTTGACTTCCATATTTAGAGGTTTTTCCTTTTTTTTCTTCTTAATTTGATTTCGGTATAGTTATTATTTTAGTCCCTTTTGAGATTTAAAATGTGTTTGTACACCATGAAATAATTGCAATAACATGTAATATTACATTAAAATAATAGTTATATTTTTTGTAATTAAAAATTAATTCTTTAAAATAAAAAATTAATTTAAAAGTCATAGCTAAATATCCCAGTGTGATTTTCTCAATTCTAACATTTTTTTTATAATTATAATATTCCAATTACAATCAATTGAGTGAAATTTACTAATTACAATAATTATTTAAATGTCACATATGTGTAATTAAAGGTATATATATATATATGTATGCATGCTTTTGTATGTCTTGTTTGGCAATTGGTTGATAGGTGATTGTTGATTGCAATGGTTAGTTAATTTGATCAATTGATTTTGTTAATTTTCTATTTAAAAGTGTTTGATAAAATTTAGCTGAAAGCTAATATATGTAAAATGACAAATAAGGGCATGACGCATTTTACTGTTTAGTATTTTATTAGGTGAAATTATTGAAATAAAAGACTACGCTAAGGAATTAAAACATACATTAGCGAAATTAATTAGTGAATTTTTTTAAAATTTAAATAAAGGAATTTTGACAAATAAAGGAAAAATAAGTACAACAATTTAAAAGTATAGAAAGAACTAACCTTAACGGATATAAAATCATCTTGCAAATGAATCTCTAAAGTTGATTTTTATAGATTCACGGTGGAGTATTTTTTTTTTAATTTATTGTGGACTTTGAGGTGAAAGTGAAAATGGGAGAATGGAAGTTACTGTTATCTTGACAACCCTATTAAGTTTAGAAGCATCTGACAAATAGAGTAATTTTCGATCAAGCATGGTTGGATATATCATTCCACATATCTCATTATCAATCATCTGTGGAAAAAAAGTTGTCCATCCTTGCGTTTTTTGTTTTGGAGGCTTTAGCTCAACAAACTCTTGCAAACTTTCATTCACCAAACACTACATTTAAAGGGTTTAACTATCCAATCTTCCATTTGTGCTCAAATCAGCTAAAAATACTCAAAACTATGTTTACCAAATACCTTTGTAATGTTGTAATAGGTTCAAATTGATTTTCCAAACATACCCTTTGAACCTTTTTTTTTTTTAATCAATTTTTCTTTTACGTTCATTTTACAATTTATAAAGATTAATTCTTTCGAGATTCATGGCTACCGCTCCCAACAATGTTGTTTCTAAGGTTCAAAAATAGATTCTTTCTTTATGAGTGCAATACTACTACACCCAAAACTTGTTGATTTAATACTTCTATTTTTTTTTAATGATAATCTTTCTACTTTAATTTGGCATAATTTGATTTTCAATTAATAATGTTATCAATTCAAAAGTAAAATAAAAAATTATATTAAATTAAAATACAAAAGTTAGGCACTAAAACTATAACTTTTAGTCTCTACTAGGTAATTGATCTTAATCATTTTTTTCCTTTTCCTTCTACCCAAATATCATAATGGAAAGTTAATAAATTTCATTCATAAAACATTGTAACTTTTGCATAGTTTTTTTGGTAAAAATAAAATGTGATAATTTTCTTCCCAAAATATAGCATAGGATAAAACAAAATTTAGGTATTTTTAAGCACCCAAGAGTGAATTTGCCAATACCAAAATATAAATAAATTCATACTACTTTGAATTTGTTGTGCTAATCATACTTTTTGATGATTTTTTTATTTTTTTTATTAAATTATAAGAGGAGGGCAAAGCTCTAACAGCAATGCGAGTAACGCGACTGAACTCAGACTACACCTGAAACTGTGAACATCCTAATTATCAGGTCAACACATGGAATTCTTACCAGAATATTGTTTTCAAATCAACAACATGAATTAATTATGTGATGATACATTCAAACTTTCATTTTCATTGATTAATTATAGTTTGAATTTGTTCGTTCTTGTACTTATAGATTTATACCGATTTAGGATGGGTTTGGATAGGTGGTGTGGTGCGGTACGTTTAGCTTATTTTTTATCTCACACTACAATATTTAATCTCACTGTCACCGTTATTTTTACACTAACCGTAGATAAATGCAACTCCCATCTAAACCCACCCTTAATCCCTTTACTTTTATTTATTTAAAATTAATTTATTTACTTCTCGAGTTGCTATTTTTAATCATTTGAGTAATTTTTTTTCTATTAATTTCGTAAAAAAAATTAAGTATAATTATAAATTTATCCCTCAATTTTTAAAATTTTTTTAAATTTGACCCTAATTTTTTGAATTGCTTTCTGAAAAATTTGTCTCATAAAATTCTAAAAATTGATTTTTTTAGAATTATTAATTTATTCTGAAACTATAAACTATGCAAAATAAAATAAAGCAATTATGTACCAATAAAAGCTCATTTTCAAAATAAACGTAGGCATGTTTTTGTATTTTTTGCTCATACCCATAAATATTTTTCAGAATGATCCATTTTCAAAATTATAAAATTATAATAATTGCTAGAAATACTCGTAACTCTTCCTAACTCTTAAACAATAAGAGAATGCGCTTCAGCATACTCAAACTCATGTTCTCTTGCACTGTCAACAATGTCGATGCTAACTGAACTAAGACTCAATAGATAATTATCTTTTGTTTTAAATGAATGAATTTATTGTTTTTCTCTTTTATTCAATTTTATTATAAAGGGATGGAAAATTAATTATTTAGATTTGAAATTTTTTGAGCTATAATAAAATCTAGGTATTTCATTTTGTTGTTAAAAAAAACTAATTCCTACAATTGTTCATTAAGCACTAAACACATATTGGGGTTAAGAGATTTATCTATATCTAGAAAAATAATGGTTACATTATTATCATTTTAGTAAAAAAAATTTAATTATTTCATTTTTTTGAGAATTTTCTTTTTATTATGATCGGATATTGATAATGTGAACTATCACGTAAGCTGTCATATTAGTAGCTAGTATAAATTTTTTTAATGGTTCATTGTAACGAAAATTGTTTAATTTGACAAAATAAAAGTTTGAAGGTAAAATATAATAATAATAAAAAACCGGGGGCCAAATTTATAATAGTTGTAAAGATTGAAGATTAAATTTGTGATTATACTTAATTTTTAAACGAAGTTCAGGAAAAAAAAAAAAAAAAAACTTAACCAAATAAATGAAAATGTACAATTTAAAAAATAGAAAGATCAATTTTGAACAAATAGAAATAGAGGGACTGAATCCATATAAATCGATAAGTTTGTGGACTATCTTTAGAATTTAACCTATTATAAAACAACAGTTACATTATAAAAATAAATTAAGAATATTACTTAGAATGGTAAAACTCGAAGTGCTCATTGAATTTTAAATTTAGAGAACTTTTTTTTGAAAAACGGATGTGAAGTTGGGTGGGGTGAATTATTTTTTTAAACAGTGAATATGGAGCAATAATCATAATTACTTACTTTATCCTATCTCGATCCACTATATGAAATTACTATTTTATTTTTGTACATATAATTATTAAAAGAATAAAAATGTAATAATATATTTTATGTTTAAATATTTACGTGACTTTAAAAATGTTTAAAATATTAAAAATAAGTAACCAGAATTAAATTAAAACGAAGCGCGGTGGGACGAAGATGAATATATCCAACATCCATGAAAGTGATAATGATTTTCAAGATTATACATTTATAGTGTAGTGGGATAGGTGGTGAAGTAGAGCGTACCAACTATAAAGCGATGATGATTTTAACAACACTCATCCCCGTCCCACTCCATTACCATCCTTAATATTACAGTGGTGATTAGGTAAAAGCCAAAGGTAGGCAACGACTTTGATCTATTTGTTAAATAATACAAATTTTTTAATCTTAATAAAAAATTAATTTATTTTTTTAATCCTTTTATTAAATAATTTTTTATTTTATTTTAAAGCCTCTCAAAATTAATAATTCAATTTAAATTAATTTAACACAAAACTTTTAACTTAACCTTTCAAATTTTATTAAGTTTATTTAGACTACCATCATAATTTTTTTTTCATATATATATATATATATTCAAACAATAACTAGTGTCTAGAGTTATATAATAGGAAAATAATACGCTTCAACACACTCGAACTCACATATTCTTATATTGACAACAATACTCATACCAATCGAACTAAAGCTCAATAAACAATTATTTCAATTAATATTGTTGCTTTCATAGTTACCATTGATGGTTAATTTCTTAATATACATTTTTATATTTATATTAGGTAATCTTTATCGTTTATGGTAACTTAATTACTATCAAGATTTAGTACCTTAATTGCTTAATATTAATGGGGGATAACCCACCTCCAAAGATAATAATATATTAATTTGTTTTTCTCAACCATACTAACTTCATCAATTATATTTTCCCAAACTTTTAATATTTAAAAAACCATTATATACATGAGAATATGAGTTTGATCCCAAATAATTTTATTTTTCTATCTCAATTATAAAAAATTATATTTTAAAATAATCGAAGAGGTTATATATGGTAAGATTTAAATTCATTAAGTATATATGGTAAGATTTAAATTATACTTGGTACATTTTATGGTTTAAAGAGCACCAATAATAAAAAGATTTATCTTTACTATCGACAGTAGATACCATGATTACGACTAAAAATATTATTCGAGGATTTATTTTATAATTTTAATCATGAATCAATTAAAATTAATATAAATTATTAAATGTTATCGTGTCCAAATTTATACATTGCATTACTGTGTAAGATCATATTCATAAAAAAATTATATGGAAGACAAGTTTGTTGTTTTGAGAGGGCTTTACCGCATCCAGAAGCCCATATGTCCTCAAATGAAGACCCACTACTTATATAATTAATTATATTTACGTCGACCCAACTAGTAAATTGATATTCCACGTATCGATGAATTGTTTGTGAAATAAAAAATAATATATCATCAATATACCACATACTAACCCATTTAAATAAGAATAGAGGATTTGCAGGTTATAAATTTCATCAAGTTGATTTAAGTTTTAAAATTTTATAATAATTTTGGTTTAAATAAGTATTGTGTTCGAGTTAGTTTCGTGTTCAGATTATTCATTAGATTTTGAAGTTCTATTTTTAGAGTCAACTCATTATGGGTTTGGATGGATTTTTTTTTTTTTTTTTTTTTTTTTGTTTGAAGAAAACTGATCAAGACAAACTAACTACACAAGAATTCCCTGGGCAAGCCTGTCACTTGCTGTAACAACGAAAAAGATTACTGGCACATCCCTTGAGATTTCCCTAAACACTCTTAGACCATGTCTTATATCAAAGATCATATTGACAATACAATCATCAATTTTATTAACCTCCTTAGGAATGTGTTGTAGGACCCAAAGTCCTATGTTTGCCAATAGTTGATGAATTCGCCTGATAAAAGCAGAATTTGAAATCGTCGAGAAAGAGTCAATCTATGATCTTGACCGCCTTCAAACTGTTCGCTTGAATGAAAGTCAACCTATCAAAAATACCTACAATTCAACATTAAGAACTGGACATTCACCTAAAAATCTATTATATCCCGTAATCCACTCTCCGTTTCTGTACCTTAAAATGGATTTTAATTACTTCAAGTTTGATCATTACGAGTTACATTTTCAAATCATTTTAAATTATAATTAATTCAAGTTTGATACGGTGAATTTGAATAGTAACATTTTGTAATCAAATCAGAATTCCAACTAAATGAATTGAGACATAAAAAGAAGAAATGAAAAGAAAGGGAGAAAATTCAGCATTTGTTCAAATCAAATATCTAAACCAAACAAATAGGGGCAATCTAGAATTCTCAATCAGAATGAAATGTAGTTAACAGCAGTTGGGCCTACCAGGTGTTACCATTTCGTAATCATAAAAGTAGTCCACTTGACAAATGGCCTTGGCCTCTTGCTTCTTCTTCTTCAGGCCACCCTGCCTCCGACCCCACCCCCCTTCCCCATTTTTCTCCCATAAATCCCAACCACTTTGGCCACCTTTCATTTCTTCCCCCCAAAATATCACATCTCCGTTGTTTTCCAAAGTTTTAACTCGATTGATACGAACATTATTGTTAATGCAAAAAGACGTTAATTCAAATACATTAAAACGCATTATACTCGTATGTATAAGTTGATATAGAGATATGAATAATTTTAAACATGATGTCAAAAAAATAAATATGATCCACATTAAATATTAACTTGGATATGACATAAAACGAAATTATATATGTATTTACGGCATAAACAATTTTAAAAATCAATCCTCAAGCCAAGTGAATCATTTTGAACGTGTCGAAAACATCAAAGCAGATCGAAACAAAAAACAAAAATCTAAAACTGAGACTATATAATAAACACTAAAAAAAAAATCTAATCCAATAACAATTAAACCGGGTTTGAACCCTGGTTACGTAAACCTATCCTAGTATACCTAACTTCAAAAACTCGGAACCAACCGGGTTGACTCCACTGAATCGTTCACTGCCAGTTCTTTCCTTTTCCTCATTTCCAAAACTTTCCTATGGCTGTTGGAGTGCAAATCACCGGAAAATGTGGGACTACAAGCCGGTCTATATTCAGGAAAAAGTCGACCGGACTTGTAACGAACCCCACAAGCGTTGCACAAGGATTTGGCACCGAGAGGACCGGTTCGCCACTGTGGAGTCTTCTGAACTTGGCAATGACTGCATCGCCGTGGGAAAGGATTCCCACTTGACAACTCACTACCTTGAACCGCCACTGGTTTTTTCTTCTGTTTCTTTGTCGGCGGTACTCTGAAACCATTAGCCAACTCCGTAGAAGTCATGGAAGACACCGAGCAAGTACTCGAAGATGATGCTGTCGAAGACGATGACTCCGAAATAGGCAGTGACCCAACCGACCATGTCGGGACTGTCGGTTTAGACCTCTTGCTCCTCGCTTTACTTGGAACCGACGAAGAAAAAGACGGCGTTTTCACAAAAGCCGGGCCGGTTTCCGCTTCAAACAGAGTTCCTGCATGGTTATCAGTTTCCTGCTTAAAAACAGGGCATGGCAAAGGAGTCTCCGGTACCGAATCGTCCACAAAGTGAGATACCCATTCAAGCCCTGCTATTTCATCATCCTAAAGAAAACAAAACAAAAATTCAAAATTTTGAATTCAAAAAAAAAAAAAAGAGGGATTTATTTTTTAAATTTAAATTACCGGTACGGAGAGTGTAAAACTGGTGGAATTTGAGTTCCTATCATCATCTGCAGCACGTTGTTGATACGAAGTAGAAACGGAGTTTTTTTCTTCTTCTTTGACTGAACCTTCCTCAAATTCTCCGTTATTGAAATCAAGGAAGCAATCGACGGAGAAATCTTCACTGGCAACGGCGCCGTTCATAACATTCATGACCAAGAAATCATCGAAAACGTGGTGGGTGTTTTGCATGGTCAGTTCTCTTACTCTCGATTTCAATGCTCTCAAATCCATGCAGCACTCCATTTCTATTCCCAAAAACCAAATCAAATTCAACATCATTTTTCAGTTAAACCCCGTAAATTATATATACATATATATGAAATTATGATTTACCTGGTAAAGAAAATAAAGAACAACTATAGAAAAGGTGAGCAAATGGATGAAGGCTTGTTCGTGGGCGAAACTAACGCTGGAGTTAATGGGTTTATCCCTTTTTATGTCTCTCCACCAAAATTTCCACTTAGGTCTAATATCCATTTTAGTCCCTCTTCCACTGAAATTTAATTATTTAATCTTTTTACCTCTAAAAATTAACAATTATGTGAATCTTTTTACTACTATTCGATCATACAATTAAAACCATGTAGAAACTTAATTAACCATCAACTGAATGTTTACATGTCATTATTTTAATGAAAACAACTATTGATTTTACCAACTTAGACTTACTGATAATAATATTATAAAAATAAAAGAATTGTGTAAATATGATTGGTGAGTGGTAATTAAACAAATTTCAAGATAAATTAAGTTTACCCCCCCGTATTTTGGCGGGATTAATGAAAGAGTTTTCGGTTGGTCCCAAATTTTCCATGTTACTCCTACTAAAGTTGTTTATTAGATTCGATTATATAGTCAGTCCTTACGGTATGATTCTAATGATGCTTACGCTAGTTTGTATTTTTACTACCAAAAGAGAATAAAAAATAAAAGATCGAATTATGTCAAATTAAAATAGAAGAATTAAACCAAAATTCCAGCAGAGTAGAGGCCTAGAGGGACTAAAACCATAATTAAGCTTTTTCATTTATGGTCAAAGTTGGTTAATTTGCTGTTGACAATTGGTCTGTGAGCGGGAGATTGTGACAGGCGATTACTGTAAGATAAGTTCAAAACACAAAAAAACGTATAATGAACTATCCTCGAAACCGCCGTCATTTTGATTTTTCTTGGGAGGTTTGAAATTTTCGAACTTGGCCCACGAATTTAAGATTATTTACAATATTACGATTGCTTTGCTTCGCCGCGTTAATCTCGGCCTTTACGCAAATTGCCGCTCTTTCTTTTTCCTTATTTTAGAAGGTTTTATTAGAACGCGCCAAGGATCGGGCCTTCTTGATCTGACTGAACCTAGGGGCTTAAGATATAAATCCGACGGCTCCTGTGACGAGTGAAATCACGTGCTGTCACATCCGTGTGGCAAAATTGCGTGTAGAAAATTCGCGCATACAAAGCGTGTTGAACTACGGCCTTCGAACTACCCGTAACATATCTGAAAATAAAGGTCTAATTCGAATTTTTATCCCTCTACTTTGTAAAAATTAATTATTAATTTCTTCTATTTTACAAAAACCGAAGAGTCAAACTGTTGGTGTTTTCTAATTTGTCGTATATAAATTACTAATTTTCATAAAATATGCATTCGACAGATTAAAATAAAAGATTAACTCCTCAATTTTAATAAATAGAAGCATAAAATTCAAAAATATACTAAAAAATACCTTTTAAATAATAATAAAGTTTTTATTTTTTTAATTCTTAGATAAAATTTCAAATCCAATTAAATAAAAACACTGGTGGATGAGTTTTTTAAGTTCACAAATATGCTTAAAAGACTACTAAATATCCTTAATTGATATTTAAAATAATAATAAATAAATAAAACACATAGTGATTTCTTAAGCATGCTTGTGCGGCTATCAAATAATAATTGGTTTCTTTCTCTTCTAATTTTGCTGATATTTTTTTTTAAAAATAATTTTATTATAAATTCCGATTATATCTATTATTTTTTATATAATATTTAAAATTATTCATAGTGTCTTTCAATTTCTTTAAATAGAAAGATAATAAATTTTAACAGATTCGAATCAATATCATCTTGTACGGATAACAATGTTTATATCAATCCAATGAAAATTTAATTAAAAAGAACTTAAAAAAAAAATAATCACATAAAAATCATATAAAAAAATCTGATTTATCATTCACCTATTAAAAAATAAAAATAACTTAAAATTATAATTTCATACAATATTTTTTCCGATTAAAGTCGAGGTATAATCTAAGTCACTTCTTCGAAGTTGATAGTCATGATAATTTTTTTAATTAATTGTTTATTTAAATTTGATTTTTGCTCACACACTTGACATTTGTAACCAACAAAAACTTCCACGTCACCCTATAATAATATCAGACGGGAATTTTCATCTAAATATAATTTATTTTAATTTACCTTTTATTTTAATATTTCGCTGACAAAAAAAAAAAAGAAATCAGTCGCAAATTCAGAACAGTTGATAGAGGTTCCGACTTTTTTAAATTAATACTAGTAAATTTATATTTTGATTTTAAAATAATAAAATTTTGATTTAATCTTTCAAAAATTTAAAGATATAAATTATTTAAAATGATAAAATTATATTTTTACTATCAAAAAATATATAATATAAATCTGACCTTACAAAAATTCGGTTTAACTTTATTGTTATAAAATGAAGGTTTACTTTTTTGTCATTTTAGTCCTTTTTTTTTATTTATCATTTTGGCCCTTAATTGCACAATTTGATTCAATTTTTGTCCAAAAATCAAACTAAACTGAATACACCCTTAAAAATGACCAATAGAAAAGTCTTTTATATAGACAACAATAGGTTTATATTTTCATGAGATATCTTTTCATATGGATATATCTTTTAATGAAATACACTTTCATAAAAGGGTAAACTATAAAAATAGTCTAAGGTTACATTTTAGTCACTTATGTTTGAAATGTTACGAAGTGATCACTGTGCCGTTAAGTTCCGTTATCTCCCTAACGGTAATCCTACATGACAATCCAACTAGATTTTAAGTGTCAACTTGAATTTTCAAATGGAATGAGAATAAATCTTTAATTAAATAAATTTAATTAATTAAAAATTTTAAACCCTAAACCTTAACTGAAAATATCTTAAACCCATTTTCACACACCTCTTTTCTTCATCTTTATCTTCATCTTCTTCCTTTTTTTATTCCAATATCTTTTAGTTACAAATATGTCTAAAAGCTTGAATCTTTAAAACTCATTAACCTAAAGATTCAATATCTTCTTCCCGTTAAGTTTCTTTAGGTTAATGGGTTTCAAAGATTCAAGTTTTAAGACAGATTTATAATTAAAGATGTTGGAATCAAAAGGGAAGAAGATGAAGATGAAGAAGACAAGTGTGTAGAAATGGATTTAGGGTTTTTTCAACTAAGATTTAGGTTTAAAAAATTTAATTAATTAAATTTATTTAATTAAAAATTTATTCTCATCTCATTTGAAAATTCAAGTTGGCACTTAAAATCTAGTTGGACTACCATGTAGGATTACCATTAGAGAGATAATGGAACTTAACGGCAGAGTGATCACTTCGTAACAAAATAATAACATAAGTGACTAAAACGTAATATTTCAAACATAAGTGACTAAAATGTAACCTGAGACAAACAAAAGTAATTATTTTTGTAGTTTACCCTTCATAGAATTATAAGATAATTTTACTTACAAAAATTATGTTTTTACAACATAGTTATTTGATCAATAATTATAATTTATTAGACTTTTCTATATCATAAAATATTATTACTATCAACATTATAAATTACTTAACATTTATACCTTTTGAAATTTGGAATTTTAATCACGAGTCAAATGATAATCACTAAATCCATTAATTAAAATAACGTGATATTTTTGTGAATATTTTGAGAAAATAACAAATTAATATAACATTACAGTACGATAATATGTATATATTTTCTATATAAGATTTATAAACAACAATATTTAGCTTAAGGAAATTAACGCTACCATTTGGGTCAAGTCCAAATTTCCAAAATTTCACAAAGTAAAAGAACAGAAAATATCAAATTAAAATACATTAATTATATATACAACTTCTGCATAATATAAAATTAATAAAAAAAATCACGTTTTTATATTTTAGATAAGTGAGATTTTTTTGGTAGAAAAGAAATAGTAACTATGCTATTACAATCACTAGTTTCATTACAATATCAATGTTTTATTACGATTCTCTAACAAAATATCTTTCACTGCATTTGGAGGAGCAATAAATAGTTGTAAACTAGAAAGTTGAGTGGTTATTTTGATCATGCAATCCGTAATTTCATTTTGAAATCTCGACACATGTTGTAATCAGATTTCTCATTCTTGATACATCATTTCATGAATCGTTATGAATCCAATAAGTGGCTCCAGTGGAAAAGAGGATGTTATTCATCCTAGGAGTCCCGAGTTCGAGCGCCTGTGTGTGCAAGGTATGTGTGCATTAAGAAAGTATGAACAAATACTACCATGTAATCACACTAATATATTAAAAAAAATAGCATTGTTATGGTCCCATAAAGACAAATGAAGAATGAAAGAAAAATGGTAGTTTTAGAGTTAACCTAATAATTAATATTTAATTGGTCAATTAAGAACACTAAGTCAAATTTGGGATGATTATTATTTTTCAATATCACAACTCACGAGCCTTTAAATGTAATTAGGTCAGAAGTTGCTAAACAATTTATTTGTCGTTATTTTATATGGAAGCTTTGCCTATTAACAAAATTAGAGGTGATTATAGATCGGATTGGGTCGTAACAAAATTTTATGTCTATTTTATTAATTTAGTTTCGGTTCAAAAATTGAGTTTAAAATTTTGCTCAAATCCGATCTGGATAAAGAAGTTAAAATTTGAACCCAGCCCGACCACCTGTATCAAATTTTTATATTATTTTTTATATAAAAAATAAAAATTTAAAATATAATACATAAAGTACATCAAAAAATTAAAATAAATGTTTTGTAACGAATTAAAAATAAATTTAAAAGGCTTTATATTTATATAACATTAAGATAGGTGTAATTTAACAAGTAAATATATTTAAAATAGTAGCAAAATTAACAATAAAACAAGAGTTATATAATATCCAAATAATAACAACAAAATAGTAACAATATAAAAGTTAAATGAAAGCAAAGTAGTGGGAAAATAGTAGAAAAACAACGTTTGAGCTGGCCCACGGACAAATCTATCCATAATCCATCTCAACCCTTAAATGAGAAGATAAACACTTTTTTTTATATATATAATTAAGAGAAGGCAGCTAATTGCCTTTCATTAGGTCACTCATACATGAGGTTTACCAAGTTTATCCTTTAATAGCAACAGTCTTAAATGAAAACTAAGAATATCAATAATACGAGTAGATTCATCTCCAATGGAAGTTGTTCGAGCTAATCAATCTGCCACCGAATTCCCTTCCCTTCTCACGAACTGAAAAATAACTACTTCGAAAGACCTCAAGCTAGCAATAACGGAAAGAACTAAGGTATCCGTTGAAGTCCCTAGCGAATACTCGTTGATCATATCTACCGCCATCTTACAATCACTCTCAACCATTACCTTTCGAAATCCTCTAACCTTGGCTATTTGCAACCCAATCAGCATTGCCCAAAGCTCAACATTAAGAGCCGATCCTCGACCTATATACCTTTGATAACCTTCCACCCAATTACCACTAGAAGATAAATACATTTCAGTACACTCAAACCTACATTTTTTTACACTGACAATAATATCAATACCAACTAAATTAAGGCTCAATCAATGAGTCAATGAAACATGGAATTTTCTATCACACTTAAATTCATGTGATTTTTTTGAAAAAAATAAATTTAATTATAATTAACATCTAATTCTCGTTACATCAAATATTTAAAACTGAACTGGATTGGTTGGGTTTTTTTTTTTTGAAATTATAAATATATTTGTATTTGTAAGTATAAATTAATATACCACCTTTAACCATTATAAAATATAATTCGAATCTAAAATAAAATAAATTTAGATAGAATTAACACGTAATAATATCAAATTAAAATAAAATTATCGTCGATTGAGTTTTAACGTATAGAATTAACACGTAATAATATCAAATTAAAATAAAATTATCGTCGATTGAGTTTTAACGTTGATTGGCATCTGTGTTGTTGTCAGTATAGGAGGACATGGGTTCGAGTGCGTTAAAATGTATTATCTTCCTATTTAAGAGTTGAAGAAAAACTATACCTATTTCTAAACATTTTATCAAAAAGAACATATATAATAAGAACTTATAATTTAATTAATTATCGACTTCAATCTTACCATTAACTCGAACTTAAATGAATTGGTTGTTTACTAAAATTTGAACTATGATGACAATATTAGCAAGTAGCAAAATTGTTTCAAAGTAATATAATATCTCAATTAAACTTAACTTGTAACACCTTAATTTTGTTTTTATTTCTAATGTTTTTCTACCAAACAAATAAACATTTAGTCTCAAAGATAAAAAACAAAACCCTCAAACTTGTACTCAATACTACTAATATTTGGGTTTAAAATACTAAACAATCTAACTAATAAATGGTTTGGTGTAATGGTAAAGTGTATTACAGTTTCAAAGAGAAGATCTAAATTCAAATTAAACTTGTTCATAGGTCGGACTATCTGCTCAAACTCGAAGATTCACTTGAAATTTGAGAGAGTTTGGGCAAAAAAATTAGGTCCGAAAAATGCGCTTGAAAAAAAAATTAGGTCCGTTTAAAATATGAGTCAAGCTTGAACTTAAACAATCAAAGCCCGAGCCTGATCCAGCTCGTTTTAAATTTATAATACTTTATATTATGTTATTTTTATATATTATGTAATTTATAACACATTAAAAAAATAATCTATACTAAATATATAATACCACTCTAATGTAAACATTAAAAAAATATTAAGACGACTGTATACAATTTTTCAATAAATAAAAAATATACAAAATTATTAAATATTAAAATAAAACAATATAAATATTTTAAAAAAGATTTAAAAACTAATATGATCGAACTTAAAATGAGCTTGGATTAGTATTTTACAAATAGGGCAAATTTAGACAATTTTAGGTCCAAATTTTGAATCGGACCAAACTTGAACAAACATAAAATATATTAATATCATGCTTAAACCTGACTCGATCCATAAACACCTCTAATTCGAAGATAACTTTTATTGAGAGAGGGAACTACGAACTCTGAACACGAAGAATATATAAAAAAAATACTAAACAACCTAAAATTTAATATATCATACAATGAACCAGCTAGGAGGGAAACATAATTCAAGAATGTAGGACCCACAATCCATATATAGTTTTTTCACCTGGAATTTTTTCTTTATGAAAAGTTCCTTTTTTTTTAAAAAAATTTATTTTATTTCCTCCTTATCTAATTTGGAAGCTTAGCTACTTTATCATCACTCGCATAAATGCCACCACCTAGTTTTTGCAACATGTTTAACGCATCAAATCCAAAAAGAAAAGTCTACTCCATTTGTCATTGAGCACATGTACATTAACTCCCTTGGCTCAATGACCATCATCCACAAACTCACAATGGACCCCTACAATGGTCAAAAGGGAACCACCATTTAACTTTGTTGCCTTGTGTGTGATCTTTGAATCTGATACATCAAGTACATTTTCAAAGATTGCAGCAACCAGACAAAGTAACTATTCTATTTGATTTACTAAGTTTATTTGTTCATTGATGCAGATTTTTAGCCATGGCATTGGCATCTCTAAGTCATGTTTCTGAGTACAAGTGATTGTTAATGACAATTCTAACAACCACAGGAATTCTTACAACATGAATGCCATCTTCCCAGTATAGGTTTCCGAACGAGTATCTTCCTTGAACTTTTAGTTGAGAACAAAAGGTTACCTTGAACTTCAGCTTCTTTGTTGTTGAATTGAATGTCAAAATCCATGGCTCGACACTCACGTCAATGCCTGCGGGAGCTTGAACGCGGGCTACGTAAAAGGAGTTCACTGGACCGACATTTGTAACGGTTCTTGAGACAGTCATACGCTGCTTAAGCTCGGGTATTGTTATAGAAGGCAAATTTAGATTTCGGAGGAACTTGGCTGATTTATGACATGGGGTGTGAACCCTAGTTATTAACCGGATGGCAGTGCTGTTATAACCCATTGCAGAAAGGAAGCAGACATAATCTGAGGGTTTAATGTCATAAACGAGACCTGGGTCTAGAGCTTTATTTGGATCTACATGGCCACCTCCATAATCAAATGGGTCAGCTTGCTTGTGGGGTGCTCCCTCAGCTACTGTATTTTGGCCATATTCATCCTTCATAGAAGCTTCTCGAACCGAAAAAGAAAAAAAGAATGCTGCATTAACAAGTTGTAAAAGCAAACCAGAACTAAGAAAATTATGTTTTCTTACCTGTTGTTACTAGTGCAGACTTAATTGCTGCAGGGCTCCACTTGGGATGGATTCCTTTGAGAAGTGCAACAATTCCGGATATATGGGGACAAGCCATGGAAGTTCCCGAATCAAGTTTAAAGTTAAATGGAGATGCTTTAGTTTGAGGTGAATTGAGTAGCTTGGATGATGAAGCAGGCGACCAGGAAGCCAATATATCAACTCCTGGAGCAGCAATGTCTGGCTGAACAATGCATTGACATATGTTAAAACAGAAGGCTATGTAACTTCTCTATGAAAAAGACTGCTAATACCTTCAACACTGATGGTGAAAGGGAACTAGGTCCTCGTGATGAAAAATACGCTATTTCTGGGGCTAGCTGTTGTCCGATAACCGTCTTTGAGAAGCTAAACTTGATGACTGGCTTTCTGTTACATGAAAGAGTTCATTAATATATCAGTGACCTTCTGATGGAATCTCAAGACTTAGGGTTCAACTCATATCTGATGCAAATGACCTGCTTGCAGCCATGTAAGTCAGCAGAGATGTCCCAGCTTCAAAGTCCACTTGGACACAGGGAAAACTCCATGGACAAGAGACTTCTTTAGTAGGAAACTGTGCAAATATAACTCCTGCACCCCTGAGCTCAAGTACAGATTTTGAAGCAATGGCAGCCGACCTCTGCCACCGAGATTGGAAACAAAGAACTACTTTTCCTCTTGCTAGAGTGGCATTTAGAGTTTCCAAATCACAACTTCTGCATAAGTTATACAATATCAAAATATTTAATCGTAGTCTGTATCTAGATT
Organism: Kokia cookei; assembly: GCA_039519145.1. Taxonomy (NCBI): domain Eukaryota; kingdom Viridiplantae; phylum Streptophyta; class Magnoliopsida; order Malvales; family Malvaceae; genus Kokia; species Kokia cookei. The sequence continues at coordinate 2,558,457 of CM076910.1, forward strand.
GCAAAGATTCATGTGAACAAGAACCTAAGTACCAGTCTTACCCAGCACTGGTTCCATCAATATTAGTGGCTGCAATATCTGCTCCATATACAATAGGATGAAACTTGTTCAAGCTCCTTCCTGTATAGAAAGATTGGCCCTGTATGAAAAACGTAAAAGTCATAGCTAAATAAACAAAGAATACAATTGTATTTTTCTATCAATGACTTGCAATTTAGAGTCTAATATGTACCAGTAGATGGTAGTTCCATCACGAGCAAAACATGTCAGTAAAACCTTGCAAAAAAATTTTGATCATTGAGAAGAAAATTATGAATTACCACTACAGTTCGGTTGTTCCCCAGGGTGATCACTGAAGGGAAATCTCGATCAATAGTGCTTGCAGCAACAGTTATAACCCAAGGAGCTGTATTAATGACAGTTTGAGGATAAGGACCAGAGTTGCCTGCAGAGCATACAACAGATATTCCTCTTGCTACAGCGTGGAAAGAACCAATAGCCAGCGCATCATCAACGTAAGTTGGAAGTGGAGGTGGTGAGCCCAAAGATGCCGAAATAATATCCACACCATCAAAGATAGCATCATCAAAAGCGGCAAGAAGGTCAGCTGAGCTACAGCCACCAGTAGCCCAACAAACTTTGTAGATAGCTAACCACGATGAAGGAGCACCTCCTCTGGCTATTCCTTGGGCTAGTCCCCTAAAGTTTGCATTTTTTACTTCAGCACCACTTGCAGTAGATGAGGTGTGAGTACCATGGCCCACAGCATCTCGAGGAGACAAGAACTCAACCCCATCACTTGGGGAAAGCTTTCCAAATTCAGCTTCATACCCTTTAATGTACCAACGTGCACCGATAATTTTCCTGCTTCAAATACTCTAGTTAGACACCTTATACTTCAGCCAACCAGAATACCAAACACAACATACAGTTCATTTGAACTTCGAAATGTTCCCTTTTAACAAATTTATTAGATATTACTTTGACAATGAACTTTGAAAAATAAAAGAAAATTTTGTCTTCATACATACGTATATGAATTCGGTAGCATAGTACTAACAATGGAATAGTAATTGTCAACAGACAGCAGGTCTTCATAAACTTAAGCCAAATATGGCATCAAACTGCATTCATTCTTGAAAATCTGGGACTAAAACAAATGTGAAAAAGAAAGGAGATTGCTTCTTAATAAAGGAATATTAATGGATTCTTGTAAATTTTAACCTGCAACATACTGCAAGTGTTAAGAAGTAAATTCTCCTATTTTGAAACTCATTAGATAACCCCTAAATTCAAGAGTGGACATATATGAATTCCTTATACTTATTTCAAATTATTCAACAAGTTTTTGCCTGCAACATGATGCACATAATCTTGACATTGATTTCATAAGGGATAGCAAAAAAAATTGTTAGAGCAAGAAATGTAAGAGTAGTGATCAAAGCAATTATACCTATTGCAATGCGAACGGTTAAATCTGTTTCCTTCCTGGATTATCCCTTTCCATCGGGATGGAAACTTTCCTATGCCATCATCTTTGAAGCTTTCAGACTCAGGCCATATACCTTCTCAGGAAAAAATTTATGATTAATGTCAAATTCCTAGAACAACAACGTTATATAGCTTTGAAAAAGAAGTTGTAGGCTGACCAGTATCCATGACACCAATAATAGTCCCCAAGCCTGAATGGCCTTCTGAAAGAATACCATCCACAATTTGAGGCTTTACTTGCAGGAAATCCCAGCTTCTAGTAGTGTGCAGGTTTAGGATTCTATTTGGAACTACATGAGCAACTCCGGGGACATCTGCATAGGTTACAAAAGAATCATCTAAAAGACTAGTTTGAGATAAATATGAAGGAGAACAAAACAGAGTTTACAGTTCACCAACATTGTTAGACCTGCAATAAGCTTAGCTTGAGACTGACTGAGGACTGCAGCAAACCCTGAAAACCCATGTTTGTAGCTGTATAAAATGGATTCCTTGGCAGATTCTTTGCTGTGTTCAATTGAGATCATACCACTTTTACTATTTTCCTTTTTCCAATCAACTTGTCAAAAACAAAATTTGATTATTCTTGTAAGCAAAAGTACAAACACAACCAAGACACATTTCCTTTTTGAATGATATAATTAAGGATAAAGCTGTACCAATGGAATATAAGTGTATGCATATTTATAGCAAATCAAATCTTATTTATCATTAATGGATTTTTTGCTACTAGTTCCATAATTGAACAACTTTTTACTATATAATGAGTTAGCTAGCTCGAGAGCTAGCATATCAACCATTCATACGCCACAAGTTATGGGGTCGATTCAAACCATAATATGAATAAAGATACAGAAAAGAAAAGCTACTGAATAACTAGTGGTGATTGGTGAAGAGAGTTGAAATTGAAACCTTCCAAGAATGTCTGAAAGAATCTGATGATGAGAATCTTCCAGTAGATTTGGCTCATCAGTGTGTCCCTCCCCCATGTATACAATATAAACCTGTGAAAACAAAAGATTCTGATATTAAAGGCAAAGAATGATGATGAAGTGAAGCAAGAAACAAATAATGAAGAAAAACCCACATTGTTGGAAGCAAGCCCGAGAAGAAACAATGAACATAACAAAGCAAGCACAACACCACACGGCCATGAAGAAGGAAAATAAGCCATAAGAGAGAAAAAGAGTATGATAATCAAAGAGAGAAGGGAATGAAAGAAAATTTACAGGTACACAGTGATTTATATGATGAGCTGCTTGCTAGGTAAAAGTTGAGAATTTGATCGTACATAGAGAAAGCATTGTGGGGGCCGCTGTTGATACCTGTTCCACTGCACTGCTACCGCCATTTACGATTAAAACGCGCTTTGGGTGCTCCACGGATCAGTCATTTGTCAGTGTCGATTTTGACCTTTGTTTTGTTTGCAATCTTCAGTGTAATCATGATTTGGAGACGGAGGGTCTAATTATGGTTTTAGTCCCTCTATTATATCGAAATTTGAGATTTAATTTTTATGCTGTTTTTATATATTGTTTTAATCCCTCTATTTTATGATACATGTTTAGGGTTTGTGGATAGTGACGAATCTAAATTTTTTTTATGAGGAACTGAAATTGAATTATAAATATTTTAGAGGTCAAAATGTAATTTTATCATGTATTAGTTTATGATTTCATAATTTTTGAAAAGGACTAAACATTTTTTTTTTTCATTTTTGGGGGATCAGACTCCAACCTACCCCTTTGCATTCGCCCTTGTTCATGGATACCTTTCCCAACAATATCATCACCCAAGAGTGAAGCCAAAATTTTTCTTGGAGGGGTCGAATTTGAATTATAAATTTTTGAGAGAGCTAAAAATGTAATTTAGCCATTGTATTGATGTAAAATCTTACAATTTTCAAGGGATTAAATTATAAATTTTTATTTTTGGAGAGGGCACAATTTAATTTAAAATTTTAGGAGGGGGTCAAAATATAATTTTATTATTATTAACTTAAAACTTTACAAATACTCAAGGGACTAAAAAGATAAATTTTCATTCTAGAGGGGGCTGAGGCCCTAACTGCCCCTCTCGTTTCCAAAATTCAAACCTATGCTTTTTTTGTTTAGTGTAATTTGTCTTATCACTACACCCAATACTTATTAGTATAGATTAATTTTTTAAAACAATCTTAAGTATTATTGATTGGGTATGATTATCTAAATTTTTATGCTAATCAATTTAAAGTTGAGGGTTAAATTATATCGAATTAAAATAAAAAGATTAAATCTAAATTTTTAACATAGTAAAAGGACTAGAACCATAATAAGAGCAAGACAAAGTTTGTGTGTGTGCTGGTTTTTTTTTTATTCGTTTTAAGTTGAAATTTCGTAGTGGAAGAAGAAACGTTGACTTAATTTCGGTTTAATAGATTGATGTTTTACTTATAAAAAATTGTTTTAAATTTTATATAATATAAATTATTAGAATATTACATTTTTCATTATTAGGGTACAATTGTTATATCTTACTCAACTTAAACACATGGCAACACGAGAAGCGACTTGAGAAACATCCATAGACGGTCCTTCACCTTTCACTACCTACCCGTATACCTCGGTCTTTCCATAAGACCAATCATCTTGGGTTACCCGTTATTAACGAATCTTCTATTAGGTCACCCGCTATTAACGAATATGCATTTATCTCCAGGAAGGGACCATTGAAGCACAATAATCTCGTACTACCTCAGGAAGAGAAATGTCATAGCAAACCCCACTAACATGTAAAGAACTTGCCACCTGGACTATCACACGAGCGAGCCACAACTCGTGTATTATCGATGATGCGGCACCACCTGGCATGGGTGCCTTCCCTTTATAAATACTTTAGGGCACGATTATAAAAGGATCTTTTTCCTTTCTTCAACGACCTTAAGCATATTACCTACTACACAACCTCCCTCTCTTCTCCTTAACTCCTCATACATCGACTTTTCGTCTGACTTAGGTGAACTAACCTCCTTATCTCCTCCTTCATTATCAACATATTCTAAATTTTGGATGGTTTAATGTCCTCCTTTTTCTAATTTTATCTATTTTTATTTTTATTTTTACAATTTTCAAATTTAAAAAAAAACCATCCATTATCCTTTTATATATAATTAGGATAAAATTGATATAAAGTATAAAAAATAAGGACTAAAATTGTTATTATATTAGTTAAAAAAATTCCACTTAACAATCAAATGATAAAAAAACAATTTCGAAAATTTTAGTTACCAAATTATAATTTTTTTATTAAATAATTAAAACAAAAATTTTATCCGTAATTTAGTGATTAATAGTAAATTTTATCTTATTTATTTATCATATACTTTTATATAACTTTTATATAACTTGGATTGCCCTATGGTTTAGTACCAAACCTATAAAATTCCACTTTACCATTTTCAATTCTCTCATAGACTTTAAATTATGTCTCAAGATTTGCAGTAAATATTTTACAGATGGAATTGAATTGATTGCAAGATGTTGGGGTTTTGAAGTTTGATTGGATTTTCAATCGACTTGTGAGAGAAAAGTGAGATAGGTGTCAAAATGGAGATAGGCGTTTATTTTTAGTACGATATGTTTAGTTTTTATTATTATTTTATGTTACAGTATTTAATTTTATTATCATAATTATTTTTATATTAATCGCAAATAAACGTGTCGCTCATTCAATAAAAACTTAAGAAAAATGAAGGAATTTAGAGAAAATAAAGTTAAATAACGATTAGATGGAGAAGATGATGAGAATCGAAAAAATAATTGAGATTAATCTTGACTTTTGAGGCTAATCGGGGCATCGGTGAAGTATTTTTGTCTTTGGTCGACAACTTTGGCAGGATAATGTGCACTATTGGTAATGCATCATTCCTTGTTTATTACGGTTGTTATGGGAAACTATAATTTAGAGGTAAGGGGAAATTCAATTTTTGTAAGTGACTCGGAATTAAATTATAAAATTTTAAAAGATTAAAATATAATTTTATTGTTTATTAGTTTTTTTTTATTTTCGATGAATTAAATATAATTTTTTTTCATTTTTGAGAGGTAAAAATATACTTTTATCATATATTAATCATATATTAGTTCTTGGATTGAGTTGGCCCCCCAAAAAATCCATTCCACTATTTAAAAATTAATAAAATATTAAAAATATTTTTAATTGATATTTTTTTATATTTTTATAATCAAATTCAAATAATAAATTGTCTTCCAAGTTTCAAGGTTTAAGAATTTTGCAATTTTTTTTTGTATATATATTATAGTCCCTTAAAATGGTAAAATTTTAATTAAGTAGTTTATAATTTATAAAATTTTTAATCAATAATGGTAAAATTACACATTGGCCCCCTAAAAATGATAAAAATCTAATTTAATCATTTAAAAATTATAAATATATAAGTTATTAAAATGAAAATTATATTTGTACGATCGTAAAAATATACAATTTAATGCCGCCTCAAAAAAAAAAAATTGACTTTGCCACTGCATATAATGTAATTTAAGCCCAATCGATCATAATCTTTATACCACGCTCTATTATACATTGTATTTGTATTAATCACTAATCTTTTCTTGGCTTTCACATAATTTAATTCCTTTATTTTCATAATATCATTATTAAGTCTAAATTGATAACGCTATTAGTTGTTGACGTTAAAGAGATGGCATGAAATTCTTCTACTATCATTTGATTACACAATTTGAGCCAAAAGAAAATTCAATCAACTTGAATATTTAAAAATGTTTTTAAAAAAATCATATCAGCTTATAAATAAATGTGATTGAAACTCTTCTCGTATAATCATTCGAATTCTACATTAATGAATTCCCTTCTCTTATGCCTGTGATTTTTCCCAAAAAGGTTTTCCACGAAAAATATGTGTGCTCTATTTTTTTTTTTCTTTGTGATCTTTCTACATTATTATTATTGACGTTCGGTTTTTTTAACATCATCACTTTAAGATCAATATCTAATGGTATTATCATTTTGGATCGAGTCAAAACAATATCAAAGTAGAGGCACCAAATGATATCAAATTAAAATAAAGGGACTAAAACCAGAATTAGACCTTTTTATGGCCAAGCATTGATCAATCACAGTATGATGTCTCAAGTTCATTGCTTTGGCATGTACCAGGTTTTCAATTACCTTGACATGGCTCCTAAAATACAAAGAGGGAATGAGATGAAGAAATTAAAACTGATTATGCAATGCTAAATAGGCACATAATCATAAACTTAATTCACCAAAAATAATGACTCTATACTCACTCACTAGCCACACTGTATCTACTGCGCACCCTTCAAAGCCAACAATGCAGCTCCGTAGGCAGCCTCGGTTTGAGTTGCTCGACTCACAGGTAGACCGAGTACTCTCTCTCGAATCTTTGTCCATTTGTCGTTCTTCGCCCCGCCTCCGGCGGTGAACACTTCATCGACTTGAGTTGCGCCTAGATCCTTCAACAACATGTATGCCTTTGCCTAATGTATATCTCACCAAATTAAGGTGCATTTTAGAGTTAGCTTTCATCTGTACTAGCAAGTAGAATGTTGAACAAGGAGCTATCTCTTTGGTACCTCTATGCGGGCGATTGATTCCAAAATGCCATGCAAGTACTCCACATCACTTTCCGGCCGCGGATGTAACCTGAACAAAATCGAAAACTCGATAGCATTTTGATCCAATCGCAATGTTTGTAAAAGCAATGTTAGAGGATCCTATAACAATGTTCTAATGTGGAGAGAAAGATTAAATACCTAGGCTCCATCTTCGGATTTGCCACAGGAAACCTCTCTCCAACTGATTTTAGGGGATAGTAGTCTAAGGGAGAGGCCTCCATGGGATTAATATGTTCACTCAGTTTTTCCAATTGCTCATCACTGAAATTTTCCTTTAAAACTGCTCCGCCGGTATTTGAAGCTCCTCCGACAAGCCACTTATCGTCAAGGCGATGACTGTACACTCCAAATCTTGCATCCTCTATCCTAGTAGTACTTAGTAGTTTAATTGCAAGGGTCGAACCCAAAGACGTAACCTACATAAAAATAATAACCAAAATTGCTGTTGAGGTCCCTAAAAAACAGCAGAAAAATGCACCATGGCAGTCAATAGACAAGAGCCTTATAATTTTATAAACAGAATTATAGCAGAAAGATGCTCGTCTATATTTACTTTGGCAACAATAAGGAACCCCATATGACACAGCCTGATGAATATATGTATGACAACCAAAAACAAAGACACTTCCCGTTCCCTGATAAAACACAAACTAAAGTGTAAGTCAGAAAAAAACATACGAACCGCTTTCCCGGGTTTTGTTGCTCGTGCTGCAAGAAAGGCCGCTATGCTATCAGTGGTCCCGGTACATACAATACAGTCTTCTGAAAAACCTGCTATCAAAGAATCAACAACAATCAGAACAAAAAAATATAAAACTCAAAGCTATCATCACTTCATAATGCTTAACTCTTTAACAGGTGCTAAATCTCAAATAGAACGATTCCCAATGTAAATGCAAAATCTCACATTCTGACAAGAGTGAAAACTATAATGCATAAACCCCGAAATTTCCTGCCCTTTGAACCATCCAGGGAGGCACAGAAAGATAATTAATGGAACAAATTCATACCAAATTGTGTTCTAATATCGCCTTTCAAATGGCCGATTGAAGTTCCTGGCGACTTGACCGTAGGTAAAAGTTGAGCATAAGGCTGAGATAACAACCAATCTGGATAGGAGTCAGCTTCAGGATCATAACCAACCTAGACACACATGAAGCAATATCTTAGCCATTTATTGCTTAAATTTGTTCTAGACTGTAGATTACCAGTTAGGAATCAAAGTCCTATACAGTGACTAACGAGTTATTGCATGCAAGACCTTCAGAGCGTTGTTATAATCAGAAACTCCAAGCTGACCATGAAGAAGCCACAACAACCAATCAGCTTGGTGTAATAACATTGTGGTTTTTTTGTCTGAATCATCATTGTTCCACCATGAAACAAGCTTGCACAGAGTAGATGAACCAGAGCACACTGTATGGTTTATAGGAGCAATGGACTTTACAAATGGTAAAGCGTCAGGACAACTCTCATTGTAGAGGTAAGGTCTGGCTAATGGTTCTCCTGTATTGCTGCAGGTGATAAAATTCATACACCATATCGAAATTCAATCCAGTAAGTGAGGAGGAAAATGCCAGATAGATCAGCAAATGGTAATATTTAGTTCTTTTAGATAATCACCTGTCGATGATCAGCGTAGTGGCAGAAGTCCCATCGAGAGAAATGGAAGCAACAAGAGGCCGGAGATGAACCGGAACATCTTCAAGCAATGAGAAAAGAGTTGTTTTCCATGACAGCGCCCAATCCAGGGAGTCTTCCTTCTTTCTATACAAAGAGAAACAACTTCATCGAATACGATCACAAACCCAAATTTTCAAACTCTTAAACACATGCAATTTGTAAGGAACAATTTAAATCATCCAAGCAACTTAAAAACTAGCATGAAACATTATATCAAGCGGGTTTTTTTTTTTTTTTTTAATTCTTACCATGCAATTAGGGTACTCTTTCTTTCCTTCAGCATGAATTGTCCCTTGCTTGTCAATCAAAGCATACCTAGCACCAGATGTACCGAAATCCATTCCAAGATAAAGCCTTTCACTAGCTTGAAAACCCATTTCTTGATTCTCAATATTACATCCAACAACCATAGTTCTCAGCTTTACTGATTTCTCTACAGTTTTCTCCCATGGCTGAGTTCTTATATTCAACTTCCTTGAACTACAACATCCTGGAGAAAGAGCTACTACTACTACTAAAATAAACAACTTACAAAAACTTTACAGTGACATCTTAATATGCAGAACATATACGAATTAAGAGAGAATTGAGAGGGAGACAAATACCTGGTTTTGGGGACAATGGATAAAGCAGGATGGAGAGAGTGGATGAATGGATAATAGAGCCAAGCATGTTTTGGCACCGTTGTTGTGTTGGCTTTCCTGTCTTTCAGACTGATCTTGTAACGGATAATGGGGAAATTTATTAAATATCGTTGTTGGATTGATTGATTGTGTGTGCTTTAAGCTCCACCCTTTAATTGGACTGAGCTAGAAAAAGAGGCTTGGCCCATGGTAGGATTGTAGACTACACTACTTTAGGATTTTTTTTTAGTTAATGTATTTTCTTTTTAAAGGAGGAATAAAGGAGATAATAATTCAATTCGAATCAGATTTGAAAAAAATATATATTATTTTTATAATTTTTTATTTTTTAAAAAAATCAAGTTTAATATCAAAAGTAATCGAACTAAATTAAATTTCATTGATTCAATTTATTGTTTTTTTCGTTGATTAAGTCTTAACTCGATTGACATGAATATTATTGTCAATGCAAGAGGACATAAGTTAGAGTGTGCTAAATTGCATTATCCTCTTATTTATGGATTGGGAAGAAGCTATGAGTAGTTCTGAATAATATGTCAAAAACACTAGATATAATCAGAATTTATAATCAAATTGTCAAAAAAAAAATAGTATAATTATAAAACTTATAAAACCTATTTGTTGAGTACTTTTGAATAAAAAATAATTAAATATTCTCACACTTATATAACTGTTAATTAGTACAATTTTGGCTTTTAAATATTTTTTTTATTGAAGTAAGGTTTTTTAGTAAAGAAAATAGTAAAAGCAAGATAAAATGACATCCTAATTCAATGCGAATAGATTAGAATCCGCCATAACTCCCTAATTGAAGGCGGAGGTTCTTTCAATAGATGAAATCGATTGAGTTGATTTCTAACATACAAATCCAATAAAGCTTTAAATATTTTAAAGACGATTTAATATATTTAGATGAAATAAATAATTTTAAAATATTTTAATTTAAAGTTGTATTAACAATTTTTTAATTTTATTAATTATTATTTAAAGAGTAAAAAAAAGAATAATAATTTTATTTTTTAATCAAATCATTAATACTAAATTTATAATTAAACATTGAATTAAAAGATGAATATCGCTATATGCTTTGTAGTGGGTCTTTGGGTATTACTCTTTTGTCTACCTAAGTGCTTTATGCTGATTCTTTTTGGATGATAGGATTCAAGATGATTTAAAAGGTTGTTTGCTTTTGCATATATTAAAAACTAAAAAAGTTGAAATACACCGCGTTCTATTCGAGTAACTTAAGTAAGATCTCGAGTTCAAATCTCATAAATAAAGAAAACAACATTTCAAAAGCTTTGTCGTCCATTTATAAATCTGATCTCATTCGATTTTATATTTAATCGAGATCTAACGTGATTATTAAATATCGAAAATATGTAACGAAAGAGACATTAGAGGTTAGTTTTAATAGGTAGGGTTTGATGTTTTTAGTACTGTTTTGGGTTGTAGCTAGCTTTTCCTTCCCAGTGAATATAACATAAGAAAAAAAGTAGTAAGGTGGTTGATTCTTGGCCAATTCAAGGCAACAAACCAAACTTGATATATCACAATTCCTACTGACAGATTGATTGGGAAATGATACTTGAAACCCTATGAAGTACTCTATATGAGATATTATAGAGAAAACATCAAAAGTGGAACCCCCCCCCCCCCCCCCGCCCCTTCCCCAACATGTGAAACGAGACAGGTAAGGTCTAGCATGTGAGCCATTGCTGTTGGCAACTCAAAAGCAAAGAGAAAAAGAGAGAGAGAGGTGACAGGTATGAGGGTTATGCTCTCTCACTGGGCTCACAATGCCAGCACTTAAAGTTCACATTTCGAAATCATTAGGCCACCACCAAGAGGACCATCCCCAAATACACGAAGCCCCTCTCTGCACATGCTCATCAGTAAAATGGAAATGATAACCTCACACTGCTCCTACCCTTTTACCATGATTCCCCCATTCTTTGCTTGCACTTCTTTCTATGGCATCACCAAAGAGTTTTTGCACACGAGGGGATTGATTTTATCTTGTACGAAGTTTACGAGTGGTGGAAAAGCAAAGCCAAAAATGGGTTGGAACTAGGGTTTTAAATAAATAAAGAGCGTGTTTATTTTTTATTTTGTTCATGTCCACTAATACCCCTCATCTGGCCCGGTTGTTGGACCCGAGTTATTAGAGGCAAAGCCATAAAATTTTGTTAGAATGTCGAAATTAAATTATAATTTTTATGATAGTTAAAATACAATTTTTAAAGAATTAAATCAAAATTTTAACATTTCTAAGAGGTCAAAATGTAATTTTACCTTTATTAATTTAAAATTTTAAAAATTTTCAAGGGTCAAAATAAAAAATTTTCTATTTTAGGGAAGCCAAAACCCTCTTCCAGCTCCCCTACAAGTTTCGGAATGCTATAGCAAACTTTGGAATATTCACACATTATATCATTGAATTCAATTAAAATCATTAAATTAATCAAAATTCATGCACAATGCCTGATAATACTTTATTCGTATTGCGTTAATTAAACAAGTCTTAAAATCATTATTCATGTTCAAATTATTCCTTTCGCTATTCAAAAAGCATAACATTTATATAGTTTTATAGCCTCTTTTCAACCCATAAATAAGAAAATAATGTGTTTCAACACACTCGAAACCAAATACTACTGCATTTACAACAATATTCAAGCCAATCGAGCTAAGACTCAATCGATGATTTTATAACTTTATACTTAAATTTAAATAATAAAATTGAATGCATCTTAACATTTTAATTCAAGATTTAAGTTTAGAAAATATTGTCCAAGCTTTTGATTTTCTTTTACATATTTGTCTGCTTTTAACTTGCAATGGGTTTTTATCCCTAAGTGGTTGGTCAGTTCAAAGGAACCCACCTTTTAGCCCAGTCTTAATTTTGGACCCACATATATTGTCTTTTGTATTTACTATTTTTGAGGTTCAATAATGTGCATGATTATGTTCAAAATTGGATAAATTGAGTTAGGTATTAATTTTAAATAAAACAAAGAAAAAAGGAAGGGGGTGAGAAATTGCACCAATGCCCTTTTAATCTTATTATTGCATACTGATCAAATAGGGCTTATTTACTTTGTTCAAATTGACTTGACTTATAGAACATATAGAGAAGCTCGTATACTTGAAGTTTTGGTAGTCTAGTAAATTAGAGTTATTAGGATAATTAGTGTAAATCCTAAAGAATAAAGATGTCGTAAATCCTAACGAATAAATATATATAGAATTTATATCTCTTAAGATTTTCATATTGTAGATAGTCATAAATCTTGATCGTCAATACAACTCAATATCTACTATTGAATTTGAGGGAACTCAACTATAAATAGAGATATTTCCCCTAATTTTTAAGCACTCGGTTGTAAACCTTTAAAGTAATAGAATATTTTTTAGAGCATTAACTCAAACACTTAGTGTATGATACTTTTTTGCGATTTTTTTGTTCATTCGTGGTTCTTTCTTTTTAATTTTGCTTATTCTATATTTTTCGATGCCTTTAAGAATTTACGAGAAAATTCTCTTTTTTTTTTAAGAGTTGAATTGATTTAAAGATGGATTTAATACAAAAAAAAAAAAAAAAAACCGTTTAAAACCACACAATTTTATAAGACAACAATTCTAGCCTCGTAACATTACACCAAAAGTTCAACCTTTTTGGTTTCTCTATTTACTCAAATTCATTTCATTTTCACTTCTTAATCTTGCTTTTAAGCCTGTGGTTTTCATTGTTGTCATAGATCCCATCTCTAAGTTTCCCTTCACATAAATATTGCCTCACATATTTGATTTTAAAGCAATACTCATGAAAGCGTCGTCTTTTTTTCTCCTTATCCAAACAATCAAATACTTCACCTCTACTTTCTTCTTTTTCTAACATCAGCTCATTATTATCATTATCTTGTGTCGTGTGTATATAAAAAGGATAATTTATCAGTTGTTGAGTGCAATAGTAAGATATATTGTACTCTTAAGGGAAAGATTTAGATTCGAATCTTGAAGACAATATCATTGAGAAAAATAATCACGAACCTTGACCATAGACAGTAAAACAGACTTGAATAATATAAAAAATATATTTTCAATGTGATGTAAAATTAATTAATTTTGTACTCTTTTATTCTATTTGAAATTTAACATGCATTGCGGTGATATTAAACAAATGGTTTAATTATGCTTCTTTTCTTTTCGGCATATTTGAATTTTTAATTTCAAGAATTTAATTCTTCCTCTTTGTTGATATAATAATTAAAATTTAATTGATGACATTATCAAATAAATTCGATTAACTTAGATTGTGTAACATTTTTTTAAAATCTAATATTAGAACTTAAACCCTAAATATTTACATTGGTCAAAGATAGAACTATTTTATTTATTTTCATCTTATTTTAATACTAATATTAGAACCTAAACCCTAGACATCCACTGAAAAATAAATTAATTGTAAAATTATTCATGATTGTGAGTATGATCCAAAATGATAAAACCAAATATGTAATAATATATATATAATTTTAATTCTTCTAGGACCATAGCTTACGGATGAAGTTATAGGTAATGAAAGTTTATTAGTCTACCGGCAGCACTATTAGACCGTAAATAAAGGGTTTTGATTCTAATATCTTCTTTATTTATAATTTTAATTCTTTTATTTATACTTTTTTTTTTCACTTATCAGTATATCATTAGAGGATAAATTATTTTATGGACTCTTCTCATTACATCGTCCACGGTCTCTTTCAAATTATTTGATGACATTTCAGTAATTTTTTCCATTTTATTGTTGCATAGTTTTGATAATTTTTGTACCTTGAACTCCAAACCCAATATATTGAACCCTAAGTTCAAAACACGAACTCAAACATTGAACCCTAAATCTCGAACTTAAAACACTAAAGTTCGAGATTCGAGATATCAAGTTTAGGGTTCATTGTTCATGATTTGATGTTTAGGGTTTAAGATTTGGAGTTCAGTGTTCGAGTTCTGGGTTCAGATTTCAAAGTTCAAAGTAAATTTTTTTTTCAAAATTAGATATCAATAGCATGAATAAATTAAAGCATGATTTTTTGTTGTTGGACAAATTAAACTCCTCTACCATGTTTGTGAAAACATATGCAAGAGAATGGTTATGGGGATCAAGATTATAATGTTTTGAAATTGATTTTTTTTTTTTTTGTTTCAATGAAAATGAATTACAAATTACAACAAAAGGTTGAATGAAAATAGCTTTTAATGATACATATGGTAATGATTTTTATAGATGTTAATCACTCTAATTAATAGGTGAATAACGAAAATTAAGTAAATCAATCAAGTTTAATAAATATTGAAAAAATGTTAAGGAAGGTTTGAAGGATTATGACAACGAAAAGGTAGTGGTGCATTAAGTATGTTCCTCGAGATTTTAATCAATTTGCGAATTATTTGGTTGAGTTGAATTTAAAGGGAAAATCAAATCTTCATATTTATGATAGCGTTCCGATTGAAATTTTAAAGTTCATTCAATAAAATAAGACTAATGATGCTTTTGTTCAATCTATTTTGATGTAATTCTATTTTTACATTTTTCACCATAAAAAAATATAAATTTTGAAATAATTGTAAAAGGTGGAAATTGATTATAGTACATAATAGACAAATAACCTTGAAATAAGGAATAAAGGTAGATGTTAATTATTTTGAATGTGGTTGAGATCATATATATATATATATATATGGTATAATAGTTATTATATTTATATGTTTGATATGATGCTATGTTGGGACATTTAAAATGATTGGTATTGAGTCGATTGAGTTATATTTCAGTTGCCATCGATATTGTTATAAATACAAAAAGATGTGAATTTGAATGTGTTAAATCGCATTATCTTTTTATTTATTTAAAAATTAAAAAAATAATTTTAGAGATAATATCAAAAATAAAAATTAAAAAATCGTGATATTATATTTACATAAAAAAATAATAATAAAAGGACCAACATTGTTTTTCTCGGGATCTTTGCATATGTTATATTATTTATATAATAAATATTGCATCATTGATATTGCAAAGAATATTAAATAATAAATTATTTGATTTTTTTTCCCAACCATTCTAACCATTTTGGTTGTTTGCTCTGAAGGTTTGATATTTTTGAGGTGAAGTTGGGTTGATTTTACATGGAAGTTATTAATGAAAAAATAATTATTAAACATTATATGATATTTTAAGCCTATTATTTATTAGAATAGCAATAGGTTCCCTGATTATTATTTTCCATAAATGTTGGTTGACCATGAAATTTTTCATACATTTCAAGCTGTCAAATGTAAAAGTTAACTTTTCATTATTGGAAACTTACCATTCTACGGCAAAAGAAATGAATGTTTTAAGCTGCGAGACATCAGAAAAGATGGTATGAAATTGGAATATTTTATTATTTATATATTTTTTAATAGTATAATATTAATCAGGTTTTTTTTTTTTTAATTTTAACATTTTCATAAAATAAAAACAAAATTGACATAACATTAAATTATTAAAAAAAATACAAATAATATGACATTATAATTTCATACAATTTATTGTCATGAAAGAAAAAAGATTATATAAAATAGAAATATCACGTAATCCTGTATCTTTTATTGATTTATTAATGCATTTTCAATATTTTTTTCATGTCATTAACATATTATTTTAATGTTTTTTAATTTGAACCTTAAATTAAGATCTTAAATCTTAGATATTTGATTTTGAACCTTAAATCTTTAAAAATTTATGATTCAATATTCAAGATTTAAGATCTAAAATTTATAGATTAAAGATTAGAGTTTAGGTTAAAAATTATTAAAATAATATATTAATAACATAAAAAAATACTGAAATGAGATTAAGAGATATATGATGATATGACATTTCTATTTAATATAATTTTTAAAAATTTGATTCGTTTGATGCAATTAAAAGTTGAAATTATTGAAAGCATTAGATAAGGAAGCCAGATGTGGGAGTGGAGGACAGTAACGTCCACCTCGAAATGAAGTTATAGGAACATAATAATGGCAGGCTAGGGATTTCGAGCCGTCATAGTTGGGCACGAATAGGCGATTACAACGGAATGCTGGCCAAAATGCAAACTATATTATCTTCGGGTAACTTAGGTTCTAAAACTATACTAAAAATACGGGGGTTGCTTTTACTAGTAATATAAAATTGTAGGCATTGGATACTCTCTCTATTATGTTTACTCTCATTATAAAACTTCGGTTTACTAAAACTATACCATAACCTCTAATTTTATGTGACATTCAACGTTAAATCAAAAGACTTGTCAGACAATGACAGCTCAGTTATATGGGAAAAGTAAATTAAATATAAAAAATAAATAAAAATGAGGAGCCTTCGTAATAATTTAAGAGGTATTTAATTTTAAATTTAGTATTAGTTCAATAGAAATGAATATTTTTGTTAATATAAAAATACGTGAATTTATGTATGTAAAATACATTATCTTTTTATTTTTTAGATTAAAAAAAAATAATTTTAAATATCGTGTAAAAAAATTCAAACCATAAACATCGTTAAAATGTAAAAGAGATAACCATTTATTAATAGGGATATAGTTGGTGGATAGTTGGTGGGTGGGTGAATTATTGTAATCTTATCAATAAAAGTATTAAGAGTGAGATTATATTTCGCATTATTTATTTAAAAAAAGATAAATTAATTTATATATGTTAGATAAAAAAGTAAATTAGTTTTTTTTGTAAATTTTTTTATCCATTTTTATTATTAAAAACTGAGGTGATTTATTACATAACCAAACAATTATACATGACGTGTTACATATACCTTGTGTTGACTTAAAAGGACCCGTTTTTAACCGCAAAAATTGATGGAATTTTTAATGAAATGATCAATTTACTTTTTAAGCTGATGTACAAAAATTAATTTATCAATGTATTAAATATAAAAAACAATTTACAATCTGACTTAGACCTCCATATTAATTTTACCGACTCTTATCCTATATTTAAATTTTACCAGCATTGTTGGAATGAATTAGATAAATTGAAACAGGAATTATTTTGCTTTTTTTTTTCTCGTAAGCTTTCACCTCGTTGAAAGGATATGCTGGCTGTTGGATGGAACTAGAAGCAAACAAAAACAATTAAGAATTTGGCATTATTATTGTCATTAAACCACTTTAATAAATACAAATTATAACGCTCCACTTGAAAACCAGTCTCACTTAGAATGCACAGTCTGATTAATTGATCTGAAATTGGCCTGTAAATACTGCCACAAATACTTCGCTAGATGAACGGTAATGATCTTGATTTTATGGTGGATGTGGTTGTACTGGAATTATCGCTTCCTATATGCAACGCATCCATTAACACTGCCGCATCCTCATTCACACAAAGCTTAAACGGATGACAGTGGCTGTGGCCAGGGGCCTCGAATCACCACTGATTTAAATCCTACGCGTAAAGCGTAACGGGTAAAGACAAACATCACATGGGAGAATATCTCTCATCTCCACCGTCTATTATTAATTTTTACATAAATTTTTATTAAAAAATAGTATTTGATGTATTATCAATACATCATTAATAAATACAAGAACACGGCGCATTATTATTAGGTAAAATAAAAATAGTGATTTTTCTCAAGTTTTGAAAGCATAATTTAAATTTTAAAATTCATATAAGTTTAAAGTAATATTATTAATATTTATTTATAAGTGAAATGTTGTGTTGCTTTTTGATAATGCATGATATTCATGCGTATTTCATTATATACGTAAATCTGAAACTTTCTAAATTGAAAGAGATTATGTGTTTATAAGTTCAAACTTATATCCTTTAAAATTTTGCAATAAAAACTGTCAATAGTTTTTCGAGGTAGATCCACAATTAAATTAGTTAGATCATCTGTTATTAATTTGACTGATCCAATTAATAAATTTCAAAATAATAATTATTAATTAAAAATTCTCTTGTATTAATTAACTTTGCTTAAAATATTTTTAAGTAAAAATACCATGGAGGTCTTTGTAGTAAAAATTGTGTTGCATTTTATCCCCCTATACTTAAAAGATAAACAAACTAGTCCTTATACATTAGATCAAAGAGTAAATTGGTTATTCTGTTAAAAAATTTATCCATTTTTATTATTTAAAAACTGATCCCTACATATCAAAATGAGATACATGTGACACATTACGTATAACTGCCTGGTTATTCTTTTAGACACACCAATTTTCAACCATAAAAATGAATAAATTTTTAACAGAAATCAACAATTTATTCTTTAAACTAATATTCAAAAATTAATTTACATAATTTTTTAAATAAAAAATATAACTTAACTCCTAATAAAATACTTCCATAATAATTTTACCTCTAATTTTCCAATTTGTCTTACTCCTAATTTCAGCCCCGCGGTTATTCCCGCTCATTTTAGTCACTTACTTTTTATTCAAAAATCCCTTAACGAATCCTTCACGGGTCCATTAAACTCCCATCTACTCTCTCACCTTCCACGTCACCGTCAACCTCCACGTCACTTACTCACTTTAAAAAAAACTAATAATTTAAAAATTGTAAAAATTTCAAAATCAGAAAAATTACATTAAAACACACACACAGAGACACACGAGTCCATCGGCCTCTTTCTCCCACCAGTTGGTCCTCTGGATTGGAATCCATTAATTTAAATTTCACGTCTTCAACTCTTTTTTAAAAATATTTTCGTCTCTCTGCAACTCATTTTTTTGTCATTAAGTCACTAGAAGAAACCATCTCCCGTCTCCTTGCTTTCTATTATCTTTGCAAGCAAAAAAGCGTTAAATAAATTTTCTCTTTAAAGAAAAAAAAAAAGGAGGAAATGCTATTCGCTTTTGTGTGTCATGACATGTGAACTTACTGACACATTCGCTTCTTGTTCTTCGTTCTTCATATTCTCACGCATTCTCTTTACCGAGTTACCGACTCAGTGAGTGCTTCTTAAATGGCCTCTTCTTCTCGAGCAAGGAGCAGTTCGCCGTTTTCGTATCGGAAAACTCCCAGTCCGTTCTCTTCAACGTCTTCAACTTCTTCGTTTATGAGCAACAAACTAATGCCTCCTACGTGCTCTTCGTCGGCGTCTTCCTATTTGAATTCGGGAGGTGGATACGGTACTCGATCCATGACGCCGAGTCGGTCCAGGTATGATTCGATGTACCAGGGTTCATGCGGTTACAATGCTCACTCACCGGTGGCTTACGCGCCGGAGGAGATAGTTGGCGAGCCGATGGAAGCGTCGAGATCGGGAGATAGTATTTCAGTTACGATTCGGTTTCGGCCATTGAAGTAAGTGTAGATCTGAGTGCAGCTGGTGAGATCTATGCAGTGGATTCTTTTTCGATTATATTGCTGTCAGTGTTTTATGTTCAGGTAATGTATGTGTTATTTATTTATTTACTCATTTTTATTTTGTCTGGTTATAGTCAAAGGGAATTTCAGAGAGGGGACGAGATTGCGTGGTATGCGGACGGGGATAAGATTGTGAGAAACGAGTATAATCCAGCTACTGCTTACGCATTTGGTAATTTCCTAATTGCTTTTCACTTTTACTGTTGAAACTTATTGCCGATAGTTTCCCCAACTTTTAGTGTCATTTTCGCAATTGATTAACCATCTCTTTGAAAAATACTGCAATTAAATGAAGTGATTTATATTATTTTGTTGGGCGATTTGGTGGTGTTACATTAGGTAAACCAAAGTTTAATTTATAAAGATTTTATAATTTTGTTAAAACTGATTTAGTATGAATTCGATGTTTAACCCTTGCAATGATGTGGATTGCGAATGAAGGTTATTGGTTTTTTTTTGGTTGATAGACAGAGTATTTGGACCTCATGCAACTTCTCAAGAGGTTTATGAAATAGCTGCTAAACCAGTAGTGAAGGCTGCAATGGAAGGTGTTAATGGTATGAAAATGAATTAAATATTGATTTGTTTTAAGTTAATTTCTAATTAAAGTTTAACAGAAAGGCTAAAGATTAATTTATTGGAAATCACTTATCGTCTTGTTGCTCAATCTTGTTGGTTTGCGTCAATTTTGAAATTATATTACGTTCTCAATTGAAGCTAATATTGGCTTGTTGGAATTATAGGAACTGTTTTTGCTTATGGTGTTACAAGTAGTGGGAAGACGCACACCATGCATGTAAGCTTCGCACCAAACTACTTTTATCTACTGTTTCCTATTTTTAATGGGAGTGTCATCTGAATTCTTATAATCTGGTCGTGTCAACATTCGTTGCTTTGTATGAAGAAGATATTGTTTTTTTTATTATAGTATCAAATTTGGTTGTAAAACTGTACATATAGTTTTTTAGCTGTAGCAAGTTACAAGTTTATATTACATTTTATTGAATTTTCTTCATAGGTAAGTTGCGGAAGGGAACTCCTAAGATGAATAACCATAATATGGATTTTTCTCCCCAAATGGTAGCTTTCAAGTATACAATCTAAAAGCTATTGGCAATAAATATGGGATAGCACCACTTAAGATTCCCTTGATGTGGACAACCTCAAATGGGGCTGGAAGAACAGCATAACAATTCTTGTGCTTTGATATCATCTTAAGCATCTTGCCTATAAATAATTGGTAATAGGTGGAAGGTCCAACTTTGATACAAGTCCACAGGAAATTCAATACTTAGCAGATAGGTCATAACACCACTTAACAATACAAATATCGAGTTCCAAACAGTAGATATATTACACAATGTAAAATTTGCAATCTCTTTCTGGGCATAATCATTGCATTTGAGATTTTTGAAAGCACTCTGTTCTTTTGTCACTTTGTGCTTAGTAATTTGAGAACCTTAATCCAACTCCTAAATTTGCTTTCATCATGTTGTTCATTGATCAGAACATCTTTTACTTAAATATAAGTACTAAAGAACTGAACCATGTCTTCATTGTCAGCTTAAAATTTATACTGTCTGCATCTCTTATACACCATGAGAAACGAAACTAAAAAGGAATTTTGCATTCTTTCAAGTCATTTTTACCATCTAACTTTTGCAATAGAGCTGTATGCTCATTTGGACACCCTTTTTCTGAAAAAAAAAACTGATTTTAGTAGTATACTCTTGAGGATTTTTGTTTATATTACTATTCCTATCTAATTAATATTAACAAGCTTGGCATGATACATCATTAAAAATTTCAATATTTTCCTATGTTCTTCAATATGGGTCTTATGTGTGTGATCCTATCACATAACTATATGATCATTCCTGTCATCTTACTTTGACTTGTTTCTTTGATCATATATGTACACAGGGAGACCATAATGCTCCTGGAATTATACCATTGGCAATAAAGGATGTGTTCAGCAGTATCCAAGATGTAAGTGTTATAACATCATTTATTAGGCCTAAACTAGATAACTGCAAGATCGATGCCATTTTTCCATTCCTTTTCATCAAGTATTGACCAACTCTGCTTATGATTCAGACTCCAGGGCGAGAATTCTTGCTACGTGTGTCATATCTTGAAATCTACAACGAGGTGAGTTGCACATTTAAGTTTATGATTATATTTATGAAATGGCCTTGAAGTTAGAATTTCAGTTTTCACATATGTTACTGCTGTTTTTTTTTGGCTTAGTGAGATGTGAGAATGGTTTTGTTCAACTATTAGTTGTATAACCTATGTTGTTCAATATCGGGCCTTCAGTTCCTTTCCTTTTAAGCACGAACTGTTTTGATTTGATTTTGTGGTATTTGCTTCTTATATCAGGTGATAAATGACTTACTTGATCCAACTGGTCAAAATTTGCGTGTTAGAGAAGATGCCCAGGTCTTTTGCTCAAATTTTTAAAAAATTTTGTATTGTTGTTTGGCTTATGACTTCGGTTTTATTTTCTCAAAAAGTCACATGCAACGCAAAGACACTATTCTTCACATGTAATATCAATCTAAAGGATCCCGAGTGGCTCCTGGTTGAGATTGCCAATGATACAATAAAGTTGCTGATTTAAATGCTTGCAATCAATGTAATCAGTTTTGTACTTTTGCTTATGTTAGCATTATTTTTTCAGGGTACATACGTTGAGGGCATAAAAGAAGAAGTGGTTTTGTCTCCTGGGCATGCCCTTTCTTTTATTGCTGCGGGGGAAGGTGCTTTCTGGGGTTCCTATTGCTGTTTTCCCGCCTATTCTATGAAATGAATGATCTATTTGTGAGAGTTTTTCTACTAATTTCCAATTTGTTTCTTTGTGGGTAGAGCATCGTCATGTTGGTTCAAATAACTTCAATCTGTTCAGTAGCCGAAGTCACACCATATTCACATTGGTAAACATTCTTGATTTAGGAACTTATTTCCCTATCAAAATTTTTGATAAATCTCAAAATTGGCTTGTTCATTTAGTTTATCTTAGGGAATTTGGATGTCTGGTTTTTTGTTGTTCCACCCGATAGATACTTATGTTGCATATGCCTTTTTTAACTCTTAGCAAATTTGCAGATGATTGAGAGTAGTGCTCACGGTGATGAATATGATGGAGTGGTCTTCTCTCAGCTTGTATGATTTAATTCATCTGTCATTTTTCAAGAAAGAATATTGCTCTCTGATAAATGGCTTGACTTGCTACTCTCCTGGTTCCTTTGTCCAGAATTTGATTGATTTAGCCGGATCTGAGAGTTCAAAAACTGAGACAACTGGGTTAAGGAGAAAGGAAGGATCTTACATAAACAAAAGTCTTCTGACTCTTGGAACTGTAGGTGCCTTGTATAAGCTTTGTATTGATGAATGTTTATTATCTCCCCATGCTGCATCTGCACTGTAGTCTAAGGGCAAACTATAGAAAGCCTTGAGTATGTCCCGTAAACAGCACTGCAGGATTACAGTTTCTGTTAAGTTGGTCGGAAAAGAATGAACAGAATCTTCAAATTTATTTTCTCTAACAGTTTCAATTAATTACTGATGGCATTAGCATCCTGGAGTGGATAAAAGTTTCTGGTCAAAGAAGTCATTGCAGACTTGTTTTGCGTGGTTGGTATCTATGACTATTATATTTAGTTTTATAAAATCATCTTGTTTCAATCTGCAGGTAATTGGAAAGTTAAGTGAAGGAAAAGCATCCCATGTTCCTTATCGAGACTCCAAGCTTACCCGTCTTTTGCAATCTTCACTTAGTGGGCATGGACATGTTTCGGTGAGTTGTTCATTTTATTTGTACTTTTTTACTAATTATTTAGGTTTATTTGATTTTACCTCCCTCCAACCGAAAAAAGAAAAAAAAAATTCTTGCATTTTTATATTATTTTCTAATCTTGCTATGTAATTTTTATATGCAATTATATCATCCTTATCAATACTTGACAAAAAGTTATTAATCTATTTTACCTTTTTTTTCCCTTTAAATTACAGCTTATTTGCACAGTTACACCTGCTTCTAGTAATATGGAAGAAACTCACAATACCCTGAAGTTTGCTAGCAGGGCAAAGCATGTCGAAATCTACGCTTCTCGTAATAAGGTCTCTACAGCCTATGCGTTGTTTCTATTGGCTAGTTACACATATATATTTAGGACCTAATCTCATGCTATTTTCAAAACTAAATCATTTCCAGATTATTGATGAAAAATCATTGATTAAGAAGTATCAAAAGGAAATTTCAGTCCTCAAACATGAACTTGATCAGCTAAGGCAGGGAATGGTTGTTGGAGTTAATCATGAAGAACTTATGATCCTAAAGCAACAGGTTTGGCATTTTCCTTTCCATTTTCATATTGTTCTATTTGATGGCACAACTATTTACTGTATTCTTCATGCTATGTATTGCATGGGACAGTTGGAAGAAGGTCAGGTGAAAATGCAGTCAAGACTAGAGGAAGAAGAGGAAGCCAAAGCTGCTTTGATGAGCAGAATTCAAAGGCTTACCAAGCTTATACTTGTTTCTTCCAAAAATACAATTCCTGGATGTTTGAGTGATTTACCAACTCAACAGAGTCGTTCTGTTTGTGAGGATGATGTAAGTTTTTATTATAAATAGGCCAAACAAAAATGTGATTCTTTTATACTGATGGTTGATGAAGTAAGACTACACAGAGCAGGCACACACGTCTGTATATATATCCATATCCTTTTTTGTGAACAAAATATATATCCATATCTATTTCCAAGAAAAGGGTATGTATATCTTAATCTATTTCACAGAAAAGTGAAATGCTTCAATGAAAAAGATGAAACAAATTATGTTCTATAACCTGGAAATTTTGAGTGTTGATACTTCACCTATGCATCTGTCTCTCTAAACCTATATCTCGTTTACTGAGTTTACAGCTATCCCTGTCTGATTTTTAGTAGTGACTGGATTATCTAGCCATGAGAACTTTTTGTAGGTCTTGTTTCCCTCTTGTAACATGATTGTGATGCTCACTTTTGGCACTTTTCCTTGACCAGAAACTGGATATACAGGATGATGGTACCATACTCATAGATAGTGAGAATCAAAAAGATTCTCTATCTCCTCTTGAGGCACTTGCTTCTGATCCATCTTATGAGTTTAAACACCGAAGATCCTCCAGCAGGAGGAATAATGAGCTCTCACCAACTAGCAGTTCTATCACTGAGGCAACTCAATCGGGTGATCTTATTAGTGGGACTAAGCTGCTGGCAGTAAGCTTCACTTTTTTCAGTTATTTCTACGTTTTAAATTCTCACTTTCTGATGTTTTGTCGAAAGTATTCCTTTTATTTTCCTTATTAAAGTTCTCTCCTTCTACCTTGACATTTGGATGGGCTGAAATCCTCTTAATTATGCCTGAAATTTAAAAACAAATTATTTTTATAAGGGTATTAAGTCTCTTTTATGTTTGATTAGTAGCCTCCAGAAATATGCGCCATTAGACCTATTAGGTTAATTTTTTGGGGGAATGTTATATACAAATAAGCTATAAACGGATCTTGCTAACATTAGGCAATATAATGTGTGAAAATCATCAGGCACTTAAGTTGCCATTTTAGACATTTTCTTTTTGGTGGAGGAGCATCATTTCAGCAAGGTGCTGATAGTAGTTCGACTCTATTACTGTTATTCCTTTTCTAGTTTAGCTGCAGCTGAAATTTGGCATCCCCTGGCCATCAGCACAAACAGATTTATGTGAAGATTTTTGCAAATCAAGATATAATAACATACCATCCTCCATTATTGCTTCATTGTATCACAAATCAGAGCTGCCTTCATCATTGGTTCAATCTTTCTAGTTTTCCTCAATCGTTGATTATTTAATGATAAAAGAAAACTCTTCTGTGGTTATAGGGTGGGATGACATCAGATCAGATGGACCTTCTTGTTGAGCAAGTTAAGATGCTTGCTGGAGAGATTGCTTTTAGCACCAGTACCCTGAAACGCCTGGTGGACCAGTCTGTAAATGATCCTGATAGCTCAAAAACTCAGGTACTCTTTACTCTTACATTTATAGCACATCTTAATTCAGAGGCATAACCAATAGATGTTCTTGTAGCTGGATGAATTGGTGGGTTTTGTTGGTATTCTAGGTGCAAGTGCGTCTTATATTTCTGTGGCAAAAAGGAAAGATTGTACTGATCTATTATTATTTATTAATACTTACTCTAGAGGCTGTTTATAGATTTTAATATTATCTGCGTGTACATGAGGTTGAAAGATTAAGTTTGAAGCTAATAATGCAAAAGGAGTGTTATCATTTCTAGTATCTCTGTATCTATCTACTCAATGGTAAATTTGCATGTCTTTTAAGGTCCTTAGTGTTTTTCTACATATAGATTCAGAATTTGGAAAGAGAGATTCAGGAGAAGAGAAGGCAAATGAGGGTGTTAGAGCAGCGTATAATTGAGAGTGGTGAAGCTTCAATCGCTAATGCTTCATTTGTGGATATGCAGCAGGTAGTTTTGCATCCGTTTTATTATGTTGTTGTCCATAGTAATATTTCAAACTTATGTTAATTTGTTAGGGAACTAATGCATTGGCATTGGCTTAACAAATTCTAAATGCTTTTTTGTTGCAACAGACAGTTATGAGATTGATGACACAATGTAATGAAAAGAGTTTTGAGCTGGAGGTGAGTGATTTGGTTTCATTCTTCTCATTTATGGAGTTGAAAGGCATTTGATGGGCACTGTTCTGCCATTGATTAAGGCTTGTTAAACAATGATTCTTTATGTTAATTGTGTTATCATGTTGATTCTTCTCCTTGATACAGATAAAATCAGCAGATAATCGTATCCTCCAAGAACAATTGCAGAACAAGGTGAAAGCTTTGTGCTTGATGTCCTTTTTTCCTCCATTCACAAAATGACATTATTTCTCTATTATAAATTTTAGAGTATCGTTTGGTCAATCTTTAGGAGGTGCTAGCTTCTATTAAAGCAAACATATGTTTTTGACTTGCGGTTCTGGATGTTGGCAGTGTTCTGAGAATGAGGAATTGCAGAATAAGGTGAACCTCCTGGAGCAGCAGTTGGCATCTTTGTCCGGCGACAAATTATCCTTGTCCTCTGAACAAGGAATACCTGAAGAATATGCTGATGAGTTAAGAAAAAAGGTTCAATATCAGGTAAATACTTATTGCTGGGATTGCCCAACTCTTAATGGCTTTAGTTTTCTGTTGTCACAAGTTTTGGGCTTCAACTGCTTTATTTTCATTTGGTAGTATTTCCTCTTCTTATATGATTTCATGAAATATTGTCAACATGCCTCTGCCGGAACTCATCATTATGATAATTGCAAAGAATATCATTTTAATCATGTGTTAATCAATTGCTTGTTTCGTTCGTTTCACATACCTTGGGAATGTTTTACACAATAAGTTGCAAGTTGCGACTTAAAGTTTTGCAACGCCATTTAATATCTTAGTGCAACACGGCAATATCTTTAGACATTTCTCTGCTTTTTTCTCCTATTGAATGTTGATTCTACTTCCTACCCGTAAATCAGTTGCATTTTTTGGTTGATTTTAAGACCCTTGTTATGAAATTCTAAGGTACACAAATGTTGGGCTTTACCCTGTTCTTAAATATTTCTTCACAATTTAAAATTGGATGAATTTTTATATTAAGATGGTTCATTAGTTTGCCTTTTCATGTTAATGATAGTGTGTTATAACATCCACGGGTTAAGAGAAAGATTTGCTTGTCTTTAGCATAGTCCTTTGTCTTCCTTGCACCTTTGAACTGATGTAAGACTAAGTCATGCTTATCTATGCAGGGGACTGAGAATGAAAAACTAAAACTAGAACAGGTACAGCTTTCAGAGGAGAACAGTGGGTTGCGTGTCCAAAACCAAAAACTGGCTGAAGAAGCTTCTTATGCGAAAGAATTGGCATCTGCTGCTGCTGTTGAGTTAAAGAATTTGGCTGGTGAGGTGACTAAGCTCTCAGTACAGAATGCAAAACTGGAGAAGGAATTATTGGCTGCTCGAGAGTTGGCAAACACTAGAGCTTCTTCTAATCAGGATGTCAATGGTTTCAACCGCAAGTACAATGACAGTGGGAGACCTGGGAGGAAGGGGCGGCTCTCTGGCCGCCCTCATGACCTATCTGGAGCAGCTGATGATGATTTTGTGTTGTGGAATCTTGATCTAGATGATCTAAAGATGGAACTGCAGGCTAGAAAACAACGGGAGGCAGCTCTTGAAGCTGCACTAGCTGAGAGGGATTTCATAAAAGATGAATACAGGAAAAAGGTTGAAGAAGCAAAGAAGAGGGAGGAATCTCTTGAGAACGACTTAGCTAACATGTGGGTGCTTGTTGCTAAGTTGAAGAAAGAGGTATCTGCTACATTTGAGAGTAATACAGATAAGCAACATAGTCATGGAATGGATAATGTTGAAGATCCAAAAGCAAACAACACTGAGAGTAACAATGTCCTGAAAGAGCAACAAGCTTCAGAAGTGTCATCAAAACCAGCCAATGAAATACCCAAGGAAGAACCCCTGGTTGTTCGACTAAAGGTTTGTTCTCATTTCTCATGTACCACCCCATCTCATTTCATTCACTCCGCTACTCACTTATAGGCTGTTTTAAGATTCTCTGATAGTAGCATGTTTGTCCCTCTTTTTGAGCTAAACGCGGTCATACTACAATGCAGCACATCTAGCCATAGGCTCATTTTTCCTTAGGTTTTTCTTTCATGTTGTGCTTTGTTTTTTTTCTTAATCTTGTCAAATCATACATTTTAGTATTCTGAGTATATCTTGCATTACTGAATAATATCTCTAATGTCGATAGGATTAGGAACTTGTGATCGATTCATTACTGAGAATTTTTTGAAAGAGCTTGCTGTGTATGATTATTCCAATGCCATAATGGTTTCACATAGACAACTGCAACTTAATAACTTTATTACTTGTAGGCCCGGATGCAAGAGATGAAGGAAAAAGAGATCAAGTCCCTAGGAAATGGAGATGCCAATTCCCATATGTGTAAAGTATGCTTCGAGTCACCAACTGCAGCAATTCTTCTCCCTTGCCGGCATTTCTGTTGTAAGTCCCTTTCTAATTCCATAACTAAATTCTCACACCTTAATCAACTATTTTCTGAAAATGCATCCATTTTGATGATGGCAGTATGTAAATCTTGCTCACTTGCTTGTTCCGAGTGTCCAATATGTCGCACGAAGATATCGGACAGGCTTTTTGCATTCCCTTCTTGATGCACAACCTATTTCTACCCTCCTAATGAAGGTCATGTAAATCACTCTTTTTTTCTTTTTTATTTTTCAGTTTTCATATGAAATGTTGACTTTTTTTTTTACCTATCTGCAGGGGTTCGTGATCACCTGTTTGATATTTTCAATGTGAGAAGCGGGTGCAATTCTTTCATTAGTCTGTATGTAAACAATCTAAAAGGTATATCCATATCAATAGTTTGTTCCCTAGTCTCTACTCATTAAAGGGCTGTAAAAATAAGAACGAGATTAAAAGGGTTAAAAAGATTTAAGAAAAGAAAGGAAGAAAGAAAGAAAGAAAGAAAGAAAGTAAATTCACTATTATATCCAAAAGTTCATAAACAAGATGTTGCTCTGTTTTGCAAGGGTATCCGTCTTTTCGAACTTTCAATTTTCATTTTTTAATCACCATTGAGCATTGAGGATTTATAAATAAATATTAATAATTTTTATTTAAATATATGTAAATATTAATTATAATTCCTTTCCCTTTTTTCCCTTCTTTTATTACAACAAAAATTTTAAATCCTTAAGTTCTAAATTCCAAAAATAAAAAATAAACTCTAAACTTAAATAATAATAGTAATTCTAATGAATTTCTAATTATGTGAAAATAAATTTATTAATATCTATTTACAAGTTTTAATTTTTGTTCTTTCGGTAATGATGAATCATATTTATTAACTATGTAGGAGATCTATATATTAATACTGCACTAAATAGTATTTTTAGAATATCAATGCATACTTAGAAAAAAAAAACCATGCACCTCTTGCTAGCCTGTAAGTTGGCGGTTATTTGGCTGCTTCCGCTTGGTAGTTATAAAGATAGTTTAGATATAAAAGTTGATAAAAAAACGGAGCCCTTCACTGGCGGGTAATCGAGATCGTTGATCGATTGACGACGATTTTGACAGCGAGGAATGAGAAGATCAACAAGAGAAACAATGGTGGCAATGATACGGGGAAGAAGATGGTAGAGAGTATAATATTCAATTTTTTTTTTTATCAATTGTGGTAGTCAACGGAAGAGAGAGAAAGAAAAATATTATTTAATACTTAAATAATCAGCAATTTTAAAGGTAATTTTATCCATTTTTACTACTATTTTATTTAGGTTGATTAAATTTAAAAAATTTAAAGTGACAAAATAAGAGAAATTTTATTTGAGTGGTTAGTAGTGTAATTTATCTTAAAAATAATATTTATTCTAAATTTTATTGACATGTTTTTTGTTATAGAAAATTTTTTGGGTAAGAATTAAATTGTATATATATACAATAATAAAAATATAATTTTATTATTTTAATACTATAGTTTTATAAATTTTAAAGGATTAAATGAAGTTTTTATCATTTTTAGGGGACCAAAGTTTAATTTTGTAATTATTAATTTAAAATTTTATAAATTATAAAATGTTTAAATAAAAAAATTTCCATTTTGAGAAGGTTAGACCCCTGCTAGCCTCTAGCTCAGCCATTATGTAATATGATTATATCCAAATTATTCTTACATTAAGTATACACATATTTACAAATTAATCCACATATATTCTACATCATATTTGAATTAATATTTAACACCTAAATTTTCAGCTAAACTGAACTGATTAATTTATTACTGATAATTTGAAGGCACAATTACAACAATTTGAAATTCATGGACCAATTTTAAAATCTAAACAATAGTTAGGGAGGTTTACTGAAATTAACCGAAAGAGAGATGGAAAAGAAATTGGTCGTCCCTGTCCATCCGCAAACAGAAACTTCAAATACCCAAATTTCTTGGGATGATGAAAATGGAGCCATATTATTCCCAAAATAATCTCCCTTTCCTTGCTTAAAAGTCTGCTCACACAAACAAAACATTATTACTAAAAAAAAATGGGTCCTTCCTTGATAAGATCAAAACCATGTTCTTAAATCTCAATTCAAGATCTAAAATTCTGAACCTTACAGAAACCATTAGCATCACCACCAGATGAAGGGTGGGGAAAATCATCCACATTCCAACCTGGCAAGTTTTCCGTCAAGTACTCCGATACATTATTGCTCGTCGAAATGGAAGCGTTATCTTGGAGCCTGTAAGTAGTTGAAGTGGAAGCCAATGGTTTGTCCATTGGAGGAGGAGAAGTGAAGTTTTGATTATTAGGAAGTGAAAAACGGGACCTCTTGGAAGAGTGGGATGAAGAGCTTTTGGTTTCAGAGGACGATGAAGTTGGGTTCAACAAAAGGGAAGAAGAGAGCTTAACGCCGGTGAGAAGAAACCGGTTATGTTTCTGGGTATTTTCATTGGCTCTGTGAATCGAAAGGTCGCATTCTTCGCAAAAAATTGCTCTATCTTCTTGACAAAATAGGAACGCACGTCACTCCTGCAACATTTCATATAAACAAAAGGTCAAATCCTGGTTTTGCTACCTCTATTATGCTTATATTTGTGATTTAGTTTATATATTTTAATTTGATACAATTTAGTCATCTATTTTTATAATTAATTTAAATATGTAACATGGATTAGCATTATTAAAAAATATTATGAAAAAGGTAAAATATTTATTTTAGACATAATGTTGAATAATATTTAAATTTGTTAAAATTATGATACATGAAATATAAATTTTAAATATTCTTCAAACAATTAAATATAATTTTTTTTATAAATTATAATTTGAATATATAATTTAAAAATTATTAAGAAAAAGTATTTTCCTTTCATATCTATAAGCAAAGGGTAAAAATTGTCCAACTTAACCACATTATAAAAGTAAAGGATAAATTTATATATTGAGACTAAATCTCGAATTTAACCATAATAGATAGATCAATTTATTACTCGACCACTATAAAAACTACCCATATATATTTTTGATAATTTGAGGAGGGGAACGGATTTGCATGATATTAACTTAAGTTCTCGTACTTATAACATAATACTCGTACTACTAAGTCGGTAAAACTTTTCATATATATATAGATAATTTGGGGTGAGAAATGGGATTGCATGAGATTAACTATTCAAGTTCTCTTATTTACAATATAATACTCTTACCACTAAGTCAACAAAACTTCCCATATATATTGGTAATTTGGGGTGAGAAATGAGATTAATTCAAATTCTCATGCTTACAACATAATACTCTTACCATTAAGTCAGCAAAACTTCCCATATTTATTGATAACTTGGGGTGGGAAATGGGATTGCATGAGAACTGTTATGATATTTACTATTATTGATCCACTATCCACTGACTCGATAGTTCGTTGGGTCTTAACCCGCACATTACGTATGGACGAACCCAAAAGGAGACGCATAATATGGGTTCGCTACACATGGTGTGAACCCACTTCGAGTATACATATGTTAATCTTAAGGTAGGATACGTATCATCATGCATGAAGACTTACCTAATATATCACATCTTGAATATCGATTGTATCATATAAATACATAAAATTAACTCATCTGGAAGAGCACACACAAAAATACTCAACAAAATTAACTCAAATTTTCATGTTTACAGCATAATACTCTCGTTCTAACCCGCAAAAAAAAAAACGACATTTTATTTGTCAAAAAAATTATTTAATGATTTAAAAAAGAAAGGGGTAATTACCTGACAAATATCACTAAGTGGGAATTGATTGGAAGAGGGGTGAAGGAGAGAGAAACGGGAGTGTTTGGTAGCAAGCTTGTTGGCATGGTGAACTCCAACATCACACCCGTCACAAAGAGCCGCTTCATCTGCACTGCAAAACACTGTGGCTTCTTCTTTGTCGCACACATCACACCAAATCTTCATCCTTTCTGGGTTTGGTCGTAGGGTTTTTAATATCTATAAAAGGAGTTGATGAAAGGCTGAAAATGGGGAATAGAGACAAAGGTTTTATGGGCATATTGGGGGGGCAATGATTTGAACTGCCGACTTCATGTTCAAGGATCTTCTACCTCTTCTCTTTTGTATCTTTTTATTACTATTATTATAATATTAAATACAAAATATTGCTAGCTTCCCAATGTGAAATTTTGTAGAAATATCCTGTAGATTTAGTTTTTTTTATTGTATTTAATCATTTTTAATCCTTTTTTTTTTTTGGAAATATGTTGTTTCATCAAACATTTTGACTGTGATTTCTTCGAATATGTGTTTATGTGAGCATATACACCTTGGTATCTTTTGCAATAGGATTTCTTTTTCAGATTATACCTTTTTTTTTCTTTTGTTTTTTTTTAATATGTAAATAATTTGTCTAACTATAAAAACAAAATTCAAGATGCATATTAGGGGCAAAATCAAAAATTCTTTTTAGAGAGAAGCGAAATTAAATTGTAATATTTACGATAGTGACAATACAATTTCACAATTTTAAGAACCTATATCTTTATAATTTTTAAAAAAATTATTAAGGAAGGCCAAAATATAATTTTATTTTTATTAATTTAAAATTTCAAAAATTTTAAAGAACTTGAAAAGAAAATTTTCCATTTGAGGGGGTCAAGGCCCCTATCACCCCTAGCTTCGCCTCTGATGCATATATCATTTTATCACATGTTTAAATAAAAACACAACGATTAAATTATTTATCGAAATTAACGGAAAAATTGGATTCGAGATTGAAAACATATATTTTGAAAAGTAAAAAATTATTTTTTTTCATAATTAGGAAAAGGAAAAGTGGTTATTTGAGATTAAACTCAAACTCTCGTGCCTACAATATAAGGCTTCTGTCATCAGGTCAAGAGGTTGTTGATAAAAGACAAAAAATTTGAGAAATATAAAACAATATATAGTCAGAGAGGGTTATATATATATATAAAAAGATTATATCTTATTTTATATATTATATATAATCATATATTTATGTTGTGTACGAAAATAAAGGGATATGGTGTGGATACGTGCCTACAGTTGCTTTCTCACTTTCTCTTTACATCGAATAAAAGTGCAAGTGGGAGGTTGGGGGGTTGTAGAGTTTTAATTACCAGTGTTCTCTTTTGCTGAAGCTTTCACTCTCGTTCTGTAAGTTTTGGCATTTGGGGCCATTGGCCTGCATTTTTTTCGAAACCACCCCACCTTTTATTCTTTAAATAAAAACTGGGTTAATTGCTCTTAAATGTCTTTAAATTACACCATCTCTGCTATATATTAGATCTAAACAACGTACTTTTATAGATACTCCATATCCGTTTTATGGTTTATGTTCGAGATTTGTGGTTGCCTTTCTTAATGATGTCATCTCTAAGTTTCGAAGTTGGGTCTTCTCTTTAAGAGTGCAATATGCCTTATCATTATACCTAATCACTTGTTTATTTACTTTGAACATATTTTGATAAGACTTGAGTTGATATTTAACATCCAAACTAATGATTAGGTATATTGAAAAATCGAATTGATACAATATTGATATTTTAAAAACACAATTATAGCACTGGAGTCTGTCCCATTTTTAGTTTATGTCTTTTTTATTTTATTGTTATTTTGTCTAAATCCTTAAGCCGACCAATATGAATATAGACCTGATTATAGGTCGGGTTATCCATCCAAACTAAAAAGTTTGTCCGAAAAGTGAGGATATGAGAAAACAATTTAGGTCCGAAAAATGGGCTTGGATAAAAAAATAAAATCTGATTTCTAAATGGATAGGGTCTCGGGCAAGATTTTTTTGCTCGAGTCTGACCCGATCAGTTGTTTTGCTATTATATTGTTACTATTTTGTTGTTATTGTTTGAATATTATATAACTATTGTTTTATCGTTAATTTTATTACTATTTTAGAGATATTTGCTTATTAAGTTGCAACTATTTTAAGGCCCTTTGGATTGACATTTACCTCTAGAGCAATGCGTTGAGCTTTTTTTTTTTTCACTCACGCTACAGTATCTAATCTCACGATCACCACTGTTTTTACACTAATAGTAAGTAAACGAAGGGACCCTTAATGTTATTTAAATATAAATATTTTTTTAATGTATTTTTAATTTGTTGAGAAATATTTATTTTGATGATTTTAATATATTTGATGTATTATATTTTTTAATTTTATTTTTATATAAAAATAATCTAAAAGTAATTAATATGAATAGATCAGGTCGAATTCGAGTTTAATATTTTTAATTTGAATTAAATTTAAAAAAAAAAAAATGAATCGAATCCAAACTTAAATTTAACGTAAAATTTTGTATCGATGCAACTTGCTGATTATGAGATATATTTCAAAATAAAACTACTTTTAAATTACTAAATTTGGAAAGGGTATAACAAAATTTAATAGGTGGGAAAGCCAGACATGGAATGGAGGCTCTAGTCCAGTAGTCAGATGAATTCTGACTTCCTTCCCCTATGCGGAAATATATATTAGGTTAAATATGATTTTTATATTTTGTCCTATTCCTAAAGTTGATTTATTTTATTTTATTTTTAAAAATTAATCACTTAATTTCTTGAATTTAAATATATAAGTTTAATTGCTAACGTAATTAAATCTTTTATTAAATTTAAATTTATTATAGTGCCAAGCTTTTTAGTTATTTATCTATTAAAGAAGTATTCATTTTATTTCAAAAATGTCACGTAAAAAGATTAAATTCTAAATTTATAAAGAGTATAAAAATTAGATACGGTAAAATATGTCATAAATTCTTCTACTTTTTAAAAATTAGGAATTTAGTTCCTATACATTTATTTTATGAAATTTAGTCTCTCTATTTTTCAAAATTTAAAATTCAAGGTCAAATGTTAATACAATTAAATTCTTTTGTTAAATTCAAGTTAATTACGAAGTCATTTTTTTAATTACATGGTTACCAAGTGATTTTTTTTATTTCAAAAATGTCGTAGCAACAAATTTAATAAAAAATTAACAATATTAATAGTTGAACCTAAATTTGGAAATATGAAAAGTAAAAGAATTAAATTCTGTGAAATAAAAGCCCAAGGACTCAATTCCTAATTTTCGGAAATACATGAACTTATATCATATTTTGACCATTAGAAGCTTATAGCATACTATATTTGGTAACAAATGATTATGGGTGGAGTTCTAAAGATATTTCTATTTGAATTTGTTGATCTTGTCACTTGTGTTATTTAAAATATTATATAAAAGTACAAAATAACAAAAAATACATATATAATAATATTAATTACTTTCAAAATAATGGTATTTTAGTAATTTCATAATCGAGTTGACGTGGGGTTGATTCGTGATATCAACTTAATCATCCATTTTATATATACTAGATTTTATCACACTCACATTCCGAGTGAACAGAAATATTTTGTATTATAAGATTATATTTATAAAAATATATTAACAAATGATTACTAGTAGAGTGGCAATGGTTTTTTATACGAATGTGTTGTTCTTATGATTGATTTTCAAATAATGTTTTTCAATTGTTTTATTTGAAGATTATATAAAAATATGAAAAAGATGATAATACCCTTGTAATAATATTAATTTCCCTTTAAAGCAGGGTGAAACTAGAAAAAAAAAATTAGAGGGGATGGAATTACATTGTATGTTTTTACAATAGTAAAAATGCAATTTCACTATTTTTAATAGTTCATATCTTTATAATCTTTAAAGAATTAAATCAATTTTTTATCATATGAGGGGAGGCAAAGTGTAATTTTACCATTACTAATTTAAAAATTTATAAACCATAAAGAGACCTAAATAGAAAATTTCCATTTTAAGGGAATCGAGGCCCTTGCTATCCCCTTGGATTCGCCACTACTTTAAAGTAAAAGTATTTTAATAATTTCACAACTAAATTAGTGTGAAGTAGACTTGATCATGGGCCGGGCCACCCGCCTCGACCCGAAGGCCCGCCCAAAAAATTAAAGGGTTTGGACAAAAATATAAACCTGAAAAATGGGCTTGGACAAAAAAATGAGGCACATTTTCTAAACGGACAGGCCTCGAGTATGATTTTTTGGCCCGAATCCAGCCCGGCCCAGCCCGAATAAATTAACCATTTTTAATAAAAAATTTATATAGTTGTTTTGGTGCTTTTTTTTTACTGTTCTGATTGATTTTTTTGTTTTTTTTTTATTGTTTTGATTGTTATTTTCGTGTTATTTTTCCTGCTATTTTTGTTGTTTTACTATTATTTTTGCTGCTATTTTGATTGTTATTTTTATTGTTTGGATGTTTATTTTTTTATGCGTTTTTACTATTGTTTCACTGTCTTTTTTAATATTATTTGAATATTGTAGAACTTATATTTTATTGTTAATTTTTTTACTAATTTAGTTACAATTATCTTAATATAATTTTTTTAATGTATTTTAAATTTATTTATTTTTAATGTTTGTTTTAATGTTTGTAAGTGTATTTGATATATTATATATTTTTTAAATTTGTTGTATGTAATAAAATAATATAAAAAATTAATATGGGTCGGGCTCGGGTTTGACTATTATAATTCGGATAGGGTTTGAACAAAATTTTAGGCCTATTTTTCGGGTCAGGTCAGGCTTGGGCTTAACAATTAGATCTAAAATTTTATTGAAGCCAGGTTCCGGCCCGACCCACGATCAACTCTAGTGTGAAGTTAACAGGAGCATAGCTAGGGGCCTGGCAGGGGGCCCGACCCCCTTAAAATGAAAATTTTTTCATTTAGGCCCTTTAAATTTTTTAAAAATTTAAATTTTTAAAGATAAAATTTTATTTTAACCTCTCCTAAAAATGATAATGATAAAAAATTGGCCTATTTGTGTTCTTAGGTAGAAAGAATTATTTATATTAATGAGGGGATACATAATTTTTGTTTTTCAGGAGAAGTTTTTTAAGTGTTGTTTATCGAGCAATTAATATGATCCCGAACAATTATGGGTTTAGTCTAGGGACCTAAATTTTGTCTCCCAACTTTGCGGAAAACTTTGAGAGTTCATGTAAATTGTGATTCTTTTACTATATTCAAATTTAAGATTTAATTCATGTAATTTTGACATAATTTAATGATCTATGTTTATAATATAATTAATTATTCTAATTTCATGTTAGCATGACGAGTTAGAAAGGTGAAAAAAATCCACATATGCATTTCAATTGAAGATGTTAATGGTGTAAAATATATTAACAAATTAATGAAATTATAAAAATAATTATCAAAATTAAAGTATAATAATTTATTTTTAAATTTGAGGATAGTAGAGGGATAGAAACTATAAATTAATCGTTAAAATCTTAAAAAAAAAAAAAACTTTAAAAGCCCAAACTCTTGTTCAAAGTAAGCCCAAATTTGTGCCCCCAAAATACCCCGAAGCAGCCCATTAATTGGCCCGTCGTGTATGAAGCAGCCTACTTCCTCTAAAAGAGCAATATTTTTAGAGATAATTTAGTTTAAAAATCTCAACAAAACGACAAGACTTCTTTCAAAAAATTAGGAGTTTGAGATTTTTTTTAAAATTTGGGATTAGAATAAAAAAATATAATTTTTTAAATTAATTAGAATTTATAAAAAAAATTAAAATAACTTAATTAAAATTTTCTAAAAATTTAAGAGAGTAATGAAAGCTTTTAAAAATTTACGCTCAAATTTAGAGTTTTCCTGTCATCTTTACATCTAATGTAACACTTTTCACTTGGTTCATCAACGATTTCGATTAAACGATGTTACACCAAATGCCCTAATGCATTTATGGTTTCTCTATACACGATTACAGTTATTAAGAAATATGTTTTGACAATAAACAAACAATAGAAAATATTTTTCAAAGTCAAACAATTCAATTACAAAAACACATTCAATGATCATTTTTTCGCGTCATTTTTCAACCTCAATGATAAATTACTCCTAAATGTGTTATTATACCAGTTAGAAAAAAACTTTTCATTATCAATTTAACGACGGGTAACCAAAACAATAACAAATTTAAACGTTAGTGTTTAAATTAAAAAAAAATTTAAAGTTGAGTGACCAAATCAAGAATGCGGACATAATCGAGTGACTATTTGTAAAATTTACCCAAAAAATTTAAAGCTTAAAAAATAATAATATTGAAATGTTCATGGATAACGGCTTTAAACATTAACCACTTATGCATTAATGTCATTATACATGAATGTACTTAATTCATTTCATTAACTTTTTACCATCAAAAAGTTATTTCAAAACAATTTCTCTTTCACCTATTATTGGTATTCAAGCATGTTAAAGTTTACCCATAAATATACCGATTGAGTTTTAGTTTAATTGGTATCGATATTGTTGTCAGTGTAGGATGATGTGAGTTTTACTACGCTGAAGCACGTTATAAGTATAATATGTATAAAAAGAACAGATATGATAATAACATATAATGAGATTAATGCTCAATTGATTGATTCAAACAATTCGATTTAAAAATAAATAAAAACGAACAAAATTGATCTTCGTATTTTTGAAAATCGAAGTCGATCCAAACAGATTTTGTTTGGTTGATTCAATTGGAAAACCTTCCTAGCTGACAATA
This sequence comes from Kokia cookei, assembly GCA_039519145.1. NCBI lineage: Eukaryota > Viridiplantae > Streptophyta > Magnoliopsida > Malvales > Malvaceae > Kokia > Kokia cookei. The sequence goes on from CM076910.1 coordinate 2,598,108, forward strand.
CTTTCCTTTAAAAAAATGAACAAAGTGACAATTCAATAGGTTATGTGCAAGACAAAGAATAACATAAAGTTAGAAAAATTGTGTTTAGGTAATCGGATTTAGTATTTTTGAGTTTAAGTAAATTGTAATTGGATTTGAGTTTATATATTTTAAAATCTATAAATATAAATTTAATATATACTCAAGATAGATTAAGTTAATTTTTATTTTTTAAATCGAAATTGATTCAACTTAATCATATCAAACGATTTGTTAAATCAACTTACCAAAATGTATTCAAAAAATCAAAATTAACAATAGAGTCTTAATTCGATTGGTATTAGTATTACTGTCAGTGCAGGAAGACGTAGATTCGAGTGTGCTAAAACGCATTATTCTCCTATTTAAAGGTTGAGAAAAAATTATAAATAATTCAAGACATCATAAAAAAAATAATTATAATTAAAAATAAACAAAATTAATCGATTCGATAGGAACTAATTTTTGAATAACATTAATTTACTAATAGTTCATACAAATATAATTTTCGAGCTATAGATTTTGTAATAATAATAATAGTAGAAAAAATAGTTGCTTTTATGCCTAATAATAATATATATATTTTCTTCATTGTGGTGATGGGTTATGATTGAATATTAGAAACACTAGGATTAACAGCTCCCGACAAAAGGACTAAACGTGTAAGAGAACGATCGCTCTTTCAAGTTGTCCCTAATTTTGGTGCTGCTTATTTCGACCAATCTCACACACACATATATATAATTACAAACACACCTACTAGATTTTATGTAAAGTGTATCTAAGCATTACAGATTGAGTGATGACAAATTTAATATTTTTTATGTAAGATCTCGAATTTAAATATGTGAATAAAAAAAATTGAGAAAATTTGTTCAGTTAGATAAAAACGAAGTTACGGGAGTAGAGTTAATCATGGGTTGGATTTGATTCGGATTAAGGTAAAAATTTTAAGCTTGATCTAAAAAAATAAATTTAAAATATTATTTAATCCCGATCTATATAAAAAATGCTAGAACTCAAGCTCGTCTGCATTATATTTTTTTTATAAAAATAAATTAAAAAAATATAATACATCAACAAAATAAATGTTTCCCAATAAATTGAAAATAAATTTAATTTTTTTAATACTTAAATAACACTAATATAAATGTAATTTAGCAAGTAAATATTTTTAAAGTAGTAGCAAAATTAACAATAAAACAAGAATTATACAATATTCAAATAATAACAATAAAATAGTAGCAATATAATTACAAAATTATAGCAAAACAACAGCAAAAAAAAAAAAATTTACAAATTCAGGACGGGTCAAGTCTGAGCAAAAAAAAATTACCCAAAACATGACCCATTTAAAAACGGGTCTTATTTTTTTTTTATCTAAACTCATTTTTTAAAACCTATATTTTTATCCAAATCTTCTCACTCTTCATGGTCATAACACCCGCATCATGTCTACACTAGATAATATGGCCTTGACTGTTTGGTTAAATCGATATTGCAGTTTTAACTCCTCGTATACTTAAATAATTCGGTTCAAACACTTTTAACGCTTTTTGATATAATATTTTTTTTTTTACCATTTCAGCAATTAATAATTCAATTTAAATTATTTTAATTTTTAACACAAGTTTTAGCTTTGGTCCCAAATGTTTTTTAATTTCATTCCACTCCCTACAAAAATTATTGGTTTTACCTTATAATCCGACTTTACTTTCGATTAAATTAGAGATTTATATTTACAATTGAACCTTAAGTTGTGGCTTATTGACCAATTATTCACCTACTTAGGAATAGCCTATGTTCCAATCATCGTTATACCAAAACACCCATATATACATATAATGATGGAGGTAGTAAAATGTGCATATTAAAATAAAAATATATAAAAATTAAAATAAAACTTTGATCGAGTTGTAAATTTAAGGTTTTATTGATGTAATTAGCATGGGTTCAATTCTTACTATATGCAAATTTTTGTTGGTTTTTAAAAAAATAAAAATACTAAATTACCCTCGAATAATATATCTTTTTTTAATTTCCTTGATCGAGTTGTTGTCCGATTGACTCTTAACACCAACTCAATCATTTAAATAAATATAGTATAAATCATATTATGGCACACTTACAATATATGTGAAAAATATATGTAATAAATATTTATAAAAAATTTATATTAAAACTAACTAAATCTTTGGTTAAAATGGTTAAGGTAAAAGTTAAAAGTTCATGTGTTTTAAGTTCAAATACCATAATAATATTATTTTATTCAAAAAAATGAAAAGATAAAAATATCCTCATATTTTAATAATTTTTCGATTAAATTAATATTAAGATTAATTCATGACACCAATTCAATCCGAAACTTAATATAAGTATAACCTCCCTAGTTGGAGATGTGATTGTCGAAAGCGCTTGAAATGATGTTGGTAGGAGGTCGGTTTCCTTTTATTTTTCTGATTTATATGTATCTTGGAAGGCCATTGTTGAGGCTTTATTCTTTTTTATAATTTCACCACTTCCTTTTATTTGAACTCCGAAATATTAAAGATTATTACATTTTGGTACAATCAAGAGTGAAAGAAATCTATGTATATAAATATTTCATATTTAAATTAAGCGAGTCATTGATTGAAATGGTTAACTTAAAAGTTTAAAGACGTTTATATATGTCCAAAATTCAAATCTTATCATAATATTATTCGATTAAAAAATTAAAAGAAGACAAAAATACCGTCATATTAATATTTGTTACTTCGTATATAAAATATTATTTTAGTAAACTTAATATAAGTATAGCCTCCCTAGTGGGAGATGTGCGTGTCGAAAGTGCTTGAAATGATATTGGTAGGAGGTCGTTTTCCTTTTCTTATTCTGATTTATGTGTATCTTGGAAGGCCATTGTCGAGGCTTTATTCTTTTTTATAATTTTCACCATTTCCTTTTCATTTGATCTTTGAAATATTAAAGATTATTACATTTTGGTACAACCACAAGTAAAAGAAAATATATTTATATAAATATGATTATAAGTATTTTATATTAAAATTAAGTGAGACATTGGTTGAAATGATTAACTTAAAAGTTTAAAATTTATATATGTGCAAAGTTTAAATTAATCAAAATTAAAAAAATATGTAAATACTTTTAAAATATTATTTGTTATTTTGTAATAATTTTCTAATTGAGTTGTGATCCAATTGGTAGGTTACATTAAATCAATCAACCTTTTTTTTTGGTGAATTATAAGAGGAGGGCAAAGCCCTAACAGCAACGCGACTGGCATGACTCGAACGTAGGTCACACTTGGAACAATAAACACCCTTAACCATCAAGCCAGCACACGAAATTCTAACTCAATCAACCTTTAATATATATATATATATAGAGAGAGAGAGACAGAGAGAGAGAGAGAGAGTATAGATGGCAAAGAAGCATATTAGCACTAAACTTGATTATGAGTCGGGTCAATACAGAATCTTAGGTTTGCTTTTTAGGTTCGGACCGAAAAATGAGTCTAAAATTTTGCTCAAGTTCAACCCATATTAAAAATGTTAAACCCGAACTCGACTCGGCTCAACCGTAATAATTTTATTAGATTTTTTTTATATAAAAACACATTTAAAAAGAATAATACATCAAACATATTAAAAATATTAAAATAAGTATTTCTCAACAAATTAAAAATACAAAAAATTATAAACATATGATTTGGGTCAGACCAAGTTAAACTCAAACAAAAAATCTAACTAAAACCCAACCCGTTTAAAAACGAGTTTTAGTTTTATTCAAATTCATTTTTTAAATTTATATTTTTATCTAAATTTTTTATTTTTGAGCGAATCTTCATGCTTCACCGAGTAGTACGAGTCATGATGAGTATAATCAACACTGAAATGAAAATTCTAGAGAGAAAGCATGACCAACCGGAGGGTTGAAAGAAGGTCGAAAAGCCGAGTTTAGTGGGAAGTGCAAAGTGGAAGGCTGTCATTTCTTTACCGACAGCCACACTTCCAGTTCCAGATATCTGTGTTCTATTTTGAAAGAGGATATTATGACCGATCTGGGGACGAGTGGGGATGTCAACTTAAACCACTGGTTATAGATGTATTTAGACTAATTTTTTAAGTTTGGGTTGGTTCCGGTTTGAAAATAAATTTATTTTTTTGTTTAAATTTGACCTAATTTAAGAAAAATAAATCTGAATCTAATTTGATTTGTTCATATTTAATTTTTTTACATTAGTTTTTATTTAGAAATATAGATCTTTTAAAAATATAATACATTAAATGTACTAAAAATGTTCAAATAATTTTTTTTAACACATTAAAAAATACAAATAAATATAATATTTAAAATTTTATATTTTGAGTTAAGTTATTTAGTTGAATAACTTTTTTTTATAAGTTTTTGAATGATGAGTTTAATTGTGATTGGGTTTATGATTGAATATATATATATAATTATATATAATTATTATTTAACATATATAATTAATATAATAAATTTTTTATAACATAATATATTTAAGATCTCAGGTCGAAAAAATCTTATCCAAACCTCAACCTATATAGAAAGCACATATAAAATTTTATCAAAACTTATTTTTTGAGTCTCGTTTGTCTAAATCATTCTATTTTTCAAGCGAATTTTCAGGTCTAGCGAAGTGATCCAGCCTCTGAGCAGGTATAATTATCCATAAGCATCTAACTTCCAATTATTGGTAGGTTTAGGGTTATAAAAAGAATACTGGGTAAGGTGGCAGCGTATCGTTGCATAAAGGGGGTGGTAAGGGTTTGCATGGCGGATTCTTTACTGTTCCCTCAGAGCGAACAGAGGAGTCCTAAATGGTTGGGTTGAGAAAAGAAATTGAAAATCAACTTCAACACTAGTATTTTGGACGGTTTTGCTTCATAGATTAAAAAATTGTGGTTAATTTTTTTATTTAAAAAATTAGATTTTATATTTAAAAGTAAAAATAACTTTAAGAGATTATAAAATATTATTTTTCAATACTTTTATGGATTATTTTTATTTACTTGAAAAGTTAAAAAAAACATGTTTACAAAAAAGTTAAATTTTGCTATTAGTCCTTTATACTTTACAAAAATTATTGATTTAATCTCTATACCTTAATTTGATAAGTTTTAATTTCTTTATTTTTTAAATTTTAAAATTTTTGTATTTGTTGAACAATAACTGTTAGAAGTTAAGTTATTCTATTTTCAAAACCTAATGCTATAAACATATTATCATATGTGTAATGTGATGTTTATTTGTTATTTTCGCATATTTTCTCGTTAAAAATCCAGTTAATGGAACAACAAATTTCATCTGTGTTAAGACTAAAAGTTCAAAATTCGAAAAGTATAAGAATTTAGAATGATTCAATTGAAGTTCTTTTGAATCAAGATTAAAATTTTAAAATTTAAAAAATATAAGAGCTAAAACAATGAATTAAAAAGCACATGAACTAAATTTAATTAAATTAAACTACATTGACTAATAGCATGTTTAAACTTATAAAAATGACTTCGAAACTTGACCAAATAATTTTAAAAAACCATAAGACAAAACCTATTTTATTGAAATAAAATCTAATAATCTAAAAAATAATAATACTAAAAAAACTAAGAATTAATTAACACCGAACCAAATTATTACAGAAGGTTTGAAAATTAAAAAACCTTTTTAACTTTATCGGAGGTTCTTTTACCTATCGTTTTATATTTCAACAATTTTTTAGAGGTTGAAGTCATATTCTTTTTTTTTTTTTGTGACAATGCTTAGAATTATTTATAGTCTCTCTTTAATCTATAAATAAGAAGACAATATGCATCAGCGCACTCGAACCCACATGCTTCTATATTGACAATAATACTTATGTCAATCGAACTAAGACTCAATCAACTTTGCCTATCTTATATTTAATGATGCCCTTAACCTAGTGCTGTCCAAAGCAATTTTTATTGGTTTATTTAAGGGAGTAGCAGCGTGACTTCTTTGTGTTCTTTAGATGAGACCTTCGTCACTAAAATCCGGTTCCATACTGGTGAGAGTAATTTAAACTTTGGTTGTAAAATAATGCAAAAGAGAGAGAGAAATCATTTGAAGTGTGTGTATCTCTACTTTAACACCCCCTCAAACTAATGCCAAAGTGCAATGGAGGCACGTTTTTGTCTCTGTGAAATTCAAACAAGGCAAGCCCAAGGGGGGGTTTGGTCATAATGACTTTGGTCATCTAGGGACCCTTTTTGATGGTTTCTCTTTCTTTTCTCTTTTTACCCGGCGGGGGTGTAGGGGAAAGCCTCTTTGATAGCGTTCCTCAAACTAAGGTAATCCTTTGTGGCATGACCCATATATCATTGTGATATGGGCATTAAGCTGTGAACTCCCTTACTCCTCACACTCGCTTCGGTTTGAGTTGTGGAAATTCATCTAGTCTTTCAGGGATAAAGACATAGCTCTTTTAGCTCATTCCTATGGACAGTGTTAATTGTTAGAACACAAAAAATAAAGTTGCTTGCGATTAAAGTTCACATCGTAAGGGGTGCAAAGGGTCATCCATGTGGGGTGATTCACATTATGGGAGGTGTGGAGAGATGCTATTCTTAGACGGCTAAATAGATGGTGAAAAGAGATTTTAGTAGGGTAAAAGTCGAATACCCCTTTCTTCTCCCCCATCAGATGTATTTATAGGAAAAGAAGGGTCGCTTGTGGATCCCATCTACCGAGCTTAAGTGTCGTGATTGGGTGGCGGCTGATAACCTAGGGTGCAATTGGATTTAACTTTGAGGAGATCAGATGGGAAATCTTTTGGATATTATGGATTGATGGGTGCCTTTGAGGGTTCTCGCAATATATTTTCTTCAGATCGTATGGGTCTTGAAGATGCAGTGTTTAGCTTCACCAGGCGAAGCTTACCGTGCTCATAGGGCTAGATTTACCACCCTTAGGTTCCAAGGGTGAAGCAACATATGGATTATGTCACCCAAGTTTAGGACAAGTTGTGGTGTTCAACCTTACGAGGTTCAACTTTAATACACTCTTCATATCTTAAATAAGAGGGTAAAGATGTTTTAACACGCTCAAACTCATATCATTCTTCACTCATAACAATACCAATATTAATCGACTTAAAATTTATATTATAATGGATGACATCTACCTTTACACTCAACCTCAATCAACTTCAGAATTTTTCCAGTAAACCAATAGCAGCACAGCTTTTCTTTATGTTTATCATTTTTTGTGGAAAGTGGATAACAGTTGGAAAATAAAATTTACACTTTTTTTCCTTAGCAATAGCATTCTCTCTTTTGAATTTACCTTGAAGAAAGTAATGAAAATAGATGAGGATAGATCTAATCATTTAATTAAAACAGGTCCTATGTGATCATTATCTGTGAAGATGAAAATAGTGAAATTAAAAACTCCATAAATTAACTTAAAAACTTGTTATTTGTTGTTGGTTTATATATATATATTTATATATATATATAGTGTTATGATATTGATTGAATTTATTCATTTTCCTAAGGGATGAATTTTTTGATCTAATGATGAGAGCATTATTTTGTAGACATGGGAATTTAGGTTCGATCCTAAATAACCTCTTCCAATTATAAAAAAAAAAAAAAAATGTTATTCAATTTTCAATCTTTATTTGTCTTGCTAAAGCTAGTAATATTATAATAATTATAGTAATAAGTATTAATAAAGAATTAAAATTAGTGTCACATCCTAAAATTCAATTCAATATATTCAGATTAGTGGACCGGGATATCGATTTGGATCCTGAAATTATTTTAAAACCCGTTTTAAGAAAAATGATTCCGATCACTTAAATCCAAATTCCCAAATCTAATTTAAGGAAACAATTTGGGCAATTCCCAAGTTTTATCCTTTTACAAATTAATCCTCTTTTAATCAAAACTCTTTTTCTTAAGTATTTTTAAAATTGAATTTATTTTTGAAACCCATTTTAAGGAAAATGGTTTTCGATAATTTAATTCCAAATTCCCGAACCTAATTTTAGGTCAAAATTTTAAAATAATTTCGAGATTCAAATCGAATAACCAATCCACTAAATAAAATTTACTAGACCAAATTTTAGGATGTGACAATTAGAATGTTATTTGAAAAAATATATTAAACATCGAGAGTTTTATTAATTTTTATTATCACTTCTTTATGATTTAAGGATGAAATTGACCAAATTCATCAAAGGTTGAGAGCAAAATTGGTACAATTCAGTATAAAATTATATGGGCGTTAAGGTTATTGGTTATATTATCAAATCCTATGACATTGGATTAATTTATTAGAAATTTACTATTTTACTAATAAAGTGAGATGACCAATTGATAAAGTAAAATAACTCGATTAATGGCGGAAATTTGGTAATATTAGAATGTTGAATAATGTGTTAAGTAATCTAAATAAATGTAATGTTACGAATTTTTATATTATTATATAAAGTTTATTTTAGTTTTTTTATTAAAAATTACTTTAAAATATTTTTTATATATAAAAAAATTTATTCAAAATACTGTTAAAATATATTTATTTAAATTATTAACAATTTAACGATAGACTCTTAATTTAAATTTTATATAATAATATAAGAAATCCTGATACACTTTGACCTAACAACATCATCATAATTATATTTAAAAATAAAGATCTCAAAATCACAAGCACCCAGAAAAATGTTAGGATTTGACATATAATAAAACCCAACTCAACATTTTCTTTTCTTTGGTGATCCATGAGAGTGACCCAAAGGAAAAATGAAAGGTTAAAACACATTGATATTCCAAAGTATTTGGAATTTAGTGTTATTATATTTATTCAATGAATTCATAATTTTAATACTGTTAATGATTGGATTTATATTTTTAAATCTGAAAAATAAAAAATTAATTTTTTTTGAAATAAAAAGAGTAACTAAATTCTAAGTGTAGGAAAAGTAGAAGGACTTAGTGCATCTTTTAACCAAAATAAAACCCTACTTTTACTGGTTTCACGGCTTTATAATACCAAAAATGAAAAGATGCTGAGAAACCACAGGAAAACTAGATTAGCTATAAACTCAAAAAATCATGTATAGAAAAACCCATAAACACAAACCACATCAAGATAAAACACCACCTCAACCACCAACCTAGGCACAAATCTTCCATAGTTGTCACTTACTATAAAAACAAGGCTAGCTAGAGATTGAAGAAGATCTTATATCAGATTTTTTTTTGAAACTGGAAAAATGAAGTGGGTTTTAAGCAAGTGTTGAATGAATGAATTAAGGAGGAGGATGATGTTGAGGCAAAGCAGCACAAGGTGTCAAGACTGTGGCAACAAAGCCAAGAAAGAATGTGGGTTCATAAGGTGCCGGACTTGTTGTAGGAGCAAAGGGTTTCAGTGCCAAACTCATATCAAAAGCACTTGGGTTCCTGGCTATAGAAGGCATCAAACCCACCCAGAAATCTCTCATAACCCTAAAAGGCTTAGACAAAATCCTTCTTCAGGTACACATACATAGATCTATTTGTACTGTGTTGACTGATTGGAACCCTAGCAGCTGCTGTATCTTTCTCTTTTTTCATTGGTTGTCCTTGTTTAGGGTTAGAAGTTGGGAATTTTCCGGCGGAAGTGATTTCTCTGGCGACATTCCAGTGTGTTCGAGTGAGCTCCGTGGAAGATGCAGGAGATCGATATGCTTATAGGACGAGTGTGAACATTGAAGGGCGTGTGTTCAAGGGTATTCTCTATGATCAAGGCCCTCATCACTCATTAGGCGAAAGCTCCTCTCGAGATCAGACGCATTTGCAGCAACAGCAGCCGAATCAAATCATTGCTGCTGACCCTCTAACAATGGCTACTGCAACTACTACTACTTCGGCTACTGTAGAAACTCTTCTTCCCTTTGCGTATGCATCTCCCTTTAATGATTTCATGTCACCTGGTACGCAGTTTTTCCTCCACCACCCAAAGCCTTAGTAACTGCGAGGGAAGAAGGGGAAATTGCTTTAGGAAAAAAAAGAAGTCGGAACTCCCATTTCCTTCTGCCTTCTTTGGTTATAGCAGGTGATTACTTGTGTTTGCCCTAGTACATATCTGATATTCATCACAGTTTTAAGAAATAAACAAGGTTTAATTATGTCCAGAGTCTTTATAATCATCGGACTCTTCAAATTTAGTCCATTTATTTTTTATTTTTCAAAACTTTAATCCTTGTACTTGTCTGTTTTAAAATTAAACTACAATTGATAAAACTGTGAATGAATTTTCATTAAATATTCAATATATGTAGCATTTCAGTATTAAAATGGTTGGTTTAAGAATTAAAGTTAAATTTAGTTAACAAAAGTTAATTAAAAATATTATCAATGGAGTTTAATTTTTTTTTAATAATATGTCTGCTGAATTTATTAGAAATTAAAAATAAAAAAACATTTTAAACGAAATTAAAATGTAACAGAAAAATAACAAAACAAAGAGAAATGAAATAAACTAGAAAACGAAACATCATACCAACAAAACGGGTCCAGTGAGCTGCAACGACAAGGATGAGATGAAACACTGGAGAAAGGAAGTAGGAAACAAAACTCATGGTCTCTATCTATGTACACGCTTAAGGATCGAAGAATGCCTGGTGAGCGAAACCAACAATCTTGCAAGCTGCTTACAAAATAGATCTGACTGCATCGACAAAAGAATCACAAAAGAGGATCAAACTACTGAAAGACCACCGATAATCGCAAATCAGAGCCGAACGTTGTGAGAAAATTATCCACGAACGCAAATCTACCACAAAGGTAGACGAAAACGTGTCATAAGGCAGAAGCATGCCACAATAAAAAGAAAAAACGTGCCACAAAGGCAGATAAAAACTAGAAGAAAACCAAAATATAAAAGAAAATAAGAACTAAATATAAAAAATTAAGGGGAAGGAATACCGACGATCGACGACCAACAATTATGTGATGTAAGTCTCTCTCTCACTCTCTCTCTCTCTCTCTCTATATATATATATATATATATTAATATTAGGGTATCAAACCCAACTAGCTATAATTTCAAAATGCATCTATCAGTTTTGAAGGAATTAACATGACAAAAAATCGATAGGTAATGATCAAGGCTCTATTATTCGTTTTGATTATATCTTTTTTTTTTTTTTACATAATATCTGGAATTATTATAGTCCATTTCCAACTTATAAATAAAAGGATAATGCGCTTCAACGCATTTGAACTTATCTCCTCTTGCATTGTCAACAATGCTCATACCAATTAAACTAAGACTCAATCGACTTAGACATGAATAATTTTTAGTTTAGAAGGTGAAAAAGACTAAAATATGCATGGGAATCATACGGATATTTATTTTTTATTTTGAAAGAAATTTAAATTTTAAATCACAATGACTTTTAACTTCTTTGTGGTTATAAAGATACAATTACACTTAGGGTTCTTTTGGATGGGTGGTGTTTACTCGTTATTAGTGTAAAAATAACGGTGATGGTAAAATTAAATACAGTAACGGTATTATAACGTGAGATAAAAAAAAAACTAAACGCACTGCATTAAAAATAAAAACCTATCAAAAGTAGCGTTAAGTAAAAAAAATTACGTCCTTTTGAATGAAAAAATTGGAATATATCATTTCTACTTGGAAAAAGAAAACTAAAAAAAATTATATAAGAAAAGGTTAAATTATTTGTCTAAAATCGAAATCCCATTTAATATTTAAAAGAAAATTAGAAAAAAATATTAAACTTAAAAAAAAAAAAAATAGATGGATTTAAAATATGAACCGATTTAACGTTATTATTCCTAGTTTCCCAATACCATGCATCTTAATTTCACCTATTTTTTCAACTAATTCTATGCTCTATTATATCCTTTGAATTGTCTCTCAAACTTTCCTTTGAAACTTATGAAATATTGAATAGCTAAAACAAATATCTTAATATTCAAAAACAAATATCTTACATTGTTTATTATTTTAAAATTAAAGTATGTTACGTTTTAAAGATTATTTTTCAATAATAAAGCGAGTTGGATAAGGTTGAAGGTTCATTCGAAATTCGGAAGATTTGAGATAAAAATAATAAGTTCGGAAAATAAGTTTGGACAAAAAAATTAGGTTTGCTTGAAATATGAGTTGGATTCGAATTTAAACATTTCAAGATTCGATACCATTTTGGACAATTTTCAAGATAGAATAATTTTTTATATTATGTTATTTTTATATATTATGTAATTTACAACACATAAATATTAAAGATTAAAAAAATATATAAAATTATTAAATATTAAATTAAAAATAATATAAATATATTTTAAAAAAATAATATGAACGGATCTAAAATAAACTTGGATTAACCATTTACAAATATTGATAAATTTAAACAAAATTTTAAACTCATATTTCGAATCAAACTTAAACAATCATAAAATATTTCAATATAACCTCACGAAAAACAAAAATACTAAGCTTAAAATGATAACAAAATCTCTGCCCCTTGCACTCTCCTTTATTGTGAATAATGATGAGAGAAAAACAAAAGTCAAAAGAAAATGTGTTGATGAGCCCTAGCTAGCGTTGCAGCTGCAATAATATATTATATATATATATATATATATATATATATATATCCTTTTATTCAAATTTTCCTTTATTTTAACCTTTAAATTTATATATATCATTTCATAATAGATGAAAAAATTGACATTTGTTAACTTTGATAATGTATCATTCACATTATAGTCTATATGTATATCGTATTAGCAATGAATTAATTTAAAAATATAATTTTTATAAAATTTTAATACTCTTAATACTTTTTATTTTTTAAAAAAATAATTTTATATATTTTATTTTTAAAATTTTTTAATTATCAAAATCACATCCACGTGGTAATTCATATATATGCCACATTAGAAAAGTTAGCAAGCATTAACTTTCCTATCTATTTTGGGGGTGATTTGACAAATAGCACAAGTTTAAAGGTTAAAAGAGACAAAAATTAAATGAAAGGCTAAAATGATTTTTTGTAAAATTAAAGAGCCAAATAAATCATTATGTCAAAAAAATTATCTTTTCTTTTCTATAGTAATAAACTAGGTACATCAATTCGTACAGTATTTTGATATTTTAAATAATCTTAATTATTATTTTTATGTATATATTAAGAAATAAAACATAATAATTAAGTGAGATTATTGAATCTAATTAATAATTATACATATTTATATATTGGGATAAATCTCAAAATTATACATAAATTTTGAATTAATGTGCAATTGTATACATGAATTTTAATTTGATGCAATTATAAACATGAAACTCTAATTATGGTTTAAATATATAATTAAAACTTTAATTTTGATTTAATCATACACATTTAAAGAAATAAATCAAACCTTTAAATATCAAAACATTACATATTTAAATTTAATGAAACTTCATAAATAGTGCCATCATCGAACTTTAATTTTTAAATTAAATAAAGGGACTAAATTTTAAAAGTTCAAAGAGTAGGAGGATTGGTTAGTTATTGAGCACACTAGTAACCATTTCATTCAGTGTGTGAAAAAAGGGCCATCAAGTCCAGCTTCCGTAGCCTAAGACTGGAAAATCTGATTGTACAAAAAAGCCCAAACATAAGCTCATTAGCCCACATCAAATATGGCGCGAAAATCATCGATGATTTCCCGCCTAATAAGATTCCCTTTTCCCCACCAATGAGGCAGTACCGTTCGCATTTCTCACTTCAGTATCAGAGAAAAATCTTTCCGTTACACTTCGCTTCTGTTCTTTCTCGTAGCCATGGCTTCCGATTCTTCTCCCGCTAATTTCAATAATGGTAATTCTCGTTCTCTCTTTGTAATTTACAGGGTTCTTTTGTTTTTAAGTTATTTTTGAATCTAAGTTTTTCTTTTCAGGTCCTTCCTCTCCTGATGATTCCTTCTCCAGCCCCATCGCTAACACCTCTTCCCCAGCTCATCGCCGCCGGCGTGGCCGCCGTCAAGCCTCCACTCCTTCATCTGCTGCCGCGACCCCACCTACAAACCCTTCTCGTTTCGCCAACTCGGCATCTACCCCAACCCCGGCTCGTTCCACCAAGCGTGGTCGTCGCCCAGGCCCAGCCACGTCCCCATCTCCCGCCGTCGCCGCCACTCCAACCTCCACCGACGATTTCTCGATGCCCTCCTCCGAGGGGGGCGAGGATATGGAGGAGGCGACCCCTACCTTCGTTTGGGGTACCAATATTAGCGTCCAAGACGTGAAAAATGCAATCCAGATGTTCATCAAGCATTTCAGGGATCCCCAAGAATTGAGCAATGATATCTACGGGGAAGGAAAGTATACGAGGTTGATACATAGAGTTCTTGAAGTAGAAGGAGAGTGGATTGACGTTGATGCTCATGATGTTTTTAATTATGACTCTGATCTGTATAACAAAATGATGAGGTATCCCCTTGAGGTTTTAGCGATTTTCGACATCGTGTTGATGGACATTGTTAGTGTGATTAATCCTTTGTTTGATAAACACGTTCAAGTTCGGATTCATAATCTGAAGAGCTCTACTTCCATGAGAAATCTCAACCCATCTGGTCAGTTTTTTTTTTTCCTTAGGTTCTTCTTTTCTGTTTGTCTGTTTGTGTTGGATTGATTTGGGGTTTCTTTGTTTGAATGGTTTAGATATTGAGAAGATGGTGTCACTAAAGGGGATGGTTATTCGATGTAGTTCGATAATTCCTGAGATTAGGGAAGCAGTGTTTAGGTGTATTGTTTGTGGGTACCATTCTGAGCCTGTTGTTGTGGATAGAGGTAAGTGTCTTTTGTTATGTTCTTTTTTCAAGTTTAATTTTTGGAGTAATGTTACTAATGGATTTGTTTGCTGTCCTTGATGCTATAAGGTCGAATTACTGAGCCTACTTCTTGCTTGAAGCAAGAGTGTCTTGCCAAGAACTCGATGGCATTGGTTCATAATAGATGCAGGTAACTACATGTTTAAATTTCAGTAGGTTTTACTGTAAGTGAACTTGCTTAGTTGTAGTAATGTTAGGACCTGCTTAAATGCTTAATTTCTTGTTTTATAGGTGTATTTAGTACAATTTAGTTCATTTTAACTTTATGCTGCTTATATAAGTTGGCTTGGTTACTTTGGCATCAAACATTTATGCTTACTTGAGTTATTATGAGACCAAAGTTAATTGGTTCTATTGCCCAAACACCAGGTTTGCTGATAAGCAGATTGTGAGGCTCCAGGAGACACCAGATGAGATTCCAGATGGAGGGACACCACACACAGTGAGCTTGTTGATGCATGATAAGTTGGTAGATACTGGAAAACCTGGGGACAGAGTTGAGGTTAGACACTTGTCAAATCATGTTCTGTGATCACAAGTAGCCTGGCAGTTTCATTTGTTTGCTCAATGTTCTTGTCTATTTCTCTAGGTCACTGGCATTTACAGGGCTATGAGTGTCAGAATTGGGCCTACACAAAGAACTGTGAAATCACTGTTCAAGGCATGTGTTATCTAATGCTTTTATTAGATTTATAGAACTCTAAGCATTTCAATAAAGTTTTGTTTTGATTTTCCTTTGCTTGCAGACATACATAGATTGCCTTCACATCAAGAAAACTGATAAGTCAAGAATGACGACTGAGGACCCTATGGAAGTTGATAAGGGGTCACAAAGGGTTGATGATGATGTCCAGTTTGATGAAGACAAGGTATGATTGATAGCCTATCCTTCCCTCACATAATTCAGTTATATTGGCTACTTGTGTAATGACCTTTTTTGAACTGCAGGTGGAAGAGTTAAAAGAGTTATCCAAACAACCGGATATATATGAAAGATTAACGAGGTCATTGGCACCCAACATTTGGGAGCTGGATGATGTTAAGAAAGGTCTTCTTTGCCAGGTATTGTTTGTGGTATTAGACATTCATATTTGCTCAGATACTAATAGCTAGTTATTTGCCTTCAATGTAGCTTTTTGGCGGGAATGCTTTGAAATTGCTATCTGGTGCTAGCTTCCGTGGTGACATCAATATCCTTCTGGTTGGTGATCCTGGAACCAGCAAGTCCCAGCTACTCCAATACATACACAAGCTTGCTCCACGTGGCATTTATACCAGTGGAAGGGGTAGCTCTGCTGTTGGATTGACTGCTTATGTTGCTAAGGACCCTGAAACAGGAGAAACTGTATGATATGCTTTCTTATTTACCTTGGTATTAATTGGAATATTGGAAATTGATGATTGATTTTCATTTAATTTTGAATAACCTCCAGGTTTTGGAGAGTGGAGCCCTTGTTCTGAGTGACAGAGGCATCTGTTGTATTGATGAATTTGATAAAATGTCTGATAATGCAAGGAGCATGCTTCATGAGGTCGGTTATGCTTTGCCTTTCTTATTCCCTGTTAAGACATGATATGTGCATTACTCCCATGTTGAAGATGAGAAAATTGTACATGCTAAGAGTGCTTAAAATCCCAAGTCTTGGCGGCTCTAAATATTAGGCTATCTGCAATTTTGCATGATGAAGTTGCTATGTGCTTTCTTCTTTTGGGAGTAGTATTTCAGCAGAATGAGTGTCAAATATTTAAACTCAGGACTTAAATGCTTTTCATGTTTTAACCATTTGTTTTCTTCTTATACATGCTATGAAAGTTGACAACTGTTGATTCACTGTGCTTCAATTTTCCAGGTCATGGAACAACAGACTGTTTCAATAGCAAAAGCTGGTATAATTGCATCTCTTAATGCAAGGACTTCAGTCTTGGCTTGTGCAAATCCTAGTGGTTCACGCTATAATCCGCGTTTGTCTGTGATTGACAACATACACCTGCCTCCAACCTTGCTGTCCAGGTAAGATCATGCTTACCAGCTACCAAGTTCCGTGCAACTTTATGTTTTAGCAGGTTTAGAGGTCTTTTATACCATATTTAATTTTTATCTGGTCTAAAGGTCTTTAATGCTATTGTATTAGTATTGCTTTGCCTGTGTTTCTTAATTTAGATGCTTAAAATGGTATATCTAGTTTCAAATGTTGTTGAAAGTGCTATTTTAATAGTCTTTGTGGTCCTTATTGGCACTGTCTAGAATTTGATATGATATTGCTTGAAAAGTACAGGATCATTATTATGCATTTTACAATTCCATCCTAATTGGTATTTGTTTCCCAGATTTGATTTAATCTACTTGATTCTCGACAAGGCTGACGAGCAGACAGATCGGCGTTTAGCCAAGCATATTGTTTCTTTACATTTTGAGGACACAGAGGTTTGGCGAACTCTTACGCTCTACTATGTTTAGGATTTCTTTTTCCTGTGGTTTTTCAATTTAATCCCTTGCCTCTATTCGCAGATTGCTGAGCACAATGTCATAGATCTTGCTACATTAACAGCATATGTGAGCTATGCTCGCAAGAATATTCACCCAAAATTATCTGATGAAGCTGCTGAGGAGCTAACCCGAGGGTATGTTGAAATGAGGAAAAAAGGAAATTTCCCAGGCAGCAGTAAAAAGGTAAGATGCTTTTACTTTTTGTCTCCCCCATTCTTTTCTTTGTTAGTAATTTTTCTGTGCAATCATTTATTGCTAGATAGATACAACCCTGAATTGATTAATTATGGATTAAGTACATGATCTAAGGCATACCAGCTTGCTAACTTTTTTCAATCCTTTTGCTGTGTTTCAATATGTCAACAGGTCATCACAGCAACACCAAGGCAAATTGAGAGTCTGATACGCCTTAGTGAAGCCTTGGCTCGTATTCGATTCTCGGAAACAGTTAGTCAGCTTAGAGTTATCTTAACATCTAAATTGATTTCACTGAACAGAATAATGAAAACCCATTTTGATGTTTGTAGGTTGAAATGCGAGATGTAACTGAGGCATTCCGGCTTTTGGAAGTTGCTATGCAGCAATCAGCAACGGATCACTCCACAGGTAATGTTTCAGCCATGATTCTTTATTGTGAATTCATTTTCCCCCATAAGAACAATCTAATTAATTCCATTTCTTCCTTTCTATTTAAAGGAACTATTGATATGGATCTTATCACCACTGGAGTTTCTGCAAGTGAAAGGATGAGGAGGGAGAGTGTGTTATCAGCAACACGCAACATAATAATGGATAAGCTACAACTTGGGGGACCATCAATACGATTGCTAGAGGTAATCTGGTTTAGTAGATTTAAAGCTGGAAGCTTTCATTTAGTCCCCAAAGTTAACTTATTGATAACATTGCTTGATTAATCCTGCAGTTACTGGATGAAATGAAGAAGCAAAACTCTGGCAGTGAAATTCACCTTCATGATGTGAGAATCCAAGCCTCTTTCTTGCACACTCCATTAAAAATGAATATTGATCAAACTGACGAAAAACCTTTTTCTGTCATTTGTCTTTATTTGGCCAATTCAGCTAAGAACTGCAGTTGCAACTCTAGCCAGTGAGGGATTTGTTGTTCTTCATGGTGACAGCGTGAAGAGAATATGAAAATGAGAAAGCTTCAAAAAAGACCGAAACTACCAAAGCTGAACGGAATAGTCAGCCAACATGCTAACCGTGAATGCTGCCTTGCGACTTCCGAGATACCCTCTGCGAAAGACATTTACTCTTAAGGTATCACTTAGCCTGTCGTGGACATTCTTTAAAGAAGAGAATTGAGTGTTAGGTATGTCATATAATTAGTTGATTGTGACATGTATCCTATCCTTACCAGCTGCTAGTGTAATACCAGAGCATATTCTTTTCCATGTCGCTTGTTTTAAGATGTCTAAATTAATGTTTTTAAACGATAACAATTAAGTGGTACTAAGTTCCTGTTCATTGGGTACATGAATCTAGAGAGGCTTTTCTGAGGTGGATTAGATTGAATAGGAAAAAAGTTTGTTGGCGTAGAGGGTATGTGAAATGGTGAAAACCTAACCCAGAATTTTAGGTTCAACCTAGGCGGATGATTTAATCATTCAATTATTAGATGATATATGGCTCAACTGTAGTAGCTTTACAATACTTTCGGTAGCTAGAAATTTACCAAATGCCTTAAATGCCATTTTAAATTATATTAATATGATAAATAAATGAGGGATATGGTTATAGTTTAAATTGTGATCTCTTAAAACAAATTATTCATTTTGGGTTTTTTTTAATTTAAATTAATTTTTTGAGTCATTTTAAATTTGAATTATTTAAGTTGTTTTATGTTGAGATTATTATTATTTTGGTTCAAGTAATCTTTCATGCGATTAATAAAGAATTTGAAGATTAAATTAATATTTGAATTTAAATTAAACATATCATTTTGGATTTGGATAAAAATTGAATTCGTTAAGCCTCACAATACAATACTACCTTCAACCCAAAAATTTTGTTATTGATTTTTGTTGGTCTAATTGCATCCAACTTTGGCTTGAATTTACATGTACGGAGAGTTAATGTTTTAAAAAATATAAATTTAAGTGATGAGTGGGTTGATTATTGAAACTCAAAACTAAATTGTATTTAAGTTGTTTAATATATATTTCAAATTATTATTTTTAAATATCATGGTGTGATATTTTAAATTATTCTAAATATATAATATATGGTTATTTTAAATAAAATATATGTTATTTTTAATTTATTCTAAACAATAGGGAAAATGATTAATTAATCAATTTAATCAATTGAATCATTTAAAATTAAATTGATTTAAATAAATCAATTACAAATAAAACAGATTATTATTATTATTGAAAGTTCATCAATTAAATCAATTATGTATAAAAGCCATTTTTGAACTCCTGCCATCAAATATATTTAGGTCTAAATATTAAAAAACTCACTTAAAATAATTAAAAAATTAATTAAATAAAATTACAATCAATTTATCTTTTAATTGGAAGTTAATAAATAATTAAGTTTTTAAAATATAATTTTTCGTTAAAACCCTTAACGAGCCATTAAATGATGATGTAACAATTATCATGGAAAACATAATGATATGATAATTGACATAATGTTTCATGTGAAAAGTTGTTAACATAGAGAGCTTAATTTACCTTTTAATTATTTAATGATGATTTAATTAATTTTTAATTATTTTATGAAGATTAAATTGATTTTTAGTTAAATTTAAAAATTATTGAAATATTATAACAAGTTCAGAAATTTATAAAAAAAATATAGAAAATTATAAGTTATTAAAAAGGCTAAAGGGTCGTTAAAGCTCATGAGCTTTTTCAAGAAAATTAATTAAGCTCTTATTTTTTATTATTCAATTGAGCCTTTCAACATCAAAATTTAATTAATTAAGTCCTTTGATTGTTAAAGAGTAAATATAACTATTATGAGATTATTTTTGCCACACGACACATCAAAATTATGTTAAGTGATGAAATTGGACTTATTCATGGATCGGGTCACTTAATTCGAAAATTCATTCGAAAAGTGAGAGAATTTGAGTAAAAATATAAGTCTGAAAAATAAGTTTGGACAAAAAAATAGAACATATTTAAAAAACGAATTTTTATTTTAAGCGAACTTAATTTTTTTTATTCAAAACCTATCAAATTTTAGATAAATTTTTGAGCTTAGACGAAGAACCTATCTATGAAAAAGTCTATTCCTGACAAAAAACAAACTCAATTATTTTCGATTAATTTACTCGATTAACTACAGTTTTCAATTTTAAACTTAATTAATTTTAATTATTTTTTCGGGGATTTTCTTAGCATGATCATATATTTATTTCCAATTTAAGTTTCAACCAATAACTATGACCTGGCAGTGAAATGTAGCATTAACTTTTTACTGTAAAAAAAAAAACAGAAGAAAAGAATCTTAAGACAACTCGAACGGTAAAAAGGAAAAGGCTTACGTGGAAGCTTGTGGTAGCAAGGAAGTAGAGGACGAAATCTCTACAAACACAATCTCCCGGTTTCGTTACTTTTTTCCCGTGACCGTATTTTTCTTTGGCTTTTACTACGCGCTGAATTATTTGAACTCCACAAACCAAATCCAAAAGCAGAAATTACTCTCTCGAGAGAGATCCATCTCGCTCTGCTTTTTCCCTTGTGATCGGAAAAACAATCAACAGTCATCGAACGGAGTTGGAACTCGATGGGAGACCGTGGAGGAGGGTGCTGCCCTCCGATGGATCTGTTCCGTTCGGAGGCGATGCAATTGGTCCAACTCATTATCCCCATGGAGTCCGCTCACGTCACCGTCTCTTACCTCGGTGACCTCGGTCTCATTCAATTCAAAGATGTCTGTACACTAATCTTTTTACTTGTCCGACACTTCTTCATGCTTTGTCTTTTGATGGGTGCTCAGTTTCTATTGAAATCTGTACTCTCTCTTTGTTCTACTTCGGAATTGAGCCGGATATCGGTGCTTGAGTCTTTGATTTTAGTTCATGGCAGCCCTAGACTTGAACTATGTACCGGAATTTCTTTGTAGTTGAGATCGGTTTATCGGATTTTTTTTAATGATTGCTACTGCTAGGGTTTTTGTTTTATGCATCAATTTCTTTCTTTTTCTACTTTCTTTTAAATAAAATTTTCATGAGAAGCTAGTTTTATTTTAACTTTTCTTTCAAGATTTGATGGATCAATTGGTGGAGATTTAGGACTGATTTTTTTTTTTAATTGTGATATTTTGCAGCTCAATTCGGATAAGAGTCCATTTCAGCGAACTTATGCTGCTCAGGTATTTTCTTTGCTGCTTTTTAGTAGTATGTTTGATATATTCGCATTTAACACATTTTGATGCTGCTCATTCTTTCCTTTGCTTCTACTTTAAAGCGCTACACTGTCGGGAATTTTATGCTAGTAGAAATTTCACTGGCTCAAAAATGTTGGCAATAAATAATATTAGATCTCTTGAACCAAATCTACTGCATCACCTAACCAAAATGTCAGTTTGATTAGTTGCATGCACTATATAGCATATGCTGGTGTTTAAGGAAGTCCTAGAAGAGTTCAACTGATATTTTAGGATCTCAAATGATGGATGTTTGTTTGAGACAGTGAATCTTATCCTACTGCCTTTCTATTGTATTGGAATTACTACAGTTATTTGAATAAACAATGTTTATCATGCTATATTTTGTTCCCATAATTCCCCCACCTCCCCATCGCATTTTTGGTCATGGTTTGTTAACATCTTTTTCTCATGAAGATTAAAAGATGCGGAGAGATGGCACGCAAGTTACGTTTTTTCAAGGAGCAAATGCTAAAAGCGGGCTTCTCCCCTTCCGCAAAATCCTTGGGAGAAACTGACATCGGTTTTGATGACTTAGAGGTACAACATCTATTACCAAGAAATGTTTTGTTTTGTTTTATTTTTAGGTATGACATCTATTACGTAGAATATTAATTAATTAATTTATTTTTTTAAATTGAAATAATTTTTTTGTTATGTTTTAGGTGAAACTTGGAGAACTTGAGGCTGAACTGGTTGAAATGAATGCAAATGGTGACAAGTTGCAACGTGGTTATAATGAGCTGCTTGAGTATAAGCTTGTTTTGCAGAAGGTATGCTTTGTTTTCTGCCCTAATCAGATGGTTTTTGTGATGGATCACTTCCTTGTTACTACTATTGTTTTTACATCTTGAGAAACAGTAACACACATATGGTCATTGAAGTTGCTAATTTTTGCAGTAAGGTTATATATGTTTGGATGAGTAAAACAATTCATAGTTGAGACACTCAGCTAGTAATTGGATAGTCTATAAACAATGTTTTTTTCATATTCTTTTAGATAAAAAGTTAATTTGATTCTGTAGTTTTTATGTTATATTATGTTCTTGTTTTTATCTTACTGGTGTTGAATTTTAACTTACTCTTATTTGTACATCAAGTATTTTTTTCAAAATATTTTTCACGATCTCTACAATCAAGTGGATATCTCTTTTTAAAGTTTCATTTGCTTTCAGCTTGTAATGCTTTATAATTATTGCATAAAATGCTAACTTGTTTTTCTATTTAGGCTGGTGAGTTTTTTACTTCTGCTCAACGCAGTGCTACAGCTCAGCAGAGAGAAATGGAATCACAGCAAATGGGTGATGAAACCCTAGAAACTCCTTTATTGCGTGAGCAAGTATAAAACCATCTATCTTTCAGTATCCTCTACTATCTACTTATCTATCTATAATGTCATACCTTCACTAATAAAATCTCCCTGATATTTGTAGGAAACCGCAACAGATTTATCAAAGCAAGTGAAATTGGGGTTTATTACTGGTCTTGTTCCTAGGGAAAAATCTATGGCATTTGAGAGGATTTTATTTCGTGCAACCAGGGGTAATGTGTTCCTCAAGCAGGTTCCTGCAGAGGAACCCATCACCGATCCTGTTTCTGGAGAGAAGGTGAAAATTGTTTTTATGGCACAAATGATATATTTGAAGTATTTGCATCACAAAATCTGATGGATATCACACACTGCACATGAAAGAATGTTTCTTATATTTTTATGTTACTCAGATGTTCAAAGTCTTTATCATGTTGGTGCAGACAATTAATTATTTATTTGAATACCTTAGGCTTTTTGTTGTGAAAGAGTATCGAACAAAGTTCTTGTGCAGGCAACGTGCCATTTATTTTAAGAGCTTGGATTTTATGTTCTGAAACAGTATCAGACAGAATTTTTTGCATTTATTCGTGACCATAACCACAGACTATCTCAATGCTAAAATAACTAAACTTAGTATAGGGTGATAGTATATATTGTAATTTTATTAAAAGTTCTGATTGATCCAATTGTTGGTTTTTTAGTTTGGATTGTTTATTGGTTTCTCTTCTTGATGTATATTAAAACTTATTTAATTATTCTTTTAATTTTACTCTTGTCTGTTAATGTGTCATTTGTCTTCATCTTTTAGAATAAAAAGAAAAATAATATTAAACCTAGTAAGAATGAAATGAAACCCTGATGGACTTATAAAATTCATGGATGATCACAATGCAGATATAAATTAACATCTCATGCCATTTTATTTGCTTCTAGATGAAGCAATGTGATACTGTTTCCTTTATATTTTTCTGAACTAAGAACTTTTGCATTTGACATAGAAGTGTTTTCTTCAATAAACATGTATAAAAATATTGTGTAACAAAACAGAAGTTGAAATATGACTCCATTGGAATTTTTTCTATCTACACCACTAGATGTGTTTCCATGTTCATTAACATGTGCATGTATGCAAATAGCAAAGCATCAGCTGGAAATGTTAAAGCTGATTTGATTTTCTAGTTTATGAGAACAATACAACTCTTGGTGTAGGATTTATTGTGTAATCCACTCAGGTCATGCTTATGTGTGTTGTTTAGGCGAGCTTAGCATTCTGAATTTTGGATTTGTGAAGAGTATATCATTGTCTAATCTTGTACCAAGTTTTCTGTTGTATTTGATTTGAATGCTAATGTGCAGATGGAGAAAAATGTATTTGTGGTTTTCTACTCTGGAGAAAGGGCAAAAAGCAAAATTCTCAAGATATGTGAAGCTTTTGGTGCTAATCGTTATCCTTTTGCTGAGGATCTAGGCAAACAAGCTCTCATGATTACCGAGGTATGGATTATTATTATTTATTTAAACCATCACTTTGTTGTATTTTCTTAATGGTTTGGCAGGCTGCTGCTTGCTTGTATATTTTTTTTGTTCCTGTAGGACACCCCAGGCTGTCCAGTTCTGTATTAAGTAGAATTTCTGAATATGCCTGTATCCTAAATATTTTCTTCCACAGATCACTCTTTCAATTTTACTTCTTGACGAGGAACACCTCTCCTCCCCTCTATTTTGTGGCCTTTTTCCAATTATTTTGATGCATCATGGGAACTTGAATCTTTTTTGCATTTCAGGTTTCTGGAAGAATTTCAGATCTAAAAACCACCATAGATGCTGGATTGCTTCAACGGGACAATCTATTGCGGACTATTGGAGATCAGTTTGAGCAATGGAACCTTAAGGTCTGTTTGAACTTTAAATAATGTTACTTGATGGTCATCTTTTATCAGTTTTTTATGGATTATGTAACATGGCTTATAACTTCCTCTTGCACATGAGATGCATTGAGGACTGATGTTCTAAATTGTATAGATTAAGTTCAGTGTGTAAACCATATTTTCTTTAACTCCTGAAGGTGAAAAAGGAGAAATCAATCTATCACACTTTGAACATGCTTAGCCTTGATGTAACAAAGAAATGTCTTGTGGCTGAGGGATGGAGTCCTGTTTTTGCCACAAAACAGGTATTAGTTTTCCACCACTTGTGCTTTACATTTCAATAGATATTTCTTTTATATATGTAGTAGATTAATTATGTATAAGTTTGCATTTTCATGGTGCAGATTCAGGAGGCACTGCAGAAGGCTGCATTTGATTCCAACTCTCAAGTTGGAGCCATTTTCCAGGTCTTGCATACAAGAGAATCACCACCTACCTACTTCTGCACAAATAAATTTACTTCTGCTTTTCAGGAAATTGTTGATGCCTATGGGTAAGTTCACAGTAAGATCGTTTGAACTTATATTGCGTTTCAGAGCAAAAAGAAAAACAGATATCCATCGTAAATGATGCCCATATGTGCTGAGTTTGTCTGTGTGTGTGTGTTTATCCTCATAGACTTATACATACACTTTTTTAGACATTTTCTTTATATTGATTTGGCCTTTTATTAACTGCTTATATATAGGATGCATGTCCAAGCTAAATATGAGCGTTGATGTCCTTTAAACTAGGGAATTAGGAGCTTACATTTTATCTGTTGCTTTCCACTGTAATTCAATGTAATGATATTGGGAAGAGAGAAGATTTAGAGTACAGCTTCTTATTAAGGAATTACTAGTAATGACTTGATTAATAAATTATTGATTGCCGATCTGCATACATCAGAAAATAGATATTATGGCATAAGTGCTCTTCCTATTTCATTCCTGAAGGAGAGATTGTACAGTATTCTTTTCTGTGTTATTTGACCTATACTTATACATGTTATATTCTTGTTATGAATCCAGTTTCTATTTCCTAGTGGTAAATTCACCTTATAATTGGGCTCCTGCACTGGTTTCCTTTTTGGGAGTATGTGTTTTGTCCATATGTTCTGCATTAATATCCTTGCTGATTTAATTGCAGGGTGGCAAAGTATCAAGAAGCAAATCCCGGTGTATACACTATTATTACATTCCCTTTTCTTTTTGCTGTCATGTTTGGTGATTGGGGGCATGGAATATGCTTATTACTTGCAACATTATTTTTTATTGTCCGGGAAAAGAAACTTTCTAGTCAGGTAATCTCTTGTGGTACATTAAAGAAAAAAAAAGAAAAGAGGACACTTACTCCTTCATTGTGCTTTTCCTTGAAGTTATAGAAAGAAGAAATATATTTTTAATCGTACCTCCGTAAGATAATGACTTGGAAAGCCCTTTGTCCCATTGAATTTGGACAAAATAGTTTCAAGTTTAATCTTCCGCTTTGAGACTTGTTTTACGTTTTGTTTGTGTAAGAGTTCTGCATATTTGCCTCCTTTTCACTTGCTATCTAATTGCTACTAATTTCTCTGTCTCATCAATGATTAAATGCTGAATCTACAAGATTTCTATATGATTTAGTTGGGCTACAAATGTCATTAACCATCTTTTAATTTCATCTTAAATTTGCTAATATGGTAAATAAACACGACATGGAATTATACTGCATGAACTTTTTTGCTTTATTTTGTTAACAATAGAGATTGGTAATGGTCACATTGATGCGTACCGTGAACATCATCATATCATAGAATTTTTGGTAACATGACCTTGCCTTGTCTGAGTTTTCGGTTTGAAGGGTTACTCCCAAGATAGAAGGACCTGTTAGTTTTCCCTGTTTGTGATTGTTATCTTTATTGGTCTATTGTCTCTGTGGGTGGAATCTAAGTGAATTATAATTCCTGGAATCTGCAGAAGCTTGGAGATATTACAGAAATGACTTTTGGTGGTCGTTATGTGATTATGATGATGTCACTCTTCTCTATTTATACTGGTTTGGTCTATAATGAGTTCTTCTCTGTGCCCTTTGAATTATTTGGTCGCTCAGCTTATGCTTGCCGCGATCTCTCTTGCCGGTATTTCACTTACACTTCTGATGATACCAAACGTTTTAGAAGCCTCCTATTTTGGTATAAGTCCTTTGTAACAGCTTTTTGACTGCTTTTTTTCCAGAGATGCGACTACTGTTGGTTTGATTAAGGTTCGCGACACTTACCCCTTTGGAGTGGATCCTGCATGGCATGGTAGCCGTAGTGAGCTGCCATTCCTGAACTCCCTGAAGATGAAAATGTCAATCCTTATTGGGGTGGCTCAGATGAACCTTGGAATTATTTTGAGTTACTTCAATGCAATATTCTTTCGTAATAGTCTGAATGTCTGGTAAGACTGATATGCCAATCAAGATCTTAGCTTTTCCATTTTCTAAGGATTTTGACGTGACTGCTAACTGAAAGCTTGTCTTTGCTCATGTGTTACTCAGGTTCCAATTTATTCCCCAGATGATATTTCTGAACAGTCTGTTTGGCTATCTATCACTCCTTATCATTGTGAAATGGTGCACTGGTTCACAAGCTGATTTGTACCACATATTGATATACATGTTCTTGAGTCCTACTGATGAACTGGGTGAAAATCAGCTTTTTCCTGGCCAAAAGATAACTCAGGTTATTTCTCGTACTTTCTTTTTTAAAATAATAATAATATCATTCATTGGAGGGATTTTCATCTAACTTGATATTCTTGTGCATTTCTTTCCAGCAAGTGCTGTTATTACTTGCCCTGGTTTCTGTGCCATGGATGCTATTACCAAAGCCTTTTCTTCTAAAGAGACAACACGAAAATGTATTTATGCTCAACTTTCTCGATTCTTGTTGAACATATTTTAAGTTTTATTTTCATCCTTGTCCCATCACTTATTATATGCACCTTTTTCTCAGAGGCACCAAGGCCAATCCTATGCACCACTCGAAAGCACAGATGAAACTCTCCTTTCCGTGGCAAATCATGATTCCCATGGTCATGACCATGAGGAATTTGAGTTTAGTGAAGTCTTTGTGCATCAACTGATCCATACCATAGAGTTTGTGCTTGGTGCAGTTTCAAATACAGCTTCATACCTTCGTTTATGGGCCCTCAGGTATGTCATTAGTAACTTAATTGATGCTGAGACTTCACTTGGTTCTGCTTTGAGTTCCAAAAAGATCTTATCCTTTGATGAGTCTCATTTTGTCAATTCTGATTCAAATCTGAAAATCTGACTCGATCAATTTGAACCAAACCCAACATAATCTGAGTTTACCATAGAAGTCAACAATCCAAATCCGTCAGACACGAATCCAAATTAATCCAAACCTGAAATGATGTGAACATAAAGTTACCACATAGCTTAGAATGATCCAGAGTTGTAATGACCCAACCCGAAAAAATCGAGCCTCAAACACGAATTACATGAACCCAGAACAACCTCAATTTGAAATGGCCCAAATCTGAAATGCTCTGAACTCGAAATTGACCCAAACCTGAATGACCCGGAGTCAAAACTGACCCGAACTGAAATGACTTGAAAATTTAGAACCCAAGGTGACCAAGACCAAAACTTAACCCATCCTGCCCGATTGACAGGTTTAGTGTGTTCTACAAATGTTTTTATTTTTTTTGTATCAATGTTGTCTGATTTAAGTAAAGCCTAACTGCAAACTGCACCATGTTTGTTCATTCTTTTTGCAGTCTTGCTCACTCAGAGTTGTCAGTTGTGTTCTACGAGAAGGTTCTTCTTCTTGCTTGGGGGTACGTCTTGCACATTTTCCATGCTTACGAATTCAACCCAGATACATATATAGGCACTTTGTATCTTATGATATAATATTGCTCCAATGACTCCATCCATTTCTTCTTTTACATTCAAAGTGTTCTCTGAGTCTATAGATCTAAAGGCATATGCATGATGTTAATGCCATTTTTGCTTGCTGCAGGTTTAACAATATAATCATCCTCATCGTCGGCATAATCGTCTTTATTTTCGCAACCGTCGGTGTGTTGCTAATTATGGAGACCCTCAGTGCTTTCCTACATGCTTTGCGACTTCACTGGGTTGAATTCCAGAACAAATTCTACGAGGGAGACGGTTACAAGTTCTATCCATTTTCTTTCGCATTACTCGATGATGAGGATGATTGAATGAAATACAAAAGAATGTATGTTGAATGGGCTTGAGCGTGGATAGGTAAGAAGTTATGTTGATTTTTTTCATTTAAACACGACGAAAATTGGGGATTTAGATGTACCCTATATTGTTGGAGTACTGCTTCTTTACCCCTCCAGTTGATAAATAGTTTGTTATCGGAAGCAATAAATGGCCTACTGCTTGGGCTGGTATTTATATGTGGTATTCAGCTATGTATGAAATAATAATACTTGATTTAATTTATTTTTCTATTTAAATTTTATGAAAAGTTGCTGTGGTTGTATCAACTAGGCATCATGCCTTTATGTGCAAGGATATTTTGTGTAAAATATATTATATGAAGAATAATTTTTAAAAAATATAAATAAATTTGAAAAGATACAGTATAGCATCATAATATAACAAAAGCGACGGATAAATTTTAAAATAAAACGTGAATTTTAATTGAACGGGTAACTCTATACATTAATTTTGACTCTGTAATTTTATATTTAAAATTTTGATTTGATTTAATGTTCATGAATTAATAACATAATTATTAATATAACATCAATTTATGTTTACATATTATATACGAATAATTATATTTATTTAATAGAAAAATAAATTGTTGTATTTATTTTTTTTAAATGTGTACGATTGAATCAAAATTAAATTTTCATGTATACATGTGAATCACAATCGAAGTTTCATGTACATAATTGCATCAAATTAAAGTTTACATATCAAATTGTATATTGAATCAAAGTTTATGTATAATTTTGAGATATGTTTTTATTACAAGAGTTAACATGTTTGAAATTTGCCAATGAGGCCTTGGTAAAGTTGACAAAGGTGGAGGCTTGGGTCATGAGTATCTAGATTCAAGACTTATCATGCATAATTATATGCGTGATTTTAGTCTATATTGTTCTAATTCTTACGTGTGAATTTTAATTTAGTTAGCAAGTTCTAATCTATGTTGTTCTAATTTTTAATCTATTTTGTATTGTAATTATTTTTAATCCATTTATATAACAATAGTTTAATTCTAAACTTTATAATTGTTCACTGTGATTGTACTTGCAACTTTAAAAATAAAAACATGTTAAAGTTGATAATTTTAGTTACAGTAGTCAAGTTTTAAGTTGGCGATTGCAGCAGCCTCAAACAGATGAGGATTAATTAACAATAGGCAAAGGAACATCTCTAAGTTGCATTTCAGGGAGACGGAGTCCAAGATAAAAAAATTGTATGAAACAAATATATTATTTATTTTCAATAGTTTAATGTTACATCAACAATTTCATCTTAAATTTCAGGATTTTTGTTTTTATTTGATTTCTTTTCAAAATAAAAATATTGATGTGATATTAAATAATGAAAATGAATTTCTATTTCATAAAATCCTTTTCCGAGGGAACCATAGCTAAAAAATTCATAAAAAAGTTAATTCATTAAACTTGCACTAATAAACACATGTTTAACCCCGATTGAGAAACATAATGGAACATCAAGGTCCCAAATTAATTGTAACGCGATACATATATACAAAGCAACTGTTCGTAAAAGAAGAGCTCTGCACCCAACCCTACTCTGAGTTGGTATTAACGGCAGCAACAGTTGAAACCATGGAATCTACTCCACAAATATTACGGCCCCTGCAGATCCTATAAAACCCATTCTCTCCCCAGTTTTCACCCCATGAATTCTTGATAATCCAGTACGGTTTATCCTTCATGCGAACTGGAGAATAACCAGCTGAACCATACCCCACCAGCAATACTCCATGGTCAAGGCGTTTAGAGCAGATATATGGGCAAGAAACTCCCCCAATGTAGGTCTGCATGAACACCGCATTGATAGCCACTGCAATCAGAACAAAAGAGACACATCAACAATCATTAGAAACTACTCATCATCGTTTAGGGTCAATTTGGGTCTTAAACTTTTCAAATCATTTCTGGTTCACACCATTCGGGTTTGTGGGTTGAGTTTTTCAGATTAGGTCAATGTTGAGTTCTACTCAAATCAACGCTACTTATTTCTGTTATTTCAACTTCGGGTTGCATGAATATGAGTTGTTGACTTTTAACAATTAAATTGGATAGAATCGGATTTTCGGGTTGAGACCAGAATGGATAGGTCCACTGTTATATTCATTTAGCTGCAAGAGGACCATTCTTGACCAGGATAGATAGGTTCACTGTGATCAATGTTTATATGCATTTACCTGCAAGAGGACCATTCTTGACAAGATTAGCAGCGATCTGATTTTCATCTAGAGAAACAACACTGAAGTTGGCCACCTTGGCGGCAACCTTGGTGTTGTCAAATTTGCAGGTCCCTTGATCAGTGCCGGTGTAAGGGTAGTCCTCCTCACGCATAAGTCCACCAGCTTTGAGGGTATACTCAAAAGCACTATTCATTAACCCCCCATTGCATCCAGAATCACATGAACCTGCTTCTTCTGGATCACACTGCAAACCCAACATACAAGTAAACAATTGAATTTATAATTGCAGCACAATCATTGCTTATACATTCATCTATTTAACACGTCCAACATGTATATGACATGGACAGGGGTCTAGTCTAATATGGAAAAAATTATTTGCATGTTGATGTTGATCAATAAGTATTAATTTTATATTTTTATGGTATATTACTATATAAAAAAATTCTTGCCGTGTCATACAGTATCACATCTCCATATTACTATACATACTATCATCTCCCCTTTCTGTTTTTGCATGATCACTACTTTTACTAGTCTGAATTTATTAACATAATTATATATTAACCAGGCATGTTTGTAAAATTTTCAAATCATTCTAATGTCTCTCACACTAATCCAAAATATTTTCATTTACTCACATCCATTTTTTACCTAAATTCAAAGTGTGTGTATATATATTAGAAACATTGAAGAAAAAAGGGTAAAAGAAATGGAACCTCATGATCACAATCCACGAGCTGTTGCTCGCTGAGGCTCACAAGTTTCCCAGTTGCCAAGAAGTTAGCACCTTCCAAGGCTCCTGTTGTACTAAAAGACCAGCATGATCCGCATGAACCCTAATCACAAAACATTTAGTAAATTCATAAAACAAAAACTCACAATTTTTTTCTTTTTTTTTTTTTTAAAGTAGAGACCTGATTTTTGACGGGTGCAACAGCTCCTTTTTCTCTCCAGTCAAAATCTTGAGGCAATTTATCGGTAGGCAAAATCGGAGCCTCAGTTGCATCTTTCGGCAATCTCAATCTCCTTAATCCCAAATATGCCTTTCTGAATTCGCCTGGAGTCAAATCGGAGAACTGAGTCACCCCGTGAGTCGCTGAAGGGTCAAGCATCTGATGACGCGCCGCCCGTCTCAGGTTAACCTCAAAAATCTTGAACCTATAATCGTGCTCCTCTTCTGATCCGTACGATTTCTTGAACCGCTTCTTGAACAGCGAGAAGTGGTGCTCCGCGGTCAGCAGCTGCGGCTCGGCTCCTTCGTGACCGTCCGTTACTTGTTCGATCAACGGATCAACTTCAAATCCCTCCGCCAAGAAATTCTCCGTACAAATCACGCCAAAAATGAAAAAGGAAAAAATAACAAAAATCGAAAAAACATTGCTGTATTCCATTTTTTTTTTTCGGAAAAAAATTGAAAGTTGCAGAGAAAACGGGAAACGAACGCGCGTTATTTAAAGGCACCATTCATGGCCGGTGGGGTACTTTAAAATTTCAAAACTAACAGTCATGAGGATATTTTGGGGATTCAAAGTTTTAATAATTATCATTTTAATCCTTCAACCATGTTAAAATTTAAAAATTTAATATTTAATATCTCTACTTTAAATAATTCGGTTCACTATATATTAAGCTGAAATTTAGCATAATTTGAGATTTATAATGCTATTATAACGTGCAAATTCATACTAGAATTAGCTGCCAATGTAAATAAGGCTCGCAGAAAATTCCAAAAAACTAAAAATTATTCCAATTGTTGTGTTTGATTTCAATTTGGTTCAATTTTTATCATGTTAATATGGGATTGTTGCGGTGTAGTAATCTGACGGAGTTACGATTAATAAATGAATTTTCTAAACGGGATTGGAAGATAAAAATTCGATACATTCCTAAATCTCAGAATATGGTTGTCGATTGAATACTAAAATGTGTAAATTCTAATCTACTAGGCCTGACGCTTTTCGAGGATCTTGATTTCTGTTCAAAAAATTTTGGAGTGTAAAAGTGATATACTTAACCGGATTGTTTGATTTTATTATTTTCGTTTAATGCTGTTAATTTCTATCAAAAAAATATTTGGTATGTTTTGACCACTTAAATTCGAGTTTTGCCATACACAATTGAAATATTTAGGTCTCTAGTTTCAACATGGATGTATGTTATGTTTAACTTTTTATCTAGATTACTTTTAGTTTTGTTCGGTTTATCATTCATTGTGATTTGCATTGGTTTTTTAATTCTATAGCATAATGATTTATTTGACCTTTTAATTTTATAAAAAAATTTATTTTATCCATTCATTTAACTTTTCACTTTTTAGCCATTAAATGTACGTTTTTTGTCAAATCACACAAAAATTAATGAAAAATTTAATGTTTATTAATTTTATTGATGCGACATACACGTGGGGTGACATGTTAAATTTTAAAAAATTAATTAAATGCTATCATGTCATTCACATGACACAACCCACGTATAAGCCACATTAACAAAATTAACTTTTCTATCATTTATGAGTTGACTTAACAAAAATAAAAATTCAACGACTAAAAAAAGCAAAAGTTTATATAATTTTTTTATAAAATTAGAGAATTATAAAAGCCATTATACCTAATTCTATTATGCAATCATTTGAACAAATATTTGTACTTATATTATACTTATATATGTACTCTATTTGTAATAGTAAACCTTTCAAAAACATATTTTTTTTATTATGTTCAATTTTTTATTCTCATAACTTAAGAATATTATTTAAAAAAATTTAAAAATCAAATTGAATTGCTAAAATTTGGTTCGTTTTCTTTAAAATTCTAATACTACATAATAATAGCTATTTTTTTAGAATTATCATCTCTAATTGTTATAGTGATATACAATTTTTTTTTGGTTATTTAAACCCATAGTAAAAATCAAAATGAATATTTAATTAATTATATTCGACAAATAATAAATTTACATATTAATTTAATGCTAGTGTTAGTTGATCATCATTTTAGTGACATCAACAAAGGGTATTATTACTTGTACATATTAATATTATTATAAAAGAATGATCAAATTAAAGTAAAAAGGATGAAATCCTAAATTGGGGTATAGCAGAAGGACTAAAACCAGAATTAAAGCATGAGAAAAAGATTGCTTAAGAGTGAGGGAAATAAAAGGCAAAGGTAGAAGACCCGTGGAAGAGTGGAGTGTTAGAGGTTGAATGGTAGTTGCTTTTGGGTTTCGGGCTGTTCTTTTAACTGGAAATTAGATTCCATGAAAATAGCGAACATGTTGGGTTTGTTGGATTTGGATTATTAATTTTTTTTTTTATAGTAAAAGAGGCATTAGAATGCCTTATTCAATAAATTTAATTATCATGACCATCTGATATGTCACCCATTAGCAATTTACAAGTATGAGAACAAGGTATATCAATGGTACGTATATTTATATCAGTAAAATTGCAAGGCCTAGCTAACCAATCCGTCACTGCGTTGCTATCTTGACGAACAAGTAGAAGTTTGTAGTCCATAAATTGCCGAAGTAGCGAGAAATTTCCTTAACGATAGTGTCCACTAATTCCCCATTGAAGCTTGCCTGTATTAAACTCAAAGCCATAGAACAATCACTTTCAATCACAATCTTCTTGAAGCCCCGAAGTTGTGCTACTTGCAAACCATGAAGAATGGCCCAAAGCTCCGATGATAATGTCGAACCGCTGCCCACATGTCTTTGATAACCAGCTAACCATCGTCCATCTGAGTTGCGTAAAACACTAGCAATCGCTGCCCAACTATCGTCCCTGCTAGCGACTCCATCTGAATTTATTTTTATCCACCCAAGTTTTGGTGGACACCATTTATCCCTGTGCACCGCGCTAAACCTTGTACCAGAATGTTTGCTGGACGCCATTCAGATGCTAGACACCATACTGTCAACCATTCTAACCACGCTTGCAGCAGGGCCTAAAAAATTATTAAAAATCAAGTTATTGCGCTGTTTCCACAACAACCAAATTGTGGCAGCAAATGTAACACCATCCCCTATGCCATGGTCTGCATTGAAACTCTTCCTACTCAAATTGTCCATTAACCAACTCTCCAAATCAGCACTAAAGAAAGCATTTTGCTCAGTTGGTTTCAACAACAATAACCATATGTCCTTAGCAATCCTGCAGTGACGGAGAACATGCAGAACTGATTCAATAGTCGAACCACAAACACTACAACTTGTATCATCAGTCATACCCTTACGAGCTCGTTCACAATTTGTTAAAATTCTATTATTGTGAGCAAGCCAAAGAAAGTTCTTCACCCTTAGAGGAGCTAAATTCTTCCAAATCAGCATCCATTTTTTATCTTCTAAAATACTATCATCCTGAACAAGACTTTGGTAAGCCGACTTAACAGAAAACATACCAGACGACGCAATCTTCCAAGAACAAGAATCTGAACCAAGCTCCTGCTTAGGTGGCAAGCATGCTCGAATACATTCCAATACATTCTGCGTAAACAAGCTCCTTAATACCACCCAATTCCACCCACCTGTATGCTCAACCAAGTCAGCAACTTTAGTGGCTGGCGGACAACTCCTTTTAACAATCAAAAGATCCTATAGTTTCCTAATTTTGGGGACCCATTCATCTCTGAAAAAATCCACTGATCTCCCATTACCAATAAGCCAAGTGATTCTTTCTCAAAACACCCCCCAAATACGTCCTAACGAACGCCATACATAAGAGCAGTTTGGTTTATCAATATTATCCGGACAAACATCAATAATTTTGTACTTAGAACGTAAAATGCGCACCTAAAAAGCATTAAGCTTCGTCACAAATTGGAAAGCTAGCTTTATTAGGAAAGAAGAATTTTGTGGAACCATCCGTCTCAGCCCAAGACCTCCATTGATAAGAGGCTGACAGCATTTCTCCCATTTGACAAGAGGAACTTTAGTTGCATTTTCTATCAGACCCCAAACAAACCTCCGAACAATTTGTTCAATTCGTTCGCAAATATCAACTGGAATCATCGTCGACTGCATAAAATATCCAAGTGTAGACAATAATACCGATTTAGCCAGTGTCACTCTACCTGCTAGAGTAAGCAACTTAGCATTAAACCCGTTAAGTTTTCTTTGAATTTTGTCCACAACAAATTCGAAGGTATTTTTGCTCACTCTTGAATGAAATAAAGGAACCCCAAGATATGTCCCTAAATCATTTGTCTGCTGAAAACCCAAAGCACAACCAATCCTTTGTTGTAACACATCATCAATATTAGGAGAGAAATAAAGCAAAGACTTACTCTCATTTATCTTATGGCCTGAAAACTAGCAAAACTCGTCTAAGATTTCCTTCATTGCTATTGCATTTTCCATAGTAGCTTCACCAAATAAGAACAAGTTGTCTGCAAAGAAGAGTTGAGACAAAGAAGGTCCCCCTCTTCCCAATGAGATAGCTTTCCATCTCCCATTATCAACTCCTTCCCTAATGGCATGACCCAACCGTTCCATTGTGAGAACAAATAGATAAGGTGAAATGGGATCCCTTTGTCGAACCCCTCTCAAAAGAAATGAAATCCTTCGTAAGGCCACCATTGCATAGAATCTGCATTGTGGACGT
The DNA here is from genome assembly GCA_039519145.1 of Kokia cookei. Taxonomy (NCBI): domain Eukaryota; kingdom Viridiplantae; phylum Streptophyta; class Magnoliopsida; order Malvales; family Malvaceae; genus Kokia; species Kokia cookei. The sequence goes on from CM076910.1 coordinate 2,635,168, forward strand.
CGATACACAATGCATTATTAACTTGATCATACTATTAAGATTCCTAATAGCCACCAAAGTTTCCTCAATAAATCCACATCTCAATTGGTCATAGGCCATTTCCATATAAACTTTGATAGCCAACCAGCCCTTTTTCCCTTTTCTAATCCGCATAGAATGGATCGCTTCTTGGGCAATGATTATGTTATCCGTAATGTTTCTTCTATGAACGAAACTTGTTTGATTTTCCTCTATCAATAAAGGCATAAGAGGTTTCAAACGATTCACAATTACCTTAGTGAGTATCTTGTAAGGAACCGTATAGAGACTTATAGGTCAGAATTGTGAGACAACTTCAGGACCTATCATCTTAAGGATAAGAACAAGTAATGTTTTATTGAGGAACCTCTCAACCATGCCCTTCTCAAATCCCTTCTGAACCAACTCCACCAAAGACTCACCAATGATATTCCATGTGTCTGATAAAACTGCACTTGAAGACCATCCACCCTCGGGGCCTTTAGAGGAGCCATGTCAAATAGAGTGTCATGGACCTACTTAACCGTCACAACCAAAGATAAAGTTTCTAACGCAGCAAAATCCAAACACGAAAATAAGTTTCTAACTGGGAACCGATCAACCATTCTACCATCCGCAATATATAATTGCTGAAAGAAAAGAAGAACTTCACACTTGATCCTCTCTACATCGTAACACCAATTTCCATCGACTAACTTTAAGGTTTTTATTTGCTTGAAATTTCTTCTCTTATTCGCTTGGCAATGAAAATATTTAGTATTCCTGTCACCAAGTGTAATCCACTCATGCCGTGATCTCTGCTTCCACAACAACTCCTCATTGTCTATGACACCTTCTAATTTAGAACTGAGCTTCTTCTCAAGGTCAATAAGTCTTTAGGATCTATACAACTCAAGTCTTCTCTGAATACCTCGAATTCTCAAGATCAAGATCTTCTTTTTATGCATAATATTCCCAAAGACCTCATGATTCCATTTCTTGGCTGCACACACGAAACTAGTGATCGCACCTTCAAACCTTCCCTCATGAATCCAATTCTCTGACACAAGCTATCCAAAACCATCATGAGAAAGACACGCATTAATAAAGCAAAAAGGACATGTTGGTCTATCATAACGACTAAACCCAAAATTTATTGCTAACGGCCTATGGTCTAATTTTTTTATAGAGATGATAAACCGTTATGTTAGAAGCTATCGACTCCCAACCAAGATTACAGAGCGCTCGATCAAGACGTTCAAATAAAGCACCTCTATTCCAAGTGAAATTCGACCCTGGGTAACCGACCTCTTTCAAACACCAATCATTACAAAAATTTTGAAACAACTTGCAAGAATATCTACCCCTCGAGAACCACCCTATTGATCATCCTCATTAAGAAGGGCATTAAAATCCTCAGCAAGTAACCAAGGTAACGAGATCCCTTTAGCAACCTTTCCTAAATCAGACCAAAGCTCCCTCCTTATCATCCAACGAGGGCTGCCATACACACCTGTGAACACCACCCAATCCTGTAAACATGGGAACTTCACCTTTAAGTGAATAAACTGAAAATGACTAACTTCAACCTGCACTTCCACTGTATTCTTCTACAAAACCCAAATACCACCAGAAAACCTCAAAGCTTCCACTTTATGGGAATTCAGCCACCTAATACATTGGATAACCCTCTCCGCTTTGCTACCACTAACACGAGTTTCCACCAAAACCACTACATCTGGATTGAAGTCTCAAATATTCATGAATAATTTTATGAAACTTTGGGTTTCTTGCCCCTTGGCAGTTCCAAATAAAAATATCGGTTTTCATCATAATATAATAAAAAAGAGCAAGACTAACCTGCACTAGAATCCAATTCACCTCAGTCTTCCATGCCTTCCTCACTATCATCATCACTACTATCAACTTCAAGAGCAATATGCAGGTTACTATTATTGTCCTCTCCACCAGGATTTTCCAAGAAACTCGCATCATAACGTTGGCCATCATGATTCTCTTGGCTGTCCAAATTATCTACAAGACCTGCCACCGCTCTTTCAATTGGGATTGAATCATCATTCCCTTGTCCTGTATATTCTCCATTTCTGTCACCAAACTTGAATTTTTCATTTAAAATTTTTGCCTTGAGAGAATCGGAAATGAAGCTGGAGAAACTAAAATTTTAAATCCTAGTGATAAATTTGGATTAGTGTTTTCTTTAAGATTAACAAATGTATGGAATTTTGGGTCTAGAAAAAGAGGCCGATTTAAGTCTTCCTTGTGTGACCTAGGCCCACTTCGATCGCCAACAACAGCTGACCCAATTCGAATGCCCAAACCTTCCTTTTGGGTCCTCAATTTCACACCCTTGGAACCACTTGCTTTAGCCTTTTGCTTCTTTAAATTTACATCCCCTTTTGACCCATGTACAACCCCACTAAAACCACCTGGCAAGCTATCAGATTCACCATTGAAATTCCCATTAAAATCCCCCGTAATCTATTATCACGATTCCCTCCTAATTCTCGATTCCCAAATCAAGAAGACCCCAAATTACTCTTATTTTACAGCTCATTCCCTTCAGCGACCATGAAAAGTGAATTAAACCGTGATCCATTTTGATTGTTTCCAAAAGTGACATCTTTCCTTGTCTCTCTCGCCTTCTGTTGTCTTCTCTGCCGGTGTTCAACCACCATCCAATCGCCGAATTGTTCTTTCTCTACCCTGTCCTGTACCGTACTCCTCCCTGTACCATACTCCTCCCTGTACCATTGGAAATATTTTCAAACTTTTGAACATCCTATTGATTTTCCTCCTCACCTTTCTTGGAATTTGCATTAGGACAATCGCCTTTGAGATGCCCAAAACGTCCGCAACCAAAACGTATTAATGACAATGATTCATACTCAATCCTATGAATTCGATTGGCAATTCGCGCTTTCAAAATGAGAGGAGATGCTAAATTAACTTGGATGACAAATCTAGCAAATTGCCCCCGTTTACCTTTGTCCGTCTGTAAATCGATTTTCACAACCCTTCCAATTAGGCTACCTATTTCTTGAAGGATACTCCGTTTGTAAAAAGCACCCGAAATACTCGGAATTCGAACCCAAGCAACCACACTTTGAGGATAGGAATCAAGAGATGAAAATTGGGATGACCATGGCTAGACAGTCAGTTAGTGTCCAAAAATGACCCAAGGTCCTTTCAATACCACAGTAGCATAATCTGCCTCAGACTCAAATTCAACCAAATAATAACCATTCTCAATATTCATTAACTGAAACCCCTTGGATGGCTTTCACATAGCACAGACCTTGCTCCACAAAGCATTGTACCCAATATTTCTTCCAAGCAGCTTAATGATAAGTGTTTTAGACATGCTCTCATCTATGAGTCCATACACTTTATCAGAGAAGTCAATGGTGGGTACCCTATCAAGCAAACACTTCTTAACATCACCATCATGAAGAGCAAGGTCCTCCGAAATCCACTCCTCCTCCAAAGAATCGTTATTGGAATTGGAGTTCAAAACAGCATCCTTAAACGATAAAGGTTGAGGTCTCCCTTCCTCCATAACCGCATCACCACCACCCATATCCGGTGGCTCTTCCTCCCGCCTTCTCACTTTCTTAGGAGCCCTACCACTGATCAACACCGGTGAAACTTCACTCATTTTTATTTAATGGCATTTGTTCTCCCGATTTGGATTACCTTTGACATTTGTTTTGGTTTCATTTTCTTTGTTTGCTGGTCGGAGATGCCCTGTAATAATCCTTTAACGATAAATTATTTTATGAAGCTTTCCATTATATTATTCATAATTTTTTTAATTATTTAATGATATTTTAATAATTTTTTATATGATTAATATATAGTATTAGTAATTTTTTTATTTTGAAGATTGAAAGTCGAACCTTAAACCCTAATCTTGAATTTCGATCTCGAGCTTCGAACTTCAATTCTGAATTTTGAATCTCAAACTTCGAACCGAGTCCAAGGTTTGAATTCGAGTCCAAAGTTTGAAATTCGGGGATTCGAGGTTCAAGGTAAAAGTTTAAGATTATAGATTTGGGATTCAGAATAAAAAATTATCAAAATTATGTGTCTATAACATAAAAAAAATTACAAAAATATTATTAAATAATTAAAAAATAACCATAAATAATATGATTAGAAGATACATAAAATAATTTCTCTCCAATTCTGTTTGCCTCAGCAATTTCGTAGTTGTTGGATTTGCTTTTAGGATTACACCCAAAATTGACATTTCGGTAGACGGATTTTTTGGAATTTAGTTTAAATTTATGAGATTTAATTGTGAATTTCCTACTTTTATTTTACAGAAATTGAAAAGTTAATTCTTTTTTAATTTCAGAGTTTGATTTTTTATAATCTATAAAGTTGGAAAATTAATCAGATTGGATAATATTATTAAATCTTGCATTTCAATCATTGAATTAAAAATCAACAGTTGAGTAATTTTTATTCAAAAAATTAACAAAAATTGATAATTTAACAATTATATGTAATAGATTAATAAAATCAACAGTTCAGGATTATGTGTTTATCAACAATTTGACAAAATTCCTCTGTTTTTGTCAAGTATGAACATCAAACACCAATAAATTAAAATAGAGACTAACTTCTTAATTCACATAAAATAGAAGTCTTTGCTTAAAATTAAATATATTTTTCAAATAAAATTATACTTTATTTTATTTATTTAATAAATAATTCCTGCGAATGATGTAAAAGGAGTTCATTTTTTATAATACCAACAACCTAGACAAGAGATAAAATACAAGTCTAATTAATGTTCTTTTTCTTGTTTTTCAAAGAAGAAACTCTCATATTAGAATTGCCACAACAACTAACTTTTTACTTCAATAACAATATCAAAATTACTTGATGTAAATCAAAAAGTAAAATTAGGAATAGAGTTGTTCTGCTAATATTATTAATTATACTGTTATAACTCACTTTATAATTAAATGTGTTGGATAATAGATTACCGCAAAATAAATTTATTAGTACTGACTGGAAAATAAATAAAGAATTAGGAAATTAGAAATTTATTGTGTCGTGGTAAATTTACTGTCTTAAAAACAAATTTTTTTTTATCGGTGTAATCATGTAGTGAACGTCGTGCTCTGAGGTTAACACAATGTTTTAATATTCGTACGCTCGAATAAAAAGGATGAAACTCGATTGGTATTGCTCTTCTCAGGGAAATCACAAGAGGATCAATTTTCAAAAAAGTTTGGAGGGATTATAGTCGGTCCCAATTAAAACCCAAACTTCCAGACATAATTTTTCTCTAAAGTGATTTAAGAGGGAAAAACAAAATTTAAGAAAAACCCCGTCCCACCATTTCCGCGTCCAATAGCCAAAAAATATTTTTGTTTCAGATTTTTCGTAATAGTAAAATAATAAAATTGGAAAAAAATAAAAATATTTTAAAGATATTATTTTCTAAAAAAAATAATAAAATTTTATCTAAAAAAAAAAATATACACGGTATGTGTTGAACATACGTATTAAGAACAACACAAATCAAACATGCAGCGTACACGTGTGATAGACCTATAGTCCAATTACTCAATAAGAGTAAGTAAAGTTATATAAAAACCCTCTTAATAGTTTGTACTTAACCAATGTGAGATATATCACTAACAACAATCCTTTGCATTACCAACAAAATGTAGCTTTATGCGCCTCACTATATCATCATTACTTAGTTTGAGTTTGAATGTACGGTGCGGTACGTTTAGCTTATTTTTTTATCTCATGCTATAATATTGTTACAATATTTAATCTCACCGTCACTATTGTTTTTACACTAATCACAATTAAATGCACCGTCCCTCCAAACTTGTCTAAATATCGAAGAATGTTGTATAGCGTTGGTGCCACAATTCAAACGTTATTTTGCAGGATACTCGACCTTTCGACCCCAAGAAACAAAAACATCCGACTCAGCCTCCTCTATGAAAAAAAATGTGAATATAGAAACATTATGTATTCATCCATTACACGTATGAAAATTGATGCATCAAGTCTTGTACATCTGAGTACATTCATTAAGGATTTAGAGTCTAAAAGGTAGATTAGCAAATGTAGCAGTCATCCTTTTTATTTATTTGATATTATTTATAATATTTTGCCTAGATCCTAATTTTTATTTTTTAAATAACTAGTTAGATAAATTCATAAATTAAAGCCCATCTAAATTGTGTGTTTCCTTTAGCTTTACGGAAGCTGTTACATGTGCCAAGCCCTACCGGAATACTCAGAAAGTCTTATATAAAACATCACGTCACGTTATTTTGTATTTTTTTCAATTATTTAATAATTTTTTAGGTCATCAATACATAATTTTAATAATTATTTTAATTCGGACTTGAAACTTCAAGTTTTCGATTTTGAATTCTGAATTTGACCTTTTGATTTAGAATTCTGAATTTGAGTTCAAGTTCCGAGTTTGAGTGTGAGATTATGAATACCAAATTTGAGGTTTATGTTAAATAAAATATCAAAATTATGTATCAATAACATATAAAAAAATTACTGAAAGATCATTAAATTCTTATATTATACGTCGATTCTGTTTCATACAATTTTTTTTTTCTAGGAACACAAGTAGAAAGCAATTGGCAAACGAAAACCTGTGAAATTCTTATATTATATTATGATATAATATGAAATACACTTCAAAAAAATTGGGATCAAGGACAAATTAAAAGAATAATTTAATTGGATAATATTGTTAAATCTTGTGTCCAAACCATTCAACAAGAAATCATCATTTCAATAATTTATAGGTAAAAGATTAGTAAAAATTTAACATTTGGATAAATTATATACAATAAATTAACAAAAATTCAGAATTTGAGATTAGATATTTATCGACAATTAAATTAACTTTTTTTTTTTTTAATTTTTGCAAAGTACAGATGTCAAATTCTAACAAGGGATTAACTTGTTAATTTTCATAAAATGAAAAGAAAAACTTTAGAATTACATTTAGTTAAAAGTTAAAATATGACATATATTTTTCAACATATGTTTTATTTTTTAAAACTTGTGATGATATTATAAATTTATTTATAGAATTAAAGAAAAGGGTGAGTGATGTAAGAGGAATTCATTATTTTAATACCAACAAGGTAGACAGGATATAAAGAATAAATTCTTGTTTCTTCAAAGAAGAAACTGTTATATCTGCCTAACATGTCAGGCTAAGAAATGCTTGATCCAAGGTACTATATGCAACCGACACTTCAACTCTCACGTGCCCTTGAGTAGAGGCAAGTCTTTAGTTCATGATATGTTTATTCGTGATTAATATAAAAATAACGATAATAATAAAATTAAATATTATAATGAAAAAAAAAAGAAAAATAAATACATTGTGCTAAAGATAAACGTTCTATTCGAAGAAGCTTATTAACCTCGATTACAATTTATTTTACAATTAGATGGAGGGTAATTTACCAAATGCACAAAAAAAGTTTATCCTTTATTAATTATAATAATATTTTCCATGTACCTAGAATTGATCCTAATTATAATATTTTGAATAAATTAGTTAGATACAAAGAAATTAAAACCCGTTGCAGTTGTTGGTTATCCAGTTACCTTTAGCTTTACGCAAGCTGTTACGTATGCCTAGGGCCGTGGTCCATTGTTTGCACCGTCTATACTGTAATAAGATGAGGACAACGACAATGATAAACGACGACCTGCGAATTTCTTATTTTCTATTATCATTTACTTTACAAATATATTAGGTTCACAAAAAAAAAAAAAAATTAAGGCAAATACATTTTTTTCCTTTTTATATTTCTTTAATCAAAGAATTCACTATCGTGTAATGAGATTAAAATTTAATATGATAAATTATGCTGTTTTAAATGGTTTTTTGAGTTCAAACTCGAAAAAAAAAAATAGAAATAAATTCGAAAAAGAAAAGAGTTACGAACAAAAAGAAAAATCATAAAAAATTACATTAAATATTTGAGGAAATACTCTCAAAAACATTTACAAAATAAAAAATTTTAAAAAATTTAAAATCTAAACATTGGTGTGGATCATTAGTTTAATGGGTTATGATTTCAAAAAATCCAGAAATCCTTTGGTTTTTATTATTTTTTGAGAACTTCAAGGAATTATTATTTATTATTAATATATATATATATATATTTTTGGTACATAAAGAAAATAACAGTCAAGGTAGGGTCTATTGCCTCGTGACCGCAAGCTTTGTTCAGATTTATAAATATCTATATATCCTATTCACATCACCCATTCTCGTATGACTTCCAATGAGTTGACTTCTAATATGATCTGATCTGTATATTCGTATACAGCCTGAATATTCTTCCCTTATTTCATTGACAATTATTCATAGAAATGCAATGAGTTAGAGGCAGTATGGTGTTAAGATCTAGATACCAAAGATGAACTCCTTTCCTTCTTTAGTTCTGGCCTTTCTTGTCATTGTTCTTCAAGTTTTGGATTCAGCAGTGATATGCAATGGGGGAAAGACCAGCACCTACGTTAGGAAAGTGGAGAAAGCTGTGGATATGCCGCTTGACAGTGATGTTTTCCGAGTTCCCCCAGGCTACAATGCACCCCAACAGGTTGCTCCTCGGTTCCTTGGTCTTGTTTTTTATATTTTTCTTTTGTCCATGTCGGATCCTAGACAGACAGGGAGCAAAGCTCTCCTAGTGTGCTGACTTTGCTTAAGGGGTTTCAGAATCTGACATTGTTTTTGTAAATTTAAGGTTCATATAACACAAGGAGATCATGTCGGAAAAGCTGTGATTGTTTCATGGGTAACTGAGGATGAACCAGGTTCCAGTACTGTTGTTTACTGGAGTGAAAACAGCAAGGAAAAGAAACAGGCAAAAGGCAAATTCAATACCTACAGGTTCTTCAATTACACATCTGGTTTTATTCATCACTGCACCATCGGAAATCTGGAGGTAAATTTGGGATTGTTTACTGTATTCATAATCTCCCTTTTATTGTTCTATCTTATGCCTGTTTGGCTATGGTCTATACAGTACTCAGTATAGTTTACGTTATCAAGTCTGGAGGGGGCATTCTTTGATTTCGATTCCCAGTCTTTTTTTCATTTGGTTGTTCAATGTTTTTGCAGTATAACACCAAATATTACTATGTGGTTGGTGTGGATCATACTAAGAGACAATTCTGGTTTACAACTCCTCCTGAAGTTGGTCCCAATGTCCCGTACACATTTGGTCTCATTGGTAAGGAAAAGCTTGGTTAATGTATGTATGTATGTATGTGTGTATGTATGTATGTATGTATGTATGTGGTGATATATGAGAATTGGGATCATAATGCAGGGGATCTAGGGCAGTCTTTTGATTCAAATAGGACATTGACTCACTATGAGCAAAATCCAGTTAAAGGTGAAGCAGTGTTGTTTGTTGGGGATCTTTCTTACGCAGACAACTACCCTAATCATGATAATGTAAGATGGGATACATGGGGAAGGTTTGTTGAGAGAGTTGTTGCATATCAACCATGGATATGGACTGCAGGAAATCACGAAATCGACTTCGCCCCTGAAATCGTAAGCACTCGTTCTTTTCTCATTGTTATGGCTGGCCTGGTGAATTGGTAATAACACGATTATGGTTCTGTTGCAGGGTGAAACAGAGCCTTTTAAGCCTTACACGCACCGCTATCATGTTCCTTACCGAGCGTCAAACAGTACTGCTCCCTTTTGGTACTCGATAAAAAGAGCTTCGGCGTACATCATTGTATTGTCTTCGTATTCAGCCTATGGTATGTGTATGGTTCACCAGGGATGCATGCTGGATTCATCTGGTAACTTATCAATAATATTTCCACAGGTAAATACACTCCTCAGTACAGATGGCTAGAAGAAGAGCTACCGAAAGTAAACCGGAGCGAAACACCATGGTTAATAGTCCTTATGCATTCCCCATGGTACAACAGCTACAACTACCATTACATGGAAGGAGAAACCATGAGAGTAATGTATGAACCGTGGTTTGTGCAGTACAAAGTCGATGTTGTATTTGCCGGTCACGTCCATGCCTATGAACGAACCGTAAGCTCTTTGCCTGTATCATTAGGTTCTGCATTGTGGGGTTTGAACCATAATACATGCCTAATGGAAAAGAGTTTGTTTCGAAGTTGCTCGATGACCGATTTATGTATTTTACAGGAACGCGTATCCAACATTGCATACAACATTGTAAATGGCCTTTGCACTCCTGTGAAGGATCAATCCGCACCTGTATACATTACGATCGGCGATGGAGGGAACCTTGAAGGCTTAGCAACGAGGTAAAATATTGTTCTTTTCTTGTTTGTGATGGTTTTCATACATGATTTGATGTCAAATGGTTTGGCTTTTTCGTATTTGCAGCATGACTGAGCCACAGCCAGCTTACTCGGCATATCGCGAAGCCAGTTTCGGTCATGCTGTTTTCGATATCAAGAACAAGACTCATGCTTATTATGGTTGGCACCGTAACCATGATGGATATGCAGTTGAAGCGGATTCAATGTGGTTTTTCAATAGATACTGGCATCCAGTTGACGAGTCTTCAGCCTCACATTGAGAGTAACATGCTATGTTTCCACCTTTACGAATTACAATCAATAAAAAGAATATTCTCAGTATTTTTCTTTACATTTCTTACTCTACAATTTCAATTTCAGTGAATTGCCATTGAGTTCAAGGGTGAAGCGAACAAATTTTTGTTGGTAGGCCCAAATTAACTTGTAATTTTTGTGAGAGTAAAATGCTACTTCATCATTTGAATAATATATATCTCTATCAGTTTTAAAATATTTAATTAAATGTTTATCAATTTTAGCGGTTAAAATGTCTTTTATTAATTTAAAATTTAAATTCCATTTTAAGGGGGGCAAATGCCCTATCAGACCCTTTAACTACACTCCTGATTAATTGATTTAGGGTTTAAGCATGCATTTAGTTGATGAGTTTTGGTACTCTCAAATTTTCAAAACTTGATTGATTTAAAAATTAAAATTTAATTGAAAATATCAGTTACATTTGAATAATTGACATTTAATATTCAAAAGTTGATTTAGATGGTAAGGATATTTGATTCTCATACGAGAGAGTCAAGTTTAAGTTTCGGCAACGGAATATTTTTTTTTTTTCAAGGTTAAATTTTGCTTTTAGTCGTTGTACTTTACAAAAGTTATGAATTTAACCTTTATACTTAATTTAGTTATTTTTAGTTTTTGTACATTTTGAATTTTAAAATTGTAGTTCTCAATAAACTATAATTATAAAATTTATCAAGTTAAGTTCTGTTGTTTCCAAAATCTAATGCGTCAAACATATTATCATTTTGTAATGCCATGTTTATTTTCATATATTACTCCCTAAAAATCATGTTCATGGATTAACAACTATTTTTTTACATCGAAACTACTACTATTTGGGTCATAATTAAAATTAACTAATACTTTTTGGCAATTTCCTCTCCATTAACCTCTTTTTTTTAGTTTTTTTTTAGATAAATATTAAAATTATGTATGGACTTTGTTCCGACCTATAATGTCATGCATGAATTTTGATTTTATGCGATTTTATACATGAAATTTCAATTTAATTTATATTTCACATATCACTAATAACATTATTGAATTAGCACCATTTGACATTGATATATTACATATACAAACAATTATATTAATCCAATATGAAAATAAATGTATGTATTTATTTTTTTGTAAATTTTTACAATTAAATCAAAGTCGAAATTTCTTATATACATATAAACCACAATTCAAGTTTCATGTATATATATATATAGTTACACCAAATTAAAATTCATGTATCTAATTACACATCAAACTAAAATTTATATATAAATTTGATGTGTATCCCTAATTTTCCATGTTAAAAGTTCAATTCTATCAAATATCAGTCCGAAGGAAGAGTATTTCTGTTACCATGCATTTTTTTTTTCAGTTACAGTATAATGTTTTAATTTTTTAAAAGTTAAAATCAAAAGTCAATGCCTTAATGATAAATTTGACTTTTCATATTTAAATAGTTTCGGTCTCACCATCTGTAAAAAGATTATTTTAAATTAGATTCAAATATATTTTAATTACAATAGAGCAGTATTTGATGCCTGTAAGAAACCCAGACTATCTAATGCGTCCCTTTATAAGTTAAAAAACAGGTTTTGGTTATCCACAACCCTACTACATAAACCAGAAGAAAGAAAGGAAACCCTACGTCTCGAAAATAAATACATGCATGCATGCATACATACATACATACATGCATGCATGCATGCATGCATGTATACACAGCATTGTTAATTTCCACTGACTGGCCCTTCAAACAATATAAACAGGACTTAAGTTTTCAAACCAGTTACTGTCAGCTCAAGGATTAT